>CAJQZP010000693.1:21926944-22545833 GCA_907164705.1 Parnassius apollo
TTTAAGCACTTAAGTGAATTGAAAAAAAAAAAGACAGGGCTAAATACAACCACGGCACCGAATTGATATTGATTTTGAACTCACAGTTCCGTCAATGTTAAAAATTTCATTCTAATCTGACGTGGCAAATGGTTGCATAGCCTACCATTTACTCTAGTAATTTCTCTTTATTTTTCGTTAAAAGTGGCTCAATGATAGTTCAAAAGTGTTTGCTGTCTCAGAATACGAGTATAGTCATATATTTTTACTACAATCTATTCTAATATGAATTTTCATAACTACTTTATTGGTTAGATTATATTGTAGTTTAAGTCTAGATAATCCTTTTATTAATTAGTTCTGACGAGATGGAAGAACGATTTATTTATTTATAGAAATAGAGTGACATACAAGCTTATAGTCCACCTGATGGTAAGTGAATGCTGTGACTCATCCACATTTATATCTATCCTCGATAAAGAATCAAATTGCAGATACGTTGTCATCCGTGAAGACTAAAATGGATTACCTCGTTTCCAGTAAAAAAGGGTCACCGGTTCTCCACACTCATCATACGAAAGACAGCAGCATAATTTATTTGTTAATAGTACTAAAAGATTATAATAAACCGCTAATATAATACGAAAAAATATAAATAAAATATTAATACATCGTTCTTGAATCGTATCCAAAAATTTAGTAATCTGATATATTATGATATACTCTTAGATGCATCACTTGTTAGTTTTATAAGCAAATGCCAATAGGCCTGTGCTTGTAAAATAAAAATGGTATTGAAGTAGAAGAACAGAGAAAGCGATTCAGACATTTTGATGTCTTTGTCGTTTATTTATTTAAAGTGATACTTGCATTCTCAAAAGATTTTATCTATTTATACTTCCGTTGGCGCAAATAAATTGAACTGCAATTACAGTTAACAGCCCAGCCAGTTGCATTAACTACAATCTATGGGTTGCATACTACTAACCCAGCTATTTTACATTGACTACGACTGCGATAATTATTTTGTAATTTTCGTTGTCTATGGTATCGCTTGCATTCCACCCATGCGTGCTTATGTATTTTGTGGCAAACATTTGGGAAATAGGTTTTCTTATATTTACGCGGAATAAGTCTTTTCTTATAGACGAGAATACAGCAAATTTAAAAAAATATATTATACGGATTTGATCGCGTTTAATTATAACTTCTCATTCGATGATCATGGTTGCTGTAAAGAATATAGCAAACTATAAAGTATAACGCGGGTCACGCTTAGAAATCCAATAACGTCACAATTGTCACTAATTTTTAAAGCCTATAGCACTTTCAGTGAATCAGTACAGTATTAATAATTAACTTCTTAAAATAACAGGTTTTAAATTTTACTTGTAAAAGTAATTTATAAAGGAGACTTGTTTTGACCAACTTAAAATAAAAATCTAATTCTTTGCCAACTTTTCAGTCAATTACGTTAATGCGGATATTTCGGAATTATAAACAAAAAATCTTTCTTTGTAATTAGACGTTTATTAGTTTTAGTGGCCATGTTAAAATCCATAATAGTGTCCATATAGATCTTGCTATGTGAGGTTGCTTAGCGATCTATGAAGACAGAGCTCTAACTTTCTCTGTGTGACTTGCTAATGAGGATATCCTCAGTAGAACCAGTGTAACTGACATAACCTTATAAATCAGTAACTAAAGTGGAAATAGGCTGGCTATGTAGATGGAAGAACCGACAACCGATGAATAAAAACTGTTCTAGATTGGCAGGCTCGTACCCAAAAATGTGTGAAAAAACTAGATGAAGTGACGACCTGGTAAGGGATGTAGGAAGTCATTGGACGATGCACGTGGCTTAGGAGCTCAGGGCCAAGATTTACCATGGGTTGTATTGTCATCATTGATGGTAAGTGATGATGATGATGAATACTTTGTACTATTACAAATCGTTTACAATATTTTTAATCAAATACTTAGGTAATTTTTGCTTGAAAAAAAACTACCATCTATTGTTGTATAATAAAATCTATGTTTTACCTAAATCTATTATTCTTTTAAAACATCACAACATAATCTTCGAAAATGAAAAAACAGCAGTATGATTAATTCGTAAAAATAGTAACGTCATCAAAATTTATCAAATTTTTTGCCACAAAAGTTTTGATGGGTTAATATTTATTATTATTTCCTCTTGTGTTCTGTGGAAATTCAAGAGATACTCTTTTAGTTTAAAGTTACAAATTTAGATCATCAGAGTCGGGTAGAGCTTTTATGTGGGATGCTATTTGGAAGATCTCTTATTACGGGGACTGTTACATTACATTTTAGTACATTTTATAGTTAGGATGAAGGATACTTAATCTCACTAATTTATTTTATAATTTTCTGTCAACCAAAGCGACGTTGCACTATTTTTTCTGAAATTTCTAATAGTAAATAGGAGAAGAAAATTTTAATGTAACTATTTAGTCGACATTCTAGTTGTTACCTTGATATTGCCATATTTCTAAGATCAATCAAAAAGCTAAAAAAAAATAAAAAAGTAAAAACCGAATACAAAAACAAAAAATAATATAATAATTTCCACATAATAGCTTCTGAAGTCGTCGTTATGTATATATCAAATAAGTAAAGCCCTGATTTATTGATGATTTATGGATTACACTATATCAAAACTTTGTTATGCTTACTTTCGAAGCCCTTTTTTATAGGGTAGGGTGACAAACGAGCACACAGTCCACCTGATGGTAAGTAGTTGCTGCGGCCCATAGACATCTACATCAATCCTCGATTACAAATCAAAATGCAGATGCGTTGTCACCCGTGAGGACCAAGATGGAATGCCATGTTTCCAGTAAAAAGGGTCTTCGGTCTCTACACTCACCATACGAAACACAGCAGCGTTAAACTACTATTTCACGCTGGTATTCTGTGAGAGCGTGGTCGGTCGAGCAGACCCATTCGTGCTACAGCTATACTACTAATATAATTGCAACATGGCTCAACCACGTATAAAACTTTTACATTTTTAAAATAATCAAGCAGTATTTGATTGCGTATTCTAAAATATGCTACTGTATTACCATAAAGAACAAGTCTTACTATTGTAGCTGCAAGCACAGAATAAATAATAGTACTACGTACAAAGTTGCAGTGATGCTGACTGCTTGCCGACGTTTAATAGCCTACATAACTATTATTAATTAGATAAATCGCGCTTGCAAGCTAAATAAAACTTTATCGCTGCGCGAGAGTTTCCGTATTACTTTGCATCTTTTCCCCTTCCTACGTTACGGCGGACTATCCGTTGTTACTAAGGGATGTCAATAAAGAGTGACAAAATACATTGCGAAATGTTAATTAAGTTAAAGTGAAATACCTATTCTGCCTATGATCGATTGACCATATTTTCGCACCTATGTGAGTTCTGCGATGCCTTTAGTATTTACAAAAAATTATTTACGTAAACAGCGTTAAAAACTTTAACATTCAATCGCCTACAACGCGCTAGCCCCGACTGCGTATTTCACCCTGGGTGCGTCGCGATTGTATGTAATTATTTCACGCAGGTAGCAAGAGTGACAGATACCTGCCACAAGCATCAAATTAAAAGGTTTTACATTAAGTTTATAAGGCAGTTGAACTATAGAACTCACACTTATTCTGATTATGTTACAGACATCTCGTGCTCGATTAAGGCAAATTCTTCCTACAACAAAATGGGCACATGTATAGTGTCCATCTGTGAACTGCATATGGTTAATTAAAAAAAAAATTAAATTTTAAAATTACAGACGTACGTTGTTTATTCAAAAAGTCTCAGTAAAGGAACATATTTATACCTTTTTTATTATCAGACAAAAATTGTTACAATATATGCTATGCGACACAGCAAAAAACTACGCAGGTTTGTGTTGCGTGCCGTTCCATCTATATTATTATAATATTACCTATTACAAAAATGGGGATAACAGCTAATATTTGTTAAGGAAATAACATTTTACTTTATAATTTATGTTAACTTCAGTAAGTTTATTTCTAAATTTATTATCCAGACTGTTTATTATGCGAGGTATTATGAATGCGCTGGTGCGCTCACCATATTTATTAGATGGTATTGTTATTAATTTTTTGAGCTACTTTGCGGGTCTGAATTTTGTTTGAGACTATATGTTATATATCTAAATTAAAGAATTGTTCTTTTAACAATTGATGTTGAACTTCATTATGGATATTGAGTAGTTTTTTTTGTTTTAGCTTGAAGTTTAATTTTTATAGATACAAACGCTTTTAGAATCCTAAGTTGTAGTTGATAGATGTACTGTAGGTGTGATTTGTCTGTTAGTCCATAGCTACTAAGCCCATAAGTTATGATCGAATCAGCGAGAGCGTTATAAAGCATCGTTTTGACTCGAAAGTTTAATTGCTTTCTGATTATAAACATATTCGCCAAGAATGCTCTAAGCTTACCACATACATGCTTTATATGCTCGTGCCAATTCAACTCATGCTCTATTATTAAGCCTAAATATTTATGGGATGTAACTAATTCAATCGTGGAAAACTTACAATTCAGTTGAGGTTGGTGAAGGCAATTATGATAATGCGTAATAATGTTATGTTTTAATATGCTATGCGACTTTAAGTTTGGTGAGTGTATATTGATTAATTTAGTTTTTTAAGAATTTAATATCATACCGCTGTCATGGCGCCATTGACTGTTAAAAATGCTATTAAAATTAACTACTACTTAGAAAAAAAATTAAAATTTTTGTTCATAATAACCATAAATATAAAACAAAAATATAAAAAATACAAAAAGTTTTCGTACCGAGTTACGAGGTGCTTATTGTATGCGATCTATGTAGGTTTGTAGGTGGTGTATCTAGGTTATATCGGATAAGTAAAATAGATTAAACTGACTATAATTATTTCTTAGGAATATGCCTGTTTAGTAAGTCCAAGGTTTAAAGTAACCCTTCCTTTACGTAGCCTTAGAATTCGCTGTCTCCGTGAACCATCGCAACATAAGCGGACTCGAGAACAACACTTTTTTATTTTAGACAGTTTATTCGTAACGAAACTGGACTCAAAAGTAAGTAATATAATAACTAAATGAGTTTAATGCGTAAAGAATGACTGCCGTTCACACAGTGTATTTCCATTTATACTATGCTTTGTAGAACAATAATTCTAAATAAGGCGTGTTTGGGTAGAATTTAATTTTTTTTGAATCTATGATGTAAATCTTCTTGGATATAATGTTTGCACAAAAACACAATTATTTTATAAAACTAAACATACGGATAAGGGTATATTGTGAAGACAAAAAAGCGAATCATATTAAAAAGCTCGATAAAAGGAAATCATCAATATGACTCTAAATCGCTAATAAAACGTGTGTACCTTTCAGAAATTCCATAATGTATAACCTATACCTAATGCAATAGCTTATTATTTTTAAGTCATGTTCAGAAGACATTTTACTTTTAATTTGACACCATTACATTTTTGAGATTACATGAATATTTTCTTAATTCTTTCCACTTTAGTACTAATTCGCTCAACCATTGTGGGGAGCTAGGTAAATCCGGCAATACATGTTGGCCAAGTCTAAGCCAACGCGAGCGCAGGCAAATTGATACGGCGAAATGATAAGGCGAGTGATACAGTCTACATGTTGGTCAAGTTTGAGGGATTGAACATACTGACATGATCAACTAACATGTCGACACGACTTGCCGAATGCAGGTAACTTTGATTTGTGAAGAAATCCCGACACTCTTCCGAAGTGAGACAACTCGTGGCGAGCGACAGCCACATAGGCGAGCAACGACAAGGAATGGTGATTCTAGACAAATGGGCTGTCTATACGTTGGTACTGGCCTTGGCTCGGCAAGCTATGGCCAACATGTATAGCCGGCCTTACATTTACATAACGGCCGCTTCATACCGTACTACAAGACGGCCTTAAGGCGCGCGATGTTTTAAATACATTGAAAATTATAAGGATAAATTGAAGTTAAGCTAAAACAGGATGTGAATTAAAATTTTATAATTTTTTATTTAAAATTTTACAAGCTAACATGTATTTATTTTGTCAAATAGATTTACCTTGATTTTAATTTATCGTATATAATACATTCGAGTAAAAACGGGATTGGGTTCAGATGTAATCAATTGGGAATCAATTGGTGTAAATATTTGGGGATATGCCAAATAGTATTAGTAGTCTTATATTCTGACGAGAGAAATATAGTACCTGCGAGCAGTAAGGCCTAGCTAAGGGGAATTCAAAATAAAATGAGAAATATTAAATTTGGTTTACAGATTTTAACAAAAATCATTGGTTTAGTATTAGTCCAGATTCTATAAAGTACGAACGAAAAGTTTTCACATATACCACAGTGAAAAACAAAATTAAACATTTATAAAAACCTTGCTAGTAGGGCTTATTTTACTATGGTAGGATAATAAAGCTACTGCTTTCACGAACTCAAATAACCAAACTATACGTTAATATTTAATATTTGTCATCAATAATCACATGAATGAAGCTATTAAAATTTAAATTTCTAAAAAAAATATAAATTGCCTCGCCTAACAGCACGTAAATTCACTAGTATAATGATGAACAAACTGACAAGCAAACACACTCCACGTGTTTATCATCAGTGCCTAGGTCGTGTCTCGAGTTGAGTTGAGTGTTAGATTGAGTTGAGTATTAGGTGCATTGTTGGGTTGTGTTCTCCTAACCAATCGAATTTCTATCACAGCGGTAATTCTCAACTGAGACTAGTTTAACTGCTTGATCTGCACAGTATAGAATTATAGTGCCAGGATATATGCGCAAGCACAGGTGCACAGTCTATTCCCTCACAATCATCAAATCACAATCCGACACGGCCCAAGAGGGCATAGGCGCAGGATTAATAATTTACAGATAATTTAATAGCTTTTAATGTCAAAGCCATAATTCTTCGAAAGACTTTATCTTTGCACTGTTTGGACACAAGAAAAGCAGGTTGTTTTCTGACCACGATATTAGTTTAATGTAAAGTCTTAGATTTATTTGCATTTTTATAACATTTTAAAAGTAATATTAAATACTTTATAAAACAACTACATAAGAAAAGGAGTATAATAAGGCCTGTGGTGAAATTTAGTAGGCCTAATTAACCGCCGACCAAGTATCTAACAAAAACCAAATAAAATTTTTTTTCACCACGATACGTTATTCAAATCTTCCAGATGAACAAAGCATTTTCTTCGTATTGATAAAGTTTACGATTTTAGACAGTTGAGTGTAAATTACAAAACATACCTACGGTTTCTTTGAACTGATTTTTATTATAGGTGCAGTGCGGTCGTAGCTTACGATAGGTCCTGCAACATTGGTGGCAGGATGCGGAGTAGCGCGTCTCTGCAAACTTGTAGAGACAGTATCGAGTAATAGGAGTCTTATTATCTTCTCGAGTGAAAGCGTTTATTATAAATACGATTTTTGTTACTTAGGCCTTATTAGCTGACAGGCCTTATTCCCCGCAGGGGCCTGTTTAAGGCGGTAAAATTCGAAACGCGGATAACTCGTATTGTTTTCCTAGATATCATCTTATAAAGTGAACGTGACAAATTTGTTATATAATATCAAAGACATTTAAGTAGTAGTAGTGACAAAATGATGAGTTAATGATATATGTAATGAGTAAGAAAACATTTTACGTGAGTTACTACGTTTCTGCCGATTCCATGTTAATAACATGCGTGGGGATTTTTTATCTGTAAGTTTTTCGAAGGTCTTCACCCTTTGTTATTTACATTTTCCGACTAGAAAAAAGGCCCAAACATTTCTTTAAAGATCTTTGTATAATATTGTGTCCAAATAACGTGCGTATTAAGTATAAGTATACTTTAAATGGTGTACGAGTAAACTGAACCAATGCGACGTGTAAGTGTGTCATTAACGCACAATGTTTGTTTTAATTGGGGCGACAGTTATTTTTAATAATGCAATTTGGAGCCCGTTAGTTTCTTACCGTCAGAGTTTCTTTTGGAGAGCGCCGTTTCAGCCACAGAGTCCCCGCTGTGCGAAGGGTTGACGGGTCGAGAGCGCACTGACCGGCCGTTCGTCGTGCGACTCGCGCCTGCCAACCCACGAAGGTATACTAACTTCAACACTGCACCCACTTTATGTTATTTATCGAATCTTTAGTTTGAACTTTCTTCTCTGATAACTTTTCTTATTTATGACGCATAAACAGATTTCGTGTGACACTGTGACGTCATAATGGAATAAAAGGTATAATTACATAATTTTGAGTGCATAATTTTAATTTTTAAGCAATTAAAATGATCAAATCCGCCCGTCCGCCTGTCAAACCCTTATATAACAGTGGTTTACAAAAGCTGTCGATGTTTTGGTGGGAACAGATTTTGTAAAAAAATATTTAGGTAACAGCACCTTAGTCTGATGCTTCGAAGCGTCCATATTATATTCAAAGATATTCAGAAAAAATGATGTTAGTTCGCTTTTTAAATGCAAAATATTATACACGTTTATATTATCAAAGGGCAGGTGCAATGGGTGAAAACAAAGATGGGAAATGTCGTGATATCAGGTGCTAAATATTTTGGCCAGTTTCTTATTTCTTTGTACTTATACTATGGAATAGCAATTTTAGCTTTAGATCTGACAACTAAAATTATATTCAATAAATATTAAAATTAAATATTGTCAATGAACACTTTTGCGTCGATAGTAATAGAAAATTTCGTAATTCGTGAAAAAATTTAAGTTACTACATAATTCGACTTAATTTTTATTAAGAATTTTATATATTTACGAAAATATTGCAATATAAGTATTAATCTGTATATAAAATACACAAACGTCTTATATTTTTGAACACTCGGAATCTGGAAGCGCGATTTTGTTATGAAATGCTTTTCCGAAGTATAGTGAGTAGGGATAAGGTTCTACGAGCACCTTATTACGCGGCATAGACCCAAGTAAAATACAGAGCGTTCACAACTTTACGTAACTTTCTACGCACTTTTTTTAGATTTTAGAACCGGTAGGTAACTATTTACATTTTATGATAACTCTCACTTGTGCCGTGTATCATGTGCATTGTATACACCTAGTTGCCGTTGGCGTAAGAGAATATAAATATATATTCTCATATAATACTATACTATTACTATACTAAGCCGTGGACGACCAAAGACATTTAAATAGTATATCTATCTTCTCTTTCGAGGTGACAAAATACACTGAAATAGAAGATATATAGCAGCATCTTTTTTAATATAGAATAATGGTGACAAACGCCCACACAGTCCACCTGGTGGTAACTAGATGCTGTGCCCACCGACATCTACATTTATCGTCGATTAAGAATCAAAACGCAACTAAGTCTCAGCTCAGAACCATCTTGAGGAAAGATCGTCTGTCGTATTGTCTATATTGGTGAATGTTTCTTGTATTTAAGATAAACAGAGATTTGACTATTTATAAGTATCATATATTGTCATTAAGGATTGTGAAATGTTAAACTGTTTTGTTGCCAACAAAATGGCTTACAGTTTGGCAAAATAAAAAAGTAAAGAATGTACACTCTTTATGAGAATAAATAAATAAAATATTTGTAATAGTTTACAGTAAATTTTTAACTAAAATGATGTAGCAATGACTGTCTCATTGGTCTAGTGATTGTAAACGCTACTGTTGATCATGATTTCCTGGGCTCGAGTAATGGGTCGGAAAAAAATCAGTTATTGAGTTTTTCAGTCAAGAAGTTCTCAGTAGATGCCCGAAGTCAGGAAGTTCTGAAGTCTCCGATCGTGTCTGTTTACTGTACATTTGGACTACGAGAGTGAGAGAATAGAGAGTGCACCTGTGCTTGCGTATACACTTGGGCACTATAATCCTGTCCTTTACCGATGGAAGTCTCCGTTGAGGTTGGCCACATTTACCGAAATTCGGTCTGGAGGACATTATTATTATTATAAATACTAAAATATTATTATAGACACTCGTAAATTATTTTCTCTTACTGTCTATTGATAATCCCGTAAGTCGTAACTAACATGTTAATATTTTATATTTTGATAATTATTTGTTTTGCATTTTGAAAGTATAGTTATGAATTAGTTAATAAATGAAACAAAAGATAGAGTTTATTCAACTATAGTTGAACATTCGAGAAATCAAACAGTGACATTGTTCAGAAAACGAGTGAAAGAACATTACTAATCCCTGCCTCCTATTTAAGTTTTAAATTTTTGGTATAATGTATATGTTTCTTTAATTATTATTATGATTTCTCACTTCTTGATACTCATGCTACTGTAAGATCACTTTACAGCAACCCATAGTTACGAGGAGTGGGGGGGGGGGGACTGGAGCGTTTGATGTCCTAGTTAACAAAGGCTACCTTTAACGTTCAGTTACAAATTTTTGGTGTGATCTGCGCATAACAAGAACGTCCCCCCGTAACCATATGGATGTTAATGTAAAATCATTGGAAATTAAAAAAGTTAAAATTAAACGCGATAAAACTGGCAAAATTAGTTTTATTCTATAGGTATAGCAAATCTTAAGATGCCATTTAGTGCCCGTGGCGCGCGTGGTTGCTCGGCTCCCATTGCACCTTGCGCCCGCCCACTTTGCAATCATGTATCGTCAAGTTTGCCTTCGCAGCGGGCAGAAATCCGCACAAAACTTCGGTCTCGTGAGTTTTGAAATAAAATCGCAGTTTCTCTACCGGTACGGGCGCGGGAAAATATCACTATTCTTAGTCTTAAAATCAACTCATTCTATAAGTTTGCGTCAAATTCAAACAGAAGTAGAAAGCAGTAAGATATACATATAAAAACTGAAATTATTTGAATGGAATAATATAATGAAGGTATCTTGAAATATATTAAGACGATAGTTTGATTTCACACAAAAATTAAATAATGTAAGTTCACTGCTGGCCCTACGAGGACGCTCAAGGTCGCTCAGCGAGCTATGGAGAGGGCTAAGCTCGGAGTTTCTCTGCGTGATAGACTCATAAATGATGATATCTGCAGTAAAACCAGAGTGACCGACATAGCCAAACGGATTAGTAAGCTGAAGTGGCAATGGGCCAGCCATATAGCTCGAAGAACCGATAACCGATGGGGAAGAAAGGTTCTCGAGCGGCAGCCTCGTACCGGTAGGCGTAGTGTAGGGCGACCCCCAATAGATGGAGCGACGACCTGGTAAGATATGCAGGAAGTCGATGGATGCAGGTGGCTCAGGACCGTGCTTTGTGGCATTACTTGGGGGAGCCCTATGTTCAGCAGTGGACTTGTGAAGGGCTGTAATGATGATGATGAGTAAAGATTTAAAGGTTTTTCATGTTTACAATAAAAGCAACACTTAAAACATTCGATTATCAATGTATTTAGCAAGATATAGCAAAAATATTAGATGTTATGCATCAAATCGGTTAAGTGAAAGCCATACTCCCTATTAATCTACAAATATAATCAGAAAAAGTTTTGAAACACTCGTACCTTTGCTTGTCCATTTAAATTTTTTAAAATTTTAATTTATTGACTTTTTGTAGTAATTGATTTAGATCAAAGGGGTAAGAGAGTGGTATCCCCTCCTGAAAACTTGGCATCTGTTATTGCCACTTCAGGAGGTAGTCAAGTCTAAGGGAACGGGGGCAGTTATTTTGGACGTAGCGAAGGGCTTTCATCGCGTTTGGTAATAAGGGCTTACTTTGAACTTTCCCTAGTATAGGCTTCCCGATAAGTTATGCAATTAGGTTATCAGCTAATTCGCAGATTCTTGCGGACTTCATTTGTGAATGTTAGCATCCCACAAGGCCATGAGAAATCGCCTACTCTGTTTCTTTTGCATATCAATAGTGCAATTTTTTTTATAGGATAGGGTGACAAACGAGCACACAGTCCACCTGATGGTAAGTGGTTGCTGTGGCCCATAGACATCTATATTTATCCTTGATTACGAATCAAAATGCAGATGCGTTATCACCCGTGAGGACTAAGATGGAATGCCTCGTTTCCAGTAAAAAGGGTCTCCGGTTCTCTACACTCACCATACGAAACACAGCAGCATTAGGCTACTATTTTACGCTGGTATTCTGTGAGAGCGTGGTCCTTTCCCGGTCGAGTCGACCGATTGGTGTTACAACTATACTACTAATATAACTACAGTACGGATCTACCACGTACGAGGGTGGATTGAAAAGTACTCGGCTTAACCAAGAAAATAAACACATACTAAATCAGTTATATTTTTATTCTTCTACATAATCACCATCAAGTTCAATGCACTTTTGCCACCTCCCCTTCCAAGCATTTAGACCGTTGAAAAAAAAATGATTCTTCCTTAGAGTCAAAATATGCGTCTACAGCTGCTTTGACCTCGTCGTTTGTCGAAAATCTTTGACCTCCCAAGTGCTTTTTTAGGTTAGGGAACAGAAAGAAGTCTGATGGTGCCAGATCAGGTGAATACGGCGGATGCGGTAACAGTTCAAAGCCACAGTTGTGAATTTCAGCCATTGACTGTACTGACGTGTGAACACGGGCGTTATCTTGATGAAACAGGACTTTTCTTCTGAGCATTCCTCGACGTTTTTCTTTTATTTCCTCTCGTAAACGACGTAGTAAGGTGCAGTAGTAATCAGAGTTTATAGTCTGACCCCTTTCAAGATAATCAATCATAATCACACCTTTCGAGTCCCAGAATACTGAAGCCATCACCTTATTTGCCGACAAAATCGACTTAGCCTTTTTAGGATTAGGATTGTTGTTTTGTTTCCGGTGTACAGTAATGAACCCATGTTTCGTCCATAGTAACAAAACGATTCAAAAAATCATCTGCATCGGCTTCAAATAACTCCAAACAGTCGCGTGAAATAGTCAATCGCGTCCTTTTTTGTTCAACTGAAAGTAGTCGCGGAACCCACCTCGCAGACACCTTGTGGAAACCCAACTCGTTGACAATGATGTTTTGAGTTCGTTCATAAGAGATGCCTATAATCTCGGCTATCTCTCTAATTTTTAATCTGCGGTCTCCCATTATTAAATCAAGTAATTTTTTAATATTTTCGTCAGTAGTTGACGTCGAAGGCCTTCCAGAGCGGGGTTCATCTTTCACACTCTCTCTACTACGCTTAAATTCTGCTATCCATTTTTTGATGGATGAATATGACAGAGCACAATCGCCTAATGTACTGACCATGTCATCATGGATGGCTTTTGATGATAGCCCCTTCTTATGGAGGTACTTAATGACGGCACGCTGCTCGATTTGCTCCATTCGCGGAAATTATGTCCGATTACTTTGTTAATAAATTTATAAAATCACAACTAATTATCGCACACGTTTCGAACTTCACACAATGAACTAGTCTGAACTGAACTAAATAATGTGGGTAGATTTGATTTTTAGAATTGAATGGACCTGTGTTAGGCCGAATACTTTTCAATCCACCCTCGTATAATTATATTTACGTCGTATTACGTCGTCTTACGTATATTTTTATGTAGAAGATAGAATTGGCGATGCTTTATTTACTGGCCAGGCTTATATTTGTCAGGAATACGTTGTCGAGTACCAAAACAATCTTATGTGAAGTCTTTGTTAAAGAAAGTCTTGGATTGGAGGTGACTAGATCTCGTCCAGTTTTCAGTTTCATCCTTAGCAAAACAAAAGTTTGTGAGTTAACCGCAAAAAAAACCCAGGTAACGAATTTTAGGGAAGAATTTCAAAACTCTTTGGTTGCCTCAGCTAGTATTGGTACACTTCTTTGGTCACTTATTTGGGAAGCCCGAGTTTTCCTCTAAAATAAGCGTGCTCGGTAGAGCGGGACAGTATTTCATGCCGGCACACTGCTGGCAACTTTAAGAGGCGCAAATTCCGCCTCAGATGGAATACTGTTCCATGAGTGTGAGCTGACACTGGAGTGGAGTACCGGGGCACTCCAGTGTTAGCTCCTTTCAATCGAATCGTTGGCGGCCAAGTTTTGTATCCATTCGACTCACTGGCGCTGCAAAGAGATATTGTATACCTTAGCATTTATTATTAAGTTTATCACAGGGAGTGCTCAGAGGAATTGTTCGCATTAATTTCAGCCGCTGAATTTCACACACACTTCTTTAGTGGAATCGGCTTCAAGAATGAGACTACACATTTTAAAAAGGCCAGTCACGCACCTGCAACTCCTCTAGTGTTGGAGTTGTTCATAGGCAGCGGTAGTCATTTACCATAAGGTGAACCGCTTATTAGTTTGCCTTAATTCTTTAAAAAAAACACAATCTAGCCACTAAGGTATGGTTTAACTGTTGACTTGTGGTGAGCTTTAATGATGATATGATAATATTTATTAATATGTACATGCAACGATATAATGTTTGACTTTTTATAGATGGTTTTATACGATGCTTATATGTTTAAAATAGTACATTTTCATATACGTCATACTTTGTGGCTATTTATGAGTTTATGACACACCTCAACGTACACGTGATAATTTTATTATCGCCTCTTTTTACTGCATTGAAAGAACACCTTAATAATGAGGTCAATGCAGTGGTTGCCAGTTAATGTCTAAGCAAACTATCGATCGATTGTGTATCTCTTTCTTACAAAGGTGGTAACGATCCTGAAGCACTTACCTTCACCTGTATTTTTTATAAACTTTACATTTAATAGAAGCCCTGTAAAGCTGGAATTGGCTATGTCTTATGCAAATTTATTATTTTATTTAATCAAAAACTTAAGAACACAACCACTGCAAATAATTTCATAACAATTGTAGTTAATCTTTTTCAAAAAAAATATTATTTATTGAACGATGATTATAAGTTGCACGCATAAATTAATTGAATATTCACTGCAATGCGGTTATTATTTTGAAAAAAATGCTTCAATTAATGGAAAAATCTTTAAAAGCTTATAAATAGGAATTAAGCTTTAAAAAGTATGTCTACCGCAATTAATTATATAAGAAAATAGTTTTGAAATATAACATTTTTAAAATTTAAATTGATAGGTACAGAATTACTTTTTGCCCGAGACCGTTAGTACTTTTACTTAGAGTTTGTGCACGAGACTACCAACTGCTCTATGAACATTTTTTGCATTCTTTTTAGATTACCTTTTCATCCCCATAATTGTTTTTAAATATATCTAGCTACACGCCACAACTTCATTGGTGTTGAACTAAAATTTTTGGATGAAGATTTGTGTTTAATTTTCCTTTGATTAATCAATCATTACGCATAATGTTTTAAAGATAATATGCATTGTAAGTAATAGATTGCCACAAAGTACGGTCCTGAGCTGCCTGCAACCATCGACTATATGTTTCAACGGGTCTTCACTTCATCTGAGGAAGGATCGCCCAACATTGCGCTTGCCAGTATGAGGTTTCCACTTGAAAATCATTCTGCATCGATATATAGCTGGTCCATTGCTAAATTTTCTTATTGATCCACTGGGTCATGTCAGTTACTCTTGTTCTTTTGTGGATATGCTGGTTACGGACAATATCTAGCAGAGAAATATCGAGCACAGCCCTTCAATTGCAAGTCAGTGAAGGACCCCGTTGCAGTTCCGTAACTTATCAGTAAAACAAAGAAACATGTTACAGTTTACCGGACACAACTCAGCCGAGTAGTATTCGTTGCTTACCTCTTAGTTGAAGTTGGACTTACTTAATTGGAAATTTTGTCCCATACAACAGTTACCGGTGTAGGTTTAATTAGGATGTAATTGTCTAGTCCATGTTAGGACCCATCTGGAAAACACTACTGAGCTTATTGAACATGGTGCTAAGGTCATCTAGGGATTCAGTGTAAATAGAATAGTGACTATTTCGTTGGCAAATCGAAGGTGAGTGTCCAGTACTTTCCGGAGATAAAGAAAGAGTTCGGGGATATAAAGTCACCGTGCCTTACATCTCCCTGCTGTTGAGAAGGTTATGTGCTCTGGTTCTGCACTCGGATAGATATCTTAACTTCAGACGAAGAGAGAGAGACTGTTAACATTGCACTGTTGAAGAGACTGTAGCACCGACAAAATTTCGATTGAATCAAAGTCTTTTTTATAGTCTACATATACGCCATAAACAGGAGATTACTTATTCTTCAGTCTTCTGCTGAATGGTATTTATGTGGTATATAATAATAAATCTTTTTCGGAAACCATTTTATTCAAGGGGCTGGAAGTGTTCCGTAACCTTTCTTGAAGAATAAAACTTCCACATTTCTGTTTCACAACCGTTCTCCGCCGTAGCAACCCTAAGATGGAATTAAAAATAGCTTCTGGAGGTCTTTGAGTTTGGTTTGGTTTACTACTCGTTTGCAAAAGCTCTGAAAGTGGGTGATAACCCTTAAAAGTATGATTATTGACACTTTAATTTTTGTTAGTTTTAATAGTCGTTGAACTCTGTAGTATGTTAAATCTTGTTTCACGTAAAATTGTACACATGAAAATTTTATGATAACACAACAACAATACTATTGTAACTCCAGGTGATTGTATGGTAAAGTCGTAAAAGGAGTGTATGACAAGTGTAGTTGTAAAAGTCAAATATGACATGGTATTATAATATGCTACCTAATATGGACCTAGCAATCTTGAAGCATGTTTCCAAATAAATCGTTATATAATATAATAAAAATGGTGAAAGTTTATCTGTTTGATTGTCTGTAATTAATATAAACGGTTTTCGGTTTCGATACATGTAACTAAATAAATCACGCTGAAACGGAGTAAATGCATTGACTGCATGGTATATAAGCTCTGAAATAAAAAAAAACTCATGTATCACTCCATGCGTTTTCGGGGGCTTTAGTTATATATGTCCTATATATATGTTCTTTATTTCTCAGATGTTTTTGTGTATACCTTTGATGTTTAATTTTACCGCCACGCATGTGAAAATTTAGTACTAAGGTCTAAGTTGGCTTACAATATTTAAGTCACGCGCCACGGATCTCATCTATTACAGCAACGTTTTGGGAAACTAACTTAAAAATATGTAAGTACATATTTTGTATGTGGTAGAGCCACGCTGCAGCTGTAGTGCGGTTGTCGCATGAATGGGTCGGCTCGACCGGGGTGAGACCACGCTAGAATACCAGCATAAAATAGCAGCTTAATGCTGCTGTGTTTCGTATGGTGAGTGTAGAGAACCGGTGACTCTTTCTACTGAAAACGAGGCATTTCATCTTAGTTCTCAAGGATGATAACTCATCAGCATTTTAATTCTTAATCGAAGATAAATGTACACAGCAACCACTTACCATCGGGTGGACCGTGTGATTTTATGTCACCCATATTCTATAGGAATAAAAAACATAATATAGTAATGATTTCTTATATTTACGCGAACGGTACACATTGTATAAAACTACTTTTATGGATTTTTAGCAGACTTCAAAAAACGGAGGAGATTCACAATTCAACTGTGTGTTTTGTTTGTTATTACAGAACATTCGGTACTTATAACAACAAAATAAATTTTAAAAATTTTTGTTTGTCTGTCTATTTGTTCCGGCTAGTTCGATAAATATATATATTTAATGTCGGTAGTTTTTAATATACATATTTATTTAGTTAATAATAAAGTTGTTACTTTTTAGTTCCGAAAATTTATTTCAAATTAGTAGATAGTATTTAGTGATAGATCAATTTCCTAATATGTTAATGTAAAATAAAATAAAAATTGTGAAATATCAGTGTAGGCTTCTTTACTGTTCACCTGTTACACCCTATTTTTTCTAGACGGTAACAAAATCACGCAGTATAATCTATAAATATTAGATTTGCAACGAATAGTATATTCTATACTCGGCCCAATGAATAGTTTATTCTATCACAAACCAAATACCAAATACTATGCGGACTTCTCGATCGAGTAGCCAAATATTAGGCAAAGAGGAAGGAAGTAGTGTTTATTCTTCAGAGCGTCTCTTCTCTGAAGATGAGATTGTCTACGACAAGAAAAGGAATAAACTACTGCCTGATAATCAAGAAAAGTTAGTCTTTCTGCACAATTATCTTCCGCTTTAATTACGATAATTCGAGTGCATAGATATTTATCTGATAATTCTTTTTTTCATTTTATAATGTGAAAGTTTAATATTTATCTATGTCTACTTTATTGATTACAAAGAGAACAACCATTATAAAATAAATATTTTCATTTTACCAATTATCTGACTACAAAAAACCTTTTACTTAAGTATTCGGTATACGACCGAATAGTACCCAGATATCCGGTATTCGCCTAATAGCGTAAAAGTAACCGAATAGGCTGAATACCGAGTAATAGCCGAATAATCGTCGCAAGTCTAATATGTATGTATATATATAATAATTTATAATGTTATTGACGTATTGATAAAATAAATTTTAAAATAAAAAAGTTGTCACTGGTAAAATGGATAACAGTATTTACCGTTAATATACCGTTTTGCCCGACACACATCCGATTTGCCTAATATGTGTTAGACTTCCAGTAGATATTTTGTGGTGTTAAAAGTCTTGTTTGATTGTTTAGATGGTATATTTTTTATAGAATGAGGGTGACAAACGAGTCCACGGTTCACCTAATGGTAAGTGGGTGCTGTGGCCCATAGACATCTACAGTTATCCTCGATTAAGAATCAAAAAGCAAATGCGTTGTCACACCTGAGGACTAGAACGGAATGCCTAGTTTCCAGTAATAAAGGGTCTCCGGAGCTCTACATTCACCATACGAAACACAGCAGCATTAAGCTACTATTCTGTGAGGGCGTGGTCCTTCCCCGGTCGAGCCGACCCACTTGTGCTACAACCATAATATAGCTGCAGTGTGGCTCTAACACGTATATAAATTAAAGATGTTAAAATTTAAATAGCAGAGAGCCGCGTAATAAAATGAAATGTGTCTTACCTAAGTTGTAGAGCACCTCCCGCCCTCCCTTTTATTGAGCGCACTAACCTCGTCACCACTAATACCAGCACCACTACTCCCAACAACTCTATACTAGACACACCTACGTCGATAATACACATTATTTTATTTTATTACGCGTATCTTAGCTAATTTATTTTTAACATCTTTAACTTAATTGATTTCCGTTAATTAACAGTCGATTCTATTAATTGGCTTGAAAAAATAAAAGGAAGATGAATCAAGCACAGTGGAGTGGATAGCATCTCTAGAAGAACTTAAGGCTCACTATCGGGATGGATAAATGGAGATATATTTTTGCAATGGCTTGAATTTTTTGTTACGTTACGTTTACGTCTTACTGCAGAGAAAAAGGTCCTTATATTCTTAGATAACCACGAAAGCCATAATCATTATCTAAGCTGGATAGAGTAGGCGAATAAAAGCAATGTCATTCCGTTATCGTTCCCGTCTCATCCTTTGGACGTTGATGTGTATGGTCACTTAAAATATTTTTTGAGCAAGAAGTCAATCGATTTAAAATGACCTATTCAAACAGGATAATCAATATATAAGTTATAGCCAGACTATAGGCTTCAGCATATTTGAAAAGTGCCATTTTTAACAACGCTAAAAAGGCTTTCAAATACCTAGTATTTGGCCAATTAATGAAGGTAGATATATAGATATATAACGCTTTATTGCATTTAAATATGAAGTTGTTACGATAACAGCAAAATTATGAACTACTAAACGTGGACATACTCTACCTGACAAACCGACAACTTCAAAAGACTACTATTTAAGTTGTGATCATGGGTTAAATATTCATTTATAATTTTAATATTAATTTTTGCTCCGATCTGCGCAGATCGAGCCTACAGTAGAAGCCTTGCATAATATGCTTTGAATTGGATTTAATTTTATTAATTATGGGATCCTACGCAAATGGCAGCACTTAGCCATCTTCTCTAATGAAGATAAGATGTTTTTTTTTAATTTCAATAGCCTCGCGATTTATACTTGGTGGGAATTGATGTATTTTCCTAGGGTGTTTAGTTTATTAAATCCGATGAAACATGTTTAGGACTACTGAGTATTATCATTAGCTTAGTTTTCGTTATTTATGTGTAGTTCAGACTAAAAAATATTATTATTTAAAAGTTAAAGGTAGCCTTCGTTAACTATGATATCAACACCTTGAACTCACTCAATCCCCCTGTGACGATGGGTGCTGTAAAGCGCTTGAAACGTCAGGATTTAAAAAGTTAAAATTAAACGAGATAAAATCCTGAAAGTTTAATTTTATTCAATGTGTAATATTCGTGTAAATTTATAAAATTATTTTTATTATTACTCATACAACTCTATTTTATTGGTTTATTAAACGAAGTTGATAGCAAATTGAAGGAAACGGCATGTTAGTTATTTCATTTAAAGGCTAATTCTGAGTGCTTCATGAAGAATTCACAATAACACAACATATTCGCAACACTAGTAGTCGCAACGCATACGGCTCGTTTTTAAGGTCAAATATCATCTACTTTCAGTGATACTCCTCGTTTCTTTTTTTTAACTTGTAGTTATAAACGAACGGTTTGTATTAATTTTAATTTATTTAAAGTAAATTGTATATAACTGTATTAATTGTAAGACTTTTAATCCTATAACTTAATCGAACATTTGAAAAAAAAACCGAAACTAAAGAGCTTGATATTCAAATGGCTGAACCGATTTTGATGAATCATGTCTAAGAACTAATGCTAGAAAATATGTCTTTAAATAAAAATAACCGCACCCAACTCGTTTCACCCGTTTAAGAGCTACGGTGCCCCACAGACAGACATACAGACGAGAAGGCACAGCGGTCAAACTTATAACACCCCTCTTTTAGCGTCGGGGTTTAATGATATATAGTTGAGTCCTCCTAGCCCAACACTCTAACACTTACCAAATATTATTGTTTCTAATATTCCTAGTAGGATTAAAATTTTTTTACTCCTCTGTCTTGGTAAGCACCAAAAGCATCAGATTATGACAGTAAGAGAACATAGACTGCAGCGGTGTTTACGAAATCACTGGTGTACTATAATTTTGTCCTGGGCAGATGACTATCCGTTGAGATTGGCCGCTGTTACAATCGTGAAAATCAATCTGTAGGTATAATGAAATAGACTCTACGTATGCGTGGTACGTTGCAATTGCCGTCTTAATATTTGTGATGTTTTTAACGAGTTTAAGGGCATATACAAATTTATTGATTCTACGGCATACGTTATCTATTTATTATTTCTAGTGTCTGTCTGTACATATCTTCATCTAACGTTACTCCCAGAAATTTTGTACATATTAAGTTTAATATTATGATTTGAATTGATAGATTTATTAAATTGTATATAATGAGATTTATCTAATTTTCAAATTATTTACGTCAAGCCATTCTATTAATTTGTCAATTGTATTATTAATGTCATCATCATGATTCCTAATTGTATTATTATTTTCAGTCACAATAATTGAAATTTCATCAGCATACAAAACACATTTATGATTCGTAATGTCAATAATATCATTAATATATAATAGGAAAAGAATCGGTCCTAATGTACTTCCTTGCGGAACGCGAAATTATATTTATATCCAGATGAATGAGATTTTAAGTTATTGTTTTTATCTATTTTATCAATGATAACACATTGTTGTCTGCCTTTTAAATATGACGATAACCACTGAAGTATTAGTCCTCTGATCCCAATTGTCTCTAATTTTTGCAATAAAAGTATTATTCTTACTAACGAAAACATGGCAAATGCGGTTAATCTGTGTTTTTGAAACCCATATTGCTCACTTTTAATTATCTGGTATTTATCACAGTAATCAACTATTCTTTTATACATACATTTTTCAAAGATTTTAGCCAGAATAGGTATTAAGGTGATTGGATGATAATTTTGAACATCATCCTTTCGCCCTTTTTTAAAAAAAGGTTTTATAATTGACAATTTTAGTGCTTCTGGAAATTTTGACGATTAGATTGATAAATTTATTAGATGTGTCAAAATTTTAGTTAAATTATCAGCGCATGATTTTATAATTTTAGTGTCAATTTCGTCATAACCCTCTGAATTGGTATTGTTTAATGATAGTAGTTCTATTTTAACTTCATTTTCTGTCATTGGTCTTAAATACATCGAATTCACTCTTGAATTTCTACTTAAACCATATTTTTTCATTTAAAATTTGTGTTGAGGTATGATTAGTGACCATATCTATAAAATAATCATTGAAAACAGTAGCTATTTCTATAGGATTAGATATTATGTTCTTTCCAATTTTAATAGTATCTATATTATCCTTAACTTTCGGGTTATAAAATTTCATTTCTAATAATTCTCCATGCTGCCTTGCATTTGTTGTTACTATTATTCATATATTTAATATTATCCATTTGTTTGAATTTATAAATACATTTCTTTAAAATGTTTGAATAGTTTAAGTAGTCTTTATTACGTGTATTTTTTTGTTTATAGTATGTGTATCGCAAGACCCGTTTAGTTTAATTTAGTAGTAGCTTAATGCTGCTGTGTTTTGCATGGTGAATGTAGAGAACCGGAGACCCTTTTTACTGGAAACGAGGCATTCCATCTTAGACCTCACGGGTGATAACGCGTCTGCATTTTGATTCGTAATCGAGGATAATAACAGAATGTGTGCTCGTTTCACACCTCATTCTGTAAAGAAAAAGAAGTCCGTAGGTAATGTGCAGTATATTCTTAAAGCTATACTAACATTAGAAAACGCTACTAACAAGTGATGCTTGCACAGATGTTGTAACAGGTGGAATGCACTTGATTTTTTTATTAATTTAGGTTACTAGCTCTTAGAAAACGGCAATTTTCGGGCAAAAATCAACTGGATTCACGCCTTTCAAATATTTTTAAGCTAGATCAACTCCATTTTTTCGCAGGTCCTTAGTCGACCTATTTTAAAACGCGTGGCCACTAAGGAAGGCAATATTTTCATGTAGACTTTGCGCTCTCTACCCTTGTTTTAATTTCCGTTAAAACACTACTTTTATATCTTCGGAAAATAAACCATTTGGATCTAGCGTTCTTGATTCTATGTATATATAATGTATGTATAAATAAATAAGTAAGTCTATGGGCCACAGCAACCACTTACCATGAGGTGGACTGTGTACTCGTTTGTTAACGTATTCTATGAAAAAATATCCACCCAGACGGACACCTAGGCAGAAAAAAAAGTCCTAACACCTAGTAAAATTTTGATTGAATAATTTGAACTATTAAATTTTACTATAAAGTTAGACACAACAAGAGAATACACACAATCTAAAATTTATCTATTCTGCGAGCTTTTATACTGATACCGATTAATCCTATTAAAGTCTACTTCTGAGCATGGCCTCCTCCATAGATTGCCACATAGGGGAGATATTTCTTATAGTGGCCACGCTTGGCAAGTGGGTTCACAACCGCAGTTTTTTATTTTTAGTCGTTATTAGGAAGATGCTGCTGCACATCCCCTGTTTGATTCCTATCTGTCGTCTTGCGACACCTACGGGATGATTTGACGTATTGGATATTCTTACACCGCCCCTATAATGCTTATTACTTCAGAAAGTAGCCTAGCAATTCTTTCATTACTTTTTCTTTACACTTATTTATGTTTGCTGCTGATATTACTACATTGTATGTAATTAATTTTAATTTTAAATATTTAACGAATGATAAATAGATTATTGAAGTTTATATTTCCAAGTCCATCCTATGTAAGCGCATATTTATTTTGCTGTACTTTACAAACATTCCGTTTGTTCAAAGTTATGCACGTCGAATTTATAGCGTGTTGCCATGGTGAAATCCACCATAAACATCCATTAAACCCTCTAGTAAGCTAAGTGTCACTGTACTATTATCAACCGCTAAATGAGGGCAACGTTACATTCGCAGTCTATCCATTTAATAAAGGTTTCATAAATGCGTATACATTTATGTACCTACTGACTTACTTCCTACTGACCCTAAATTAAAAATTTGTTTGAGCGTGTACACATACGTAATTATATATACGTATACATACGTAAATGTAAGAGTTATTTTTTTCACCATCGTAATTAAAACCCATCATAAGTCTGTTGAACATAGCTCAAAGAAATGGCCTTCACTTCGCCTTCCAATACTACGCTGGCACTCGAGAACTTTTCTTCCCCATCGGTTGTCGGTGCTTCGAGTTATATTGCCAGCCCATTTCCACTTGAACTTGCTGATCCGTTGGGGTACGTCATTTACTCTAATTCTACAGCTTAATACTCAGTCCATCGCGCAGAGAAAAAATAAATAAAATGAAACTCCGAGTATAGCACTGTCCATAGCTATTAATATATATGTATAAGGCCAGCAGTGACTAAACATATCTCAGATTCATAAGTGATCCTGGATTCGAATCCTGGAATGAGCTAAAGTCTGTTATCGGGTTTATCTGTCAAAAATTCTTAGTTCAGTCTCAGTGACGCCAGTGTCTCGGAAAATACGTAAACCTGTTGGTTTACTCGTGTTATCTCTGGTTGTGTTGAAGTGCCGTTCCATCGGACTATAAGAGTGAGAGAACAGAGAATACAACTGTGTTTATATACACACACACACGTGCACTATAATCCTATCTTGCGCAGATGGCTAGTCACCGTTTAGACTGGCTGCCGTTACCAAAATACGGTCTTGAGGACAATGCCACTCTGCGAAATTAGAGTCTGATATTATGGGGAACGGACAAACTAATTTCAAGGTGTATGACTTCGATCTAAAACAGACGGTTGAAAGAACAAGTGAATTTTTATCCACTATCCTTTCTGAATCTCTAGAAAAAGTTAACTTTAACACAAATAAAAAATAAACTTGTCATAAAAAGTCAAAATCGATTTTAAAAACTGAAAATAAATAAAATAATTTTACTACAATATAATTTTTTTCACTGAGAAGCTTCTTAAATAGGTGCTAAGACGAGCATATAAAATTTCTATTTGGAATTTTCTTATGTGACTTATCTGTCAGTCTAATGATTAAATGAGTAAGAATTCCATTTAGCAGCAATAAAAGTATAAATAAATTAATAAATCAGAAATAAAGCTCCGAGTTCAAAGGCTATTAGATATACCGTTACAAGCTAGGTAGCTTAGTCACACGACCAATTCGCAGTTACCCGGTGTTGCAGGTACGTAAAAATTATAC
Source organism: Parnassius apollo (assembly GCA_907164705.1). Lineage (NCBI taxonomy): Eukaryota > Metazoa > Arthropoda > Insecta > Lepidoptera > Papilionidae > Parnassius > Parnassius apollo. Next base: position 21,952,125 of record CAJQZP010000693.1, read on the forward strand.
TCACTTTACCTACAGACTGAGCACTGATTCTTACGTATGTTGTAGGGAATATTGTAACCAATTTGAAGTTATTATGACGACAGCACTGGTGATGCTTTATAAGTTGCCGAGTACCGGGACAAACTTGTGTCTGAAGTCGAGACGAAACAAAAGGAGAGCGGGTTCATGCCAGCACACCGCTTGTAACTTTATAAGGCGCATGTTCCGCCGCTCATGGAATACTGGTCCCATCTCTGGGCTGGGGCTCCCCAGTGCCAACTCCCTCTATTTGATGGCATTCAGCGCAAAGTCGTTCAAATCATTGGCGAATGAGCTCTTTCCTATCGGCTTGACACACTGGCACTGTGAAAAGATGTTGCATCGCTTTACGTATTTTATCGCATTTATCACGGGGAGTGTTCTGACAAATTGTTCGGAATAATTCCAGCCGCACAATTTCACTATCGCACATCGCGACAAAACTCGCGATACCGTCCACACTATCTGGATGACTGGCGGTTAACCACCGTGCGATTTAAAAGCAGTTTTGTGTTAGAAGAAGTTAAAAGAAGCGGAATGAACTATCACCGGAGATTTTACTGAACCGAAATGACTTAGGCATCTTCAAGAAGAGAGCCTACTTCTTTTTAAAAGACCGGCAACGCAGCTGAAATTCACCTGATGTTGCAGTTGTTCATGGGCTGCGGTAATCACTAACCATCAGGTGAGTCGTATGCTCGTTTGTCCCCTCTACTATAAAAAAAATACTGCCAGACCTTCCGTCGGCAGTATTTATTGCCAGACACTAGATATCGAAAGTAAAAACCATGTTCTTACTTACAGCCTGAGGCTTAATTTTTATGTATAATATTTTGGGGGCTATTTTAATATATATTGTAAGCTGCCGGACTAATCGTAGGGGCCAAACATCTCCTAAGCATAATTAAAGTGTTGCTGTGGGTAAGAGCGCGTGCATGGTAATCAAGTGCCTTTAAATACAACTTCATTAAAGTTATCTTGTAAGTAGCTTTTAATAATAATTAAATCATTTATAGATAATAATAAATTATTTAATTATTACTATATCAAAATTATTGTAAAATATCGGTAAAATGGGGTGAATAGAAAAAAGTATGTTTATTAGATTAAGTTGTCTATAGGTTTTTCTATAGATCGGGAACGTGTTTTTATTTCTACTGATTATTATATGCTAAAATTCTTTATTTTGGCGATCTTGAAGAACCTAGAGGCAAATTTATCCAATAACCAGACTTGTACCTATTCATAATGATTGTATAAACTTACGCGAACACTACCCATTTAAATAAAAGTGGTTTTTACGGATTTTATTGCGTATATTAACTTTTTTATATTCCCAAAGTTTCGAGTACTTTACAGCACCTATGGTATCGGGTCTACATGTAGGTGAGGTAGGTGAGGTGTTCGACGTCTCGATGTCATAATTGACCTCGTTTACCCACAGATTAAAATTATTAATTTTTGTTCCGATCTACACAGTATGAACTTATAGTATCTCGAGGTCTTGCAGTTGTATGCTTGGGTTGGGATTTAATTTTATTAATTATAGGATCCAGAAAAACACGTCAAATAACATGTTAAAAAACACGTTCGCGCTAATTGGAGCGGAGCGAGCGAAGCTTCCTTCGCGCAAGAAAATGATTCCTTGAAATCTATCTCCTCCGTAACACGTAGGCCAATTTACATAATTTTTTCGGCAATATTTGTGGATCAACGTAGATATGGTTTGCAAACAATAAAAATCTGAATTTGATTTTTTTTACTATCTAATCAATTCGCTAATTTAAATCTGCGCAATGTCACACTATTTGATTGAGTATTTTGTTGAAATAAAGATAGTTATGACTTTAGGCTTTTACTCCGCTCAGTTTATGATGCTTGCAAAAGGTTTTACCTTTGCATCTACATCGGTCCTAGTTTATATTAATTTTAATAACTAAAATGTGTATGGTTGTGAGTTTTTTTAATTATTTGATTTAGTAAGAAAGCTATCTAAAGTGTTCTTTATTTTTATTTATTTTTATAAAAAATTATACATTATTACATATATATAATCTTTGTAAAAAGTCGCTGTTATTTTGACATTACAAACAGATACTTTTTATAATGTCAAAATAACAGCGACTTTTTACAGAGATTGTATATATGTAATAATGTATAAATTTTTATAAAATAAATAAAAATAAAGTACACTTTAGAACAGCTTTTTACTAAATACATACGAAAGTATATACGGTACTTATAAGAATAATAAAAAAGGCCTCCCCCAAGGAATGCCACAAAACACGGTCCTGAGCTACCTGCATCCATCAACTTCCTGCATGTCTTACCAGATTTTGACTCCATCTAGTGGGGGAACGTCCTACACTTCACCTGCCAGTACGAGGCTGCCACTCGAGAACGTTTTCTCCCCATCGGTATTCGGTTCTACGAGCTATATGGCTGGTCAATTGCCACTTCAGCTTACTAATCCATTGGGCGATATCGGTCACTCTGGTTCTGCTGCAGATATCCTTATTCCTAAGTTTGAACCCCTGAGCATAGCTCTCTTTATAGCTCGTTGAGTGACTTCGAGCTTCCTCACACGGCTAGCAGTGAAAGACCTCGTCTCAGGTCCATATTAATCTAGTTTCGAGGTATTTCTGACGAGAAGATGTGTTGTAATCTCCCGAACGCTGCCCAGCCGAGTTGAATCCGTCGATTGACCTCTCGGTCGAAGTTGGACTTACCTAGTCGGACTATTTGTCATCTCATCAACAACTTCAGCTAAGTGCTCCCAAAAATCACCGGCATAGGTGTGACATGGACATTACACATGACTTTTGTTTTGTCCATGTTCATCTTAAGACCTATCCGTTGGGAGACACTATTGAGGTCATCGAACATAGTGCGTAGGTCCTCCAGCGATTGTACCATAAGGACTATATTGTAGACAAATCGAAGGTGAGTGACGTACACGACATTGATGTAAATACCGTAACCTTTACAGTCCAGTAGGTTGAAAACCTTTTTCCAATGCAGCGGTAAAGTGTTTCGGGGATACTACGTCACCCTGTCTTACACATCTATACAGTTGGATTACATTTGTACTCTGGTTCTGTACTCAAATAGCCATCATAGCCCTTAAACATTCAACTAAAAAATTATTAAAATTAAACTAAGTACACAAAATAAAAATAAAAACAATTTCTAGAATAAATTATTGTCAACCGTTTATTTAGTGTAGTTTTAGTATTATAAAAAACAAATCAACTGCTATAATAACGCCTAGTCTAATCAACTACAGGTGTGTTTATAGACAGTAAAATATTTTCTACTATATAAAAATTTATGTTTGTTCGTACTTTCTACGATGCCATACCGTTCATCAGATTGCGTTAAAACTTAGTCAACTTATTGGTTGGTGGTTGTACTTGTGCGAAGGTTATACGCATGGTACAATTAACTGACACTAGGTGGCGTGCGTATTATACTGACTATTTATTTGAAAGTTATAGAAAGTTATATATCATTCTATTTCAATGATTGTATTATCATTCCTAATTATACAATATAACTGTTCCACATTTTTAACGATATTTCCACAAGTACTTCTTCTGCGGCAGCAATGCGCAAGCCAGCAAGATAATATAAAAAATATAAACTTTGAATTACATAGTTATCAGTTATTTACAACGTCATTTTCGAAATTAAAATTACAATATTAAAAAAAAATAACTGAAATTATCAATCGAAAGACAGTCGAGTGGCGCATCGCCAATCGTCATACTCGTCAGCGGTACAGGGAGAGGAATCTCCTCTAGCCGCAGCCCACTAACACACATCCAACGTGGCTCGACATCATCAGGCGACCTTTCGACACTTGGTTATGGCCCTTGAGTTTGGTGGAAAATGAGGAAAGAAGAAATAAAAAACATTCGAAACAATAATCTAATACTTAGTACTTGGTAGTTGGTAGTGCTTGATACTGGTACTACCAGAAAATATTGTCGGTGTACCGCACTTTTTCAAAGTGGTGCAGTTCTCATGTCTAATAAAACAGTCGTCTGTGAAATGTTTGGAACAAATATGATCATTTTGTTTCGGACGCCAATTCAAAATATTTATGATTTTAAGCCATAATTTTAGTCTAGGTTCAGTTAGAAACCTGTTAATAAACATTTGATAATCAGCTGTTGTTGGTGACTTTGTTTGTTAACAGATATGGGTAGGAAAGAACATCGATAAGTATTATAGACAAGGAACTCGACAACTCTATTGAATTTTACTGTTTATCAAAACTCAGTAATATACAGCCAAACATGTTGGTATATAAGATATTAAGATTAGTAACAAATTTCTAAGCACTTATATTATCAAATAGTTTTAATTTGTTTAATATTTATTGCAAATTCACTTACTTGTGAAATGTTATACTACTTCCCTTTTGGTAACGAGTTTTACAGATTACGCACCCTCTCATTATTAATAAAAATAATTCTTATTATGTAACTAATATACACAACGAAACAATATAAAATACTTTCGTTTTCTTAGTTTAAAAGTTCAAAATACAGACTTATTAAATATGACAATATGAATAAGACAACATACTTTGGCATATTACGTCAATTTTATTTTTCAAGACATCCTTTAGCGGCGCTTCAAATTGGCACAGTCATTTTGTATGGTATAGCCAGTCCAGCGTACTTGTATATATAGAGGTCAGTGATTCGAAATATATTGATGGATTTTTGCAGGTGACGTAAGATCATATTTTTTCGACAGATGTTCGGTATATCGGGACCACCGACAGAAAGCAGCGTCACAAGTATAAGACGTTTGCTACTGAAATTGCCAAGCCGCCTGTCTACAGTGGCGATAATGGCAAATCTAAGGCTAGTAGACTTTTATGGGCTAATGAAGAAAAATTAATGTCTCGGCACTATGAAAAACCAAAACGTATCGGATCTGTGTGTAGAATAATATAATTTACGATGCATTGCTTCCATTGACGGCTATAAAAATGTTGTTTGACTAATGTAATATCCAAAATATGTTCTATCTTACAAGACATAATTTCGGTCTTACATGGAATACCGTTATGGTCTCTGGGCCGGAGGCACGCTAGTGCCAGCTCATTTCACTAGACCGCATCCCGAAAAGCGTGGCCCGAATCTTCAAAGATCGATTTCTTTATTTTTAATTTTCCTTTATAGCCTTGATTCACTGGCGTTTGTGCATTTTTATCGCATTAACCACAGTTGTTGCTCAAAGGAATTGTTCGAGATAATTCCAGACGCTAAGTCCCAGTATTGCTCATCGCGACAATATTCTCAGTACTATCCACACCACCACCGAAAGCTTTTTCCTCGCACGATTTCTTCTTTTTCAAAGGCCGGCAATGCATTTACAACCTTTATGGTGTTGCTGTTATTCATTCGCGTCGGTAATGACTACCATCATGTGAGCCATTAAAAAACTAAAGTCCGGTCTTCGGTGTGCATTATATAAAACATATTTGGCGGAAACACGAACGGATCTGCTCCATAAGGAAAAGCCCATGCTCGCACAGAATACGTCAACTATTATAAACAGCAGCTTAATACTGCTGTTTATGATAATTGACGAGGATCGGAGATCCCGTTTCCTGGTGTCGAGATATTGCACCTTAGTCCTCCACCGGGTATTAAATATTAATCGAGGAAAGTTGTGGACGTCATCAGTTACCATCAATTGGACTGTGTGCTTGCTTGTCCATATAAATAAAAAAATATCGTGAGTAGCGACCACTTAAAATGTCGAACGCTGTTGACCCCGAGTATAATTTCCTTCGGTTGCAAAGAAAGAATTAACAAAGAATTACGGGTTCTGTTACCGACGGCAATTAATACGAGCAGGAATAATGAGGGGATTAAACGTACTTAACTGAAGTGAAGTTCAATCCTGATTATATTAAAGACTTAGTTCGAGATAGTGTAGTAACGTTTTGCCACAGTCATTTGTGAGATTTTTAAGAGAAATTTATAAAATGTAAAAATAGATATTACGTGTAGCCGGGTCTACACGTAATATCTAAAATCAATTATAGTTGCATGCGAAATAAATCGAAAATTATTTTTTATTATCTTAGCATGTCACACTAACATTATCTATACAAAAAATATATTAAAAATGTTCTTTTATATTTGGGTCCGTCAAACGTGTCTGTTTGAAAACTTGACTTGAAGAAGTGAATTCGAATTTGATGTTTTTTTTTTTTAAATAAATATTTGTAAAAGTAAATCAATGATCGCTCCTACATAATTATTTCGGCCATTGTAAAAATATAATTCCTACGAACAGTCTACGAGTTTTATAGCGTCTTCCTCCATAAATTTTCCACTAAAAATATTTTTATATTCCAATTTCAAATGAACATCCTTATTTTTTATCTTCATGTTTTTAATTTAATATAAAGTTTGTTCTTGTTACAAAAAATATAACATTTGCTGGCAGGTATTGAAGTTTTTCAAAACTTAATTCGTAAAGTCTGCGAACGGCAAATTAGCTTTCTCACACCATGCGCTTCATGCAAGACCTTCTGAACGGTTGTCCCTAAGATGCCTAATAACGCCTCTATCTCTCGATATATCACATGACGATCGTCGAGAATTAGTTTTCTCACAACAACGATGTTATATTCAGACGGATATTGGACGTCCTTCACGAGATTTGTCACTAAGATTGTATGTCCACGCTGGAATTCTAAATAACAGCGTTCGACAGTCTTCAAACATGGAACTTTATCATGGAGCACAGAAGTTAGCTCTTCAAAACAACGAAGCCGTGTTAGATCTTTTCGAAAATTGTAGAAAATGATTGCACGAATATTTACCTGAGTAAGATTCATTTTCATACGTGACCTGACAGATTCGAAACGACTCTGTGACTAAAGAACAGCATTAATGTTCATACTTTTGATTGTTTTCAGTTAATTTGAATATTGAACAGTGCCAAATTCAAAATTGCCGGTAAATATGTAAACGACAGAACTTAAAAAGTATACTAGTATTGAACTTTGTCAATTACTATGCATTGAACAGTAGAAAAGATACCTGTAAATTAAAGGTATGTTTTATATGCTAATTATGACCACCTATAATATTTATCATTACCACTTACACATATACATATATAAGAAAAATTTTATAGTAAGACCAGACATACCTCCATTGATTTGTAACTAACCAATTTTTATTATCATGAGCATATTATTATATTATAATGTCCTACATAATATAACATAAACACTCACGTCTGTCACCCAGAGGGGTGGGCAGAGACTACAGACTTTCATTTGGCACGATCCTGACACACCTCTCTCGCCTCCTCCACATATATGCTTGTCGATTAAGGGTACTCCTAATTTGGCCCATTTTCAATATATCGCCAATTTAGTCGATAAACTTTCGCCTAGGACGTCCCTTTCCGACTCTTCCATTCACTTCTGCAACATAAATTTGCTTTTTCACTCTTTCCTCATTTATTCTTTCTACATGTCTTACAAAGTAATATAATACCTACTTTTTTCAAGTATGTACGATTGTTTATGTCGTTAGCACTAGTCACTTTAATCGTATAGAAATATTTTAAATATTACGTTAAATATTTGAATTTAAGAAAATAAATATTTTTAAATAAACAATTCATGGGAATGACAAAGCGAAGACAGGCGGACGTAAACGTTTTAAGTAATAAATACTTATAAAGTAATAGCATATAAGTGAATCGATAATATTAATATTAAGTATAGGTAAAATACTACATTGTTGAACCTAGGATAGAACTACCTATTTCACGAATAATTTAATATTTTACAAAGTTCCTATTAGCTATCTGGGCATGCATAAATAAATGCAAAGCAGTGAAAATATTAATATTTACTGTTCAGTTACAAGGGATGTAACCGAACTTAAAAATATAAGCTTTAAACAAAGCCATTCCAAAACCACTAGTCGGCTTGTATAAACTGGAAACTCATCGTGTGAACCGCATTCTAAATGCCTTCAATGAACATTTTCATTCTTTCAAAACACTATGATTTTGTTTATATCTACCTTAGCTCTTACGCGAAGCGATTAAAAACTTAGAAGCCACTCTTTTACTTGAGCTTGAGTATAGATATATAAAGCTTCTGATTGCAATTTCTTAAGTTGTTTCTAAGCAGTATCTCTTCTACACGGGTGCATCTGTTTATTTAATAAAGTGGAAAAAAGAAGGAAGTAGAAGGTAAGTAGAATAATATCAGCAATTGTGTCTGGATCTAAATGACGTAGCCACTATCGCCGGAAGTCAAATTACCTGTCCGGTCAATGGGAGTACGTCTATATTTACGCTTTTGTGTATTCACATTTTTCTGAAAAGTACTTACTAATTAGAATTAATAAGAAACGCAGTAAAAGTTTTCGACTGTAACTGTCATGCCATAGTGCCGTTTAAAAATGAAGATTGGAACCTTGAAAGCAGCTTTTCCAACAATGGAGTAGACAACACGCATGGTCCCCGCCCGATGTACGATTATCTACGGAACAGTGCAATATCATATCACGCTCCATTTTAACAAAAAGCATTTCACTGCACTGTGTATGTGGCTCATTACCGCTGTGGAGACTGATGCTTTTGTGTTGAATTATTAATTCAAAATTATGTGCTTTGAGTAATCGTACTATTTTTACGCAGCGCCAATTTTTGCTATACTATTATCATTTTTGTATGATCACTGTCGTTACAACGAGCGGGTTAATATTTAGTGAAATGTAATAATATGTTTGTCTGGATGCAGCCTTTTTATTAGCATAGCGTTTCAAGTGATTGTTTTTTCGAGGTATATTTTAATCTGTTTATTGTAAAATAATGCAAACTATTTTAAGACCATTTTTAAGAAATCGAGCGTAGTATTTATTATTAGTAACTAAAATAATTTACATGAAACACTTGCCAAATTACAAACAACACATAAAATCTAACTACAAATTATCTATAACTAGGTTTACATCTGGAAGTGTGTCAGAAATACGTTTCCAAATTTTTTGCAATATTTCATTCACGAGTACGTTTAATAACGTGATAAATAAATTTCCTATAATGACATACCTATTGTTGAAGTTGGTCGTGGTTAGTTGTCTCGTGTTGATGCATTCATGTTTGTTTGGTTTTAATAATTCATGAGTTTCATGTTTTGTAACTCACCGAGATTTTCAGCACTAGCGTTGACGTCGTATCGATGCGCGGGCTTGGAGTGCGGCGCAGGGGAATGCAACGAAGTACTTTTGTGTCGACGGATTGTCGGCAGCCTCGATACAAAGGACGCATTGTTCTTGAATGAAGCGCTCATAACCCGACTGTCAAAATACATATTGGTCATCGGATTTCCATAAAAATTTGGTGTGTTTTGAAGTAGTTATTTATAAGATACAAATCATAATTTTCCGTATAAAAGCCACTCATTTTGGATTTTAAGAATATTCTAGCTAGATCAAACTTAGTACACAGATCACCGTACAAACACTCAGTATATACATTCTCCTAAATGTGATCTAGTGTATTGACTTCACTACAATATCTACTAGGTACTGACATGATCAGCGCAGTGGCTAGACGTTGTTTTACGTTCGCCAGTTGCAATTTTGAACATCGAACAAAAATTATTCCATTTGAATTTTATGTGATTTGAGTTTTTCTCACTGGCACGTAATAAAGTCTAAAAAAGTCAGATAAACTGATCAGTTCAACTGATCAGTTCAAACCGATATAAGCTAAAACGGTTTCCCTTCTCACTGGCTTTAAATTTCAACTTATTACTTCACACTCACAGTTAGTATTTAGATGTACATAAGTTCAACTGACCTGTTTAACTGGTCGTGCACCCGAAAAAATCCGTGAGGTGCCGTCAACTAAACATTTCAACTTAAAATCTCATACTCACGGCCTGTTTTTGAACTTACGTCATTTCAACTGATCAGTTTAACTGACCGTGTGTGTCGAGCACCAGAATTTTATTAATCCCTGAATTCAAAATTGCTTGACTGAACATTAGAACGTCAACAAGCTTATACGTGTACCCAGTATAAGACTTACGTCACTTACTTGTAAAATAATAAAAAAATATTATATTGAACCGTGTTTAATTAATATCGTTTAGCTACCTTGCTTGTGGACTCGGAAGAGGAATTTGATGCATCTTCCACGTCGCAATACTCATGGAATGTTCATCGGCAGCATAGCATCGCCACAAGGCTTGTATCAGGCTCGCAGCAGGCTGACGCCTTCTGATCATATGCTTCTGTCGTTGTTGTTGTTGCACTTTAAGCGCAAAGCCTGAACCTAAAATACCCTACAAACAAGGGGAAACAAAATAATTATTCTTAGTTACCGAGTAATTAAATAATGAAATGTATACGATTGTAAGTGATTCTCACAGCGGGTAGAGCGAAGAATGATATTCCCAATAGTGCACAGAAGGAGGCGATGAATTTCCCTTGCCAGGTTTGTGGCACCATGTCGCCATACCCCACCGTGCACAGCGTGATCTAAGACATTTCAAGGTTATTATTTATATTAGATTATTGTGTTACATTTTGCCGCTGTAGTCAAAGTAAAACAGAATTTCAAGCGTACTAAATTATAACATTAATCTTGGTAATATAAGCAATAAAAATTAAAATGTATAAAATAAAACGAAACTGTTTTATTAAGCTTTTTCAGAAAATAACATGTCGATCTATTATGAAAAATGTGGATATACTAACCACACCCCACCAAAGAGCCTCCGCAAAATTTTTAAACTTTGTGTCGGCGACGTCTTTTTCAGCTAAATAAACTAAAAATGATGCAAATATAAGACCGAGAAATCCTATGTATAATGTAGTTATTAATTCCTGAAACAAAAATATTTTAAAATTAACCATAAATTAATTCTTTTTAATTAGGTTTAATAGCAAAGTATAAGTTTTTAATAGTTCTAATATTTGATATGATAATCTCATAAAACACACATAGAATTTTTTTGACTGTTTTACCGCGTAGTAATATTTTCTATGCACTCCGAATTATAATGAATAAGTAATTTGTTCTATCGTCGTTATAACATTGATATTAATATAAAATGTAGAAACATTAAAGTTGCCTGAATTTGGATGGTATACAAATACATGGTAGATGCCCTGCTGCAGCTATATTGTGGTTGCAGCACGAATGGGTCGACCGGGTCGAAGTAGGACCGCGCTCTCACAGAATACCAGGGTAGAACAGCAGCTTAAGGCTATTTCATATGGTGAGTGTAGAGATCCGGAGATCCCTTTTACTGGAAATGAGGCAATTCAGGTTAGTCCTCAAGGTTGAGAACGCATTTGCAGTTTGATTCTTAATCGAAGATACCTGTAGATGTCTATGGGCCACAGCACCCGCTTACCATCAGGTGGACCGAGGGCTCGTTTGTAACCCTTATTCAATTTTAAAAAAATATATATTTAAAAGTAATATGTTCTATCCTCATTAAAACATTGATATTAATTTAAAATGTAAGACATTAAAGTTTCCTGAATTTGGATGGCATAAAAATAATTGTAAAGGGTCATACGCAATTTGTGCTTACGTGGTAGAGCCACAGAGTAAGGACTAGAGAGGAAGCTTTCTAACATCATCGAAAATGTTTACCCATTTTGATAGGGTTGTCACCTGATGAATGTGAAAAATTTAAGGAAAAAATAACAATATTACATAGTCTAAAACAACATGTGATTACATTATAACTTAAATTTATATAACAACATGTCTATATATTGTTAAATTGAAACTGCAAATATTGTTTATTTTGCTAATTTTCATAGTATTGTGGCTAATGGAATCTTGCGGCGAATATTGAGAAAATACGTGAAATTTATAATTAAAAACCGCGCGAATACCTTCATGAGAATTTTAAGAAAATAAGTATTCTCACAGAAGCTTCATATTATATATTTCTATAAATATCATCTTCGTAAGACAACTTATTCATGAGTACAAAAAATCAGGTGGTACGACCACCTGATTTTTTTTGTAATGACTAATGGCTGTGATGTGATAGTGGGCATTTGTTGTGGGCAGCGGTGATGATTGTGATGTTGATGGTGGTAGTGGTGATGGAAATGACTATGATGGTGGTAATGACTGTGGTGGTGATGATAGTTGTGGTGGTATTAGTGGCGGCGGTGTTGGTGGTGATCCACTACCCACCACCACCAACGATACTACAAGCACCACCATCAACACCAGCAACACTACCACCAACATCAGCACCACTACCACTAATATTACCTTCACCACTGTCTGGTAATTGTATATTTTCTCTCGAATTTTTATACATACTGTACAACTGTTAAGCATTAGCAGACACTAATTAATTACTTATATAAATTTATAATGTCTTATTTTATTATAAGTAATATCTGAACTTAACTCTAATAGTAAAAAAATAAATAAAAAATAATTAATTTATAAAATCACGAAATATTGTTCTTTCATAATTATTTAAATGCGAAAGACTAACAGCCCTTTCGTGGATACTCTGCCTGAGCCGGCGCAAACCGGTTTGTACCCCGACAGAGCGCCGTAGAGTGCGGGTATTGTCGCAACGAGCATTTTGTAGTAGCTTTCCCTCTGATCGGTTTCTTTACTCATGTGGTAGAGCCACGCTACAGCTATATTAATCTTGTATTGTATTATTGTAGCACGAATAGGTCGGCTCGACCGGGGAAAGATCAGCCCCTCACAGAATACAAGCGTAAGATAGCCGCGTAATACTATCGTGTTTCGTATGGTGAGTGTAGAGATCTGGAGATCCTTTTTTACGAGTACTGCAAACGATGCATTCCATCTTAGTCCTCAGGGGTGACAATGCATCTGCGATTCGATTCTTAATCAAGGATAAATGTAGATATCTATGGCGCCACAGCATCCACTGCGTGCTCGTGTGTCACCGTTTTTCTATTAAAAAATGCCTATAATATGTATTCAAGCACGATACAGATGAAAATCCTAATCTGCTGGTAACATAATATTCTACGTTGATTAATTTACGTAAACCTATTTGAGTTTAGTGTTGAGTAAATTAGAGTATTTTAGTTTCAAACCTAATTAAACAGGGTGAAATTGAAGTCATTGGCATCCATTGACCGTATCCCTCTAGCCTGTTGAGAAATATTTTAAAATGAATTATGTTTTTAGTTAATTAGTTCCGAATACATTGTCTCTACGGATAAATTGTCATTATCATCATCGTAACCACATCGTCTTCACAAGCCCACTGAACATATGAAGAATCACCTCCCCCAAGGAATGCAACAAAGGCGGTCCTAAGCTACCTGCACCGATCGACTTCCTACATATCCTACTAGGTCATTACTCCATCTAGTTGAGGGTCGCCGCACACTTTGCTTAATGATACGAGGCTGCCACTCGAGACCTTTCTTTCCCATCGGTTGTCAGTATGGCAAGCTATATGACAGGTACATTGCCACTTCAACCTACTAACCCGTTGGGCTATATCGGTTACTGGTTCTTCTGTGGTTATTCTCATTTCTAAATCTATCACGCAGAGAAACCTAAGCATAACGCTCTCTATAGCTCGCTGACCAACCCTGAGCTTCCTCATACGTCCAGCGATGAAAAACCACGTATGCGATCAGTATGTCAACACTAGCATTGTACAACTCGCACTGTTTATTCAATCTCGTTTTCAAGTTTTAGTTTTACCTGGCGATAAGATGCGCCGAAATTGGACTTACCGAGCGGGACTGTTTGCCCTAGGTAAACATACTCGTCGATAACTTCCTGCGAAGTGGTCCCAACAACTACCGGGATTGGTGTTATATGGGCGTTACACATGACCTTTGATTTGTCCATTTAAGACCATGAGGAGATACTACGATGATCATTGAGCATAGTGCTGAGGTTCTTTTGATTATGCCATAAGGACTCGACTCGGATTTGTCATCAAATCGAAGATAAGTGCTTAGTTTGAAAACGTCTTCCAATGCAGCGGTAAAGAGTTTAGGGGATTACGTCACCCTGTCTTAGCCCCCTCTGCATGGTTTTTATACTCTGTTTTTTTTACTCTGATAGCTATTGTAGCCCTGCTGTACAAATGTTTTATAGCACTTTAGCCGACAGTTAACTTAGTACCGATGAAAGGTAGCTTCTCCCAAATTTCGGCGAAATCAAAGGTCTACGTACGCAAGACAAAGAGGTAGATTGTACTCTTCGGTCTTCTGTATGTAGTTTTATGTGATTAAAACTACTTTTACGGATTTTATCGCGTTTTATTTATTTTATTTTTAATACCCGACGTTTCGAGTGCTTTCCAGCACCCATGGTCACGGGGGACTGATGTGACTGACGTCCCGATGTCCAAGTTAACCCGCAGTACCTTCAGCTTTTTAATTATTGTCTTTGGTCAATACACAATAATTAAAATAATACACAATAATTAAAAAGCTGAAGGTACTCCGGGTTAACTTTGACATCGGGACGTCAATCACCTCAGTGCCCCGTGACCATGGGTGCTGGAAAGCACCCGAAACGTCGGTACGTAACAATAGATATCTATGTTTGGTGGCATACTTTCTGAACCAACTATACAACCAAATAAGTGCTTTTGAATTAAATATAGATTTACTGTTAACAGCTTTTCGATATGTTATCATTAGGTACTTGATTGATTTTGCAAAATAACAATTTAAACATTTATTACGAACCGGCATAGAGTAGTTTTTGCTCTAAGTACTATCGACGTAAAACAGAAAAGACAACATTATGTAGTTATGTTATTTTGAGTACAGTACTGTATTCGCTCATCTTACTAGCCAGATAATTTTTCTGACATTCCTGCTGCTATTTTACGCTGGTATTTTGTGGGAGCGTCGTCCACCCCGGTCGAGCTTCAAACTTTTGTGCTACAACCATAATATAGCTGTACTGTGGCTCTACCACGTATAAAAATAGTACAAGGAAATAACATGAATATTCATTATAATAAAAATATTAATTAATTTGCAACCTTCCGCTAACTAAATACAATGATGTGTCTTACCTGGATTGAAGAGCACCTCCGGCACTCCTTCAATTGCGTGCACTACTAATTCCGTCACCACTAGTCCCAGCACCACTACTCCCAACACCACTACTCCCGACAAGACTACTTCCAACACCACTATTCCAGGTAAGACACACCATCGACGATAATACGACACGTGTTTCGCCAGGACCAGCTACCGCCAGAACTGCTAAGTAGCGGTCAGCCGCCGTAGAGTCTGCATCACCTGAGGATGCCTCGTGTAGAGGCGAAACACGTGTATTATCGTCGATGGTGTGTCTTACCTGGAATAGTGGTGTTGTAAGTAGTGGTGCCGGGAGTAGTGGTGTTGGGAGTAGTGGTGTTGGGAGTAGTGGTGTTGGGAGTAGTGGTGCTGGGACTAGTGGTGACGGAGTTAGTGCACGCAATTGCGGGAGGGCGGGAGGTGCTCTTCAATCCAGGTAAGACACATTATTGTATTTAGTTAGCGGAAGGTTGCAAATTAATTAATATTTTTATTATAATGGATTTCCGCAAAGTAACGCTTGATTTTATCAATTATGAATATTCATTATATTTCAAAGCTTCAAGGCTCATCGGGATCGATTGTAACAAAGAGAAAACAGAAGGAAGCGAGTAATAAAAACCTGGTTCAATATCTGGCCAATTCATAACGTTTTGAATAAATAATATTAGGAAAAAATGCCATGTCTAAATAACGTTAAATATCTTTAACATTATTTAGATATGTAGGAATAAGCTATTACGTTATATAGGTTTTTTCAATGTTTCATTTAAATAATCGTTGGGAGCGGGAGCCTATTTACTGAGTCAATATTGCAAGAAAGGCGAGAACTGCGGGCCTCGTGTTATTTGTTCAGGAATGTAATCATGCAACTTTAACCTACACCAATTGTGAGTGGATATAGAGTCTTGTTTGTTTTGTGTTTATATCGACCTACTTGGCAGGAAATTGCCACCAGTTCCGCTCTGCTTTGTCATCATGCTTATACAAATCGCAGACAAACTTCAATGGAAGGCAACCGTATTATACTTGCTATCATATTAGATTTGATATTGTCACTATGAAAAATATACTTTCGAAAATATAAATTGGCTTCCATATCAGAAAATGTATATTTGTAAAATATGTATTAGAAAAAATTATTAATTATATTGTATAATTATTAGAAAATTAATTTCATATTAGAAAAACTTAAAAAGTGTTTAATGTGAAATTGACCTAGATAAAACAAAATCCATTTTATAAATCTTTTCCCACTGTGCACCTGTTTTAAATTACGCTCAAGATAATGAGGTTAAGTACGATGTTTCGTTTTCAATAATTAATCTGTCTGCAGGTGTATTTTCTGTTAATTTTTAAAATCTATTTTCAGTGTTTCCAGCACATTCGCTTTTATATAAATATCCCAAAACATAATGCCAATATCTACTATAAGTGTACGCCCAAATACTGGCATTTAATATTTTTTTATTAAAGTAGCATAAAAAGCGTAAAAATAACATATTAAAATAGGTTTTACATTTTTTTTGTGTACAAGACAATGATGTGTAGTATTTGATACTAGTGTTAAAAAAATCATTTTCAATAAATTCACCTGACGATGTGCATATACTACGGAGCCAAGTAATTTCCATGTGCCGCCGCGCCGATCCATCCGCACCATGCGCAATATTTGGAAAAAGCGCAAGCCACGTAGTGCTGATGCAGCGAAGACTTGCCCTGATGAACCCATTCCCAGCACCACCAGTGACGCCATGATTGTTGTTACATCTAGTTTTAAAGGTAAGAAATAAACGTAGGCTTATATTTTATGGGTCTATATTCAATAAGTAAAAATGCAAGTAAAATATTAATAGTAAAGTTGGACATGAGCATTTTTTTGTTTATTGTCTTAAATTTGTATAAATTTGTTCGTATCAAGATAAAAATGTTTAAAAATTTAACGTTTAAAAAAGTTATTTCTTGAAAATTAACAGAAGATTTTTAACTGATATTTTATTAGATTATTTTATTTTAAGCACCTTTACCGGATATATTACTAAATTAAGGTATTAATTCTTCCTAGTTATAATTGATAGCAGCTGCCATAATTTTTCAATTAACGCAAGCACAGAGTAAATAATAGTACTACGTAAAGCAAGTTTGACTGGGAGAGAAGCCACAAGATTTTGTAGCCCGAAGCCGCTGGAAAGGATATAGTCCCCCTCCCCCCTCCCTCATTTTCTTATGTAATATAAAAACGGAAAATGGATAAAAACAGTGCTAACTATGGAAAATATCCCCCTTATGAAGCAATATTGGAAGAGTCGCGTGCGTGCGTGCGCGCGTGCTTGCAGATTATCTCTAATATTTATTAACTTTAAATCTTGCAGTGTTTACATCGAACGCAAATAATTAATCCAAAGTATTAAATGATATCTATTCATTGATTTTTAAAAATTTACATACATCTTTCAAAATGCAAGTAAGGTGTAATCGGTAAGGGTAAAGAGGGGTAGAGACAGAGTGAACATTTAAGCTTGACATTTAGAAAAGTAAGCTATTGTTAACGCAACGTACGTTAAATATTTACATTTGCGGGTTATCGGGAACATGTTAAAAATAAAAGTTTTGAAAATTTCTTCTTCTTCACAATATGAAAGAAAAACGTCCTGAAGGTTTTATACCTGCCATTACTATTACAGCCTATTAAAGTCTAGTGCTGAATAAAGGTCCTCAAAGATTTGCCATAGTCGCCACGGTTAGAAAGCAGGTTGGCAACCGCAGCTTTTTATTATTTTGAGTTTGTTATCAGGAAAATGCTGCTGATCATCTTCAGTTTTTTTTTCACAGTCCACCTGATGGTAAATGGTTGCTGTGGCCCATAGACATCTACATCTATCCTCGATTACGAAATAAAATGCAGATACGTTGTCACCAGTGAGGACTAAGATGGAATGCCTCATTTCCAGTAAAAGGGTCTCCGGCTACTAATTTACGCTGGTATTCTGTGAGAGCGTGGTCCGTCCCCGGTCGAGACGACCCATTCGTGCTACAACTATACTTCTAATATTACTGCAGTATGGCTCTACCACGCATAGACACCTTTTTGACACCTGAATATTCTTACACCACTGCTACATGGTTAGCTATATTTTATATCTACTTAAAGAGAATTATTACTAACTTTTCACCAAAAGTAAATTTTGTATTTTGCAATACTCTACTCCTTTAACCACGAAATGGCGATTTATGCTTTATATAATAATAATAATAAACATTTATTTCTCCCACTTTTTACATAGTTACAATAGTTTCATAAATAGTTAAAGAGTTTTTGAGTAGCTGTGGGAGACAGGAGCCCAAACTAGGTTACCCTGTGCTATGGGTCTCCTGGCCCCCCTCTTGGCTTTATTACATAATTTTTGTTGATACTGTACTTAGACATGAAGTGAGCGTTGCATGTGGAGATCGAATATGAGATTTCCAAAGTGTAATTTACAATTAAAGTCATAGAGAATAAATATAATATGCAATATGTTTTAAATGATAATAATAAAAGTATATAATCAAAATTTAAAAATAAATATAATATTACACGTGGTATTTTATATGTGTATTTTTACGTGGTAGGACCACGCTGCAGGTATGTATGTATGTAATCAGCAGGTATGTAATCAGGTCAGCTTGGTCAGGGAAGGACCACACCCTCACAGAATACCAGCGTAAAATAGCATTCTAAAGCTTCTGTGTTTTGTATGGTGAGTGTAGAGAGCTGGAGAACGTTTTTAATGTTAACACTTTCCATATTAGTCCTCAGATCACTGCATCCACTCACTATCAGGTGTACTGTGCTCGTTTATTACCCTTATTCTATAATAAAACATGTATTTGCATTCCCTATAAGAAATGCCTAATGCAATATATGCTCACCAACCAACTTTTCGAAGAAGTATTTATTAGAGACTTTTGATATCATTGTGCAAGACATTCCAAAGAACTGAGCAGTGAATTAGTTACCATTGAATTCGGTTAAATGATTAGGAACATAAATCTTGTACATATCGGAAGATCGAAGAACCTTATATAGATATACTGAAATCGATCCACTAAGTCGTTTAAAACAGAGAGAAGTACTAGCAATATTCTGCAGATGCGCCTTTGTCTGGAAGGTGAGATCTATATTCAATCGAAATCATCAATAGCCAGCCAAGTTTAAGGTAATTAAAACTTTTTTAATATTGTAAATGTCGTTCCGCCCCGTCTCATTGTGTCAACACATCAACAATTACAGGGGTGTACGTAGCAGCGTCTCGCGTTGTGAAATATACTGTTCTTTGCAGTGAGCCAAGAGACCCCCCCCAACTCTAACATAAGACGTTAAGTTGGTCTATTGAACTTATAGTTAAAGGTGTAAAGAAAACAAATAAATATCAGGCGTAATAGAGATTCTTTGTTGCTTTGTTGTGCATACATTATTATAAAAGTCACATAAGTGATTTGTAGCAAAACAGAACAATTATAAGGAAGAATAACGATTTTTATAACATTTTATTTTCTGTTGCTTTTTTATTTATGTATATATTTTGAAAGGAGGTATTAGTTTAGTATTTATGGGTGTAGTAGGTGAAGTCATAAAGCCAAGCAGTCGAAACGTGTAGCGATGTTTGTCGGTTAGTGCGGTCTCAGGACAGGTCTGTTCCCCTGAGAGCGAAATGGCGGTCGCATGAAACGAACGCTCAGGGGAAGGACGCTGAAATGTGAAGGTCGTAGCACATTGGTAGCATCTAAAATAGGGCACGTACCAAATATCACATAGCTAAATATACTTTAACAATTTGTTACTCGCATATTCCATTTTTTGCTTAATTTTTTTAATATTAAGATAATATAAAAAAAAAGATATTAGCAAATTACAGAAATGTACACGTCTAACGCTCATGTATTGTATTGAATAATGAATTTACTGTTATTAATTACCGAAACACGCATTTTGTTTAAAGCTACAAAAAATTGTTGCTGTTTTATTAACACGAAATTGTTTGACTGCTTTATACTTGTGATTCGCATTTTGCTACCGATAAAAATTGTGAAATATTAATGAAGGGGACGGTTTGCTATATTGAAGTTCAAAAGGCTTGCTAAGGATTAAAATCTAAAGCTAATAAAAAAAAATCAAAACGATAAGTTCGGTTTAAGTAAGGTTTTTTAAAGATATCTTGTTAACGTCCGTACCGACCTGACTGACTAACGTCCAAGTGAAATTATTTTCAATTAACTTTTTTAAATAATAATCGAAATAAATAATCTCATAACTACGTCAGAAGTATTAATTGAATTCTCCAATAGTAGAAAAGTATTAATTGAAAATATATAAGAACGCATTAATTGAAATATTCTCTTGCTATTGGTGTACTTTATTATTATATAAGTGCAATATAAAACTGATCGAAGTTAAGTGCATCACGATTTTTTGATTTGGTAGCAATAGAGCACTACATTTCCATTTCACGTCCGATGTTTGCAAAATATATTTATTTTTAATTTAATATCATCAACAACATCACTTACCTATTATACAAAAAGGTCGTTTTAAGAACTTTAGACGTCCAATTGATCCTTGATAACGTGACCTGCATCCTGATGACCATAGCCTTAAAAGAAAAAAACATTGTTAATACACATATACATGTCCATTTTATTTTTAGCAACAGCTTAGGGAATACATACCTCGTTAAAGTTCAGTAGTTAGTTTACTTTACTAAAACTCCCTTGCGCATTGCAAGTTATAAACGTACGGGACATTCGAATACATAATTCAATTGTATATGTCACAGTCCTGCCTTTATGCAAAGACGGTCTATAAGTTGGGCATATAAACTGTGTCAGCCAGTGACATTTTCGTATTTAAAGTTGTTCTTCCACCTCCAGATTATGAATAAAGATAATTACATAATACATTTAAAGTAGGGCAAAAAGTGTGGACCTTTTTTGCGCTGTATAAAATTACATGACGCGGGAACTTACAGTTGTCATTACATGATTTTATTCTTGATGTTTTCCATAAAAAATTGATGCTGATTTATATAGTTCGCAGTACGCAACAAGAAGGACAAACAGTTAAGGCAAGCAACCATACTCACTACACTTGACAGTCGGTTTGGTGAGTGTAATGCCGAAAACAGTGTTAAAGTGTGTCGGTAGGCTTAAATATTATGTATCGTTTGTAGCTAGATTTTCGTTTATTAATTATTAATTTATTATTACATTTATTATTATTATTAATTACAGGAGAAGTTGGCATTTGGAGGAAAATAAATTTGGTATTACCTTTTCACGAATGTACAGTTCAAAAGACATTCTAGTGATACAAGCATACATGCTGACTAAGTAGAGCTCGTAGCCACATAAGGCTAGATGAAGACAGATACAAGCGATCAATTACTATACTACCAACAATAAGTGTATTTGCACAAGTGTTGGCTCCAGCTTGTACTCGAGTTCAGAACACGGTACGAATTTGACTACTAGGTCAAACGATCGTCAAGATATCAATAATTATAGTGTTTAATTTATTTAACTTTATTCCCATTTACATTAATCTACATATGATTTTGACAATTTTAGACTTCGTAGAACCACGCTGCAGCTATACTGGATGAGCTCTTTTATGTCTGAAAAAAAAAATAGGGTGTAACAGGTGAATGGAATATAAGCCGATTGCACTGATATTTTATATTTTTTATTTTACATTAACATATAATGAAATTGATTTATCAATAAATACTACTAACATGAAGTAAATGTTCGGTACTAAAAAAATAAAAACAAAAATGTTGAATATAAATAAATAAATCAATTAAAAACTATCGAAATTAAAATAATACACACCAAATTAGTAGTATTCATTCATAGATCAATTTCATACTATGTTAATGTAAAAGAAAAAAATATCAGTGCCATAGGCTTTTATACCGTTCACCTGTTACGTCCTATTTTTTTAGGACGATAAAAAAGTTCATCCAGTATATGGCTCGAATACGTAGCGTAAAATATGTGTTTCGTATGGTAAAGGGAACTGAAGACCGTTATTACTGGAAATGAGACATTCCATCTTAGTACTTATAGGTAACAACGCGTTTAGATTTTGATACAGAATCGAGAATAGATGTAGACTGATACATGGACCACAGCATCCACTATCAGGTGAACTGTGTGTTCACGTTTCCCTCCTTTCTATAGAAGAAAACAAGTGCTAGAAAGTGCTGTCAGATTTATCATCATCACCACAGCCATCAAAATCACATAGATTGCCTCAAAAGAGGGATATTTGCCGTATTTATCGCGCCCGGCAAGCGAGTTAGCTAACGGAGTAATTTTTTTAATTTTCTAGTTGTTTTAGGAAGACGCTGTTACTTACTCCGGATTTGTTTTCGACTGTCGTCGTGCTGTTATACCACCACCACAATGTCTAGCACAACACGACGATAGACCGTATGGTGTTATTATTGCTGTTATACCACCAGCACAATGTCTAGCACAACACGACGATAGACCGTATGGTGTTATTATTGCTGTTATACCACCACCACAATGTCTAGCACAACACGACGATAGACCGTATGGTGTTATTATTGCTATTATACCACCACCACAATGTCTAGCACAACACGACGATAGACCGTATGGTGTTATTATTGCTGTTATACCACCAGCACAATGTCTAGCATAACACGACGATAGACCGTATGGTGTTATTATTGATGTTATACCACCAACACAATGTCTAGCACAACAGGACGATAGACCGTATGGTGTTATTATTGCTGTTATACCACCAGCACAATGATGTACAACATGTACAACACGACGATAGACCGTATGGTGTTATTATTGCTGTTATACCACCAACACGATGTCTAGCACAAAACGACGATAGACCGTATGGTGTTATTATTGCTGTTATACCACCACCACAATGTCTAGCACAACACGACGATAGACCGTATGGTGTTATTATTGCTGTTATACCACCACCACAATGTCTAGCACAACACGACGATAGACCGTATGGTGTTATTATTGCTGTTATACCACCACCACAATGTCTAGCACAACACGACGATAGACCGTATGGTGTTATTATTGCTGTTATACCACCACCACAATGTCTAGCACAACACGACGATAGACCGTATGGTGTTATTATTGCTGTTATACCACCACCACAATGTCTAGCACAACACGACGATAGACCGTATGGTGTTATTATTGCTGTTATACCACCACCACAATGTCTAGCCAACACCATAACCGTATGGTGTTATTATTGCTGTTATACCACCACCACAATGTCTAGCACAACACGACGGTAGACCGTATGGTGTTATTATTGCTGTTATACCACCACCACAATGTCTAGCACAACACGACGATAGACCGTATGGTGTTATTATTGCTGTTATACCACCACCACAATGTCTAGCACAACACGACGATAGACCGTATGGTGTTATTATTGCTGTTATAATATAGTACGTGAGGGTAAATTGGTCATCCGGTTAATATGGTCACTTTCTTATAACTCAAAAACTACAGCCTTGTTTGCATAGATGGGTCTGTGATACGATAGCTCTTTATCAGTCCATCAAATAGTAAATTGTCAAAAGGGCGCTACTTTATCGACGCCATTTGGACACTTGACATTACCTATGGCAAATATTTTAGTATTGCGTAGTGAAGTTCTTTTTTTAATGTTGATTTTTCGAAGTGTTTCTTATTATTGCGAAAGTTTTTTTGCTTTTTTTTCTTAATATATAAATTATAGTATACGCTTTCGTGTTTTGTCTCTGTCCTATTCCTAGTTTTGATTTCATAGGGTGGTAAAGCTCAAGGTCACCGTATTACCCTCACGTACCAATGTGAGAAAATTGAAGAAGTCAATTCTTAACGTAATCAATTTTGGTCCGGCGCGGTAAACAGCAATACGTCAACGGGTGACATGTTATTCTTGTTACTTATGATAAATGTGTTCAAAGTAGATCGAGTATAGTATATATTTTTACCTTAAAACAAATTCGATGGCAAACCAGACGACAACTACAGTCTCCATGTAGAACAGTACAATGCCTGCTTTTGCTTCGTATTCTTCGATTGTTGAAAATACTGACAGCGATAGACACATGAACACCATCAGGAACCTGTGCAAAGAGATGTGATTTTCAAAAAGTGTGTTAAAAAAACGTAGCACTAGAATCATTCCCTATATCGAGTTTACATACATAAATATGGCAAACATCTATTATCTATATCTATACAGGGATTCGAGCCCGTGGCACCGCAGCGACATAATCACTCGCTTAGCCACTGCATGACCGTAAACCGTTAAGTATGTATAAACGTGGTTGATTATAAAAAGGTGACATTTCATGATACGAGCAAATTAATTTAGACAGGCTGTAATGTGTATTCGTTTTTATTATTATGTGTATTCATTTTTGTTTCTTCAGATGTTTTTTTGCGAAGAGTTAAAAATACGGCGTGAGAGAGGAGTAATTTAGAATTTTATTTAGATAAATGTCAAATTAATAAAGTAAAACAAAGGTAAAGGTAAAAATATAAATGTTACAGCCAATATACGTCCCAAGCTGGGCACAGACCTTCTCTTGTGTGTTGCGTGTTCACAGACATTTTCTACAGCGAGCGCTTAACCCTTGGGCTTAATAAACATTTCAAAAAATAGAGTGCACCAAAATGCTTTTAATCTGTATTCTATCTTTTTTTAACTCTTAACAATTCTAATTTAGTCGTACGACACTTTTCTTGCATAGGAACCCGTCCGCAGATACAGATCCAAATAGCAGTGTCTAGTGCATTACTGTGTCGCAGTCTGAAGGATTTGGGGAGCCAATCAATTATAGGCAGAGAGGAATGGCATCTTAGTACTCAGAGGTGACAACGTATCTGTTGCCTTCTTTGTTTAAAGATTTTCGTCCCACGGACTGCGGTAATCATGAATCATCAAGTGGACAGCAAGTTAGTTTGTCACTGCAATTTTATAAAAATAAAATAAGTCTCTTTTTTATAATAAAATACTAACAATACTATCAACGTTACTAATATTCCCTTTAACCACTACTGGTAAGCTTGAAATACTTGTGTTAGGAGTAGTTCATGACAACAGTCGAATGGTGAATTTGATCCCACGACCTTTTGAGCCCGGCCGTTAGTCTAGTGAACTTCAAAATCTTCTAAAATTTCTAGTCTGTGTTTTAAGCTATTGCATAGCTTCTATCGCGGGCCTTGAGCGCGGGGACCGAATCCAGAAATTCCGTAACGAAAAAAACCTCACGCTCCACACTCCGACGGGCACGGAGGTGTGGCTTGAAGGCCGTGCATTGTCTAACGTCGTTTCTTTTCGGCAGTCTTTTCCTATATATAAAAAAGTACTCTGTGGCAGTCTTCGACACAGTGTTTGTGTGCGTGCAACTAGACGTATTGTAAGACTCTACGAAGCTCGCACGAATCGAGACGAGCTGCTCTGAAATCGGATGAATACATAAGCAGCTGTTTATGAGAAAGTATATAGGTGATGTATTTATGTACAAAAGTGAATAGCTGTACTTGTAAAATTTGTGTATAAAGTGTTTTGAATATGAATGAACAAAGTGCATTTATTATTAATGAAGAAAGTCACGAAAAAATAGTGAAAGAAAATGAGTGAGTACTTTATATACATACATTTTATTATTATCACAAAAGCAGTATTAATTTTGAATTGAAAATATAATACTGCTATAAATATAACCTAAATTTTTGATATTAAAATGAGCGATATTAAAAGTAGCCCTCTTAAATTTGTTTTCTTATCGGTCACCACGCTCAAAAAGTGTAACTTGAATTAATATCAAAGAAAAAGAAATACTGCATAAATAAAATAAATAAAAAATAATTATAATTGCATAAGTTGATACAAAATGCTATGCAATAGCTTTACCGCGGCAGTCCCCGAGTGCCACACGTCTTTTTTTCTTATTTTAAAACTACACGTGTAGTAGTGGAAAATGAATTCCCACTACATGTCGTAGATCATAGATAATGTACTATAGAGGGTAGATCGTCACATGAGTGTTGTGAGAGACGACAGAGAGAAATCGAAACAGGAGATGGGCAGCAGTATCTTTGTGATAACAACTCAATAATAATTAAAATCTTCCTACGAGATAGTCTATGTGGGAAGCTTGTGTCCAGTCGACTTTTAGTGGGCTATAATCAATGAATCAACCATATATAAAACTATGCCAAATTTCAAACATTTACGTAAAACACTTAAGAGCAAAGCTTTTAATGGTGGACAAAATAAATAGAGAGACGCCGAGGTGTTTCGATCCATAAACGTTCCATTTTGCTAAATTTGGCACGAGCAACTGCAAACAACTCAAAATAAAACATTTTTGGTGTTTTTGATTTATGAAATGGATATTTTCATTTTATAAAACGACTTGTACGCTATTCTATAAGTAGATTTTCGCACATAATGCAAAAATTAAGACATCATTTAATCATTCATTTTGCAATAGCCGTTGTACTTATATGTGATGTCATTTGATTTAGCAATTAAGAAATTATTATCTACCTACATATAATAAATATGTAGAAAGGTCATGTCTGTAATACAAATATTTTCTGGAAAAAACAAGTCCAGAAGAGTAAATAAAGGGCACTGAAGCCAAATTAGTGGTTTTTAGAATTTTTGTCTGTCTCTTTGTCCGTCTGTATGCCTACCTGTGTATTCACGATTTACGCAAAAACTTAATGCTCAACAGATTTTCATAAAAATTTGTTTGTAGGTATTTAGGGATCCGGGGCAACTTATGGGGTTCTTTTCATCCGATTTCGGAGCTACAAAAAAGGAGGGTTAAGTATTTTCCTTCCTTTAAAGATTAATTTCTATTTTATACGATTGAAGTGTTTTATTAAAATAAATAAAATATTTACAAATAAAGCCTAAAATAAGTTTTAACCGTTGCGTAATAAATTGAACTACGCCGACAGTCAAAATTCCACTTTTTCAAGGCAATGCAACCTAACGTAAAATACAAAAAATGGTGATATTTTGCCTTACTTATATATATATATATATATATATATATATATATATATATATATATATATATATATATAATATTCGTAAAATATGAAACGAGCAGAACCATGAACTCCGTTGGAGTTCTCGGTTCTGCTATTAAGTTTATCCATGACAAATCACTAACACACCACAATAAAATACATACACTTATTGTGTCTAATGAGAACAGTTTATTACACACAAATATAATAGAGTTGACAGTAATAACTGATTAACAGCAATAATAGCACGGTTTACTTATTTAATATTTAAATCACTCACAGTACTTGCTTTTTGCTTTTACACCACAAGCGCAGACGAGAGAATGAACGTCACAAAGATTTTTCGGTAAAGGTGCACAATGCACCACTCCCGCGCGGTAGCAAAAAGGGCGCGGGCCAATGGCGTTGCGCAAGCCTTCAGTTTTTAATCAGTTTAACTACTTTTAATCTAAATAGAAGTATAAAGAGTATTGTATGAGTTCATAGTAAACCTGTAGTTACTTATAATTTAAACAGAATTTCTAACGATTAGAAAACAATGATTGCTAATTATTAAACAAGTATTAATCAGTTGAAACTCGAATGCAATAATAACAGGATAGTCAAAACACGATCCTTAAAATATTTATAATTGAGCTATTTAAAACAATGTAATTACTATCTCACTAGTAGTTATTTTACATAGAATAATTAAGTTACAAATATAGTAGGTAATAGTGCGTTAAATCATTAATTAATATTTCATTTGAAGGCCGTAGCGCGTGCGGCGACATATATATATATATATATATATATATATATATATATATATATATATATATATATATATATACTTATATCCTGAGGTATAGGACAAACAAAAAGATCAATTAGAACCCGCGTAAAAGAACATATAGCTGACGTGAAGCATCAACGTTTGGGGGAAGTTCGCAGTTTGCGGTCATATTGTAGACGGCCCCAACCATTACATCAGATTTGATAGACCACAAATCCTCGCGAAAGAACACCGATCCCTACCAAGGATGATACGTGAGGCTATTGAAATTAAAAAACTACCTAATTTCAATAGAGAAGGAGGCTGGGTACTACCACCTGCTTGGCATCCTATAACCAATAAAATTAAAACTAAACCCAAGCATACCACTGCAAGACCTCAGGACATAGTCAGTTCATTATGCATAGATCGGACCATAAACAATAATTAAAAAAGCTGAAGGTACTCCGAGATTAACAATGACATCGGGACGTCAGTCATCTCAGTTCCCCGTGACCATGGGTGCTGGAAAGCGCCCGAAACGTCGGGAATCAAAAATAATAGTAAAATAAACGCGATAAAATCCGTAAAAATAGTTTTAATCAATATATAAATGTTTTTATCCGCCACTTCTATATACAATAATGAATACTTTATAATAATTAATTACCAAAATGAAAAAACAGAAACTAAAAAATGAATGTTAGAATTTTCAAATCAAATAATTTTTATAAATGCTCGCGGCTTTGTTTTGCAATTTTGAGCTTGCCATATATTTAAGATAGCATTCACATTTTCAGACATAGCTGTTAAAATTTTTGTGATAGTCCCGGCTTCACAGCTCACATGAGCAAATGTACAGACTCTTGTGAAAGAATACTATAAATATCAAAGAAAGCAAATTTTAAACACAGGTTTACTTTAATTTTAACTATGAGTAAAACTACATTAATAGAATCTTGAAAGTCATCTATATAACGCGATAATTGAACCGATCTAAACTTAAATTTCGTAGTAGGTACGTAAGCAACCCAAATTCAGTCCACCCAAACACCACTCATATTTTAATTGCAATAAGGATCGCATGGAAACCTGGGTTGCCAACTGCATATTTTTATTATTTTAAGCTATGATCAGGAAGACGCTGCTGCCTATCTTCTGTAGATTTCCACGCCAGTTTATGTATATAGTTCTTCTCACACGTTTACCGTGAATAGAATTACATCTATGTAATTTTGAAGTCTACTCGAAGTTAAAAAAATACTGGCACATATTTTAGGGTGATAATCAATATTCGATGGGGCCAATATTAATAAAGACCATGAAATTCAACATTATTTTGTCAAAACTATATCAAATTTATTTATGAATATTATGTAAATAATGCATTTCTGACTCCATGGCAATTTCACCTTTATAAAGATACATCAAGAGACGTGCCCGATATAAAAAGATGTTCCTACGCGTATGATATTAATGCAATCCTGATTACGTCAAAAAGAAAAAAGAAAAAAAAATCTGTAGAATTCGGGAAAAATACAGACAATACATTTAAATGTATCCTGTCGTGGTAAACAATTAATGTTTATCAATTATTTCTATCCACTTTCAACATGGCGTCTCACCGATTTAGTTACTCTGTGCTTATAGACAATGACAATGAACCGTAAAGCGACCATTGATCGTAGAAATATAACCGTCAGTTGTCACAAAAGTGTTAAAAATACTTGAAATAAACACGTCCAACGTCACTAATCAATAAAAATGACGGCTTACCGCCATGACGGGTTGTTGTTTTTTTGTTGTTATGTAATTTCTTTGTGCTTTACCAGAAAACAAAGCCATTATAAAATAATTGGACAGTTGAGAACCATTTAAAATGTGTTTCCCTATCTTTGAGTATAGTGAACAAGGACCTGGCTCAGGCTCCTTACATTTTGGAACATCTCATATCAATAATTTCCTAATTAAAACCCGTATAACTAACTTTACGGGTTCTATCGCATTTTATTTTTAATAAGGCATAAATAATTCCTGACGTTTTGGGTGCCTTACAGAATAGTTACAGGTAGACTGGTAGTACGTTCGATTTGGAACCTTAAAATAAATAAACTTAACCCATATCATTAGGTGAGGGGCATGCTCGTTTGCCCCCTATACTATAAAAATTAATCCACAATTAAGCATTAAAACCACAATCACAACCACTGTTATACCTTAATAGTACACTGTAAGCTTGTTGTGCGTATGAGACAATTTACGTGTTCAGCAGTGAGTAGACTATTGATAGGGTGTGGCAGTAACTGTTGAGTAATTGTGCCGTAACCATCGAATTTCGACGTAAATCACCTCAGTTCTCCATTGACCAAAGATGTAAAGCATACGAAATGTCAGGAAATTAAAAAAAATATTTAAAATTAATTGCGATATAATCTGTAAAATTTGTTTTATTCTAACCTTAAATGTGAAGTATCCACAATAACATTAAAGAACATTATGTTTTTTTATATACCTTAATAATAACTTCTAAACACTAAATTTTAGTCTTGTTTATCTCGAATAAGCCGTGTTCTGTGCTACTATCTCAAGATACTCTAATACGGGTAGATGATTATCATCCACGATTTTGCGCTTTAATTCCCCTGGATAGTAAGATTTCCTCTATGGAACATTGCCAAAATCGCAAATATAACTTTCATAAGGCAAATAATTAATTAATTCATTCCAGTCGGAAGAATAATAATTGAGAACAACTACATTCCCCACTCTCATTAGACCAAGCGACAAATACTTTTTACGAAATTATGTATGGGATTGATAAAGAACTTACACCACTCTCAGTATCAAGACCGCCAAAATATATAAAAAGAAGGCCATGTCGTCTTTTTATATATTTTGGTGGTGCTAAATGGAAAAAATACAATAATATATCAGACTATGAAACATTTTCTATATTTAGATCAAGAATTGGTAACCAGTGTAAAAAGCATATGTTAAATAAATGGAATCACTTGAGGATACTGTTCCTCATAATAAAAAAATATTTTAGGACTTTTGTATCTCATAATGGAGGTAAGCTAGGTATTCCTTCAAATATGATTTTCAAGAGCAAGTCTTCGTGCGATCCTGACGAAATTTGCGACGTTTCCTTCCTTCGTCCTTTTTTCAGTCTGTTTATGAAGCTTCAACTTTATGTCTAGTTACGTGGACACCACCAACTAACTTTGCTGATAATGGTGTTCTGATAAATGAATTTATTTTTATATTGATAAGGTTAAAAATACTATAGAAGCTTTAGAAACCTCCAAAAGAGCTGGACCTGATAGCCTTCCCGCAATATTTTTTCTCAAACCAAAGATAATATGTGTATACTTCTGTATATTTTGTTTAATAAATGTATGTGAGAGGGAACTTTTCCTAATATCTGGAAGCGTGCTAAAGTCGACCCCGTACGTAAAAATGGGTCAAAGCATATCATCGAAAATTATCGTACAATTTTAATCGTATGTACTGCATCAAAACTTTGTAAAAGATTAGTACGTAATGAAATCTGTCCAATTTTTCATAATACTATCATACCAGAGCAAGATTACTTCATAAAACAAAGAACAATTATAACTAACTTGGCCCTTTATGTTGGTGAGCTATTTTTTAACATCAATAATCGAATACAAACAGATAACGTAAACACAGATTTTCAGAAAGCGTTTGATAGAGTTGACTATAAACTACTTCCTAAATAATAGCATTTAATGGAATAAGAGGCAATCTTTTAAGGTGGTTTTCTTCATATATTTTAAATAGGATCCAGACAGTTGCTTTATATGGCCACTGCTCTAAAACAATAATAGTTACATCTGGTGTGCAACATGGATCTATCCTCGGTCCGTTGCTCTTTATCCTCTTTATAAAATAAATGAAATAAAAAATGTTTTAAGCACTCAAATTTTTATTATATGCTGATGATCGGAATATGTTACTTTTATTATGCATAAATATATTGGATAAGTATTTTCGGTGTGTTTCGTGCGGAAAAATCAAAACAGTTATTGCTAAATTAATAAATGCAAACGTTATTACGGGTAAATATCCTCCCCTGCTAAAAAATGGAATCGTTCGACCAATACACAAAAAAGGTAGTAGGACTGAGTATGAGAATTATAGACCAATAACGATATTACCTACCATGGACAAAATAGTTGAAAAATATATAAGCGCACAAATCCATAGGTTTTATGAAAGTAATAATATATAACTAGCACACAATATAGTGTCCAACCTCAAAAGAATACCTCACAACTACTTTCTGCATTCACAGACAGTTTGTACACACATATTGACTCTAAAGAGCACATTTCAGTCGTTTTCATTGATTATATCAAAGCTTTTGACACGCTAAGACACAACAAATTAATTCAAAGCTTAAATGATAGCGGAATTAGAGGAAAATTACCAGCGTGGTGTGAAAATTATCTCCATGAAAGACCTTATTGAGTAAAAATAGATGATGCTCTTAGTTTCCCTGTTCAGGTAATTGAAGGCACAGCACAGGGCTCACTTCTTGGACCTTTACACTTTCTCACCTACGTAAACAATCTTTCTAATTTAATTAAACAGTGTGAGATCTATCAGTTTGCAGATGATACCTGTTTAGTAGCTGCTGGGCGTAGTGTACAGGAGATACTAATGAAACTTCAAAAAAGAGTTTGACATACTGACGAAGTGGTCACACGACGTCAGTTTAGTACTCAATGCTGCCAAAACTAAACTTATGTATATAAGTACAAGCCACAACAGAAGTTCTTTTATACCTAAACTAATAGCACACACACTTCACTGCCTTCATATACAAAATACTGACAATTCGACACCTTGTAATTGCGATGCCATAGAAATTGTAAATAAGCACACCTATCTTGGTCTAATAATTGACGATCGGCTAAACTAGTAAGAGCATGTAAATCGTGTTTGTGATATATTAAGAGGGATATTAGCAAAATTTACATTAATTAAACACAAAATACCTTACAAAACCTCTTTAATGCTCTATAAACCCTTAGCTGAATCCGTTATACAATATGGCTTGTCAAGCTATGGGAGAACCTATAAAACATACCTAGATCGAATATACTCACTTCAGCTGCGCATTTTAAAACAAATAGTCCCTAATAATCTCAAAATTAATTTTAAAGATGATTATCGAAAACTATTTGCATTTTGTTATATTATACCTATTCACGACAAAGTTGAACTAACATTACTAATTGAAAATTGCTTTACTGAGAATTTTAAAAAGGTAGATAAGTTATTCTACTCCGCACGCAGAACTGATAATCTAAAACTGCAATTACCTAAATATAATAACTTATACGGAAAAAGAACTTTAAACTATGTTATACCTAATCTAATCAATCAGTTACCTAAATCTTTGAAAGACGTCATAACACGTAAAAACATAAAATATAAATTAAATTTTTTTTATATACAATTAACTCTTACTAAATACTCGTAACACTTAAAACAACTTCTCGTTCTATATTATTGGTTTACTTTACCAACATATTATCTTATTATAAATTTATGAAAATAATGTTATATAAGAGCCGTTAGCTCATGGTTAACGCTCGCGAACCACTTCACACCACTCAGGAAAACAGAAACCTGCTGTCTATAAGAAAAAATATCATACGGAAGTTCTCAACACGGCCGACTTCCTTCCCCCTCAAATGAGGGGAGGCCTAGCCCAGCAGTGGACGTATATAGGCTGTAACTTTACTTTTTTTACTTTTTTTATGTTATAATCAACCTGTATCACGATTATTCACAGAATGTAATAAGTTCACTATGTGATTTTACGCTCATCGCCTAAAACTATTTTATATTTTTGTACCCACAAATAGTTTGTCAATTAGAAACATAACATTTAATGCATCTAATTTAAGTTGATAATAACAGTAATGTAACTTTGGTAATGTAATGTATTGTAAAGTAAAATAATGTGTCGACAGCAATGGTGTACGGAAAAACTCTAATGAGTTTATGTTTACACTAAAACTATTCATCTTTGTAATCATAAATTTCTTAAATAAATAAATAAACAGCACAAAATGGTATTACTGGACGGCCGGATAACAAAAAAAAAATGAAAACAGCACATGAATGCTTCTGTAGCTACTTTTGTTGCTTAATGTTTTGTCGATTTATACAACATTTTTTAATAGTTTTACGTGTGAGAGGCAAATAGGTGCACAGGCGAGACACAAAACGAGGGACAAATATATCGAAATTGATAAGTATTCGATCCTAATGGTGCGTTCACATTCATGAGGTGGGCAGCAGTTCCGCATGTGACGACCTTAGTAAATATTCTCTCTGTTTTATGGGGTTATTTAGCAGTGGAGTTTTAATGGGCAGTAATGAAAAAAATAATGGTCTGTGTATGAAATTGATTTCGCAGTTAACTAGGTAAGAATATTTATGTAGCTTTAATAATAGGTTTGTCTATCAGTCATAGATAATACCTATATATTATCACCAACGTATTTTGGAATAATCTGAAAGCTTTTGCGGAAAGAATTAAGAAATAAAAGTTTGTATAAAGTAAGTACCTACCTTTGCAAGGATTTTTGTCTGTCAAATCTAATGTACTGGCGAGGGCGATTTTAAATATGTTCACAGACTGTTAACTGCAAAAGAAATGCTGTTTGTTCTTGTGAAATTTATGTTTTCCCGATTCCTATCAAGGATGATTCGTGAGGCCAGTGAAATAAAAAAAATATCCTAATTTCAAAGGATTGGTTCTGATGCCTCTCTACCACCTTACCCGTGGCACGATAGAGTGACCACAACCTCGAAATCAAATTTTGCCTGGTGTCTATTGCCACAGCGACATCACGTTGAAAAGGACCACTCTTCCCGTAAACCACAACATCCCTAAACTATCCTAAGGGTCACCCATGAAATCAAGAGTATAAGTACCACAAATGAACCTGTAGGCCTTCGAACTTACTAAAAAAATAAGAGAAAGTCACGATCGGTCTCTTGGCGATTGATTGAAAGAAATCGCAATAATATTCGGATAAAGGGGTCGCAAGGACGTTTCATCTTGAAAGGATATCTAATAAAAATACATAAACTTGCATTTATTCAGCAACTCGCACTCATACAGAAAATAAAATGATACATAAAAAAGTCTGAGATAAAAATAAATGGGAAAAAACAGACATTAAACAATCCGATTGCACGAGTGATGTCAAGCTGAATAAGAGCACTGATTCAACAGAGTGCTATCGCACG
Organism: Parnassius apollo; assembly: GCA_907164705.1. NCBI lineage: Eukaryota > Metazoa > Arthropoda > Insecta > Lepidoptera > Papilionidae > Parnassius > Parnassius apollo. The sequence continues at coordinate 21,987,396 of CAJQZP010000693.1, forward strand.
GTTGCGGTAGCGTTGGTTTTCAGCAATGCCCATTGAGGTTGAACTCGCCAGCGAGGATAGTGTACGTCATAATGATTTCTTATATTTACGCGAACACTATACATTGATTAAAACTACTTTTACGGATTTTATCGCGTTTTATTTATTTTTGATACCCGACGTTTCGGGTGCTTTCCAGCACCCATGTCCCCCGTGACCATGGGTGCTGGAAAGCACCCGAAACGTGGGGTATCAAAAATAAATAAAACCCGATAAAATCCGTAAAAGTAGTTTTAATCAGTTTACGTCATATTTATATGTTCGAAAAAGATGTTATCAAAATAATTAAATAATGAAAATACAAAAGGATGGGAACTTTTGGTATGTACGATATAAGTGTATATAATAAATAACATAATAAGTATGCACAATAAAACAGATAATAAATATAATTATATTATGTCCTTATTATGTAACGCAGCTATTTAGTATCTAAAAGTTAAACCCTATACTATAAAAAATATTTTTAACTACTTTTACCTTAAAAGCGTGATGCTATTAAGTTAACGGATGGGCGGGGGCAAGTTCTCCCAGCATTTAGTAGCTGCATATCGGAAACTACTGCGGAATGCTGCCGTCGTGTGTATTGGTATCGAAAGAACATTTGATTTTGTTCGAATGTCCTTAAAATTAACGTTTTAGTATTTCCATCAGGTACTCGGGCTTTTTGTTTTAAAAAACCGAAAATAAGTGTTGCAAAATGAATCGCCAATTAAGACATTTTAATGACTTAGATTTGTTTAAGAAGAATAAGAAGGAAGAAAAAGGCACAAACATTTTGGATCCTCTGAATTATTTGGTCGTTTTGAAAGTAGCCTTGATTAGTTGTAGTGTTATGCTTACATACATACTTACATATCATTTTACACTATTTTATTTTTATTTTTCCATTCTGTTTTTGATTTTCTACATTCACCTCAAAACTGGATATTTTGCATCACCTTTATTTCCATAGGATCCTGTAATATTTTTAATTCATAAGAACACAATAACAAATCATTTTCACTTCGTATTTTCACGTTATCAGCACTTTTTAAATCGGTGTCAATGGAGTCTACCTTTTTCGATCTTTTATTTAGTTCTCCGTAACTCTACAATTTCGGGTTTCGTGCGCGCTCTTGCGCTACCTTTTTTCCTATATAAATAATATCTCATTTTTCACTTAAATCTTGCCGTTTCTGTATTACGAGCTTAAAACCAAAATTTGACATGTTTTGACATCGTTGTTTATCTGGTTGTCGTGGCAATTTTTATTCAAATATTGTTACCGGCCTGATGTTTTTACTTCAAAAATACTCTTTTCTTCTTGGCCATTTACAAAAATTTGCTTTTAATTTAAATAATTTCAAATAATTTCTCGTTCTTATCCCAGATCCGTCAAAAAGTATAAAAGCCGAAGAATCGGCCGATAGAGGTCCTCACTTCAGCTTTGATACGAGAAGCACCTCTTAAAGGCTTTATCCGCACTGCCTCGGGATCTTGCAAGCCTTCTCCTGAAGTCGTCGCCTAGCCACGCCTACGCCTCCACCTATTAGTGCCCGCGCTATCTTCGGCCACTGAGCGTGCTTGTCTCAAGCGCTGCGTGTTCCTACTCCAGACGCTGCGTGTCTACTCCGGACGCTGTGTGTGTCTACTCCGGACGTTGTGTTTGCCTACTTCAAGCGCCACGTGTACCTACTCCAGACGCTGCGTGTCTACTCCGGGTGCTGCGTGTATCTGCTCCGGGCGTTGCGTGTGCCTACTCCAAGCGCTGCGTGTACCTTCTCCAGACGCTGCATGTGCTTTCTCCAGATTCTGCGTGTACCTAGAGCAGGCGCTGTGCACCTATCATAGGCATAGCCTGTGCATACTTCGTTGCAGTATCTTTATTTTGTTATTTTTTTTAATAATATTGTAAATCACTATCATCATTACAGCCCATCATCACCTTCATACCTTTTTTTTATAAAAGAAACTGTAAATCTTTTCAAATTTTTAAATAATTTATTTTATTTTTGGTTGTTTTGTTGTAGTTAGGTTAGGTTATTTAGTTTTTAATTGTCGCTTTACGACAATTTGGCGCCCAACGTCGGGGGGAAAATGTAGTGTTATGCTTACATACATACTTACATATCATTTTACACTATTTTATTTTTATTTTTCCATTCTGTTTTTGATTTTCTACATTCACCTCAAAACTGGATATTTTGCATCACCTTTATTTCCATAGGATCCTGTAATATTTTTAATTCATAAGAACACAATAACAAATCATTTTCACTTCGTATTTTCACGTTATCAGCACTTTTTAAATCGGTGTCAATGGAGTCTACCTTTTTCGATCTTTTATTTAGTTCTCCGTAACTCTACAATTTCGGGTTTCGTGCGCGCTCTTGCGCTACCTTTTTTCCTATATAAATAATATCTCATTTTTCACTTAAATCTTGCCGTTTCTGTATTACGAGCTTAAAACCAAAATTTGACATGTTTTGACATCGTTGTTTATCTGGTTGTCGTGGCAATTTTTATTCAAATATTGTTACCGGCCTGATGTTTTTACTTCAAAAATACTCTTTTCTTCTTGGCCATTTACAAAAATTTGCTTTTAATTTAAATAATTTCAAATAATTTCTCGTTCTTATCCCAGATCCGTCAAAAAGTATAAAAGCCGAAGAATCGGCCGATAGAGGTCCTCACTTCAGCTTTGATACGAGAAGCACCTCTTAAAGGCTTTATCCGCACTGCCTCGGGATCTTGCAAGCCTTCTCCTGAAGTCGTCGCCTAGCCACGCCTACGCCTCCACCTATTAGTGCCCGCGCTATCTTCGGCCGCTGAGCGTGTTTGTCTCAAGCGCTGCGTGTTCCTACTCCAGACGCTGCGTGTCTACTCCGGACGCTGTGTGTGTCTACTCCGGACGTTGTGTTTGTCTACTTCAAGCGCCACGTGTACCTACTCCAGACGCTGCGTGTCTACTCCGGGTGCTGCGCGTATCTGCTCCGGGCGTTGCGTGGGCCTACTCCAAGCGCTGCGTGTACCTTCTCCAGACGCTGCATGTGCTTTCTCCAGATTCTGCGTGTACCTAGAGCAGGCGCTGCGCACCTATCATAGGCATAGCCTGTGCATACTTCGTTGCAGTATCTTTATTTTTGTTATTTTTTTTTAATAATATTGTAAATCACTATCATCATTACAGCCCATCATCACCTTCATACCTTTTTTTATAAAAGAAACTGTAAATCTTTTCAAATTTTTAAATAATTTATTTTATTTTTGGTTGTTTTGTTGTAGTTAGGTTAGGTTATTTAGTTTTTAATTGTCGCTTCACGACATAGTATAAGGAGTTACAGAGCTTAACGTGCAGATCTTAACTAAAAAAGTCACGTATTTGGTATAATACTTTTAGTACAGTCTAAAGTAGTTATATACGTGCTATCACGAGCTTGTGACTCACAAAACCAAGCGCGTCATCTATCAGAAACCCCAGCTTGGCTTCCGTCACACGATTTATTTTATCTCTGAGGACACAAGTCAAAACGATTTGCAACTATTTGATTTATCTGTCGCCTTGATCCCAATACTTTGTATTTTCATTTTGCAGGATTGAATACAAAAGTATTGGTTTTCGACCACTGGGCAATTTTTTTAAATATCTATTTAACTTATTAACTGCCCAGTTCACTTGACTTAGAACAAAGGGCAGATATACCAGCAATTCGTCTGAATATACATGGTAGTTACAGTACTAAATGGCTGTATTAACATCTGCAATATGTAGTATAAATAAAAGAGGAAGCAGTATTCATCCGTGGGGAACTACTCTCGTTACAGGACAAGGATATGACAGAGAATGTGTACCGTATTTTTTATTGTTTTAACTAACTGTATGCGGTCATTAAGATAACTGGAGAACCACACGATTACAGTTGGATCGAATCCGTAATAGGAAAACTTGGACAATAATAATTCGATGTTAAGACAATCAAAAGCCCGTGAGAAGTCAAGTAATGCCATAATTGTTTCCTCAAATTTGTCTTGGAATGCCAAAATATTATCAACTATGTGTAATAGTGTTATCGTCGTGCTATGATGATTTCTTAAACCAGACTGCAGTTTCTGTAGTATATCGTTACTCTCCAAGTATGCTTCAAGTTGAGTAAATTCTACTTTTTCCAAAATGTTCGACAGACATGGTAGGCTGCCGATGTGTAACCAAACGGTTTTCCAGACGTCAGGGAAATAAGACGAGGTTATCAACTGTTAACTTGTCTTGTTTGTGATTACTTTTAGCGTGTAAGGAAGTGTTGGAAGAACCATATCATAAGCCGTTAGCATCTAAAGCGTTCGACTTAAGTGATTTAATTATTTTGGTTATTGTGTTTTCATCTGTACCACTTAGCTTAAATGATGAAGAGCAAAAACGATGGGAGTTAAAGAAAATACGATCTGAAACGAGAGCCGAATCATTTCCGGTTATGGTGCAAAAGTGAGAGTTAACCAAATCCGGGTCGTTGAGATGGTCAGTAATTGCATAATCTCTATATTTTTCTGATATGTTTACTGCTCGTTTATGGTTATTCCAAAGAGATTTAGCATTATATAAGTTGCGGTTTATATGCTGATCAAAATAAGCCTGTTTTTCGCAGTATAACGCTGAGTTAACAGAATGTTTAGAACTTTGTAATCATTTTTATGCTTCTTTGGTCTAGTTGAGCGAAAACGATCATGTTTGATGAAGCGATGATCATTAAATAGAAATATTTATAACGGACTTTTGAAAGATCTATGGTAAACAAATTAGGTACACAAAATTAAGTGTTTTTCAAGATTTTTATACAACTTTGTGGGCATGATTAATATTGATTGTACGACATAGGGTCTGTAAGTGAAACCTCGGACGGACGGACGGATGGACAGGCGAAACTATTCGGGTTTCTTGTTGTTTAACTACGGAACCCTAAAAAACTGCGGTTGCAACCCGCCTGCCTGTCGTGGCCACTGGACTATGGCAAATATCCTCCTTATGAGGCATTCTATGGGGAGGTTATGTTCAGCAATGAGCTATGATTGGCTGTAATGACTAATCTATAAATCAATTGATGCATATAAATAGTTTATGAATATATAAATGCTTTTTTATTCGTATAAATTGCTTTTCAATCTCGTCTTTTATTATTTGGTAAATTAACAACGGCTTTATCTAACCATAACGCAAAAAAATGGATCGGTTTAAGTTTATTTACTATATAATATCACTTTAATTAGTATGAATTGCTCTGCTTAAAATTTTAGCAAAATTTTCACCGTCGTAACAAATTATACGATGTTTTATGTAACATTTTAATATTTTGACTTTTATTATCAATACAGGTGCTATGTATAAAAAAATTATATTATTAAAATCTTTTACGTTTAGGTAGTTCTCATCTACATGTAAAACATATTACATTGAAAATAGGGAAAACGTTCTTACTCGCAAACGTGAATAAAACGCCCACAGTTGTAATTTCTGTGCTCAATCAAATATTTCATCGTTAATAGTCATATGACCTAAATATGTAAATGATATAACAGGTACTACACAATTCTTACTCAAGCATCAAGCGTAAATATAAGAAATCATTCCAATATCAAAAATATCTAAACACTACACTAGACATACAATAAACACTACACGTTGAATAAAACTATTTTACACATTTTATCGCATTTTTTTTCTATTCCCGAAGCTTAGGATGTTTTGTAGCACACAGATTAATAAGTAAAATTAAAACCGATAAAATCTGTAAAAACAGTTTTATTCAAAATATCAGACTCAAAATATTCGGACCGGTGGCCACAGGTGATCATATTGGTGGCCGTTATTGCGACGATACAATATATACAAATACATGTCATTAAAATAAGTGGATGCTGAGTGCAGAAATTTCCACAGCTCACATGACTATACAAGCAAGCGAATAAGCTCTAAAAAATGGTAAATATTAACGACAGACATTTTAAAGAACTACATTACAAAGAATTACCTACAACTTTAGAACTACATTACATGACAAAATTAACTACATAAATTCATGGAATTTTGAAAATTCACTTTTCAGTGTCGAGAGTTAAACAGACTCGAACGTGAAAAAAATAATAGAGCTAAAGTTATACATTGTTCTATAAAAATAAATTAATGCGTAATAATAGACTAAAATAGAAGCAATTCTAATCAAGCAAGCAATGGATTTCCTTCAATCAAACTTTATTATTAATATTCGCAACTTTGGAGAGAGGTAAGTGACTGCAAATTCAGAGCATTTTTTCGAATAAAAAACCTAAATAAATATCATGTTCGTAATAAAAGTCATTTATATTATTTCAAATTGTGCTTCAATTATTTTTTTAAACCCCACAAGATTTTTTAAACATATTTGGTAGCTTACTATTTATAAAAAAGTAAATCCACAGTGGTATTATTATAATGTGTGCTATTATTAAAAAGATCGTTATATTACTAAGAGTATGTGTGTTACATTACTAAAAAGTACGCATAATGATTTTAATCATCAGTGAAGCGTTAAAGTGTAACGACGATAATGACGATAAAATTATATCAATTTCTCTCAAGAAATTGGCTGATTTCGGTTTGCCTATACCTTAATAATGGGAAAAATTTTCAAGCGATATTTTGAGGGTGCTCAGGTGTTGTACACCGAGGATTTAAAAATCCACGTGAACAATATGGCGCCACTTTTGCTTCTAAAGCGCATAGAGAGTGGAAACTTATTGCAGCGCATAATGGAGTGGAGGCTCTTTTCTATTGACGTACCGGGGGGAAACATTCGTGCTAAACTTACTGCTGGCCTAACTATGCAAAAATCGAAACAAGGCCTTAGTTGTAGCTTTTCTCAACGGTAGACCTCTATTCACTATTCAAATTGCCACATATTTTGCAAGCGAATAAACGCCAACGTAATCAGTAAAAGTAGCGGCCGCGGCGCTCTCTTAAAGCAGTGCAAGTTGATTGTATGGAATGAGTGCACGACGTAGCACGAGCGCTCAAGCTTAAACCGCAGCCTGCAGAGCATTCGCAATTTTAATGGTAACGTCACGTTCTCAGGCGACTATGGACAGACAGAAATTTAATTTTTATATGTTTTTATTTGCGACGGAAGACGAACTTATTACACACGTTTTCCATGTTTAATGAATAATATCAATAATGAAAATTGGTTCTGTGATTGGTCAGTGCCGTCACTAAAGAAAAAATATTTAATTAAATAAATAAATAAATATTATTATATTTTATTATAATTGATAGTGGGCGATATTATCAGTGGCGACAGTACTGTCTATACTCAAACTTTTACTTTGCATGAGCTGGAGGTAAAAGTTTGAGCCCTAGTTCAGCTGATGCGTAACCTCGATGTACCAAAATTGTACTATGGCACCAGGCTACCACATCACAGAACTGGGAAGGAATATTACTTGAAATGAAGACATTCAAATCGTGATGTAGAACCAAAAATATTATTTTCAACTACTAAGCGAACGAAGTTACGGATAAAACCTAAAAGTTGAACACGGGTTGTGACTTTCAAAATGATATTTGTTTTCAGACAGAGTATAGGATTCTATATTTGTTTTTTTTTGTCTAGATTTGTGTTTAGAATGGCAGCTTTATGAAGGGCTGCTTTAATTATAAGACTTTCGGGATCATAATAGAAATAAATAAATAAATTATTCCTCAGAAGACAAGTACTTACTTAAAAGTTACTTAACTTAAACAGACACACTTAAACATACTGAATTTGATCCCAATACTGACATTAATAACTTACTTGACGTGCTCGTAAGTGGAGACAAACATAATAGAAAACGTGCTTAGATTTTAACCAAAAAGTCTTCTTTAACATTAAATTAATTTCACAGAGGACATAAAGAAAATTTTCTTCTTTCTGTCCTTGCCTTTTTTTTAATACGCTTGGGAATTCAAAATTCAATAAAGACATTAAAACCTATTTTATTAGAAATTTAGAAATTTTGGACAAGGTGCTGAAAATGTACACATTATACGTTTTTGGTTTGATTAAAACGACCAATTGTGGTTCTATTCGTCGTTTATTAATTTCCGGTACGTGCTATCTTAATCTTGTCTTTCCAAACTTTGTCAGTTTTATGAACATACACTATAAATAATAACGCAATTTGATACAGAGTGGTCATTTCCATTGCTCTCTTGATACTTGTCATTAAGTACTACGAATGTCGTACTCTCAAGAATTTTTCATTTTACTATGTTTGGGTAAATGTGTCTGATATTATACAGCGTATTCGGTTCGATTGCGTTTTTTTATTAATTTGATATTTCGAGATTTATTTTTTAAACATTATATACAATTTTTTGAACACGGCAGGATTTTTTTATATGTATAAAACATTATTTTTGCAGGAAAGAGCCTACACAAGAGGAATACACTTGAAAATAGGAGCAACAATTAAAAAGTTCTAAGCCCAAGTAGTAGCCGAAATAAAACTAAAAAAATGTTTTGATACAGTTTCTCACAAATAAAACATTGTTTTAATATTTGTGTTAAAAAGCTTGTAAGCCAGTTAAAATAGGTCGTATATATCCCCTTCCCCTCCCAAAACTTTTTTAAATGAGTATACATAAAGTATTGAAATAATACTAGTTTTTACGGAATTTATCACGTATATTTAACTTTTTTAAAAAAGAAACGTCGGGTATTTAAAAAGGTAATATATACGCGATAAATTCCCTAAAAACTAGTATTATTTCAATGTGTAGTGTTCGCGTAAATATAAGAAATCATTATATACATAAAGTAGTTACTTAGAACCAGGTCAGAACTGTAGGGTGAATGATTTATTTTATTTCGAGCCAGTCTCTCTAAATGTTAGTCACAAAAGTTGCGCTATAGAATCCTCTAATTTCCTCCAAAATGGCTTAACTACCTACTTTTCCCTTTCCTTTTTGCAGCTTTTAGGATGCAGATTTATTAAGAAATTTATCACCAAAATCGCTTTATAATCCCAGAAATAAAAACCTTACGAAGGAATTTATTGTGTCGATTTTCAGTGTTTTTGTGCAATGCAGCTGCATTGACCTTTGTTTTGATTTACGAGTAGGATCAATGTTCTATTCCAGATTTCTTCCACGGTAAGTACCGATATAGAAACAAATCTACCTTACACAAGTTGCATAAATATATTTTCCTAATTTTTTGTCTGATTTTTTATCTTTAGATATGTTTTCTTTAGTACAAGCAATATGGCAAATACTGCTGGAATAAGCTCAAAATTTGTTTATAGCTGACGCTGTTCCAGGGTCATGTAAGCTTTAGTGATTTCTTTAAAATTATTTGTGTCTGAAGTCAAGTCTTTGCTGGACAAAGTCTCGGATTGGGGGCGACTAAATCTAGTCCAATTTAACCCTCAGAAGACACAAGTTTGCGCGTTAACCGCTAAAAAGAACCCCTTTGTCGTATCTCCTCAGTTTCAAGGCACTTCCCTTGTTGTCTTAGCTAGTATCGGAATCCTCGGCGTCGACATATCGAGTAACGTGCAGTTTCGTGGTCACTTTGAAGCGAAGGCCAAATTGGCCGCTAAAAAGCTTGGTGTGCTCAGCAGAGTGGGACAGTATTTCATGCCGGCACACCGCCTGCAACTTTACAAGGCGCAGGTTCGGCCGCACATGGTATACTGTTCCCATCCTTGGGCTGGGGCTCCCCAGTACCAGCTCCTTCCATTTGACCGCATACAGCGCAGAGCGGCTCGAATTGTCGATGAGCGAGTGCTTTCGGATTGGCTCGATTCATTGGCGCTGCGAAGAGATCTTGCATCTCTTTGCGTATTTTATCGTATCTATCACGGGAAGTACTCTGAGGAATTGTTCGGATTAATCCCAGCCGCCAAATTTCATGAACGCACTACGCAGAAAACCTCCCGATACTATCCACATCATCTGGATGCTTGGCGGTCCATCACTGTACGTTTCACTAGGAGTTTTCTTCCTCGTACGATCTCTCTGTGGAATAGTTTACCAACGGCGATTTTTCCGGGCCGATACGACCTGGGACCTTCAAGAAAAGAGCTTACTCCTTTCTAAAGGGCCGGCAACGCACCTGCAATTCCTCTGGTGTTGCGGATGTTCATAGGCGGCGGTATAATAATAATAATAATAATTCATTTATTGAATTACTGTGTACACGTTGAAGATGACATATTATTAAAGGTATCAACAGTTGCCTCATCAGGCGTGTAATAGATGTACAATTTTCATAAACATAATAAATATACTATTTACATTTAACAGATTACATTTTTGCAATTTACATTTAACAGATGATAGATTTACAATTAACTTCTAAGATAAAATATTCAAAAAAATGCTTATAGATATAAATATAATAAAGAACACGACATTAACTCTTAAAATTATGGAATTCATTTAGCGTATAAAACGTATGTTCCACCAACCAGTTTTTTAGATTATGTTTGAATTTGGGCCCTTTTATTGTTTTAATACTATTGGGTAAGTGATTAAATACTTTAATTGCTGTTATGTATGCACTTTTGTCAAACAATTTATTTTTACTTTGAGGTAGATAAAAATTGTTTTCGTAGCAAGGACGTAAATTTTGCCGTTTCGAAAGTTTCGTTTCGAATAAATCGCAATTATTTCTTATAAATAGGCACAACTCTAAGATATATATTCCAGTTAAAGTTAAAAAACTTTTTTCTTTAAATAAATTCCTCGGGCTGTCACTATTTGTTTTACGGTATATGATGCGTAAACATCGTTTCTGTAGTATAAAGGTTTCATTTATGTTGGTTGAATTACCCCAAAAAATTATACCATAGATTAACAGTGGATAAATATAACCATAGTACCCATTTCTAGTAACAGATTCAGAGGTTACCAAGAAAGTATTGAAAGAACATAGCAATAACTCGATATCTTTTTGTTAATCTTTTCTATGTGTGATTTCCAATTTAGGTGAGAGTCAATTTTAACTCAAAGAAAGCTTATATTATCTACTTCCTCTATGACTGAGCCATCAAATGATATTTTTAAATGGATTGGTTCGGTCTTGTAATTTCTAAATTGGACAATTTTAGTTTTAGTTACATTAATTGTAAGGTTTACAGATTATAACCAGGACACTATCAGCCCTATTAATAAACACAGACTTGAGCAATATTAACTTTACTCCTAGTTAAAAGCTTAAAATATCTAATTTCAGTATTATAAACATAGAGTAAGGAGGGAGTAAACTAATCCGAATCTACTCTCGGAATAAAAGTTAATCCTTGGCGGTACCTAGTTTAACGACTGAGTAAGCATATACTAGTCGCGTTATTTGACATTTTGTAAAACTTTACGATTACCCGCGTTGTTACCCCTGTTAAACTCATAAGTTGTAAGCATTAGTAACAAAAACAGCATAATGGATTAAAATGCCAAGAAGTGATGTGGAGCAGATCAAAGTGATTGCAGGTTTTTATTAATTATGTGGATTTAGACAAGTGATTACTACACTTACTACGACTACGACTTATTGATTGCTACATATTATAATCCCGAAAGTCGCTGGAAACATCGGACAATACTACATAAACAGGAAAGGATACAGTTCAATAAATGTACAAGTAAGTTTTATAGCACCTAGCTAGCCCAACTTTGCCGTACTTAGTACTTTTCTTAGATTCAATTCAATCACCTCAATCTATTATTTCATATTAAAAAAGTTATGACTTATGAGTGCTTTGTTCCAGGTTGTGTCAAATGCAAATTTAGAGTTTATGGATACAGTGGCACATTGGCAAGGCAGCACACATGACTCAAGAATATTTAATTATCGTCGCACAAACGTTTGAGCAGTCAGAATTTAAAGGCAAACTTCTCCGAGATTCTGGTTATGCTTGTACTTCTTATTTATAGACTCCTATCCTGTGTCCTAATAAACAAAAGGAAGAATGTACAACCGGTCGCACATCTGGTGGCCCCGTTACACCGTAGAACCATCGGTTATGCTTTGGAGGGAAGCAAAGGTTTCGGTGTTTACTGCGAGGACTAAATATTAAATAAGAGCATACAAAACTATATACATTGCAATGCAAAAGCAAGATCTGCTTGAGGATGTAGTATAAGGAGATGATGAAAATATATCAGTCACAAAATTTGTAAATAACTCCGTTAGAGGAAATTCTGTTCGGGCAGCATTTATTAACGATTTTTTAAATAAATATACAATAATTACATGTACAAAAGATTTTATTTATCCCCAAAAAACAAAACAAAAATGGTTATTTAATTAATTTTGCCCTTCACGCTCTTTTCTTAATTCTAAAATTTCGTTACAAAAAAAAATTAAAAATGATTATATTTAGAACTTAGTTTTTCCACCGAGTCCGAAAACAACACGAGGAAGAAGGAACAACCCGTAACACTTATCTCTTGTCAAACTCAAAATATTGCCTGTCACTGTCATTAATGTCATCATCAAGCATTGAATTCATTCACTAATAATTCACTGACTCACTCTTTTTACTTTTAAAATAAGTGGGTTGCCATAGCGCAAGCCTTAATCCCGGCGTAAGGAATGTATAGTTAGTCCGAGGTTACTCCATGCTTATTAATAACATTGTAATAACGAAGTAAATAGTCAGTTACTCTGAGATTACCTAGTCCAAGTGTAACTTTGAATTAAGCTTAGAATAAGCAATTTTTATTAATAAGGCAGTATGTCTTTTATGGACTTATTAATTTCACTTTCAAGTTTTAAATTATATAAAAGACTGTAGCATCATCAGCAAACATTATTGTTAAATGCTTGGTGATTTTAAATATCTCGTTAATATATATTAAAAACAAAGAAGGACCGAGTATACTTCCTGAGGTACACCAATGTTGACTTTTTAAAATTTTGACTTAATTGTTTCAATAGTTGTAGTATTACTATTATACGTATCCAAAATAGTTGCCTGATACCGATCTTCTAGATACGATTTAAAGATTTTAGAGCAGTTCCGCGAATGCCAATGTTTTCCAATTGTTTCAGTAAAATTTCATGATTAACACAATCAAATGCTTTTGTCATATCTAAGAAAAGGGCAAAACATGGATTTTTTTTTCGTTTATGCCATCCCAAATATGTTTCATTATTTTAAATATAGCTAAGGACGTGTTTTTACCTTTCTGAAATCCATATTGATTAGGGTTTAAAATTTTATTTACATTAACAAAATTTATGATTTTATTATAAATAACTTTTTAAAAGATTTTGGAAAAGCTTGGTAGTAGTGCTACGGGTCTGTAATTATTTGGGTCTTGCTTCGGTCCTTTTTTGTAAACAGGCTTTATAAGAGCAATTTTTAGGTCATTTGGAAATGTACCCGTTTCTAACATTAGATTTAAGATAGACTCTCTGTCACTTAACATCAGGTGAACCGTATGCTCGTTTGCCCCCTCTTCTATAAAAAAGGCTTTTTCTTTCTACAAGGCAATATAATTACAATATTTTTATCTTCTTACAATGCCGTAAAAATGGCAGTTTGCTGATTTTTAATGATTCAAGTACTGTGATAATCATAGTTCAATTACTCGAGGTGTAACTTGCTTATAGCCTCAATATTTCTTAATATATACTTATTGTATCTAAACTAATATTGATAATATATACTATACTATCTATCTATCTATTGAGTACTAGCTATCGAATATAAAAATGATTCCGTAGGATATTACTGCAGTAATATAGATATGTAAAAAACTATAGCAAGCATAGTGTGACTTATGAATTGAAGAAACACCACTCGATCCTCTTTAGGTAACGAATCATTGGTTGATACCTTGTTTTATGATTCACGCAGATATTTGTTTTTCGTACAAGAATCTATTTTGCAAGACCAATTTGAAGTAATATTTGTTAAATTGCATAAACGCTTTAATTTCGTTTGAGATATAAAGAAGCTGTCTCCATTCTACGACACTGATGGTGTTTGGCATTAAAAGTTTCCTACAATTATAACGTGGTTACATAATATGTTAGGACGGGGAAAAAGTCATTTTGTATTTTATATACAAATTCCAGACAAAGTTTATTTACATCATTTTTTTATAGAATAGTGTGATAAACTAGCACACAGCCCACCTGATGGGAAGTGGTTGCTGTGGCCCATAGACATCTACATCTATTCTCGATTACGAATCAAAATGCAGATTCGTTGTCACCCGTGAGGACTAAGATGGAATGCCTCGTTTCCAGTAAAAAGGGTCTTCGGCTCTCTACACTTACCATACGAAACACAGCAACATTCAACTACTATTTTACGCTGTAAGAGCGTGGTCCTTACCTGGTCGAGCCGAAAATTATAATATATATGTGCGATTTAAAATGTACAGAAGTCCGAAGAGTACAATCTGCCACTTTGCCTGGCGTATGTGGACTATGAGAAAGCCTTTGATTCCGTCGAAATTTGGGCGGTGCTACAGTCTCTTCAGCGGTGCCTAGTTGACTGTCGGTATATTGAAGTGCTGAAGTGTTTGTACAGTAGGGCTACGATGGCTATCCGAGTACAGAACCAGAGTATGAAACCTATCCAACTGCAGAGAGGTGTAAGACAGGGTGATGTTATATCCCCGAAACTCTTCACCGCTGCGTTGGAAGACGTTTTCAAGCTACTGGACTGGAAAGGATACGGTATTAACATCAATGGCGAGTACATCACTCACCTTCGATTTGCCGACGATATAGTCCTTATGGCAGAATCGCTGGAGGACCTTAGCACTATACTCAATGACCTCAATGGTGTCTCCCAGCGGATAGGTCTTAAGATGAACATGGACAAAACAAAGATCATGTTTAATGTCCATGTCACACCTATGCCGGTAGTTGTTGGGAGCACTATGATCGAAGTTGTTGACGAGTACGTTTACCTGGGACAAATAGTCCGACTAGGTAAGTCCAACTTCGACCGAGAGGTCAATCGACGAATTCAACTCGGCTGGAAAGCGTTCGGGAAATTACGACACATCTTCTCGTCAGGTATACCTCAATCTCTGAAAACTAAAGTGTATAACCAGTGCGTGTTGCCAGTGATGACTTACGAATCTGAGACGTGGTCCTTCACCGCTGGCCGTATGAGGACGCTCAAGGTCGCTCAGCGACCTATGGAGAGGGCTATGCTCGGAGTTTCACTGCGTGATAGACTCAGAAATGAGGATATCCGCAGTAAAACCAGAGTGACCGACATAGCCCAACGGATTAGTAAGCTGAAGTGGCAGTGGGCCGGCCATATAGCTCGAATAACCGATAACCAATGGGGAAGAAAGGTTCTCGAGTGGCAGCCTCGTACCGGTAGGCGTAGTGTAGGGCGACCCCCCACTAGATGGAGTGACGACCTGGTAAGACATGCAGGAAGTCGATGGATGCAGGTGGCTCAGGACCGTGCTTTGTGGCATTACTTGGGGGAGGCCTATGCTCAGCAGTGGACTTGTGAAGGGCTGTAATGATGATGATGATGATGTGCGATTTTGGTTAATAACTTGTTGCCATCTTGTTAGCAATGACAAAAGAATGCAACAAGAAGTTTTGACGCCTATCTTGATGTTAACCTACTCGTACTACCCAAAGAATTCTGAAGAGACCGAAACAGGTGAAAATCTGAGGGCGCAAGGTCAGGACTATATGGTGGATGCATTAACACTTCCCAACCAAGCTATCTTAATTTTTGCTAACTGGCCAAAGATGTGTGTGGTCTGGCGTTATCATGTGAAAAGCCACTCTTTTTATCTTGATCAATTCCGACCGTTTTGTCTCAATTTCTTGCTTGAGTCTTATTAGTTGTTGGCAGTAAAGATCCGAACCGATGATTTTGCTCGGCGGTAAAGGATGACAATAAACGATGCCCTTCTAATCTCACCATACACACAGCAGCAACTTATTGCGGGTTTATCCGGGTTTCACTACATTCTGTGGAGCTTGACTACCCTTTGACCATGATATTTTTCGCACGTTCTTGTCATATGTGGCACGTCAAAAATGGCATCGACTTTATCCTTATGACCAGAGCGAGATGCATTTTTGGCATCAAAATTCCTGGACTGAATACGCTTGAACCAACTTTGTTCTCTACTCTTACTTTGCTACTATTACCCCGGCAATGCATGTTGGCCCCAGCCAACGCGAGCGTAGACAAATTGATACAAGGGGAGTGCTACAGTCTACATGTTGGTCAAATATGAAAGAGACTAATTCCAAGGCCAATGCTCACGAATTTTTGTAGAGCTATCCACATGTTGGCCGTAGTTAGGCGTCATTGAGAATTGGTATGATGTGGATGACGTAAAAATGATTTCAGCTTTTGCTATTTATTTAATAAGTGCATATAATTATTATGTCAGTGTACTCCGCAGTAGAGTTAAAAAATTTAAAGTTTTCCTCGTTAGTATAGTGAAATTGTCTAAATTATTCAAAAGTTGCAACTTAATTAAAACAATATCTCACCGGGACGGACGCCAAGCCGTAACTGACATAGGTGACTAACATGTGGATGCGACTTGCCGAGTGTAGGCGAGCGCCTTTGATTTGTGCAGAAAAACCGACACTGTTCCGAAGTGGACGAGTCGTAGCGAGCGATCCCGAGTGGCGGCAAGGCACGCCAAACGAACCGAATACACGTTGGTGCTCGCCTGCACTCGGCCAGCTACGCGAGGGTCGACAAGCAATGGCGAGGCTGGACAAATAGGCTGTCTATACGTTGGTGCTCGCCTTCCCTCGGCCAACATGTATAGCCGGCTTTACTGACACTACATTAGGTCCATAAACGTTACAATTTTTTTTCGCGGCTTTAGTCGTATTTTTTCCTTTTTTGTTATTACATTTCAGAATGTATCGAATTTTTTCGCTAGATTCCATTGAAGTAATATTTACTTACGTACTAGAACAGCTATCTCAAACAACAAATGTGCGCTACTCTGTGTTCGCGCCGTTGTTTTTTTATCATAGAATAAATATAGGTAGAATGATCCGTAGGTAATAGTAGATTGTATTGTTAAATAGGTAAATTATATCGAGAACAATATTTAAAGTTTGTCATTTATTTTGTATTTTATATTTGCTTATTTAATATAATATTACATAAAATTATATCACAATTATATTTTAATGATATTTTTATCTGAATATTTTAAAAGGTATCCATGTCAAATATAAAAACCTACTAAATGTACGTTTAACAAAACTTATTAACATAACATTTAAATTACAAATATATTTATTTAAATTAGAATAAGAGTCGTTCATAAATGCTGGGCACACGAGAGTTAAAAATGGACGAATTTATTCCACTTTGACTTTGATGTGGAAACCTAAAGATAAAATAAAATAATAATAAGCAGATTTAAACATGAAAAATTTAGCCTAATTATCATAACTTATATATGTTTCTACAAAAAATGTGTATATTAATATATTCGTCCTATACTTAAGTACCTACAGAAATGTCGCATCTGAACATATTAATTTCATAATCTACAATGTGTCCGGTTTCCGATGTCCGATACTTTAAGGGGTTAAAATATAATTAATTTTATCGACAAATCAGGGATCAATATTCCATGACACGAGATTGCGTCTTAGGAATAATTTGTATTATTATTAATCTATAATACTTTTTTATTGATTAAGTATCTTATTAACCGATGAAAAGTAATTCCTTGGTTTTTACTGACATTTATTGAATTATTTGTGCCATATCTAAGTACACACGACGGCATATTTTTATCAAGAGATTTTTTTTAAATCAACACAACACGTGACAACTCTACAAGCGCCTAGCGAGTGACTGATTAAACTGCGGTGTATGCACCGCAGTTGACTGGAACAGAGTAGCTGAATGCAGTGTCGCCTCTAGTACGTAGTACATAATAGCTCAATGTTAGATTCACTCATTTTGGCGGACAGAAATACAATTGATAAATGACAGGAAAGTTTTGTTTTATTTTTATTTTTCTTAATATACATAGGTCATTACATGTATTGATATTAAAACCAGCCAGATACAAACAGTACAACCGAAGAGATTTTCTTCAATTTTATACAAACAAAATACGAAGAAACTTTTTCCCTGACCTATTAACCTAAGATAAACTCCGACCCGATCTCTAGTGGAGTTCCTCAGTCGCATGGTTTGGTTTCTTATTTTCTATTGATATGTGACATCACGCGGAACACTTGCTTTATATGGTTAAAAAAATATTTATGATCAACCCTTTTTGTCATTGACCAAAAATCGAATCTTTATACAGACGAATTTATTTGTATTTGCAATACATTAGTAAATATTGTTTTGTCAAGATCACGCCAATAACTGATTTTAATCGACTCGATAGCAACTGAGATGATGTCATATAACAGTGTTCTTTTACAAACACAATTAGTGGATTTATTTTGATTAGATATATGGTATGGTATAATAAGATAGATGGATTTGACATGCTTTTCCGTTAGTCTGATATATTTAATGCGGTCTGTTAGCTCAACATTTGTTGAATCTAATATAATGTAGTGGATTTATGCAAAATTAAGAGTTTCTTTTTAAAATGCTTTCTAATTGTTTGTATAAAGTATTTAAATAAGTTAGAAAAATATTTTGATATTACTTTTACATTAGGTGTTTGGTGAATCTTTATATGACGCTCAGATCAGGCACAGGCTTCGTCTAATTGAAAGAGTACACGAGTGCATAAAGTCCGAACAACTGTTTGAGTGGTTTAAAAAATAGTTATGTGCATTGCATAAGAAATAAAATATGTTAAGTATAAAACTATAATATTACAATAAGCAACAATATAATTTTGAATAGATATATATCATAGAATAGAACCATAAGTATCTAACCATAACTAAAGTAAGTAAAGTAAAGTTACAGCCTATATACGTCCCACTGCTGGGCTCAGGCCTCCCCTCATTTATGAGAGGGTTTTAGCGCAAGGAAGAGTCCTCCGCGCTGCCCCAATGCGTGTTGGCAAACTTCAAAATATTTTTTTCTTATTCCTCAGACATGCAGGTTTCCTCACGATGTTTTCCTTCACCGTCGAGCCCGTAGTAAATTAATATAATTTATATAATTTTGATTAAATATAAATGATATCTTACAAGAACTTACACAATCATATGATAGAGGACAGCCTTCGCACCCCTAGGCCGTTCAAGGAAGTTGTAGAACTTTGATTGGAGGCGTCTGTATCGCGCGTCGCGTCGCGTGGCGCGGTAACTGAGCGGCTTGCCCAGTAGCGACATCCGCGGCGTCGCCAGACGGTCGCCGCCACGCTTACTCTCACTGCAACGAAAGATAAACCCAATTGGTTTCGCTAATAACGAAAAAAGCGATAGATACACTGTCCCGGTCGCGTTAAGAAACATAACTAATTTTGTGAATATACACAAAAGGAAACACTGCATTAATTTAAAACGTTTTTTTTTAGATATTCTGTGATTATTTTCACAAGAAATCCATAACATGAACTGCCCTATATTAATTATTCAGTTCAAAACTGCGCTTTGGCATATATATAACGAGTCCACCAACAAATTTATGGTTAATAATATTTTAATCAGCATTTGGCACGACCAAATACAAACGCACGCAACCAACCGGTGAGTAAACAATTTTCGTTGACGGATTTGATTCCGCATCTGTTCGCAGTATCAGTGTTTAATGTTCTCGTTTGAAAGCAATAATTTTGTAACATTTCGGCACATGTCTGCGAAACAAACTGGAAATCCATTGGAAAATATATAGTAGCATTCTTACCGACGCAAAAGCTGTAAGTTTTTTATTGTCTATACAAATGAAGAATTAAAAGACCAATCCAATTTCACCGATGGATATGTTATCTCACAAATTAAATATACATATAACTAACTCCAGTCTCATACAGGGAATTTATGGACTGAAAAATAATAAAAATATAAATATTTACTTTGCAACCATCCGTTCAATAATAATTGCAAAGTTACTATTAATATCTTTAAAGTAAGTAAAGTAAAGTTACAGCCTATATACGTCCCACTGCTGGGCTCAGGCCTCCCCTCATTTCTGAGAGGGTTTAGGGCAAGGAAGTGTCCGCCGCGCTGCCCAAATGCGTGTTGACGAACTTCACATGTCTTCGAAATATTTTTTTTCTTATTCCTCAGACATGCAGGTTTCCTCACGATGTTTTCCTTCACCGCCGAGCACGTGGTAAATCAGCACTTAAAATTGCAATTAACAATTTCATTGGTGCCGGCGGGGATCGAACCCGGGTTACTCGCGTTCTGTTATATTTACAGCGAGCGTTAACCACTGAGCTACGCCCGATTCTATTAATGACTGAAAAGTGTTAAATCTGTTTTAGCCCGTACACGGGATTCGAACCCAAGACCAAATGATAAGCAATCGCACTCAAGATCTCAACCTTGGTTTGATTGCTCCTGTAAGACTGCATTACGCAGTAAGCAGGAGTGTTATCAGACCTGGATGACTCGGCGGTCCGGGGTGTAAACACCAGCAAGCTTAAAAAGAAGTATAACTTTGCCTATAGGTCCTTCGAAAGAGTTATTGCCACGGCAAAGTATGAGCACGTTATCAGAATTGGCAAGAAATTAGTTGAACTTCCTTCGGGAACCCGTGCATTTTAGGCTCTCGTCAAGGCTATCCAAGGGAATTTCTTTAAGCCATCACTAACATCTCTGCACTGGGAGAATGGCACACTGGAAAACGCCGCAAAAAAGAAAGCGGATTTTTAGGCTCTCTTCTTGCGTCCAACTAGGCGTAGTCCCGAGATCACGGAAGACAGCTTACGTGCAACTGATCCCTAGAAAAGGTAATCATTCTGATCCGTCCAACCACAGGCCTATCGACATCAACTCCTTGTTCTCCAATCATGGCTCATGGCGTACCTTGAAGAGCACCAGCTGATTAGTGACTGCCACTACGATTTTCGTTGGGGTCGCTGGGCTGGTGATCTTCTTTTTATCTAACATATCGATGGGCACAAGTGATCCAGTCCAAGGGGGAGGTTTTGGTAGTTAGTTTAGACATAGCGAAGGATTTCGATCGGGTTTGGTACAAAGCGCTTCTCTCGATACTTCCTTCTTATGGACTTCCCGAGAAATTTCAATTGAATCACCAATTTTCTGGCTGATGGGGACATCAAGTTCGTAGTAGGCAGTGCATGCTATGATTACAAGCCAATTAAGGCTGGTGTTCCACAAGGCTGCGTGCTATCACCAACGCTGTTTCTTCTGCATATCACTGATTTGTTTTAAACTGGTAGCACTCATTGCTATGCGGACGACAGCACTGGTGATGCTTTATACACCAGCCGTGCCATTATTTTTCAGTAAAACGTAACCGAATACCGGAACAAACTTGTGCCTGAAGTCGAGACATTGTTGAACAAAGTCTCGGATTAGAAGCGACCAAATCTAGTCCAATTCAATCTCCAGAAGACACAAGTTTGCGCGTTCACCGATAAAAAGAACCCCTTTGTTGTATCTCCTCAGTTTCAGAGCACTCCCCTTGTTGCCTCAGCTGATATTGGAATCCTCGGCGTCGACATATCAAATGACGTGCAGTTTCGTGGTCACTTGTAAGAGAAGGCCAAACTGGCCTCTTTAAAGCTTGGCGTGCACAGTAGAGCGGGACAGTATTACACACCGCCTGCAACTTTTTAAGATGCAGGTTCGGCCTTACATGGAATACTGATCCCATATCTGGGCTGGCGCTTCCCAATACCAGCTCCATCCCTTTGGCCGCATCCAGTGTAGAGTGGTTCGAATCGTCGGCGACCGAGCACTTTTTGATCGGCTTGACTCATTGGCGCTGCGAAGAGATCTCTTTGCGTCGATTCGTCGTTCGTCTCGCGATCGTATTTACCACGGGTAATGCTCAGAGGAATTGTTCGGATGAATTCCAGCCGCTTAATTTCACCATCGCACATCGCGATAGAACTCGAGATGGCATCCTTACCACCTGGATGATTGGTGGTCCCCTACTGTGAGATTTTCCAGAAGTTTTCTTCCACGCATTACTTCTTTGTGGAATTGTCTTTTGATTTTTCCGGACCGACACAACTTAGGGAGGTTGCAGTTGTTTATAGGCGGCGGTAGTCACTTGCCATCAGGTGAGCCGCATGTTCGTTTGCCCCCTCTCATAAAAAAACTCACGATGCCATGAAGCAGAAAAAAAAGAAACAGATATTAGTTGTTGTTGATAGATGTTGATAGGATTTGTTTTCAATTTACGTAAATACGACCATATCTTTGCGTATCATAATTAATAGCTCACTATACGTCGAAGTCGTTGCTCCAGAACGTTATTAACTCTTTTAACCTTCTCAAAGGATTCTGCCTCTATACCCCCATGGACTAAATGAACACAAAAGTCTTGATGAACACAAAGTTTTTTTAATTTCATTGCTATTTGCATTTTTTCCTATCTGGAAAAATTTGCCAAACTTTGAATTTCAGTTCAATATTCGTTGTTTTTTATGTTTACCTTGACTGCCTTCATTATCGTGTTAAGTGTGAATTTTTACTGCAAATAAACTGAGAATGCCACATCTAAATGCCACTCGATTTGCTAAGGTTGTTAATTTAATTAAAACTGGGCACACTACAAACATGTGCCCCAAACATTACGAGTATAAAATGTATTACACCGAGTTATCAAGAAGTATTAGCAGGCCGGACAGTATACCAGACTCGCAAGACAGTGACGTAAATGAAAAACTGTGGCGAGAGATGATCAGTTCATTGTTACCCGTGTGCTTAAAAACCGGACCTTAACTTCTTCTGAGGTCAGATGTTGGAAAGATTAAAGTATGGAGACGCCCGGGAGAGAAGTACGCTCAGTGCAACATTATTGGAAAAGACATGGACTCTATAATATGGTCAGTTACGGTATGGGGAGATATTTGTATGGGGGGGCACGTGTGAAACTCCGAGGCATTGAAGAAATTTTAGTGCCATTTGCCGTTTTATAGGAAATATATTTGTTTTTAGGTATATAGGATAATACATGCCTCATTACTGTGGCCGTAGTTGTAGAATACCTTCGTGACGTTGAAATTTATGCTATGGAGTGCCCAGCGCGCTCGCCTGACTTAAACCCCATGCAGCATGAATGGCATAAGCTTGGAAGACAAATTAAGAAAAGAAATCCTGCCCCCGCTTATTTGAGAGATCTTAAAACCGCGTTACGGAAAGAATGGAACGCAATCCCTTAAGATTTTGTTGATAACTTGATCAGGAGTATGTTAAAAACATTGAAAGCAATCCAAAAAGCTAGAGGGGGGAACACTAAGTACTTATTATATAAAACATTTATGAAAAAAAATTATAAAATGTTAAGTACAGAAATGTTTTATTTCTGTAAATATTTCTTTTATTCTTAATTTGGTAAATTTTTGTCATTTGATCGTTAGTTTTTCCACGTTTGCAGTTTGAAATTAACGAATAATATACAAATAAAGAATCTCTTATGGGCTTCGAGTGTTAGCAGAACTATACACCCTATAAAAAGTTTTAAAAATAAGCAAAACGACGCAATAGCGGACAGATGAAACGCACCAATTGCAAATTTGCCTATAATGTGTGACGTTGTCTATAAAGCTTTCAGTTGTAAGAACGTTTTGTGGTAGAATCTTTTCCGTCTTATTATAATAATGACAAATTTGATTTAAAAAAAATGGTATTGGTGAAATTTACTCTGCCCACATTATCAACTTCCCATCTGATGTCTAATAAATACATTTTTTTAAAATATCAAAACTGATTTTATTAAAAATTTTATCACGTTTCCATTATGCAAATAAGCTAAGAATGAAACTGGCCGATACACACGCAGAAAATTTATTAATATTAATATTTTTAATATATTAATATTTTATGTATGTAATATTTTATGTTGAACAAGGACTTTCAAATACCGGATCCGTTACAAAAATTCTAAAATAGGAAGTTAACAAATAACACGCTTTACGTGTCAAATGAAACGTTTCAGCTATTTCAATAACATAACCAATATGCTATATTGTAATTTGTATAAAACCATATACTGACGAGGCGACAACCTTTTTTCTATGTTACGTTAAATTCTTGAGCATTACCCACGTGATCTTCGTGTATATAGGTTCTTCATTTAAACAATTACCGTATTATTACAGCCTATTAAAGTCCACTGCTGAACATAGACCTCCCCCATAGATTGCCTCATAGGAGAATACTTTCCATAGTTGCCAAGCTTGGCAAGCGGGTTGGCACCGCAGTTTTTTATTTTAGTCGTTATTAAGAAGACGCTGCTCATTTCCTGATTAGTTTCCCTCTGCCGCCTCTTACAATACCCACAGGATAATATGAGGTAGTGGATATTCTTACACCGTCACTACACGGCTCATTGCACGTTATTTCATATGCGTTACTTCATTTACACATTAAGTGCTAATGCCTAAATTAAAAAAGTTAATAAATAAACAATTTTCCTTTTTGTTTCAACAAATAAACAAAATGTATTTCTTTCTTTTAGCGTCGTAGCACATGTAGGCTATCCGCTAGTAGAATAATAAATAAGGAAGTAATCAAGGTAGAATAATAAATAAGGAATCAAGGAAGTGTTAAATTTCTAAATAATTTATGAAAATGTCATCTGTCAACGAATCGTAAAATTATTTAACATCAAAGTCTCATCTGGTTTCCGCTTAATTATTCTCTTACGTATGAATATATACCTACAGCGTAGGTACCTAAGCAAGTTCATTTTCCTCAACATGAAATTGAACAACGCTTGAGTAAATGAGTTTCGGTGTGATTGTGCTTGTACTTTATTATATATGAAGTTAATACATGCATTTATGAGAATATTTAAATTAAAATACGAACATTTAGAAAAATTATATTTCTTGGAAATCTGTTTAATATATGTTTATACTTGTACAGTTTTACTACGGAGAAACTTGAATTTTATACACCTCAAAGTGACCGAAGATTTGATGATAATTTCGAATGGATGAATAACAATGTCATCCTATAAATGTTAGTGTTCGTATATCCATTTTAAAGGGTTTACCATTTGCGGCTCGAAAACGGATGGTAGGCAAAGAGGTAGAAAAAGAGGAATATAGTCTTTTAGTCGTCTTTTTCTCTCATTAGTTTGTAAACAGTACATTGATTGATATAGGCTTCTTTCATAATGATTCATTGATAAATAAGAAGGGCTATTTTGCCATAATTGCCATATATGGCAGGACATAATATGGATTTCGTCTTCTGTTGAAGGCTAGAAGATTAACACAGATAAATAGCCTCTTATTCTGGTGGTATAGAATGTGTGACCCCGAGTGGGGTCGCTAGAGTCAAAAACAGCCGTCCCCTTACCTTATTATTCAAAGTAAGTATCTTAAAAATATAAATCGATAAAAGACTTTGTATATTTTTATATAACTTAAAACCAAATAGAACAGAATAGAATAATTTTATTCAATATAGATTGTATGTAATAATACATAATTACATAAACACTCACGCCTGTCACCTAGAGGGGTAGGCAGAGACTACGGACTTCCATTTGGCACGATCCTGATATACCTCTTTCGCCTCCTTTGCATCCATATATCTACGCATACATGCTCGTCGGTTAAGGGTACTTCTAACGTGGCCAATTCTCAAAATATCGCCAATTTGGTCGATAAACTTTCTTCTAAGGTGTCCCTTACCGACTCTGCCGTTCACATCTGCCATATAAATTTGCTTTGTCACTCTTTCCTCATTCATTCTTTCTACATGACCAAACCACCGAAGCATTCCTTTCTTAATCCTGGTCACAACATCATCTTGCATACCACATTTATCACCACAAAAAATGTAAATGTAATAATAGTTGGGTCATTTATTAATTTTGTCACTGGTTCGGAAAAAAACCTCTGTCCTGGGAAGAACCAGCAAGAAACCCAGCGGGACTTTTTTTAAAAACACAATTTACAATATAATATTTTATACAATTGTTATGAAAACGTTAAGAAACAACACGGTAGTGACCAGCTCATTCCCAGGGGTTGGATGCAATTACTGACTGTTTGGAGTCGAGTAACTGGCTTGTGCTTGTTTCTGGTATTTACAGAATGTATATCACTCACTATTTTTAATAAAATTATTTTTGTTTTTGTGACATACATTAGAGTTTTGTAAATATATTGGGAAGCCAAAGTTAATATATTTATTTCTTTAAATTTTTCTCCAAGACTTTCTTTCGGACCTAGGTTGCCCTCTATGTTTAGACCTAGGTTCCCCTTATGGCTCTCTTCTGCAAAACAATCGTAATAAAACAATATAAGGTGTTTTATATTAAATCCTATCATCAGCAAGTGCGCATGAGGAGATTACCTTTATTTTTACATCTTCCAGTGCTACAGTGTTTGTTTCATTTTTTATGAAGGATTTAGGCAGTATCTATATTTACTTCTTTCCAAAAATGATGCACCCTATTACCGATCCACATTTGTCGTTCACCGTTCATTCTCGATCCGATCTCGGTCTGATTTATTATAATGGAATGGGATTCGACCGGAACTTGACTGTTACCGGAGAGTATGAATGCACATATATATTTTTTACTTGATAATATTTTATCAGACCGAGATCGGACCGAGAACGAATTACGAATTAACTTGTGCTTGTTTCTGGTATTTACAGAATGTATATCACTCACTATTTTTAATAAAATTATTTTTGTTTTTGTGACATACATTAGATTTTTGTAAATATATTGGGAAGCCAAAGTTAATATATTTATTTCTTTAAATTTTTCTCCAAGATTTTCTTTCGGACCTAGGTTGCCCTATATATATATATACATATAAAAAATATATATATATTTATATATATATATATATGTATATGTATATTACGTGTCACGTTGTTTGTCCGCGATGGACTCCTAAACTACTGAACCGATTTTAAACAAATTTACACACCGTGTACAGTTTGATCCAACTTGAGAGACAGGATAGTTTTTTTTGCCCATGAGTGACTCTCATTTTTTTTTGCGAATTTAAGGATTTTTAATACGACATGACAGGGTTGTCGAAAAGGGCAGAACAACGTCTGCCTGGCAAGCTAGTATATTTATATTTTTAGGTGGTGGAGCCACACTGCAGCTATTATGGTTGGGGCATAAATTGGTTCGCTCGACCTGGGAATGACCACGCTCTCACAGAACACCAGCGTAAATAGCAGCTTAATGCTGCTGTGTTTCGTATGGTGAGTGTAGAGAACCGGAGACCCGTTATACTGGAATCGAGGCATTCCATCTTAGTCCTCAAGGGTGATAACGCATCTGCATTTTGATTCTTAAGTGAAGTTAAATGTAGATGTCTATGGGCCACAACATCCTCTTCTTTGCAACACTTATTGGTTGAATTTTTAATAAAATGATTTATCGAAATCGGTTCACAATTGACGAAGATAACGCCCTACTTTTTGAAGATACCTCCTACTTTTTGGAAGTTGGTTAAAAATAACTCGGCAAGGTTTTTTAAATTTAAAATATGTATTAAATTTAACTTGCATAAAAGTATCACTTTACAGGAAGCAGTCGTAGGGCATAAAAGATAATAACAGTACTGGCCGTGTTTTTTCAGTGCCCCGTAATTTGCTTTCCCGTAAAACGCGTGGAAATACTCTGGGAATTCGAGCCTTTAATTATGTTATATCGTACCATTTAACTTTACTGTTACAGTAAACATGGTTATTTAGTTGTGGATGTTAGCGTATTTAAAACTTATTTTTATTAAAATCTTTTGCATTATATTATAATAATAGCTGTGCCCCGCGGCTTCGCCCGGGTGGAATTTATTACGATTGAATTTCATCTGTTTTAATTTTTTGCGCGGAATCCCAATTATTTTTCTAAAATAAAAGTACTAGGTTACTCTTTATAACATCAGCTATCTGCCAGTGAAAGTCCCGGTCCAGCCGTTTCAGACATTAGCCGGAACAAACAGACAGACAGACAAAAATTTTCAAATGTGTTTTTCGTTATAAGTACCGTATGTACTTTTATATTCATTTAATAAAAAGCTGTAATTTTGACATTACAAATAGATATTATGTTTGTTTATTTAAGCCCAACTTAAACCTTTGCTTAAAAACAAGCCTTATTTTGAATATTGAAAAATTTGATAATTTTATAAAAGTCAAAAGATATCAAAGTCAAAGGTATCAAAAATTTTATAAAAGTCAAAAGCTAAGGTCATCGCTCTAGGTTTTGCACGGACGATTTCTGGATCTTGACAACAGTGTCACCCACCAGGTCCAATGGTGGATCTAAACCATTCACGAAACAACTTAATCACATACACAGAATTTACATCAAGTTCGGTCCAGCCGCTTAGGAGTTCAGTCATATACACACGGACAAAAGAATTATATGTATATGAATAATTGACAGTTAGTTGAATTGTTTTAAATCATGTTCATTTATTATTTTAAAAGTGCAGTTAGTGACGGAAATGTCACCCAAATATAATACAAATTTCCAAGTATCAGAGTCATAATTTAGAACTTCACTAGCTACGTCATTTACTAATAGTGACGTGAACGACTTTCTGAAACGATAACATACATGAGGCCATCGCTGTTATTACTATCTTATATTGGTGCTTTTGGTTTGTTGTTTTGCGCAAAAATAAATATCTGCATGTTCTGTTTCGGTAATCTGTAATTCACGCCTAGGAGATGTGATAAATTTCACTAATATGTTACTGAAATATGTTTTTTTTTTATAGGGGAGGAGGCAAATGAGCATGCGGCTCACCTGATGTTAAGTGACTACCGCCGCCCATGATCAACCGCAACACCAGGGGAATTGCAGGTGCGTTGCCGGCCCTTTAGAAAGGAGTAAGCTCTTTTCTTGAAGGTCCCCAGGTCGTATCGGTCCGGAAAAATCGCCGGTGGTAAACTGTTCCACAGAGAGGTTGTACGCGGAAGAAAACTCGTTTTGAAACGTACAGTGGTGGACCGCCAAGCATCCAGATGGTGTGGATGGTATCGGGACGTTTGCCGCGTAGTGCGTCACGAAATTTTGCAGCTGGGATTAATCCGAACAATTCCTCAGAGCACTCTCCATGGTATATGAGAAAGAAAATGCAAAGAGATGCAACATCTCTTCGCAGTGCCAGTGAATCGATCCGATCGGAAAGCACTCGGTCGTCGACGATTCGTGCCGCTGTGCGCTGGATGCGGTCAAGTGGAAGGAGCTGGTACTGGAGAGCCCCAGCCCAAAGATGGGAACAGTATTCCATGTGCGGCCGAACCTGCGCCTTGTAAAGTTGCAGGCGGTGTGTCGGCATGAAATACTGTCCCGCTCTGCTGAGCACGCCAAGCTTTTTAGAGGCCAATTTGGCCTTCTCTTCCAAGTGACCATGAAACTGCACGTCACTCGATATGTCGACGCCGACGCGACGACGAAGTAATTTTAGGTCCCTGTGATGACTACCTGTGATGTCGACCCGGTAAGACATGCGGGAAGTCGATGGATACAGGTGGCTCAGGACCGTGCTTTGTGGCATACCTTGAGGGAGGCCTATGTTTAGCAGTGGACTTGTGAAGGGCTGTAATGATGATGATGATGATGACTATGCATTCATAGCCTTTGTTTCAAGTTGGTTGAAGTGTCAATAAGTTACAGTTGCTTACTATCACGTGGCTGTTAGTTTGTGTGTCACTACAATTTTATAAAAAAAACTACAATGTCTGTACAATCAATATGATATAGTTCAATCTATCATAACTAAGTAGAGTAAGATAACATAAGCGACACTAACGTTCATAATTCTATAAGTTCAATGTTGTGAAGGACACAATAGAAAGAATAGCTCTTCTAACCTTCTCGGGGTTTCCATTTTGGTTTAGATTAAAATAGAAGCAGGATAAGTAATTAACTTTTTTTATATCTGTCATCTGTAAATGGCCAAAAGCTGCTCAAATAAGTTACTAGTCTAGACAATCGTTGAAAGGTTTGCTGTTAGCAACTTGATGCCTGTAACCCTCTTTGAAGGTACAAACCTCCAGAAATAGACAGGCGCAAGCTGACGAAAATAACGTTATTGATTTCCTTCCCCAGCAACAAAAAAAACAGTCCTCCAGTATTTACTGAAATGTATGAGGAATTTACTGACTTTTTTGAATAATATTATATCCCTTATAA
The DNA here is from genome assembly GCA_907164705.1 of Parnassius apollo. NCBI lineage: Eukaryota > Metazoa > Arthropoda > Insecta > Lepidoptera > Papilionidae > Parnassius > Parnassius apollo. The sequence goes on from CAJQZP010000693.1 coordinate 22,017,669, forward strand.
TTTATAACTGTTTCAGCCTGTCAAAGTCCATTGTTGACCATATGCCTATCCTATACGTTGCCTCGTAGAGGGAAATTTGCCATAGTTGCTACGCTTGGCATTCAGGATGGACACCGCAGCTTCTCTATATAAATCTATCTCCTCCGTAACCCGTAGGCCAATTTACATAATTTTTTGGGCAATATTTGTAGCTCAACGCAGACAAGGTTTGTAAACAATAAAAATCTGAATTTGAATAATTTTTAAAGTGAAAACTTCTTTAGCGGCTTGTACACTTTTTTTGTAATGGGTTAAAAATGTTAAACTCGCAACAGGACACGTGACCTGATCTAAAATTCGTAAGACGGATGGAGAGTAGACACATAAGTTGTAATGTTTGTGTACGATAGCGCAATAAATAAATATTGTATTCTACCACATAAATGATAATACTTTTATACTGATAATTAAAGCAATTCGTGGAAAATTATTCCCTAACCATTCCAAAATATCAAAAATGCACAACGTTAATATTCAAGTTTTCACTTCTGCCGGTACTCCCGGAGTGCAACCCGTCGTTTTTTTATTTTACTATCTAATCGATTCGCTAATTTACATCTGCGCAATGTTCTACAATTTGATTTGATTTTGTTGAAATTAAGTTAGTTATGACTTTTACTCCGCTCCGTTTATGATGCTAACAAAAGGTTTTACCTTTGCATCTGCATCGGCCCTAGTATTTTTTAATCGTTACACCACTGTCCTCCCTTACGTCAACCCACGTGATAATAACGGGATATTCTTACATCATCACTACACTGTTTATAGAAGAAGCGTAATTTTATATAAACTATTGTATTTTGTTAATTAATGCATTTCTCTGAAATAAGAACTGCATATGCTAGTGGAAGCCACAAAAAAGATACTTTTTTAATAAACTAGTCTAGTGTAATTTTGTAGCGCTCTAGAAAAAAGAGAAGTAATTGGAGAGCAAAAATACCAGTTGTTGTAATCCTACTCGTATTTATCTTTATCAAAGTTCTAAATACGAGAATATTTTAGTAAATGGCTGAACCGAATAAAAAAAATTTATTGTTTATTATCTTAATAGGTCACTTCAGCATTGGACCGATATAAAAGTGACGAAAATTTTTCATCAATAATGGCCAAACACTCAAATGTTAGTCAATTTTAAAATTTTGATAAGTCTCGTCTCGTGGTGTCACAGTCACTTTGACTTAAAATGATAGAGATAGCACGAGACTTAACGGCCTCTAAAATTGAGTAGCATTTGAGTATTTAGGCATAAGTATGGAAAAATAGAGGATTGTTACCTTGAAATTGTGATATTCCTTACGGCGCCTATACACGTTGGCCAACACAGTGGCGAATGTAGTGGCCAATAGTATTGGCCAACGTGTAGACGGGGTGTTTGGGCTTCATTGGTATGAATTGGAACGATGGCCCGCAAGTTGGCGCGAGATCCGTGTGGTGTCGGTTTTTTACAAAAGATCAAAGGATTGTTGGCAGAGTTTGGTCGCCGCGTCCACACGTTGGCCGCGAGTTTAGTTTTTTACAAGCTCCCAGAGTGATTACACGCATCTGATAAAATTTTTATTTTTTTTTTATAGAAGAGGGGACAAATATTATATTCACGCTTTGTAGGGTGGATGACCCAATTACCAGCCTTTTAGTGCCAATTTCAACTTTAAACATTCCTACTACTGTAATTAGCGCGATTTAATTATTTTTAAACATTTGTTTTAATCGGTAAGCTATTTATAAAAAAAATAATGAACATTTATTTACAATCAGATTATTACGAGAACAATTTTAAAACGAAAAAAAATGAAGCACGTCGTTTATACGTGGTAGAACCATGCAGTTATATTAGAAGTATAGTTGTAGCATGAATGGGTCGGTTCGACCGGGGAAGGACCACGCTCTCACAGAATACCAGCGTGAAATAGCAGCTTAATGCTGCTGTGTTTCGTATGGTGAGTGTAGAAAACCGGAGACCCTTTTTACTGGAAACGAGGCATAGTGGCTTAGCAATGAGTGGCTGTGCCGGGGCCGCGGGTTTGAATCCCGCACGAAACAAGTATTTGTATATCCTACAAATAATTGTTACGGGTCGATGACCCACAAGTTGGCGCGAGATCCGTGTGGTGTCGGTTTTTTACAAAAGATCAAAGGATTGTTGGCAGAGTTTGGCCGCCACGTCCACACGTTGGGCGCGCGTTTAGTTTTCTACAAGCTCCCAGAGTGATTACACGCATCTGATTTAAATTTTATATTCACGCTTTGTAGGTTGGATGCCCCAATTACTAGCCTTTTAGTGCCAATTTCAACTTTAAACACTCCTACAACTTTAATTAGCGCGATTCATTTATTTTTAAACATTTGTTTTAATGGATAAGCTATTTATCAAAAATATAATGAATATTTATTTAGATTTAGAAAAATTTTAAAATGAAAAAAAAAATGAAGCACGTCGTTTATACGTAGTAGAGCCATGCGGCAATTATATTAGAAGTATAGTTGTAGCACGAATGGGTCGGCTCGACAGGGGAAGGACCACGCTCTCACAGAATACCAGCGTAAAATACTAGCTTAATGCTGCTGTGTTTCGTATGGAGAGTGTAGAGAACCGGAGACAAATAATTGCATTGCATAAACATTTGAAAATTTGCTGGCCCATCGGAAAAAGGGTTGTTTGAAAAAATCGCAAAATACGTTTTCAATTATTTTATTTACAGAGTATTTTTAGTAAGCGCCGCATAAAATAAAAGTTTCATACAAACGTATCACCCTATTTCAATATTGGAAATATCAGTTTTCTACGTCTAGCGGCTTAAGCTGTACGTTGATAGATGAGTCAGTCACTCAGGACATTTTATTTTATAGGTATATTATATAGAAGTACTCCTTACACTAAAACCATATTTACTTTTAATTTATCATCATACACATCTAAGGGCGCGCGCGCACCCGAGTGTGTGTGTGTGTGTATGCACGCGCGTGTACGTGTACGAGTGCTAGTGCGTGTGCGTGAGTGTGAGTGTGTGTATGAGTGTGTACATACGGGTGTGCGTGTGCTGGTGCTTGTGCGTGTGGGTGAGCGTGTGCGTGTGCGTGTGCGAGTGCGTGTGCGTTTGCGTGTGCATTTGCGTTTGCATGTGCGTTTGCGTGTGCGCGCGCGTGTGTATGTCTCTCTCTCTCTGTGTGTGTGTGTGTGTGTGTGTGTGTGTGTGTGTGTATGAAGTTTTCATTCTTGCATAACTTTCAGCTACCATTATTGGTTTTTCCAGATTGATAAGACCTAGGATCCTTTAAGAAAAGAGTCCATTCATTATTAAAAGGCCAATAACCACCAAAGTTGTTATTCCGCTGGTGTTCCAATTGTCCATTCACGGCGGTACCTTACCATCAGGCGAACCGCTTGCTTGTTTGCCTCTTCTTCTATAAAAAAGTGTGTGTTTGTGTGTGTGTGTGTGTACTTTACAGCAGTGGACCGTATTTGTTTACGCGTACATGTATAGTTATTTGTGTAACGTGTGTGTGACCGCGAATGTAATATATATTTTCATCATAATTATTTTATTACGCGACTATTGTATTGTATTATATGTATACATATTTAAGCCCAGACTTTACGACTCTACAAACAGGTATGTTGACTACTAAGAAAAGCATACTATAAAATAAATACGTAGTTGGAAACTTGTACAAAAATCTTATTCAGAAACGGTTGGATACATAAAATGACTTGATAAAATTTTTATTTTTGCTCCGAGGCCTATGTCGCATTGAGTTAAATATTCATATAATGATACACCGTTACTGCTGCACTTCACAAACACAATGCTCAAGGTATCTTTTCAAATTTAATTCATTTATTCTGTGAGCGGGCCGCAAGTGACACTTATACACGTTATTATTTTCTACAGACGCTTCGCAAAAGCTTCTATCAAAGCTGGCAAGGATAAACTTCAAGAAACTGAAGTTGTTTTGTTCTTTTTTTGATAAAGCGTTCTTAAAATGTATAGAAGTTCATAAAAGTTAATGCCTTTGTTTTGCACACTTTCCAATAATAATGCTTGTTTATGCGATATAAACAGAGTAAATAAAAACCTTATAGTGAAATGAACAGTAGAGGTCGAAACTTTTGGTGGAGTTCAAATATTTATTTTTATCCTAAAACGTCGTTCTGTATCGTCAGATATTCGCACTTTTTTTTTATAGAAGAGGGGGGCAAACGAGCATGTGGCTCACCTGATGTTAAGTGACTACCGCCGCCCATGATCAACCGCAACACCAGTGGAATTGCAGGTGCGTTGCCGGCCCTTTAGAAAGGAGTAAGCTCTTTTCTTGAAGGTCCCCAGGTCGTATCGGTCCGGAAAAATCACCGGTGGTAAATTATTCCACAAAGAGGTTGTACGCGGAAGAAAACTCCTTTTGAAACGTACAGTGGTGGACCGCCAAGCATCCAGATGGTGTGGATGGTATCGGGACGTTTGCCGTGTAGTGCGTTCACAAAATTTGGCGGCTGGGATTAATCCGAACAATTCCTCAGAGCACTCCCCGTGATAGATGCGATAAAATACGCAAAGAGATGCAACTTCGCAGCGCCAGTGAATCGTGCCGATCGGAAAGCACTTGGTCGTCGATGATTCGAGCCGCTCTGCGCTGGATGCGGTCAAGTGGAAGGAGCTGGTACTGGGGAGCCCCAGCCCAGAGATGGGAACAGTATTCCATGAGCGGCCGAACCTGCGCCTTGTAAAGTTGCAGGCGGTGTGCCGGCATGAAATACTGTCCCGCTCTGCTGATCACGCCAAGCTTTTTAGAGGCCAATTTGGCCTTCCCTTCCAAGTGACCACGAAACTGCACGTCACTCGATATGTCGACGCCGAGGATTCCGATACTGGCTGAGGCAACAAGAGGAGTGCCTTGAAACTGAGGGGATACGACAAAGGGGTTCTTTTTAGCGGTTAACGCGCAAACTTGTGTCTTCTGGGGGTTAAACTGGACTAGATTTAGTCGCCCCCAATCCGAGACTCTGTCCAGCAGAGACTCGACTTCAGACACAAGTTTGTCCCGGCACTCAGAGACGTTTTCCCGAGAAATATTGGCTCGGCCGGTGTAAAGAGCATCACCAGTGCTGTCATCTGCATAGCAATGAATGCTACGGGTTTGCAACATATCATTGATATGCAGAAGAAACAGCGTTGGCGATAGCACGCAGCCCTGTGGAACACCAGCATTAATAAGCTTGCAATCGGAGCTTGCACCGTCTACAACGACCTTGATGCTCCGATCTGCAAGAAAACTGGTGATCCAATCGCACAATTTCTCGGGAAGCCCATAGGAAGGGAGCTTCGAAAGAAGCGCTTTGTGCCAAACCCGATCGAAGGCCTTCGCAATGTCCAAACTAACGGCCAATGCCTCCCCCTTGGGCTCTACTGCCTCCGTCCATCTGTGAGTTAGGTAGACCAGAAGATCACCAGCTGACCTACCACGGCGAAAACCGTATTGGCGGTCACTAATCAGCTGGTGATCCTCAAGGTACCTCATGAGCTGGCAGTTTACAATGGACTCCATTGTTTTGGAGAACAAGGAGGTGATGGCGATAGGCCGGTAGTTGGACGGGTCTGAGCGGTCGCCTTTTTTAGGGATCGGGTGGACGAAAGCCGTCTTCCATGATTTTGGGACTACGCCTAGGGAGTAGGAGTACCGGAAAAGACGCGTTAAAACCGGTGCCAACTCTGGAGCACACGTCCTCAGCACAATTGGGGGGATTCCATCAGGCCCACTCGACTTATGGATGTCCAGGGAGAGGAGTGCTTTGCGAACCGAGCGCTGAGTGAACTGCACTTCCGGCATGGAGCACTCACACCGCGGGATGGTCGGCGGCGTACTCCCCCGTCATCGAGAGTCGAGTTAGACGCAAAGAAAGAGCCTAGAAGAACGGCTTTCTCCTTTGCGGTGTGGGCCAGTGAGTCGTTCTCCCTGTGCAGAGATGGAAGAGATGGCTGACAGAAATTCCCCTGAACAGCCTTGGCGAGAGACCAGAATGCACGGATTCCAGAAGGAAGACGAACTAGTCTCTCGCCAATTCTGCCTATGTGCTCTGACTTTGCCTTGGCAATGACTCTTTTGAAGGACCTAGAGACGGAATTATACTTAAAGAAGAATACTTATTACTTACTTATTTTTAGTTGGCGAGCTTCTCATCAGTCAGTTCAATTCGGAAGGAATACTGGTCACATGAATCGCGGCGTAAGAATAACCACTATATTGTCCCGTGGGGGAAACAATCCAGGAAATGATTACACTTAAAAAATTTGTTTGACCCTGCAGGCCATCCCTGGAACTTCCCACTAATTTCAATATCAAACCGCTCCAAATTCTACCTTATTACATTTTTTTTTCAAAATTGTATATTCCACGAAAAATATCAACGATTTTGATGTGATTTACGGCAACCAATGCAATTAGTTCAGCTTATCAAAAACCTAATACAAGAAAATTTATTTCACGGAATTTTTTCGAAAGTTATTTTTATTTACATTTTATTATTTTGAAAAAAAAAACTTTTTCGAAATTTCTTTCGACAACGATATTTTGATGCGGTTTAAGCCAATAAACGACGTTGTTTGAGTATAAGGGCTAATAAGGTAACCGAATTAATTTAGTTAATAAATAAATAAATGAAATAAAATAATGTATATAATATAATTCATCACTATACTGTTTTACTTTTATTCTTAAAAAATAAAAATAAAAAATTGATCAAAAGAAGGGTGTCGGAATAATTCCAAGAAAACCACTTTCTCCGTTTTCTCAGACATATGGACGGACAGACATATGGAAGTCTCATCACAAAAATAGCCAGAATAGCTTCGTAGGACCTCGAAACGTCGAGATCAGATGAGAACTCAATTTTCAAAAACCGGGGTGAAAACAATAACTTCCCCATTTTATTCATACCGAAAATCATTGTTATTCATATCGGGAAGTTAAAAAAACTTCGTCAACTATGACAAATATCAAGCAGATAATAATATCAGGAGGCATCTACGCTATATTTTATTCGAAAACCTGGATCATTTTTTGAAATTTTTATTTCATACTAGTTTGTAAGTGTGCGCTCAAAAACATAGGTACCTCTCAATATTATATATTATACAAGTTATTTCTGTTAAATGTAATTTGGTTCATTAATTATGACATATGGTGATGGTGTCAGAAAATCTACCAACCCATTTTGTAAAACCGAAAAACTGATAAAATATAAATGACAATATACTTCTTATTAGTTTTGGCATCCTAAAATCTATTTCTTTTCAAATTAATTAGTTTCAGTAGTTACCAAAATTAACCTTGTTTTTACCTATATTTGTATCTTTTATACGTAGTAGAGCCATGCTACAGTTATATTAGCAGTATAGTTGTAGCACGAATGGGTCGGTTCGACCGGGGAAGGACCACGCTCTCACAGAATACCAGCGTGAAATAGTAACTTAACGCTGCTGTGTTTCGTATGGTTAGTGTAGAGAACTGGAGACCCTTTTTACTGGAAACGAGGCATTCCATGTTAGTCCTTACGGGTCACAACGCATCTGCATTTTTATTCGTAATCGAGGATAAATGTCCATGTCTATGGGCCGCAGCAACCACTTCCCATCAGGTGGGCTGTGTGCTCGTTTGTCACCCTATTCTATAAAAAAATCTTAATATAGCCCACACTGTTACGAGGGTGGATTGAAAAGTACTCGGCCTAACACAGATCCATTCAATTCTAAAAATCAAATCTACCCACATTATTTAGTTCAGTTCAGACTAGTTCATTGTGTGAAGTTCGAAACGTGTGCGATAATTAGTTGTGATTTTATAAATTTATTAACAAAGTAATCGGACATAATTTCCGCGAATGGAGAAAATCGAGCAGCGTGCCGTCATTAAGTACCCCCATAAGAAGGGGCTATCATCAAAAGCCATCCATGATGACACGGTCAGTACATTAGGCGATTGTGCTCTGTCATATTCATCCGTCAAAAAATGGATAGCAGAATTTAAGCGTGGTAGAGAGAGTGTGAAAGATGAACCCCGCTCTGGAAGGCCTTCGACGTCAACTACTGACGAAAATATTAAAAAAAGTACTTGATTTAATAATGGGAGACCGCAGATTAAAAATTAGAGAGATAGCTGAGATTATAGGCATCTCTTATGAACGAACTCAAAACATCATTGTCAACGAGTTGGGTTTCCACAAGGTGTCTGCGAGGTGGGTTCCGCGACTGCTTTCAGTTGAACAAAAAAGGACGCGATTGACTATTTCACGCGACTGTTTGGAGTTATTTGAAGCCGATGCAGATGATTTTTTGAATCGTTTTGTTACTATGGACGAAAAATGGGTTCATTACTGTACACCGGAAACAATACAACAATCAAAACAGTGGAGAAGACCTGGTTCACCACCCCCTAAAAAGGCTAAGTCGATTTTGTCGGCAAATAAGGTGATGGCTTCAGTATTCTGGAACTCGAAAGGTGTGATTATGATTGATTATCTTGAAAGGGGTCAGACTATAAACTCTGATTACTACTGCACCTTACTACGTCGTTTACGAGAGGAAATAAAAGAAAAACGTTGAGGAATGCTCAGAAGAAAAGTCCTGTTTCATCAAGATAACGCCCGTGTTCACACGTCAGTACAGTCAATGGCTGAAATTCACAACTGTGGCTTTGAACTGTTACCGCATCCGCCGTATTCACCTGATCTGGTACCATCAGACTTCTTTCTGTTCCCTAACCTAAAAAAGCACTTGGGAGGTCAAAGATTTTCGACAAACGACGAGGTCAAAGCAGCTGTAGACGCATATTTTGACTCTAAGGAAGAATCATTTTTTTTCAACGGTCTAAATGCTTGGAAGGGGAGGTGGCAAAAGTGTATTGAACTTGATGGTGATTATGTAGAAAAATAAAAATATAACTGATTTAGTATGTGTTTATTTTCTTGGTTAGGCCGAGTACTTTTCAATCCACCCTCGTATATCCGTTAATGGCGAGATTCCCTGTACACTTTAAGCTATTTTTTGCTCTTTTTCATCTCTGAATGACACTTGTAGTTTAACATTTTATGGACTACTATCTGAGCCTACGACTTCGTTTGTATGGAATCTTTGAATTTTGAAAGCCGAGTGAGTTGGTAATTAATCCTTTATAAAGTTTTATTACTAAAGGAGTAAACAGTAAACAGTGACACTTCTAAAACTAAAAACTGTCACAACTACGGCTTATAATTATTGTTCAAAAATATTAGTACTTTTAAGGATTACGACATCCACGGGACAATAATATGGACTAGTGGATACTCTTATGTAACCTTCACACGACGAATGTATTTCTACTCACGTTCATAAATACAGTTTTTCTCATCACCGTAAATAAAACTACATTTTTTTAAAGTATACTCAAACTAAAAAAATATCATCATCAATTTTACGGTGCCAATCAATATTCGAAAAGGTTGCCAAACTAAATTAACTTAATCTGAAATAAATATTAAGAGTAAAAAGTAAATAAAGCAACTCCGATTCCAACACAATTTACCATTTCCCTTTTGGTTACATCGGAAAACATGCCCGATATAAAAAGTGATAGGTGTTGGGAGACGTAAAATTCACACGCGGAAAATATACGGATATAGAGACAAACACCGAGGTGACCCCACCAATAAACAAATTTGGTTATTTTGTCACGAAGCAGTGCTAAATAGTGAGCTAAATAGTCGCAACTATTATATTTTATGTGTAATGTACTTTATGTATATTTTATTATATACATAAAGTACATTGCCAAATCCATCTACAGAAACCTAAATTTGAAAAATTGAAGTAAACAAAACAAATTGTGTTTATCAACACGCAGTAGGGCAGCGCGATGGAATCGTCCATGTTCCAAAAACTACTTTTAAAATAATTGTAAAAAAACTAACTGACTATATACATATATAGTCAGTTAGTTTTTATTACTTGACTTCTCCAGGATACCCTCCTCTTTTTCGAGTGATTGTATGTATTTAATATATGTCTATTTATTTGGCACGCTTTTATACGTGGTAGCGCTATGCTGCAGCTATATTATAGTTGTGGCACAAATGGGTCGGCTTAACCGGGGAACGACCACGCTCTTACAGAATATCAGCGTAAAATAGCAGCTCAATTATGTTTTTTTTGTATGACTGTAGAGAATCGGAGCCCCTTTTTACTGAATACGAGGCATTCCATCTTAGTTATCAGGGGTGACAACGCATCTGCATTTTGATTCTTAATTCGACGATAGACGCAGATAGCTATAGGTCACAGCATCCATTTACCATCAGGTGGGCTGTGTGCTCGCTTGTTATCCTTATTCTATTTAAAAAAAACGCTCCGAAATGCAAACTGCCGTATTTTAACAATTTTGGGTTGGAATCGTCTCAATTGTGAAAGAGACGTAATTTTTTTTCTTTTCAAATTACTGTTTTAACCATTAAGTTTGTTATTAAAGGAAAACATTTCACACTTCATACGCTATTAAAAGACATTTGAAAAAAACGTAAACCTTAAACCTTCGGCGTGCATCCTAACTCTCACTCATCACAAGGTTTTACGGAAATATATTTAAAAACAATAGATACCAAAGTTTACATTGATAGCTTTTTCCGCCTTTGAGTAATAAAAATTTATGAAGATTCAGCAATTATTTAGAAAATAGGAAAAAACCGCCACGCAACGCACCGGCATCATAGTCGGATAAAGGCAAGGGAATATAACGACTGCTCTCTAATTATTATTATGTTCGAAGCTCCATGTAAACACGTATACAGAGACAGTTATGCCTACTACAAAGCTCCTATAATAAATAGCGTGACGTTATAATATTATTTTAACGATTCGGCCTCTTCGGTACACTACTGTTGAAGTTTCAACTTCCAGATCGACAGACAAACAACGTTTAGCAATTTTGTTGTTTCGGTTTCCGTATTGATATTAAAGTATGCCTCAATTAAATTACAGAAACATTAAATGTACAAAAAGTTACCTCTAGATACGCGACTGTTTTGTAAAAAAATAATAACAAGAAATCCAAAACGTTTTTAAAATATGCTCTAAAAATATTTAAATACAGAGAGCTAGATAGAGATAATATAGAGCATATCCGTTGAAGAAAAATAAAAAGAATATATAAAGTTTATTAGAATTTATTACTTTAATATTTTTTTCGATTGAGCTTAGGGATTTTGTTACTTTACTTAGCCTAAAATAGAGTTCGTTCTTTACCTATGTGAGTTATAATATAGATAGAATACCTTATGAAGTTTCATTATTATCTGTTCAGTCATTCCTAAGATCAGCTCGGACAGACGGACAGAGAGTCATACATTTTGAAAAATATTGTTAGTCATGTGTTAATGTATATAACCCCCTTACCTCAATATAAGACAGTTATTTCGATATAACAGACAGAAACTTCAATTTTATATAGAAATATTCAAATAATTTTGTTGCATAGATAAATTCGGATATAACTTTTTATCTAATCTTTCATAAGCCGTTAGTCAGTTTGTTGATATGGAGAATACATTTGACAAATTTAAATAATATTACAATATAAAATTTAATACTGGTGAAGATAAGAAGAAAGAGAATATTTCCATAAACTCTAAAATTCTACGAGTATTTACTATGGAGTTAGAGGCAAATAATTCCTTAGCTTTCCTAGATGTGTTAGTCATCCGAAATCCTAACAACACTATTGGTCACACTGTGTATAGAAAAAAGACCCATACTAACCGATATTGAAACGGTGAATCTCCCCACCATCCTTCATAGTTAGCTACCGTGGGCAAATCTTTGTTACAGAGAGCACGAGGGATCTGTGACAGCAAACACCTGGTCGCCGAGCTTCAGCACGTCAAGCAGGTTCTGCACGACAGTAAGTTTCGGGTCCACGTGTGTCAAGTGTCACATTCCTCTACAGGATGCAGGAGTGTACAAGCTAGATTGGGAATGTGGTCACTCATACGTAGGGCAAACAAAAAGATCTACTAAAACCAGCATAAAAGAACATATAGCCGACGTGAAGCATCAACGTTCCGGGAAGTCTGCAGTTTGTCCTAGGCGGCCCCTACCATTATCAGATTTGATAGACCACAAGTCCTCGCGAAAGAACATCAATTCCTACCAGGGATGATACGTGAGGCTATTGAAATTAAAAAACGCCCTAATTTAAATAGGGAAGGATGGGTACTACCACCTGCTTGGGACCCTGTAATTAATAAAATTAAAACTAAACCCAAGCATAGTGTTATGCTTGGGTTTACTGCAAGACTTCAAGACCGAGTAAGTTCATTCTGCATAGATCGGACCTTAATACTGGTGGCTAAAGTATAGTATATTAGAAAAAAGTAAACTCATTTAAGCCCACTAGCGTAAATTATTTTGATTCGTGAATTTTAAAGTTCACACAAAACAGGTGTCGTTAATATATAGTACATAATTACAGCGTATCATAGGTTACTGCTGAATAAAGGCCTCTCTACAATTTGCCTTATAAAAGGGATATTGGCCATCGTTGCCTCGCTGGACAGGTAGGAGGGATGGCATCCACAGGATTTTAATTGCTAGTTGTTTCAGGATGACAATGTAGCCTATTTTCTGATGTGTTTCTCTCTGTGATTTCTAAAACACCTCGACTGCCCCGTTGCTCTAGTGGTTGTAGTAGTGCGACTGCTGATCATGAGGTCCTGTGTTCGAATCTCGGGTCGGGCTAAAATCAATTATTGAGTTTTTCCGCCAAAAAATTCTCAGTAGCTGCCCGAAGTCAGGAAGTTGGCGGTGTCTCAACCCCGTTTCTCGGATAGCAGGTAAAGCCGTTGGTCTTGCGCCTGATTTCTCTTCGGTTCTGTCGGTTTACCGTCCCATCGGATTATGAGAGTGAGGGAATAGTGAGTGCACCTGTGCTTGCGCATATACTTGAGCACTATAATCCTGCCTGTCTATACTCGAACGTGTGATATGATGGGTACAAATCGGTTGCTATGAAAACGCGCGTGTTTTTGTCGGTTTATACGTATGTTTTAAATTTTTTTTTTACTAAATTATTTTAATTTTATTGATTTAATTTTGACAATGATAAATAATTATTTATTGATGTCGGTGCTCATCAGTGAAGGAAAACTTTGTAAGGAATGTTATGTTAAAAATATTAAAAAAGAATGGGTGATTGCTTATGACCACACGATTGAGGTAAAAACTTACGTCATAATAAAAAAGTAATTATTGGAACGATGCACTTCTTGTCACACAGTAAACGTGGCTGATGATAACTTGAGCCGAGTATACACGATTCAGTGCATTACCGACCCCAGCGCTCTTGATGTGGAGTGGAGCCGAGTACCCGATCAGCGCCACAAGCCCGAGTGTGACGGTTCCGTTCACTATATATACTACCGCCAACACGCAGTGACGCGGCGATGTTTTTCCTAATTCAAAAGGTATATAATGATATTGAAGAGCAAGCTTACATAATATACTAGATGACTCTCTCTGATACTCGCTGGGCGCACGATAATAGACGATAAACAAAATTTTTTGACCGGACTATCGTAGGATCCGTTCTTAGTGAGCGAACATTATGAAATGTATAACTATAAAAAATTCAAGTCAATCAGGTGTATAGTTTTAAAGATATCGTAATGAGTCAGTCAGTCAGTGGTATTTCGCTTATATATGTAGATAAGATAAGATTGGCGAACCTTTTGTGATAAATTCATATGATTCAAAATGACAATTTTCATTTTTCAAATCTTTGCTATGCTAGGGGTAACGGTAAACGTTCACGCAAAACAAGTGTCGTTATGCCCATCATCGCGATAAATATTGCGTCAATTATTAAATTAGCGTTAAATGGAGTGGCCACACTTGAACGGTCAGCGTCAATGCTCATTCTTGGCAATAAAGGTGTAGAGAGAGAGAGAGAGAGAGAGAGAGAGAAGAGTGGCATTAATGTTCCTTGAATTTCAAGAATTTAATGTGCCGTTTCTTTCATATAGCTTTCATATACTCGTAGTAAACGTCATTTTTTCCAGATTCGGACTTCAAAGACTTTTTTATATTTGTTGAGATGGGTTCTATAATAAACCATTAAGGTATCCTTATTCTTTTTAATCTCTTTGATTGTTGTTTTAAAATGGTAAAGATTGCAGTATTCGTCGCCAACTTTTGTCTGTCTTGTAATCTGTCTTGTAACTTTTGTGCCTCTGATCCCACAAACATCATGCAGAATTTCGAGAAACACAATAACTTTCTCGTTATTTTATTCCATATCGGGGCAAACTCACAGTGCAGAATGACAAACGTAGTGTGGCCGCTTCAACGCGTTAATTCTCCTGCGAAATCTCTTTGATGATGACGTTGTGATAACGCCACTCGAGCTATTGCCTAACGTCAAACGGCAATGTAAATTCTGTTATAAAATTATCGCGATAAGTCGTAGCTTACCAACGTTAAACGTCCATTATCCTGATAATTAACGACGTTTCCCTAAGTGTGGTCCCAGCATTATTGAAATAAGTTTTATTCTTTGAAAGTAATGTTGCGCTCCTAAGTTGACGTCATGTACCCGGCACTAGCGCTATCTAGTGTCGGGGACCAGAGCGAGGAGGGCTTCCTAGAAAATGTCAATCTTGACAAACAGCGCCATCTGGTATCTAACAAAATAATTAAGCTTTCTGGAAGCCCCACACTCGAACTTTCTGCGCCTGGTCGGTTGGCGCGCGTATTTACTTGAATATTCGGGACGTTTCGGTGAAAAATGTGTATTTAAAGGCGCTGCAAGACCCGGTCGGGGCAGTATCGAATTTGGCGAGACAAGCGAAGCTTCGGAACGAAATAAAGTGAATCAGTGTGGTTAATTATTAGTGTCTTTTAAGTTTTAATTAGTATAAAGTGAATAAAAGTGTAAATTTTGGTAATTCAATCGGCAGTCTTTATTGTCACGAACCCTAAGCTCGTAACAGTAGGTTTACTTTATATCGGTTCAAAGCCTCAATGGTTGAAACTCGCCTTTGTTGGACATAATCCAATAGTTCCGTTTTTGCTCGTAGCTATTATACTGAATACCATTCGAATTTTAAATAAAAAGTTTTTTGAATTAGTATTTAGTATTTTATATTTAGTTCAATTTAATTAAGATTTTTGACTTGGATACTTGTTCTTCAAGCCATCTCTTCATTTTATTAGGGATCTTCAGTTTTATAGATTTTTTCTTCACAATATGCTGATACGTTACATTACGAAGTTTTTGGGAGATTTTGACGACAACTTAACCCAGCGGACAGCTGATGACGACAGTCACTCAAGTTCATAAAGCGCCAAAGCGATCAAAGTAACTTGAATATCGAAGCACTTGTTTTTCTTTTTTTTCTAATAGTTCACACGCGCAAACAATACATAAAATCGTATTACTTCTATGTATCAAAGTCCACTTCAAACCATTATTATTAAGTTTTTTCAAATTAATAATAATCTTTGGAAATTCCAAACATGGAATTCTTTTTCCAAAATTAGTCATTTGTTTATAGATTAGCGTTATGTTTTTATCTTGTTTGAATCTTTTACGTCACCATTAAATACGTTAAATTTTCGAGTTGTTATGGAATATAAGTACTGTCACGCAGAAACGCTGCTCAAGAGTCATGCAGCATTTACCACGTTTACGGAACGAATACTAGAAACGATCGCACTACCTGTTATTGATTTGCCGGCTTCCTTTCTGTAATATTTCAACCTGAAAAATGAACCCCGAGGTCATCCGAAAACTTTGGTCAACAATGACGATTTAAAGGCGATAGTGATGCTAACTCAGCCGTACCAAGAGCTTTCGACGTTGGTTCAGCAAGTTGGTTGGATTCTGATTCAGTACTTAAACAATGCCTCATACGAAAACTTACCCCTATGAAAGTGAAAGTCATTGTTTTATGGTCTAGCGCCGGTGTGATTCATCACAGCTTCTTACCAAACGGGATGAGTATAACCGCAGATGTTTACTGTGAAAAACTAAATGATGGACAAGCTCGCACGTCTCTAACCAGCTTTACCTAAGAGCTGGGGTTGAAAGCTCTCCGTCATCCACCGAACTCACCAGACCTTGCGCTTACAGACTTCTATATTTTCTTATTACTTGGGAAAAAATTTACTTGTACCCGAGAGGCAGTACAAAATGATTGAAGAATTTGTTGCCTCCCGTCCAGATGATTTCTTTAAGAAGGGCATTCAGTTGAAAAAAGGATTTCATGATTTTTAAATAAAATTAATTTAAAATTAGAATTTAGCTAAGTAATCTTTTTTAAATCGCCAGTACTTCAGAACGGCAACCTCATAATTAAAGACCTACTAGAATTTTTAACATTGTTATTCGACTATTGTTGAATATTAACTTTATTAATAATATTGCTTTAAGTTATTAAAAACAAAGTAGCTTCATATTTTACTGGTAAAGAGGTACAAAAGTTTTCTTTACTGTTAGAAGCGATTATGTAAAAGTTAATAATTAAATACGCCACGTAAAGAGATGCAATTACTTTTTAAGTTTTGTGATTATAATACGAAATAAACAACATTAAACTTTTACTCTTTCGATCATTAGCTAACATGTCGTATTACAAAATCTACGTAGCTAATAAATTAATGCCAGAAGCCAATTAAGAGTTCGTTTCACGACACTATCTGATTAGATCAAAGAGATTATATGTTCTTCGTATTATAGAGTAGACTTAATCCATAATCAAAACAATGCACTGAACGTAGTTCACAGCGCATCTGCCTCATTTGCAAACATAGCTCTTTCGTGGAAATGCAGGCGTACTCTGTAGAATTTAAATTTTAAATAGAAAATATTATTTATTCTACCGTAAAATTTTCTGTTTGTGAAAACATATTACGTGCCTAGAGTTTGTCAAAAAGCCGTGATAGCAAAGAGCCGTGGTAGCTCAGATGGTTAACGCTCGCTGTAAATATAACAGAACGCGAGTAACCCGGGTTCGAGCCCCGCCGGCACCAATGAAATTGTTACTTGCAATTTTAAGTGCTGATTTACCACGTGCTCGGCGGTGAAGGAAAACATCGTGAGGAAACCTGCATGTCTGAGGAATAAGAAAAAAAAAAATATTTCGAAGACATGTGAAGTTCGCCAACACGCATTGGGGCAGCGCGGCGGACACTTCCTTGCCCTAAAACCCCCCTCAGAAATGAAGGGGAGGCCTGTGCCCAGCAGTGGGACGTATATAGGCTGTAACTTTACTTTACTTTACTTTAGAGTTTGTCAAAAATGATTAAGTATTCGTAAATTAGGATATGGCAAAATCTCTAATTACTGTAGAGTGTAGTGACTGAAGTCTGACGATGTTCACCATTAACATATTATTTTTATTTTAGTGGAATTATTAATAGTTAGACAAAACAATCTCATATGTCAACGTTCCACCAATAGTAGTTCTGGTAGTTGTAGGGAACAATACGCTTGAAGTTGTTGTTTCTGCGACAAAATGTTTGTTTTCTTATTGAATAACAAGCACACAGTCTGCTCTAGATACTAACATTTTACCGATATGCAGATACACTGTAATATGACTAAGATGGAATGCCTAATTTCCAGTAAAAAGGGGTCTTCGGTTCTGTCCACTTATCATATGTGTATTATACCTATAGAATTCTACCCTGTTCGAGCCGACCCATTCGTGCTACAACCATAATATAGTTGTAGTGTAGCTCTACCACGTGTATATGTTTGTATAGGTAAGTACAATTTCGACCAAGAGATCAGTCAACGAATGCAACTAGGCTGCTCGGCACTTATGATACATATTTTAAACCTATATATTTTTAACGTTGTTATTATAATTGCTATGACCTTTAAAAAGCAGAGGTTACGTTTTGTTGTCAATAATAGAAGCGCTTAGAGCGTCTAGATCGCTAAGTTCATCTTTTTTATATCAAATTATTATTAGAATAACCTTTTCCCACAGTTTCGTTTGCGTGGGCTTAGAATTTTTTTTATAGAATAGGGTGACAAACGAGCACACAGTCCACCTGATGGTAAGTGGTTGCTGCGGCCCATAGACATCTACATCTATCCTCCATTAAAAATCAAAATGCAGATGCGTTGTCACCCGTGAGGACTGAGATGGAATGCCTCGTTTCCAGTAAAAAGGGTCTCCGGTTCTCTACACTCACCATACGAAATACAGCAGCATTAAGCTACTATTTCACGCTGGTATTCTGTGAGAGCGTGGTCCTTCCCCGGTCGAGCCGACCCATTCGTGCTACAACTATACTACTAATATAACTGCAGCATGGCTCTACCACGTAAAACAACATTTATTAAATACAATATCCAAGTATAGGGAAAAGTAGCAAACTGAAAAGAAGAATTTGCAATTATATACCACGTTACAGTCTGACTAAAATATAGAGACCGAAAAAAATTTTTGACGGATCTGTGGCGTAGTGACTTAGCTTACCATTGAGCTACTGCAGCCGTTGCTTAGGACCACAGGTTGGAATCCGGCACGGAACAAGTATTTATAAATGTGTTGTCCTTTAATTTGTCCTACAATTTATATACTATGTAAATTTTTAATTTTATACGTGGTAGAGCCATGCTGCAGTTATATTAGTAGTATAGATGTAGCACGAATGGGTCGGCTCGACCGGGAAAGGACCACGCTCTCACAGAATACCAGCGTCAAATAGTAGCTTAATGCTGCTGTGTTTCGTATGGTGAGTGTAGCGAAACGGAGACCCTTTTTACTGGAAACGAGGCATTCCATCTTAGTCCTCACGACTGACAACGCATCTAGAGTGGTTTTTATTTGAAGTTGGTTGCAAACCATCAAATGGACTGTAAGTTATTTTAGAACCTTAATTATGTGTGTATTACTGGTTTTAAATTAGTTTTCATATTTACAGGTGTAAACGCGAATGTATTAAAAATATTTTAAAGTTCAAAATCTAAAGTTAGTTTCTCTTTACGTAGTTTAGGAAGGCAAAAGTGTGCTAATGAAATAATTTCTACAACTCACTTTTGTATTTTTAAGGAAATTACGTTTAAAATTACTATTGTTAATTTTCAAATCAAAAAATTACCTTTGAAAACTAAAATTATCCTCTTATGTTCCTTCAGCAAGTCCTGGAAATAGATTAAGCAGGACGCTTAATCATCCAAGTTGCACTTAACCGCTTTATTCTCGAATGCTGGTGTCAGGTAAATGAATGTTTGTAACGTACCTAGCTCAATATATCCCTTATAGGGTTGTCTCTATGTATATTAATTTTTTTTGAATATCCCCTGGTTTTGAACCCTGCAACTACCACGTTTTTTTTTAAATATTTTCAAAAAATTCAGGTCGTGGGGTTAAAATAAATTATTAAAGAACTTTAAAATAATCACTTCATATGGCCATATCTCGTTTATTAATTATTGAAAGGCATAATTAATGATAAAGCATTATACAATATCTACTGCAATTAAAATAAATCAAGCGGTCTTATCCTCCGCGTTAATGTTAAAAACGGTGATTGTGGTTTAAAAAAAAATAGAATAAGGGTGACAAACGCGCGCACAGTTCACTTTATGGTAAGTGGACCATGGATATCTACATTAACCTTCGATTAAAAATTAAAATGCAGATGCGTTGTCATCCCTGAGAACTAAGATGGAATGCATCATTTCCAGTAAAAAGGGTCTCGGGTTCTCTACACTTACCATAAAAACTGCAGAATTATGCTGCTATTTCATAGTGATGTTCTGTCAGAGCGTGGTACTTCCCCAGTCCCAGATAATATACGAGTAACTACAGTATTATTATAAAAATAATAATAATTAAAGTCTTATTACTGAATTTCTATACTCAGTCTTTGAGCGAGAAAAGAACCAGCCCTTTGCCTGCAGCACTGACGATTGGAGGTGGTGGATACAGAAACCTTTAGAAATTTCATCGAGTGTTGACCCTACGCTTTATAGCAAATGGCTCAAACATACTCGTGATATAGATATGTCAGATACTTATACATTTGAGTCTTTTACTCAGTTCAACCGTCTATAATGCCGCCCTGGCCCTAATCGAAGTACTCTTGAGATGAGACGCCGCTGAAATGTCGGTCTAGTTCACTATATATTATTTTAAGTTTATTATATATTTTATTTAATAATCGTATATAATTATTTAATAAAATTTAATTTTGAAACTTTATTATCAAGTAGACTAAAAGTAATTTCATTTGGTATTTAGATATTGTTGATATTGGTTTATTTTTTCTAAATATTGCTAGTACTCTTTATCTTTATTGGTGGTGATAAACTTATTGTATTTTTCCGTCGTTCTACATTGTTTTATAACCCCAACTAAATTCTTTCCCGATTTATATCCTTCATCGTATAGACAAACTTCCGCTATGTGCTTCAGAAAATATTTCACCAGAAAGTGTTTCAAAAAATGGTTACGTACTGCTGGACAGGAAATCACTAAAGAGTAAGTTTCGTAAAAGCCATGAGTTATTCAGATAAATACTATTATTTATATTTTTTTTTCATTGTGTTAGTTTATTTTTTCAAATGCTATGAGGAAGTCTTGTGAATCATTTCTTAAAGCGTATCAGCTTACGATAAGATAAGTCCACTACTGAACATAGGCCTCTTAAATGGATTGTCTCATTGGGTTTTACACCGCTTGATAGGAGGGTGGGCAAGCGCAGTTTTCAATTTTTTAGTTTTGTTTCCCTCTGTTGCTTTTTACGACACCCACGAGATGATATAGGGTAGTAGATATTCTTACACCGCCACTACACGGTCAGGTTGGAGCTATATCATCGCGCATCAAATATAAAGTCCAGCTTGCATGCTAAAGGATATTTTTTACAAGAATTCCTCTCTCTTTTTCTTTATCAACCCATAACAGTATACAGCTGAACTTGAGCCTACATCATTGTAGGAAGGTTTTGCCATGCTTGATAGTTGAATTTATGTTTACAGTACTCAGGTCTGGGTGCTTTATAGCACTAGTTTTTCGCCATTTGGGCGTATATTGCTTTTTATTTTCTTAAATTATCTCATTTTGAATATAAGGGCCAGTGTTGAACGAAAATATTGTGTCACTTTAAATAAAAAAATTAAAAGGTGAAGACGTCACTTACACGTTACTTGATTAAGTTTTGGAAAATACTGCGGCTTATACTTAATAGATTGACACTATAATATTAATGAACTATAAATTCAGCCATAAATGAAATAAAGAATTGTTCGATCACCACAAGTCAGCGTCTTTCGCCCGTCGATTTCAGTGAGTTACTCTTTAGCAGAGCATAATAAATTTTATATGAAGACACAGTTATATATTAGTGGCAGTATAATATTCACTATACCATATCGTCCCATGGGTGTCACTAGAGATGACAGCACCGTCTTCCTAATAACATTAAAAGTACTACGGATGCCAACCCCACGTGGTCAAACATGGCAGTTAAATGCATAGTTCCTGTAGTGTAAATTTTTATTATTAATAAACTAATGTTTAGCTCATTAGTATAATTAATTCTGTAATTCTCTCAGACTAAAATAGGTATAAGTTTTTATTATAGTTTCTCAAATAACATATAAAATATGTTTATTACGGAAAAATAATATTGCTGTGGGTTTAAAATTTAGGTGAATCGGAGAGTGTGTTTTGATTCCCCGTATTACAATTATTTTAAACAAATTACTATTTCAATTTAAAAGGCTTTAATTCCAGTTAAAATAAGCATTTATTATGACTGTACGGAACATCCGCACGGGTCAGTTTATTTAAGGCTCGCGCACATTAGGGTGGGCCGCTCCGCACCGCATCGCATAGCAAACCTAAAACACTCCTACATCACTTTCGTACATTTTACATGAACTATCACACACTACAGGTGGTCCGTACCAGGCCGCATCATAATATAAAATAATTGACTAAATAAAACGAGCCAAATTTTTTTTTGTTACTATACATTACCCGTATCTTGATAAAATAAGTAAAATAGATAAGTTTTCCAAATACACGGAAAAAATGACATTGAAGTGAACAGTGTCAGTGATTTTATAGTATTGTTTTACATAACATGTTAATCCAAATATTTTCGTTTTTAGGTTTTGCGTTGCAGTCTTTTAGATTATATCTTCCATCATAATAACGCTTAAAGTAAAGTATTCGACTTGAAAGACAACTCTGACGCATATTTTCGTAGAACGCTATGGAGGGATTGTCTTCGCTTTAAAAACCGTCATTAAAAACTGTAATTTGCCGTTGTAGTGTACTAAATAAAGACTTCATCTTTCTAAAACCGTAATTTTCTGCAAATAATCTGCACACATCGTTACGATATCGCCCTTGAAAAACCCCTAAAATATGAAGTTTTTAACGCAAATCGCATATGCCCTCTTAATTACTTTACTCCTTTATTTTTTTTGGTACCCGTGGTACACCCTGTTTACATACACCCATGGTGTTGGTGTTTTAGGTTAGTTATTAAGAAGCTTGTACGGAATGGTTGAAGAAAACTCGAAAATTGCTAATTTCTTTACTTGAACAGTACAAAGAATTGTACGATTTACAATAGCTTAGTTATGCTAATGTCCAATAAAGGAATAACGCTTAGGGTGAAATACAAGGAGTTATAAAACAATCAGATGGGAAAAATCATTTATTAATATTATGTATAGACGTTCAGTTAAGTATAAGTATTCATCTTTTTTTAGTTGGACTTGATTAGTAATAAATCAACAATTACCGAACTGCCCTCTTTATAACCAGTTTTTTGCAACTGCTGCTATAACCGCGATAGCTTCAAATTTTATATTTATCTTCTGTAGTAACATACAAGAAGCGGCCCCATTGAAAAAGTTATTCAAAGTGCAATGATTCCTTATCAACCTAGCATAGGGTATACTTATAACCCTGTTTTCCTTTCTTGCACTGTTAATTATATAGAATTTCTTTGGATTCTTCTTGTAATGCTTGCCCACTACCATTCAACCGAGCCAGTACGTGATAAAAAATATTTTTGGATGCTTTAAGTGCAAAGCGCGTAGGTATATTTTACTAGCGCCTAAAATCAAGAATCCAACGTTTGTCGCATGAAGTCGTATGTAACAATTATATTGAACATATAAATGATATAAAAAGCACACTGTTAGAAAGATAAACGATTGTTGAACTTATTATTACTTTTTTAAATCAATTACTTGCAATTTTTACATTGAAAAATGGTTTAAGTGGCTTATGGTGTAGATTTATCAAGCGGGGTAAACACGATAACTTTTGAAAATATCTATTGTTTAACTCAATCTATTTTTTAATATCTTAGTCTATCATGTGGGAAGTCATGGAACGTGAATGACTGTTTAGTTTTGTTTTATTTAGTTACAATATTTTTTTAATTCAGAAATTTTCGGTGTTTGAGTATCTATGAATGAGTAGCGGCGCTCAAGGGTTTCAAGTTATTTCGCGGTATGTCCGGCCCACGCTGTACACTTAATTTAAAATATCAATTCAGAGTAACTTATTATTAATGAATATCTACGTATTTATATAACTCATTTACTAGACTTCATATTACGTAACCGCGTGATGACAATATAAGAATATCAACGACCGCATATCATCTTGTGGGTGTTGTAAGAGCGACAAAGGGCTACTGACACAGAAATTGGCAACAGCACTTTCCTGATAATAAGTCAACTCAAAAAAAATGTTCTATAACGCAACTATGGTCAGCAGTGAACTTTTATGGGTTGTTATAGACGGATGAGTGTTATGTTAACGGCCGATTATTACGTATGCTATATCAATGTTCATGTTAGCAATGAAAGAAAAGTAGGTGTTGACATTATTATTGCTACGTTATAAATGGAAATTAAAAATTATGTATATTATTTTAAGTTATTACAAGTACTGTTCAATAATTTGAAATGACATTTAATAAAACTTTTTTTAAATAAAAATAAAAGATAGTAAATGAACTTTTCTGTGTCCCATGAATCTTATATAAACATTTCGATTGTTTAACTATTGTGTCTAAATCACGGACAGAGAAACTGTTAATAGATAATCTACTATGTACGGCACGATTATAGTCCGCAGTGGGGGGGGGGGGCTTTATGCTTTAGAAGTGGCGGATATTCATTATTCATTTGGGCACTTTGTGCTTTTTGCACGGTTAGCTGTGTGTTGACCGTTCGAGTGTATAGTGCGCCAAAAATTTGCAAGTGCTGGCGGAAAATAATAAAACAATGAATTTTACTTTTACTCTTTTGAATATATACATATCATTCTTTACGTTACATTTTTTACGTGGTAGAGCCATGCTGCAGCTATATTAATTGTATAGCTGTAGCACGAATGGGTCGGCTCGACCGGGTAAGGAACACGCTCTCACAGAATACCAGCGTCAAATAACAGCTTAATGCTGCTGTGTTTCGTACGATGAGTAAGTATAGAGAACCAGAGACCCTTTTTACTGGAAAAGAGGCATTCCATCTTAGTCCTCAAGGCTGACAACGCATCTTCATTTTGATTCGCAAACGAGGATAGATGCAGATGTCTATGTGCCACAGCAACCACTTATCATCGGGTGGACTGTGCGCTCGCTTGCCACCCTTTTCCTTTATAAAAATAAACCATAAATTGCGTTCTTTTAGTGTTTAACTCAGCGAAATCAATATATCGGCCTGTTGTTATTTTAATATTCCAGAGTTAAACCGCCTCCTTGAATAATTAGTGGCAAGTAAGCAAATTACTTTAGTTATTAATGTAATTGTCATATCATATTCAATTAGAATTCATTTTATTACTACATTGTTCCATAAGATTTACCCAAAATTTAAATTTGCATAAATTATAGATTATTACTCTGAAAATTACTAAGCTTTTGTTTCATGGTAATATCTTAACCGTTTCTGGAGTATTCTCTGAATATATCATGAATTTTAAAGTCCGCGCATACAAGGTCGTAGAAATATCTTATTTTAAACCAACTTTTGCCCGCGGCTTCGCCCGCCTTTGGTTAAAAAAAAGACATTATTTCGAAAAATCACAGTCTAAACGAGTCTTAATGTCAAAATGTGAGTCAAAATTTCAAGAAATTCTACGATTTCCTTCGCGTAGAATTCA
Organism: Parnassius apollo; assembly: GCA_907164705.1. NCBI lineage: Eukaryota > Metazoa > Arthropoda > Insecta > Lepidoptera > Papilionidae > Parnassius > Parnassius apollo. The sequence goes on from CAJQZP010000693.1 coordinate 22,042,882, forward strand.
AATGGCTTATGACAAGATACATATTGTAACATAACGTTACAAGTATACAAAAAGTAGCTTATTTATCTTTTTTTGAACGCTTTCACTTTAGACCACGCAAAAAGCATGAAGTGCGCAATATATGAATATACTATAACCTTAGCGGAAATTGTAGCCGTTTAAATGAAAAAATTATTTTTAACTTCCCGCAATGTTTTTTAAAAAAGGGGAAGTTATTGTTTCCACTCCACTTCCACTATTTATTCCAGTTCTCATCCGTACTCGACATTTCGAGGTCCTAGGAAGCTTTTCTGACTACTTTTGCGATGATGTCTATATATATGTGTGTGTGTATGTATGTCTGTATGTGTATGTGTATATCTTCGTAACGGGGTATCCGATCAAACCATGAAAGACAAAAGAGACTTGTTGAACTCAGATTTTGTGTGAATTTAAGCCGAATCTTCACGGTAAAGTACGAAAAAACTTGAAAAATACTTTTTTATTTTCGAAAGTAGTTTTCTTGGAATAACTTCGACACCCTTGTTTTGATCATTTTTAATCTAATCGGCTCTTCTATTCAAAGAACGACGTTTATTTCCGTAAACCGCATCAAAATCAGTTGATAATTTCGTGAAATATTCAATTTTGAAAAAATTATAGTCAACCAAATCTAAGAAATACCTTTTGACGTTTCACATTAATCATTCCGCAATAACTTTGCACAAGCGTACTTGCACGATTTAAAATAACCTTTTACGTAAATCCGAAGAATTATGAAGTCTATATTTCATTACAACATGTATAGTTTCTTATCACTAATTTAAATTCGAATCTTTCAAACAAAGCAAAATATAAAAAAATATCCAGTATCAACTTTTTTTACTTGACGTCGTTTCAATGATATGTCGCTATGTACCTTACCATAGTGTTTGGATGATTAAAATTCATTGTTATGTGAATAATCGGCAAAAATATTCAAATAATCGGTAACAATGATCAAATAATCGAATCGTTTTTTTTAATGTATGATTTGGTTAACTAAATTTCTATTTTTAAAATTCCTTAAATTGCAAGAATCAATAAGAATAAAACAAGTTTTTTTTTTACTTTATAAAAGTAAATTTGTGTTACCAAAAAACTCATATATACTTTCAATCTTGTATGATTTTGTGTTTGTCTTCTTATTTTATTCTTCTATATTCGTTGAAGCATGTCCCCATATCACAAAGGATGATTGGTCAAAAGTGGTATAAAAAACAAAAAAAAAAAATTGATTATGGATGACTTTGAAAGAGACATTAATTTTGACTGCATTATTGAAAAACAAATAATAATTAATCCAAACAACGACAGCTCAACTAGTTGTATTGAAAGTGATTGAATATATTTCTTTTTAATCTGCCTCTAGAAATAAACAGTAACAACGAATACGTAGAAACTGATAAATCTTGTGTTTTAAATTATCCCTTTTTAATTTTTTCTGGTATTATTCAAACCAAACTGTAAATGATTACCAACTCTAAATAAAAGTTATCGATTTTTTTTAATAATCGAATTTTGTACGTTCCAATTTTTTGGTTGGCATGCTTGGTGCAATAAGTCTGACAGCTGTCAAAATGTATTTCTTACATTTGGTTGACTATAAATACGTGGTTTTCTAAAATTATAAATAAGTGGAATTTGGTGCACTTTCATATTGAAATTAGCGGGACGTTCCAGGGATGGCCTGCAGAGTCAACCAATTTTTATTTATTTATTTATAGTCTTTATTGCACAAATATTACTTCTAAAATTAGGTTGCCTGATCGCTAAACAGCAATCTCTTCCTGGCTAACCTTGGTAAATAAAATTGGTGTGTGAAGAATGTGTCCCTTACGTTTGCGTAGGAATATCGAGATATAGTGCCCCATAAGCCAGGAAGAACCCCATACTTCATGTGCAAAATAGGAAAACAAAAGAATATAGTATAGCGTTTTACGTCAACGGAGATCATTTAAAGATCACGAAGTGTGGATAAATTTTAGGAAAATACATATGAGCTATATGGCGTTTAACCCCGCGGTGTTACCCGCGTCTACGTTAACGTTCAGATATCAATGGCCCACACTTTACATGAGATCGCATAATATGGAGAGCTCAAGCTATCGCATGGGAACTTTCTCATATTTTATATTAGATTTTAAGTTAGCTTAAGGATTGTCAAATAGTGAAATCCACTCTAATAATCTACCTCCTTGTACTCCCAAATTTTCCACAAAATTTACCAAAATCTTTTCTTAGAGAATTCCTACGTGATAAAAAGCAGTTAGATTTCTGCATTTAGATTTTTGAGCTGTGCGTCTTAATAAAATATTTTTCATATAAATCTTGCACTCTTGTTTTAATACCCTAAGGGTAGAGGTACGTTTATGAATAAATTAAAAATATGAATTTCATTAACTATATATGGAGTATTCGTTTCATTATACAGGGTATATACACCAGTATTCGTATTAAAAAAAAACATTAATTAATTTTTCTCCACACAAATTTGACCACCCCTCGTAATAAGATGTTTTAAAAAATCGCTAAATCCGAATTCATTTATTTTATTTACAGAGTATATTTAATACGTTTCGAGTCTTGTAACATAAAAAGATTCATACTTTAAAAACTTTAAAATTTTCCAAAAATAAAACGTTATAAAAGTCAGCTACTCGAAAAATTTCAGATTTCTACGTCTTGCGATTTGGGCTGTGCTTAATAGATGAGTCAGTCACCCAGGGCATCCTCTTTTATATACTCGTGTATAGGTAACATATACGCAAACTTAAGCGAAGTAGATAAGACATTACAAAATATGTTAAATAGAACACTTTAATACCTAATTTAATCAGTTTTTTTAATAACTCGATGCCTTCTTGATAGATAAAGGAAGCAAGTACTATAACTTTATTGGTCTGATACAAAAGGAGAAATGAAAGTTTTTTTAATAAGGCAGGTATTCGTAAAATGAAGTTAGGAGCAAGTATGAAATGATCTTTATCTGCGCCCACGAACTCAAATTATTCTTTAATTAAGATACCCCAGTATTATCGGATCAAATAATACCCAGTCATCTAAGCAGTACAGATAGACCATCAAACACAAATATTATTAATAAGTATTCCAACGAAATTTAATGAGGAGCCACTTGAGCTTAGTGCAAAACTCGAAATCATGATCATATTTACAAAGGCTAAATATGAACCTAGTAGCAAGTTATGAAGACCCTTAAGTTTGTTTAATTTATTCTCAATAAAATTAGAGTATTATGTACCAGCATTGAATCTGTAAACATGTTCAAGATCGTCGCCACCATTACATCAGATTTGATAAAACACAAATCCTCGCAAAAAAACACCGATTCTTACCAAGGATGATACGCGAGACTATCGATATTTAAAAAAAACATCCTGATTTCAATAAAGAAGGTGAATGGGTGCCATTTGCTTGGTATCCTATAACTAACAAAATTAAATTCAAATCCCAGCATATCACTCCAAGATAATGACAAAACGAACAAAGATCAATAATAGAGAGTAACAAAGACTGTACCAATTCTAGTAGAAGTGGGAACGAATCGCGCACTCTAACTGCCACAAACATCTTTCTGTTGGAGTGTTGGACTCCTTAATATTATAATATATAGAGACCAAGAAAGATTCATTAAAAGGTATTATAGCACCGTTAACAACAATAGGCAGTAGGTTATCCCAACTCATTATGGAGATTATACATCTGTTCTGACAAAAATGGTTCATCTGTGTTTTTAAGTAAAACTGTAACCACACTTGTACCAAGTCCGACCCCCATTAGAAGGAAAAACGGAGTTTTATTATTTTGAATAATAGAAAATATTAGTTTTTATTGTTTTGAATAATTGGAATGTCGACGAACTATTTCAAGAAGCTACATGAATACTAAAAGACGCCCGGACGGTTATAAATATAAAGATATTATATAACATCGTACTTGTAATTATTATGTTGTTCAATCCAGATTTTCCTTATTCTTGCACCTGACAGGGCGACACGCATTTCAAACCCGACATTACAATCGCTCTTCGAAGAACAACCAATTAAATCTATTAATATAATAATAAAATTTAATAGTTTCATACTATTAAAAAACGTCACTTTCCTTTGTTTAAAATTTGTTGCAAAAACCTACATTTGTTGACACGGCCCTCACTGATATAAAAGCAAAATATATTTCTGCATCTCCACCGTGGGGGATGCTCGCTTAAATATAATACTATAACGCAGTATATTAATATACTGTAGCTGTATCTGTGTCGGCCCTTAATGCTCGAAATCACCATATCCGTACTGCAATCATATCTAATTCTATTATGTAATAAATATTTTTTAATCAACTCATGGAGTGGTGAGAATTTGACGTATAGGTGTAGCAACTGAAAGAAAAAAGGAAAAGAAACTAAAATTATAAAAACATTATAAGTAACTAAATACATTTTGATACAATATTGTAAATAAATATATTTATACCCGTATATTTACGGATACAAATATAATTATTACATACGTACAAATTTAATACTTACGTATACATACTTTGTATTTAAATTGCTAAAATTTAAAGTATTTTAATTATTTCGCCCTTAAATGACGAAGAGTTGAGTCTTGTGGATACCACTGTTTTTCTTGGTATTACCATTAACGCGAAGCTTTAATGGGAGCTATTTATATCTAAATTAGCAGACAGGTTTAGTTCTGCAGCATATTCTGTAAGAAACATTAGAAGTCTAATAAAATATCTTATGGAATTTTGCTATGGGGTTGGCGGGTTGGCGGCTGACGTTGAATCCATATTTGTTTTGCAAAAGAGAATCGTACAGGCAATTTATAACTTAAATTGTAAAGAGTCGCTTAGAGAAAAATTTAAAAAAATAAATGTATTAACTTTGACATAGCAATATATTTATGAAAATGTAAATAGCTATAATAAGAACAAAGATGTTCATACTTTAAACACTAGGAACAAACATAAGCTTGTAATATACCAGTTACTAGACTCCACAGAATTAGTAGTTCTTTTTTGGGTCAATGTATATGCTGTTACAACAAAACCCAGAAAATGTACAAAATTTGTCAATAAACAAGTTTAAACGTTTTATTAAAGAAAAATTGTACAAAAAGGATTACTAAAATATCAGAAAATACATAAACGAAAATAACCAATGGGAATGAGATGATTGCCACCATGTCGGTCCTATTAAAATTGATTTAAAAACTGTACAAACAAATTTATTGTAAAGTGAAATATGTTTAAATAAAATCACGCTGGATTTCTTGCTGGTTCTTCCCAGGATAGAGGTATTTTCCGAACCAGTGGTAAATAAAAAATTACTTTCAATAAGTATTATCTAATATTCTATACTGAATCAAAATCATTCATTTCATTTTATTTCAAAAAATACGAGTATTTTACAAAATTGTAATACTAATGTTTCCACGGAAAAAAAAAAAAAGAAAAAAAAAAAAGTTTGTCTTTTTAAAAAAAAAAAGTAAATGCTCGCGAACCAACTTATTAAGGAGTATGTGCAAGGAAACCTAAAGAAGTGTTAATGAGTTACCGTAGAACCCGGTGAGATAAGTAGAAATCTAAATATTGATAATAACGACGAATGAAATGGGGAAGATCGAAGAACCCTATCGTAACAAGAGGAGAGATACTGAAAGCGATCCTTGAAGTAAGAAGGCGAATATGAATCATTTAGAATTGAAAATGGTCAAGTAATATTCTGAAGTTGCGCTTTTGCCTTATGGTGAGCTTTTAAGCTTAGATTTATATTGCGAAATATGGTCATACTTTCGCAGACCAAAAATAAATATAATACAGTTGTTAAGCGGGCGCTCCAGCTTTTTAAGAAGTTCTTGGGACGGGTCTAGTACACATATACATAATTGAAAATAGGTAAAATAAGAGTTTGAAAATAATATAATAAAATTATAGGAAGAAAATTTTTTAGACGATAAAGGGAAGGTAAGGTGGGGATGACTTTTCGACTTAAATAACTAACCTTAACTTTGCAGTTTAGAGAGCTATCAATATACATACTAAGGTTTTTAACAGACTTATTAAATAAAATAATAATATTGTGGCAATAAATAGGAGGTAAGTCTGCTTTGTTAACCTTAGCCAGCAACCTTTTACTACCCACTAAAATCGCTTGGCATTTTACTGGATTGACACAGACTCCATGGCGCAAGAAACTTTATTGGTGTTAAAATTTTGGTTTAGTTTATGAATCCCATTATGGAGATCTTCAACGCCACATTGCAGATACAGCTGCACATCATCGACGTAAAGATGGTACGAGTAAGCAATAATATGAGTGATCAAGTTTATAAAAACTCAGAAGTCGATAGGAGAGAATATACCGCCTTGCGGCACACCACTTTCCAATTTAGCCCGAGCTGAGGTCATTCGACCTACGTCAACTGACTGCTGACGCCAGCGAAGATACGATGCAAAATGCAAACCAATCTAAGAGTGGGCTCAAAATGAAGATGAGATAGGATGGAAAGAAGAATATGATAATCAACTGCGTTAAAAGCATGAAAGTCAACTAGCACAACAACCGTTATCTTTTTTTCGTTCATATTTTTTCTAATGTCATCCTAAACGAAAACCGGAATGATATGAACTCAGTAGGTAAACGTAGATTTGATTATGAACACAGGCTTCAAAAACTATACTACCATTCTTTATACTTTATTCTCATCTTATATATCATACATAAATATAATAAAAAGACACTTCCTTATTAGTTGATGCAACTGGCATATGTACACGATACGTGACGAACACTAAAAAATATAATTTTTGAACCTATTGTATTCAATGAAACGATAGATGAACGAAAAAAATTGTTTTCGCTACTATATCCGTGAAGTAGTATAACGAGACTTCAAATTTTTAAAAAAATATTCAATATACAAAATTTGGAAAAGGCAAATATTATATTTATCATACAATAATACAATATATTATTATAATACAATAAAACATTTTTGTTAATATCCTTCTCAGATTTTCTTCTGATATTCTAGTTTTTATTATTTAGCGTAAATACAATTGCCCATACTCATACCACACAACTTAGCTATTTTTGCTTCAGCAACAAACTGTCAGTGACAAACACACGAGCGTGTGTCACGGAAAACGAATGAAAGCTTCGGAGATTATTTTAGTAAAGCTCTACGGTCTCGGTTATATCCGAGCCGGAAATCATAATCTACCTAAATTAGAAAAACCTTTTTCTACATATAAGCATGTAATCTTCAAAACTCTTTATACGAAAATCTAAACTTCAACTATCATTCGACATAAATTGATAATTGAAAATAAAATAAAGTTAGTAAACTGTTTAAAATCAACCAAAACTAGTTAAAGTTGAGATTATGTGTTGGGTCAATTAATATTTTAATGCTTATTTGAGTTGTTCTTATACCGACAGCGGTTTGGTTAACAATAAGACTTCAGAACGTAATGCAAGTTGCAAATTTAACTTAATTATATTACACTAGTATATTATTTTCATGCCTGGTTATTTAATCGTTATGGTGAGATTTATCTAATCAAATCCAGGGATTTTAAACGTAATGTTTTTGTCTGAAAAGTGAATAAATAGTATTAAACTATGTTTGCAGTTTATACATGTGTTGTTTTAATCTAGATCTATAAAACAAAACTGTGTTAGAATTGAATATTAGTCTTAAAACCTACCTTGGAGTAAGTAATTATTTAAAAAAAAGATACTAGTTATTTTATAAACTAACTACAATAGCAAACCAAATTTATAATTAGGAAAGGTGTCATTGGAGTTCTGGTTTCTCAAAATAAAAGTTATTAAAGTAAACTACTCAAAACTACTTACTCATTATTATAAAATAAAAAAAATACTGTAAAAATATTACCTATGACGTATAGCATCTTCGTGCACTCGAACACGCCTTGTTGATTTCATTTTCACCTGAACATTTATTCCAATCAATGTTATGTTTACTAGGTATGTAATTATATCAAGCACGTAATAGGGGACTGTGTTTTAAAATAAATAAAAATTAAATGCTTGTATGCATTCTTTAAAAAAAATCTACTGTTTCAACACAACTGCTTATATTTTATAAATATTGCGTGAGGTTATTGCCTCATCAGTATATTTTTCGCATGTGTGTAATTTGTGGTAAATGAGAAAAATAAAAATGTAAAGTATTTAATGAGCAGTCGTAAACTTCAAATTGTTGCGGCGGAGGCGTTCATCCTGGCATACTGTCGACAACAACGCCTGCCTCCGTAATATTTTAATCACGTAATATATAATGCGATAAATCTGTTAAACCTAGCACTGACCAAGCTAAATGGTAAACTATCGATCCAAATATAGAAGGGCATTCAACACGCCTTTAATCGAAGTCATCCTCGTCAATTACTCGTGTTAATAGACTCAGAACACGAAGCAAGAAAACTATACTTTAGTTTTATTAATGCATAGTACATTATAGTGCCATAGAAATCATTAGATTCGAAACGACTGGCACCTTTTAACGTTACGAACTGACATAAACATTGTCGTATAAAAAAAATCGAAACTCCAGACATAACTTACATACCTTTAATTTCACAGTCAATCTAAACAACTCAAAACTGACATCCATAAATATTTACAATCCGCCGTATAGCGCGTGAGTTGTCGTGCATTAGGGCGCATAGGCCGGGTGGACGAGCAGCCGTCGGCGGCGCGGGCACGCAGGTAGCGCGCGAGCGGGCGCGTCGACAGAGAGCCCCCAGCGCCGGCATACTACGGTGCGTCTAGCGCGGCGTCTGGCGCGACGGCACTGCGGCGGCGCGCGGTGTGACTGTCTCCCGCCCGCCCAATGCACCGCCCTCCCGCCCGCACACCTCCAATTCTGATTGCTGGCCATCTCTGAACATTGAGGTCATCGTGCCCCAACACGATTTTCCCTGCACCCGTCGTGCCATTGTAATTTTAATATTTAACGCTATTCGTGTTTCAATTTATACCAGCACTGCAGTTTCATAAAAAGTAACAAGGAAATAACTTTCGTTTATGAAAAGGAGAGCGGATACTATGCCGGTATATACGGGCGCAACGAAAAATATTCTTAGTTTTTATTTACCCCCGCCCATATTGCGCGCGATGGTTGTTCTATATTGGAAAGGGACTAGCTAAAGGATACTACGATAAGTTGTACGGTTGCTGCAAGAAATTGATTATTCGAAACAAAACCTCAAGGGATTGTACCTTTTCTAATCAATCCCTGAAAGAAATATAACTGTGCTTTTTTCTCTCAAAATTTAATAAGTATTCTTTTCATTGTCTTCTTAATAAGCCGTTAGAAGTCCACTGTAAGACATGGATCTCTACGGTTGTAGAGAGAATTTGCCTTAACTGTCACGTTTAGTAAGACAATAGGTGACCGCAGTACCATCTCTCGCACCTTTTACATTGCTCCTTCTCTGCTCTGGTGTTTCTTCATCTGTTGTAACTTTGTTATATCGCCGTTTGTCACTTGTCAGAAATTTTTGACGGTAGCCAGTTACGAAATCTGTAAGACGAGATAAGGTGCTAGTCTCTCTATATACCTTCACTAATTAGGAGAAGTAGTATTTTATACGCAGAATTTAATAATAAAATAGTTTTTGAGATGAAATTTTTTTATATGACGGAAAAAAAACGTCAGAGAATTTACAATCAAAACTTAACTTACAGCCTTATAGATCGAGGGTAGTAAAAATTAGTCTGCCACATTGCTCCAGTGCGTATTGGAGGATTTCAAATGTCTCTAATATTTTATCCCTCAGACATGCAGGATTCCACATGACATTTTCCTTCACCGTCGAGCACGCGGTAAATCAGCACCAAAAAATTCAAAATTTTATTATTAGTGTTGCGGAATACTTAAGGTATCAGCTGAGTTACTTGCATACTGATAAATTTACGGCGAACGCTTAGTTTCTGCAGACACCATATTCAGTAACTGGTAATATATTGAAAAATCTACCGCAAAGTGCAATCATTATAAAGCACGTGTATTATAGATGTACAATATCTATAAGAAAATTGATTATCCGAAACAGAACCTCAAGGGATAATACCTTTTTCAGTCAATCCCTGAAAGATATATAACGGTGCTTTATTTTTGGCCAAAAGGGAAACAAACGTAACGGGTATTGAGTTATACATACACTGAATTTAGTAATAAGATTTTTAGTACAAGATATGGCATTATTTTTACCAGAAAATAATAGCGATTTCACCTTACTAAGTGCAGTCGTTATAAAGTCATTTTCAATCAGGACGTGCTTTTGGTGATGTTGGCGACGCGAGATAAACATCTCACTAAATCTTCATCATATCATATCTTATTCATAGTTTCTTGAAATAAATGTCGAATTAATTATGATTTTTATAAAATGCGTATTTCTAAGAAAAGTAAGGATATTTATATCAACTTATAGTCATGTATTACATAGCAATCGGTCATGTAATGCGAAATAAGTATTAAAAATATTTTCATTTAATTTTGATAGTAAATGTTTTAAGCACGGATAAGACGTATCAGTAATGGATAAGATGAGGCCAGTTTAATACTAGAATGAAATATTGTTTATGTCCGACCTGGCTAAGAATAAATTATATATTTAATTATTATATTTGGATCCCGAGGGTCGTGTAAAATTGAGTTTGTCTACTAGTGTGGGTAAAAATAAATATTCTTAAAAAGTCATAAGAACTTGCGTTTATTAACAGAAAATAAAAAGTCCGAACAGCTTTTTAAAAATATTTATTTTTTAATGCAAGTAATAGCGATTTATTAATATTTTGTATGATGATAAGATAGTAAAAATGTCAATAAAATTCTATTATAGTAATAAAATAGCGAGTACGCTATATTATTAAATGAAAAAAATAAACTATAGAATTTAATAGTTTAATTCTGCTTAAACGTTTTAATTCTTGTATTAAACTGTTATATTGTATAATATATGTGAAATTATTTATGAGAATTGTATTGTAAAGTTTGTATTCGACATTTTAAGGTTTTATGACTTTAAGAAATTTCTTGTAAAATTGTGATATTATGTTTAATATTTTATTAATCCTTTATGTAATGTAATGTAAATACAATTTTTTTGTTATGTTGTCATGTGAAATAAAGTTACGGAACAGTATATGGAAATGTGATAGTGAAAATTATCGATTCAAAGGGGGGGGTTTTCGCGCGCGGTTTTTCTTACGGTTTAGCTCTGGGATAGCTTAGTAAGTCGATTTTCAATTCGTTCGGGACCAGCTACAGTTTCCAGTTATAAATAAATAAAGAAAACGAAATTAGGAAAAGTAAAGTGAAAGTTGTGAAATTAGTGAAATTTCGATATCACATTTCCAAGGGGCATTTACGAACAATCGCTGTTTTATTTCTCTACTGTAGACCCTAAAAGTAGGGAAGTAAGAAGACATACAGTCCACTACAACGACATTGTTGCCTCCACCACAAGCTGCGCAGGAAGTGGTATCATCTGTTGAACTAGTCAAGAACGTCGATTGCATCAAGAATGGTCAAGCATTTTTGAAGATTGCGCCTGTCACGCTCATTGGTCTCAACGGTACAAAGGTCGACACCTACGTCTTGATGGACAATAGAAGCACCGTCACGTCATCGACTCAATGGAGAAGATAACAAGGTTACAATATTAGACTTTTAACTTTTGTACGTAGGTAAAAAGTCTAGACCAAACACATGATTCTAGTTTTTATTTCACCTCGATCGGTGCACTATTACCGAAGTTATAAGCATGGAAAGTTTACGTACATTTCTAAAATCTCGCCTGTGCCCGCGAGTAGCGCGTGACGTCATTCGTTCCATGCGGCCTCGCCGCCATACCGTTCCAGCGCGCCGATCATACGTTTGTAGTAATATTTCGCGGGTGAGTTGTTTGCCCTCGTTCGCTCTGGTGTTTTTAAGTATTTAATGAATGAAGAAGGGTTTCAAAAGGGTCAATCTGACAACCTTCCAATAGTCCGTGACATGATGGTGGCGGAATATTTTCTAAGAAACAAAGATTTTGTCGCGGCTGAAATACGCGGAGTCAAAATGAAAAGATAGGTATAAGAATAAGATAATATTTTTATAACCTAGGTATCCATTACTACATTAATACTTCTGGGTTTCATTTGCTAATGATAATAGGTTCAGCCTCTCGGTCTCGTCTGTGAGGTGGCTGATTTCAGCCAGTAAAAATTAAAATTAAATTTATTTAAACACGCCATTAAAACACGGTCGCATTTCGCGGCTAAATTCGTTTATTTCTTTATCTTTCTCTGGTGGAATAAGATCGTGACTATGTTCATTATGAACTTGGCTGTATGATATACGTTACTACTAGTAACGTCTATAGAAAAAAATAAAAAGAATCTTGTCATTGTCATTGAAGTTCCGTTGATTTCGTTGAATAAACGTGTGATAATTTTGCTTTTAAAATTGTGAGTTACAAGTTATTATATCGGATATCATGGAAAATACAATGGAGCGGCAAGTTATCTTTAATTATTTATCTACTTTTCGAGGCTTGTTGGCAATTTTCAATAAAAATTTTGTAATTGAATATGACTCAGTCCTAGGAATGACCACCGTAATGTCGCAAGTTTTTACTTTTTAAGTGACTTAATTGCTTTCTGTGTCAATATATTCTGTGCAATATATTGTGAAACTAATATTTAAGCTAAATACGAAAGCGCAAAGTAATCTTTGATGTAAAAAGTGAGAAATTGCTTCAAAGTATGTAACGGTCGTTAAGTGGCTAATATCCTCACCGATTTTGACAAGCAAACTTGTGAGGCAAAACATCTTTTTTAAGTTTGAGGGGACCACCAACTAGTTTGTACTTCACGTAGTTTTCCAAATCGTTTTCGACCCGGAAAAAATACAAACTTATTTAAAGTCTATAAAAAATAAGGAACCTCGTAATTTGTATTCCATCAATATTTAAAATATGTACCAACTATGTAATACATAAAAATACGACAACACGAAAAAAAATTTAAGTGCTCCACTTCATAATCAAACTTATTCCATTATTTGCGGCCCGCAAAGTATGAAAATTGAACAGCTCTGCGTGTGTGTTTAGTTTTTGCTCGAAATATCGTAAAAATATAAAAACGTTTGTTAACATATTCCATATTTTAACCTTTATATGCATTATAAAAATTTTAAATTTTACTGCAAACATAGGTAGGTATCTAAACTTACGAGCTCATGACAGGTCATTGACTTATCTACATTACATAGGTACTTTACCCAAGTTTGGATGTTTATTTACACTGAAGTAGTTTTAGTTAAATATGTAGGTATTAGGTATTGTTTCTTCTTGAAATTATAGTGATCATTAAGCGTGGAAAGGTTCAATGAATCGTTAGTTACTTAAACTACTACTACTCGAGTAGGTACCTACATGCCTAATAGAAAGCATTTACTAGCAATAACCAGGACCTATCATGTGAAGGTTATTATTATTTGAATACTTACATCGAAATGATCCTCACAACAAAATGCTACCGTGTTCGGTCCTAAAGGATGTGCTCTTCTCATAACATTTGTCCATTTTTTTTTGATAGTAGGGTTTCTAGGCACATTAAAAAACAACTTTTCAGGTGTTTTTGTGGCCGTATTTTTACATTGAGGCACAGCACAATATTTAATAGATGGTGTCATGTTCTACTATAATGTTTCTTGTTAAAAATAGATAGATAGATCCGCAGGCGACGGGCACATCCGAGTAAATGTTTTGATTTTCTAAGTGCGCGTCGGGTCGCTCGCACGAAGATGGAACTTGTGACGTCATCAACGATGTCGCGCTCGGCCCGCGGCTTAGATCGAAAATGTTAACTTTGCGCCTTTATATCTCGGTCATTTTTGAAGATAGAAAAAAATTTAAAAACACAGTTATTCTCATAATTTTTTGTAGAATTTTTTGGCATATAAAACATAAAATGGTTATCTTCTCCTTTGGCGGTGTTATTGGACTTAGATGGCCCACGTGACCATATGTGGGTACAAGTTTTGAATAAAACAATCAAGCACGAAAACTGCAAGAGGGTCGTCATCAAGATACGGGGGAAATATAACAATGAATGATAGAGAAGAGAGAGTATCTCCCCTTACTTCAACAGCGGCGGGAGCCTCGCACCACTGGTACCACCCCAAAGGTCAGTAACCTAGTCGTCAGTTGTGACCAGAATACACCAAGGAACGTGTGGCCGAGAGGAAAAGTAACCAAAGTCTATCCCGGAGGGGACAACGAGATAAAAGTTGTCGACGTCACTACGAGCAACGGGCATGTCATTTGAAGAACCTGCAAGAAGATTGTCGTGCTACCGGCAGAATCACACTCTACCATAGCGGGAGAAATGTGCACGACAGCATCGAATGTGGGAATCGGGATGTGCGGGCAGTGCGGTGCAACAAGTGGGGATGGACCACGTGACTATTCCTTTATTATATATATATATATATATATATATATATATATATATATATATATATATTCCTTTATATTTTTTTTAATTTATTTAATTTATTGTAACAGAACTAACAGCATTTTTTAACATTATAAAATTAGTAAGTATTTACATTTTCTACTGCCAATTACAGGTTCTTACTTTATAAAAAAAAACAAATCTTCTAACGTATCGCTACAACTGTGTGGATATAATATTATACAGGGTTATTTTTAAAGAGTAGTCATTACGCCATTACACATTTTACAAAATACAGTGCATATATGTACATCTACTAGTAATCTAATCATAATGTTAAATTACCAAGAGATATGTATTTATATATCATATCTCTTGGTAATTTAACATTATGATTAGAAGTGTAAATGTTTTAATTAATTAGTGTTTACTAAGTTATTTAATTTCTATTAAATATTTTAGATTTGGAAGTAATTTTATAAAATAGGATAGTTAGAAATTCTGAATAATGTTAAGTTTTTGTTTTATTATATTATATTAGTGACTTTTATTACATGTATGTTTATTATATCTAAAATTATTTTCTCTGTATATTTCTATGATAAAAAATTAAAACATAATTATATTGTAATTACATTACTTCTTGTGCTACCATTATTCAAAATGACTAAATAATTAGTAACTTAACGACTAGTTTCCACTGATGATGTCATTATTTACATATCAGAATTTATTAAACGAGTAAAATATAATATATGTATAACAGTGTCAGATTCGTAGTCCTAAACAGCTTACTAGTACTAGCTATTTAGTACTCGATGTATGTAACACATTGCGATAATACTGGAGGCGTCTCCCAGGTAGTGTCACAAAATATCCAGTCCTGAATACTATTTATTATTTAACTTTTTATGTGATATCATAATTCAATAGATAAGTGATAAGATGTCTTATCTTAGATACCTATCGTAGATACGAGTAAAGATGTAATATTAAATTGTAAAGTTAAACCCGTATTATAGGCATATAAGTATGTATATAAATAATGTGTTATATTTTGTCATATTTTATTAAAAGATTAAAAATAATAATATGTTTTAGGAATAATTAAGCCATAGTCATATCTAAATTCATAATATGTGTGGACGCACCGACGCTCCGCTGAGAAATGGGTTGCGTGCGTAAGCTAGGGCGTACTTACATAAAAGTGAAGCGGGGAGCGGGGTGATATATAAAGGGGGCCTCGAATTTGTGCTAGCAAAATGTAGCTAAGACTTGAGAAAAGGAAAATATATGTAGATTAAATTAATAAAAAAGAGAAGATAAAAATTAATGAACAAATGCCATCAAAAACATAACGAGTCTCGCAACCATAGTTCTTGTAAGGTAAAAAGTTGTGAGATCCATGTAATAATAATATAATATAATAATAAACATTTATATTGTATTATTATATATTTAATATTGTAATACTAAGTCGGTTATGTATTCAGTCCCTACTTAAGGGTAAAACACTCTCAAAAATGAGGGGAGGCCTGTGCCTAGCAGTGGGACGTATGTAGGCTGTAACTTTACTAATTAAGGGTCCTTCTATATTAAGTTGTTACGTTGTTACGCTAACCTAACAAAAACTTTTTAGTGGTCCAATCAATATTAAAAATCTTTTATGTTTTAAATAAATGGATTGACTTGGTCATCGGTCAAAAATGGCCTGAACTGCATCGAGAAAAGGATTGTACAGCCGTGCAACTTTTTTGCTCATCTTGGCGGAGGCACTGCCGTGCTCCCAGATGACATGACAAGATAACAAGCTGTTTTATTCATTCTGAAAACCACAGGAAATCTATCTACAACATAGGTGTTCAAATTTTTTGTGAAATTTGAGCCCACAAGAGTTATTCAACGGCACCTGACTCTGCAGCAGAACCTACGAGCTCCTGACGAGGTGGGGCCGAAGAACAAGTTTTTGTTCCTTGAATTCCACTCATAGCGTATGACTACCATCGAGAAATTTTTTCCTTTCCGCTTTAAGCGTGTGCCATTTCCTGTCAGCGTCTGCTTTCTTGTTCTCTTTCTTTTAAAACAATACCTCCCCACTCTATGCTTTTCTTCTGTATCGTGGAGTTTACGTATATAAATTGCATAAGGATTTAAACATCAAGAGCCAGAACAATTATTTTGCCATAAAAATATTCGTTGCGTGCGGGATTTTAATCCGTAGCACTTAGCGCTGCAACTTATTGCAAAACTACGGCGCCACGGAGCCGTCGAACGACAATTAATAATGCACAAGGAGAGACGCTGCGCACAGCGGGCGTAAATCTTATCTATAACTGTAGCTACGGCACAGTATCTTCTATATGTTAATACGTGGAGGGAAAACTTTTACATGTCTTCGTCATTTTACATGTCTCACTCGGTTAAATATGATTTTAAGCTATAATATATTAGTATTATACATATATATATATATATATATATATATATATATATATATATATATATATATATATATATATATATATATATATATATATATATATATAGTACTAGCTTGCCAGGCAGACGTTGTTCTGCCCTTTTCAACGACAATTTGTCATGTCCTATTAAAAATCCTTAAATTCGCAAACAAAAATTGTGGGCATAAAACTATCCTCTCTCAAGTTGGACCTGGTTAGGACCTGAAGGACCTGATTTTTAAGCATATTTTGCGCAGAAGAGTGTGAGATTCAGCATTGCACATGTAGAAAACTAAATGTATGTATAATACGTGTTACAAATATATCAAATAAAATAAAATTAAGCATTAATTGTTTACGTTTATACTGTCAATGTCAATAACAAATATATATATATATATATATAATTTCATCTATTTACATAGGTAAATATATATATTTTATCTAATATACAAAATATAATATTTTGATATCTGTATTTTAATGTATAGTTTAAAGTGTAATATAGCTAACTTGATACACAAACATAAAAATTCAATGAATTACAGTCGAATTTCGACCACTAGGCGGCTACTAGTAAACTTTTAATTAGCATATAATATTAAAACTGTGGTCACGATCAGTGGCTTTACCGTGTGTGAGCTTGGCGCCGATGTTTTTATAGAAGTTTTATAATGCGCCAAAAATTCTATTCCATAATATTTTATAGTTAAGTCTTTGCCTTTTTATTGTCCTTTTGATGATGAGTTTTCTATAGAAGTCTCTTGCACAAGAATCAACAAACTCTTTAAAGGCGTTCTTTATTGTTTCTTGGGAATTGAATTTTGGCAAAGTCTGAAGAGTATGGTGGTTGAGGAAGCGTCTCGAGCTTTAGTACTGCTAATTTTGCTAACATCTCGTTATCGTCGTCTCAAACCGTTAGTAATTTTGTTAAGAACTAATAAATAAATCTCTGTCGTCAACTTCGCGTCAATCATTTGTTAAGCTTCTTTATTTTAGTGATTTCCTGCAAATAAAACACTGCATAGCCTATGTTTTACGTGGATCTGCTTTCACTATTTTTCGCGTAAATGCCATCATTATCTACCTTCTTCTCCCGGTAACCACGGTTTAATAATAAGTTCAAAATTTCGGAAACGAAATCGTCCGTAACGGGATCGTTCGCTAGTAGTGCTAAGTCCGTTTAAGTCATTGATGTTGAGTACCAATCAAGATTAATTTTTTTTCATGTCCGTCCTCATATTCAATAATAACACATATTTTCTTACAGTTTATGGTTGTAAATGTAGAAAAAACATAAGGAAAGAAATTAATTTTTGATTTTGAAAAAGGAAAAACATAACACACTAAAAATTAAAATTTAATATAATTTAGAATTCTAATCAAATACTAAACACAGTTAATTTTAGGGTTCCTTACCTTAAAAGAAAAAAACGGAATCCACAAGTAAACGTCGTTATACTTTAACTTACGTTTTACGTTAACGTAAAAGTCCGATAATCGTTAATTAAGTTTTATCATAAAAATATTTTTTTGCAATTACAAACTTACATTTGCAGTTAAAGAATAAACTGTGAAGTATATTGATGTATGGGAGAACATTTTTTTCCACTACAAAATTATGATCATTCCTACTTATCTTTTCGGCAGAATAATGTTCGGTGCTTTCAAATTCGTAAACTATGACTTTGAGTACTGCAGTCCTGTAAATACCAACTCACTCTCACCTTAAAGATGCTCTTGCTATATACTCGGAAAAAACTTAAAATATTGTCGGAAAAAATGGAGAAATGGACTTACTTTACATTACATACGACTTACATTACATACGAGTTTGTATGGAAGTCTCGGTGCGCGAGTTAGACTCGCACTAGTCCAGTTTTTTGTTCTATAAAGTCAGTTCTGTATTGCATTAATAAATAAATTAAAGGTCTTAACTACCATATCAGTCGAAATCCCGAAAGTACACGTGAAAGAAGCTAGAATTTTATTAAAATTCTAAGGGGGTTATTTCCGTACATTTAATGAGTTTTTGAAATTTTAATAAATGTATAATACGACTTATAAGTGACTACATGTCTTGCTTTAAAGCTTATACTACAAACGTAGTAATGTCCCTTGTTACTCATTGTAAGTCCAATCTTGACTTGACTAAAAACGTTGGCATATCTGAAATGTTACATTTACCATCTAAAAGTTACAAAGTATTTTATTTTAATAAATCATACAATAAGTTATTAAATAACAACTAGTTTTATAAACTGTGTGGTGGCGGTGTAAGAATAAGTAATAAACATCATCAAAAAGAACTAAAAAATAAAATAAACCACATCATCATCATCATCATCATCATTACAGCCCTTCACAGGTCCACTGCTGAACATAGGCCTCCCCCAAGTAATGCCACAAAACACGGTCCTGAGCCACCTGCATCCATCGACTTCCTGCATGTCTTACCAGGTCGTCACTCCATCTAGTGGTGTAGGGCGACCGCCCTACACTACGCCTACCGGTACGAGGCTGCCACTCGAGAACCTTTCTTCCCCATCAGTTATCGGTTCTTCGAGCTATATGGCCGGCCCATTGCCACTTCAGCTTACTAATCCGTTGGGCTATGTCGGTCACTCTGGTTTTACTTCGCATATTCTCATTTTTGAGTCTATCACGCAGAGAAACTCCGAGCATAGCCCTCTCCATAGCTCGCTGAGCGGCCTTGAGCGTCCTCATACGGCCAGCAGCGAAGGACCACGTCTCTGATCCGTAAATCATCACTGGCAACACGCACTGGTTGTACACTTTAGTTTTTAGAGATTGAGGTAAACCTGACGAGAAGATGTGTCGTAATTTCCCGAACGCTGCCCGGCTGCAATCGGCCGAGTTGAATCCGTCGATTGACCTCTCGGTCGAAGTTGGACTTACCTAGTCGGACTATTTGTCCCAGGTAAACGCACTCGTCAACAACTTCGAGCATATTGCTCCTAACAACTACCGGCATAGCTGTGACATGGACATTAAACATGATCTTTGTTTTGTATGTTCTGTTAAGACCTACCGTTGGGAGACACCATTGAGGTCATTGAGCATAGTGCTAAGGTCCTCCAGCGATTCTGCCATAAGGACTATATCGTCGGCAAATCAAAGGTGAGTGATGTACTCGCCATTGATGTTAATACCGTATCCTTTCCAGTCCAAGTCAAAAGTTTCGGGGAAATAACGTCACCCTGTCTTACACCTCTCTGCAGTTGGATAGGTTTCAAACTCTGGTTCTGTACTCGGATAGCCATCGTAGCCCTACTGTACAAACACTTCAGCACTTCGATATACTGACAGTCAACTTGGTACCGCTGAAGGGACTGTAGCACCGCCCAAATTTCGACGGAATTAAAGGCTTTCTCATAGTCCACATACGCCGGGCAAAGTGGCAGATTGTACTCTTCGGTCTTCTGTACAATCTGCCGCAGGGTATGTATGTGGTCTATGGTACTGAAACCTTTTCGGAAACCGGCTTGTTCGAGAGGCTGGAAGTCGTCGAGTCTGCGTGCGAGACGATTCGTAATGACTCTCGAAAACAGCACGTAGGCTCAGAAGGGAAATCGGTCTGTAGTTCTTCAAGAGAGCGTTGTCGCCTTTCTTAAAGAACAAGACCACCGCACTTCTGCTCCACGCCTCCGGAGTAGTGCCACCATGGAGGACGGAATTGAAGAGCTTCTGGAGGACTTGAAGTACCGGTGTTCCAACCGCTTTCAGAAGCTCCGCTATAATTCCATCCTCGCCTGGGGCCCTGCCGTTTTTAAGGTGCTGGAGAGCCATTCTAATCTCGCTCAGACTGACGTCCGGGATATCATCAACCATGGAAACATAAAACCGAACCATCTCCATGCAAAAAAAAAAAAAAAAAAAAAAAGAGCAAAACATATGTTCAATGATGAGGCTTTCGAAAGGGTGGCTCTACAGGACTCGTAGTATATATCAATATATAAGAGAAGTATTGATGATAATTGATGACAAACAACACACTGTTGGTATATTTTTAGATATGAGCAAGGCCTACGATAGGGTTTCTTACATGATCCGATTAAATAAACTTTATAATTCAAGTGTGAGATGTCTGGTTCATAAATAGTTCGTATCCTACCTAAATCAACTTGTCAAATATGTAGACAACAGGTCGGGGAAAAAGTTACTTCTTATTTTATATACAAATTGAAGAGATTTTTTTTTTCAAAGTATAATCACATTTAATTATAATATATATGTGCCATTTCGTTCGATAACTTATTGCCATCTTGTAGGTTGGCCTTGGAATCAATGGAAAGGCGCGCTAAGAGGCATATTGGTGACCCCAATTTGGTTGAAACCAATCTTACCAGCCCCGAACACCGGCGTAAAGTAGCCAGCCTTTCAGTCATCTACATGATGCATTTCGGAGAGTGTGCGCAGGAATTTTATAATTTAATTCCTCCCTCTTTCTTCCATCATCGTACAACCAGACGTTTGACAAGCCTCCACTCTTTTGTTGTTGACTTACCACGCATTCGAACCAAACGGTTTGCTACGTTGTTTGTCATGCGTACAGCAAAGGAGTGGAATAAGTTGCCGGCATCTGTCTTTCCATCCGATTACAATATCGGTGTCTTCAAGGCAAACAGTAAATAGGTTTTTGTTAAGTCAGTGCGCTTTACCACCTTAAGCTACTTCATCACCACTTACCATCAGGTGGGATTGTAGCTAAGTACTGGCTTAGAAAAGTTTAAAAAAATAGTGACATAATCCCGTTGCTGTAGAAATCTTAGGATTTTTTTATCAAAAAAGCGACAAGTAGTTTTTATTTTCCTCTCTTGATGTTAACCTAACACTATCCAAAGAATTCTGAAGGGACCGAAACAGATAAAAACCTGAGGGTGTAAAGTCAGGATTATATGGTGGATGTATTAAAACTTCCCAACCAAGCTCTCTCAATTTTTTCTGAGTGACCAAAGACGTGTGTGGTCTGACGTTATCATGATGAAAGACCACCCCTTTTTTGTTGATCAATTCCGGCCGCTATTTTTCAATTTCTTGCTTGATTCTATTAGATTAGATTCTAGAAGATTAGTTGTTGGCAGTAGAGATCGATATAGCTGGTTTTGCCCGGCGGTAAAACCTTAATAACGTTACCCTTCCAATCCCACCATATACAGCGCATCATCTTCTTCCGTATTAATCCGAGTTTCATTACAGTCTGTGGAGCTTGACTACTCTTTAATCATGAACTTTTTCGCACGTTCTTGTCGTATGCGATCTTTTTTCATCACCAGTGAACAATCTTTTCTAAAGTGGTTCAAAATTTAAGACAAGAAATAAATTAACCATCATCATCATGATCATTACAGCCCTTCACAAGTCCACTGCTGAACATAGGCCTCCTCCAAGTAATGCCACAAAGCACGGTCCTGAGCCACCTGCATCCATCGACTTCCTGCATGTCTTACCAGGTCGTCACTCCATCTAGTGGGGGTCGCCCTACACTACGCCTACCGGTACGAGGCTGCCACTCGAGAACCTTTCTTCCCCATCGGTTATCGGTTCTTCGAGCTATATGGCCAGCCCATTGCCACTTCAGCTTACTAATCCGTTGGGCTATGTCGGTCACTCTGGTTTTACTGCAGATATCCTCATTTCTGAGTCTATCACGCAGAGAAACTCCGAGCATAGCCCTCTCCATAGCTCGCTGAGCGACCTTAAGCGTCCTCATATGGCCAGCAGTGAAGGACCACGTCTCAGATCCGTAAGTCATCACTGGCAACACGCACTGGTTGTACAATCTAGTTTTTAGAGATTGAGGTATACCTGACGAAAAGATATGCCGTAATTTCCCGAACGCTGCCCAGCCGAGTTGAATCCGTCGATTGACCTCTCGGTCGAAGTTGGACTTACCTAGTCGGACTATTTGTCCCAGGTAAACGTATTCGTCAACAACTTCGAGCATAGTGCTCCCAACAACTACCGGCATAGGTGTGACATGGACATTGAACATGATCTTTGTTTTGTCCATGTTCATCTTAAGACCTATCCGTTGGGAGGCACTATTGAGGTCATTGAGCATAGTGCTTAAGTCCTCCAGCGATTCTGCCATAAGGACTATATCGTCGGCAAATCGAAGGTGAGTGATGTACTCGCCATTGATGTCAATACCGTATCCTTTCCAGTCCAGTAGCTTGAAAACGTCTTCCAATGCAGCGGTGAAGAGTTTCGGGGATATAACGTCACCCTGTCTTACACCTCTCTGCAGTTGGATAGGTTTCGAGCTCTGGTTCTGTACTCGGATAGCCATCGTAGCCCTACTGTACAAACACTTCAGCACTTCGATATACCGACAGTCAACTTGGCACCGCTGAAGGGACTGTAGCACCGCCCAAATTTCGACGGAATCAAAGGCTTTCTCATAGTCCACATACGCCAGGCAAAGTGGCAGATTGTACTCTTCAGTCTTCTGTACAATCTGCCGCAGGGTATGTATGTGGTCTATGGTACTGAAGCCTTTTCGGAAACCGGCTTGTTCGGGAGGCTGGAAGTCGTCAAGTCTGCGTGCGAGACGATTCGTAATGACTCTCGAAAACAGCACGTAGACGCGGCTCAGAAGGGAAATCGGTCTGTAGTTCTTTAAGAGAGCGTTGTCGCCTTTCTTAAAGAACAAGACCACCGCACTTCTGCTCCACGCCTCTGGAGTAGTGCCACCATGGAGGACGGAATTGAAGAGCTTCTGAAGGACTTCAAGTACCGGTGTTCCACCCGCTTTCAGAAGCTCCGCTGTAATTCCATCCTCGCCTGGGGCCCTGCCGTTTTTAAGGTGCTGGAGAGCCATTCTAATCTCGCTTAGACTGACGTCCGGGATATCATCGGAATAGTGTCGGATAAGACTTGCTCTTGGATCGTTACTCACACTTGCGTGTGGCTCCAACGATGATGTGTACAGCTGCCCATAGAACCTCTCAATCTCACTCAAAATCTCAGGTGTCCCGGAAACGATGTTGCCACACTCAGTCTTCAGCCTTGACAGTTGGCTCTTTCTGGCAGACAGATCTCTGGCAAAGACTTTGGAGCCCTGGTTCCGCTCGATCGCTTCTTTAATACGAGAAGTATTAAAGTTGCGTAAGTCTCGCCGTATGCATTTGGAGATCTGTCTGTTCAGTTGCCTGTATGCTGTCAAATCTGTTGACGATTGCAGCCTCATCTCCCGTCTAACAGCCATGAGATTAAGAGTGTGATCGGAGAGTTTTTGTGTTCTTCTGCGGCGGGTCTTGCAGAACTTAGCTCCGACCGCATGGACAGTTTCCACGAGCTTGTCGTTCATATCGTCCACTGCATTGCAATCTTCTAGGCACTGGAAGCGGTTACGTAACTCGAGTTGAAAGGTTTCGGGATTCTGGATTAGAGCACGAGGGGGACGGAGCGTTGACTTCATTAGACGAGACCTCTCCAACTTAACGTTTAGGTTCAGTGTGCCTCTAACCATTCGGTGATCGCTGCCAGTTTTCACCCTTGCGATCACTGAGACATCACTGAACAGTTGGCGTCTGGTCGTCATAATGAAGTCAATCTCATTTTTTGTCGAACCGTCGGGACTCGACCAGGTCCACTTCCTGTGGGGCCGCTTCTGGAAGAAAGAGTTCATCATAAAGAGTCCCTCTTTCTCCATAAAGTCGGCCAGCTGCTGGCCCCTTCGGTTCCGTTGCCCTACTCCAAATTTCCCTACCTTCAGCTCACCGCTTTCTCTTGTACCCAGTTTTGCGTTGAAGTCTCCCATCAACACCGTGTAGTAGGTTTTGGAGGAATGTATGGCTCTGGAAATATCCTCATACATTTCCTCCACCTCCTCATCGGGATGTGCCGAGGTTGGTGCGTAAACCTGAATGACCTTCAGCGAATACCGTTTGGTGATTCTGAGTATCAGGTACACGACCCTCGTCGACACACTCCCAATCTTTACAACGATGTTGACGAGAGATTTGTGGACGATAAATCCGACACCTCCTTGGGACAGATGGTCGCCCTCCCGGTGATAGAACAAGTTGCCGGACTCGAGGATTGCCGTGTCCTCCCCCTCTCTTCGGACCTCGGATAATCCAATAATATGCCAGCGCAACTTGTCTACCTCTTCTTCCAGCTCCAGTATCTTCTCGTCAGTCCTCAGGGTGCGTGCGTTATATGTTGCCAGGTCGAGTCGTCGTAGGTGGCAACCGAACCTCCACCGGAGATTCTTAGCACCCCCTGCCCCGCCGTTACCATGGTCGCCACCGTAGCCAGGAATAGCGGGGCCGCCGGGGACTGGTCTGTTTGTGTATTTATTCATTGGGGGGTATTTGCCATAGTTGCCACGCTTGGCGAGCGGGTTGGCAACCGCAGTTTTTTATTACGTCACAGTTGTCATCAGGAAGACGCTGCTGCCCATCTCCTGCCTGTCTCCCTCTGTCGCCTCTTACGACACCCACGGGAAGATATGGGGTAGTGGATATTCTTAACCGCCACTACACGGCCAATTAACCATAGCTGAATCCAAATTACAAATCGTAAACACTGGCTCATTCAATAAAATACCAGAATATATCAGAAGCATTAAAAGCATAAAAAGTTAATACGTTATTTTATACGTGGTAGAGCCATGCTGCAGTTATATTAGTAATATGGTTGTAGCACGAATGGGTCGTCTCGGCCGGGGAAGGACCACGCTCTCACAGAATACCAGCGTAAAATAGTAGCTTAATGCTGCTGTGTTTCGTATGGTAAGTGTAGAGAACCGGAGACCTTTTTTACTGGAAACGATGCACTTCATCTTAGTCCTTACGGGTGACAACGCATCTGAATTTTGATTTGCAATCGAGGATAGGTGTAGATGTCTATGGGCCGCAGCAACCAACAATTAGGTGGACTGTGTGCTTGTTTGTCACCCTATCCTATAGAAAAAAAATAATGATAAAAACACGAAAAATGCACAACAACTCCAAAGTCAGTTCAGTGATCCCAATCAGTGGGAAAACTCACGACCACAGTTTTTAGTCATTGCATCAGAGTTTATTTTTTAAATATTATAAGAAATTTGCTAACATAATATTAAAATATCATTTACGCAGTAGGCGCACAACAGGGTTGCATGGCGTTTTAGAATTAAAAATAATTCAAAGAATTCACTTGATTGTAATTGACTGACTGCAATCCATGGATATCTGAAAATATAACATATTGTTGCAAGCCATAAGAAATGCCACTAGCGCCATTTATTATCGAGTAGCAGAACTAGAAGAGCTTTCTAGAAAATTCCATGCTAGAACTTTCCCACAAGCGCCATCTAGTATCGAGTGACAGAACTAAGAGAGAACTTTCTACACTTAGTCAGTTGGGACCGGTATGTGCTCGAAGTTCGATAAATAAAGTGTATGGTGGAGCCACGTGTTTAAAGCTGCCGGAAATCTAGTTCCCCGGTCAAACCTCAAACCTATTACGCGAGATATTAACTAAAGTGGACTGTATTTGCGATTGCTTCTACGCTTACGTAAAAGCGACTACTATAGCATGCGGTACAATGCACTCGCTCTTCCCTAAACTAAAACTATTACTTGCCAAATCGATGAAAGGAATCCTGCCTGATGAGGAGAACACAGAATTGGAACGGGTTAAAACAATTATTAAATATTAATCAGGCAGTAAATTAAGGAATACTGACTCACCGGGGTTTCTTCTATCCTGTCGATCACTGTAACTGCGACTTCTGGAACACTCCGGAGAGAGGCGGTGCGCGACGATATCTCACACGAAGTGAGGCGGGTTCCTGGAGCTCGACTGCTTCCAGGCCAAAGCGGTTTCTACTAGTGATGTGTTTCCAAACGAGCGCGCGGTAAGAGGAGGGCGCGCGTCGGTCGCGCGCGTCTTATATATCCTCGGCTCCGGTGATTACGCGATGTTCTAGAATCGTCTTCTTTCCCCTCCCACCCCATCACCCCGATGTGTCGATAGGAGGGTACGAATGATATCGTTTTGGAAAGGAATAATGATTCAGCAAGTTCCTACCGTCATAAATAAAAAACGCGAATGGTTTTCCGCGCAACCATCTCCCCCGCCCTTGAAGGATTTCCTTCAAAAAAATAACTAAACAACTAGAGCTAAGATCAACTAACAAATAACTAACTAACGCTAAGATTACCTAAATTCAACTACAATTTTAATCTAGAAAGCTAATTTAAATTATGGAAGAGGCAAGGGGCACAAACGGACAACAGGACGTAGGTAAAACCCAACCGTGGTCTTAACGCGAGCTATCCTAATTACTCCGTCGGAACCGGGAAAGACCTCCTCGACGATTCCTAACGGCCAGTGGAGAGGCGGCGTATTCTCCTTAGTGAGCACAACTACAGTTCCTACAGCTAAAGGCTCTGTCGCTGTGTTCCATTTTTGCCGAGACTGCAAAGTATGCAAGTATTCCATCCTCCATCGTTTCCAAAACGATTGCACTAACCGATCTAATAATTTGTGGCGTGCGGAAATGCTAAGTCTGTTCTCATCCATATCCGCGGCGGGCAGATACCTTAGAGGCGTTAAATTAAAAAAATGTGCTGGAGTTAGAGCCAGCGGTTCCGAGGGGTCACTAGATAACGTACGACAAAGTGGGCGGCTATTCATTACGCATTCAATTTGAGCGAGCACCGTACTTAGCTCTTCGAAGGACAAAATTTGATCTCCTATTACTCGGTATAAGTGGCTCTTTAGACTTTTAATGTTAGTCTCCCAATTGCCCCCAAAATGACTCGCGGCTGGGACGTTCAGAGACCGCTCAATGCGGTTCTCGGCTAGAATGTGAGCGAACTCCGAATTATAATACTTGCTAGCTAAGAGCTCATGTAGTTCCGATAGAATACGTTTTGCACCGACGTAGTTCGTACCGTTATCCGAATATAATTTACTTACAGGGCCTCTGCGGGATAGAAATCTTTTAAATGCACCCATAAAGCCTGCTGTGCTTAGATCACCCACGAGTTCTATATGCACTGCTCGAGTAGTTAGACATACGAAAATGCAGACGTAAGCCTTTGTGGATCTTATACCACGCCCGCGAGTGAGCGTGACCTTAAACGGACCAGCAAAATCAGACCCGGTGTGCGTGAAGGGCTTTACTGATTGTATCACTCTGCAAGATCTAAGTTCCGCCATTTCCGGAAATGACGGCTTAGGGCGTGCCCGAAAGCAAGCTATACATCTGTGCACCCGATTGCGTATTAAACTACGTGCAGAAAGAATCCAATAATTCTGACGCAAGATCGACATCAATAAATCGGGGCCAGCGTGCGAGTTCAATTTATGATGATAATCGACTAATAAGTTCATGATATGGTCTTTACGCGGTAAAACTATAGGGTGCCGTTGGTCGAAACTCAATTGCGAGTTGGACAAGCGTCCACCTACCCTTACAATCCCATCCTGTAAAAATGGCTTAAGGCGTTGAAAGGCGCGACTACAAGCTCTATTCGATTGTAATCTTGTAATTTCTTCGGAGAAGTGCGCACGTTGAAGTTCACGTAATACTAGCGACTCGGCATAGTTGTAATCGGATGCTAAGATATACGAACGTCGCGGTAAAAGCTTCGCGAATCGACAAACGTAAATTACGCTACGCAATAATTTCGACCAAGAGGACAAGCGGTTCGCCAGAGCAATGATTGGAGAAACCTCGCTCGAAACGTTCGCCACTAGAGCGTGTCTCTTCTCTTCCGGCGGTTGTGACACTGACGAAGGTTCGAAATCGGTTATTGGCCATTGTGAGGGATCCAAGTGAACCCAAGAAGGTCCATGGAACCAAAGCGGGTGGTCCATTATTTGCATCGGGGTGAGTCCCCGGGATAGACAATAGGCAGGGTTTTCCTTACCGGACACGTGATAAAAGTTCCGCGTTTCTAACTCGTCTTGGATCTTGGCCACTCGGTTCGCGACAAACGTATCCCAACGGTGGGGTGAAGAATGAACCCAACATAAGGCGACGGTGGAGTCGGAAAAGGCAAATATCCTTTCTATGTGAACTCTATCCCTACATGCGCCGATAACTGTGGTAATAAGCTTGGTGAGTACTAATATTGCGCAAAGCTCTAAGCGCGCCAGAGAGACAACCTTACGGGGGGAGACTCTTGACTTAGAACTAATGAGGCTAATCGAATTTCTACCATTATTCTGGACATGGAAATATACAACGCCCCCGTAAGCCTTCTCGCTGGCGTCTGCAAATCCAACGACCGTTATGCTGCTATTTCTATCGACATTTATATGACGCGGTATTTTAATTTCTCTTAGTAAAGGAAGTTCCTCTCTAAAGCGCTGCCACAATCGAACAATGCTGTCAGGCGGCGAGTCATCCCAATCGCATTCAAATAACCAAAGTTGTTTAATCAAAAGCTTAGCGTACAATACCACCGGAGCTACGAAACCCATGACGTCCCATAATCTAGCAACGCATGACAGTATTGTGCGCTTTGTGCATTTCTCTACGGGCGGATTCACCTTAAGGCTAAACACGTCGGACTCTGGTGACCAACACAGACCGAGCACCTTGTGTGTATCGGAATCGTCGAATTCCTTTATCGCCGAAAGACGGTGTGATAGTGGGATTGTATCTAAAACCGTACGCGAATTACTAGTCCACTTCACAAGATCGAATTGACCCGATTTCATGAGCCTTATAACCTCGGCGGTGGTTAGGGTGGCCTCCTCCACGCTATCGACCGAATACACAAAATCATCCATATATAATCCGCTCTCAATTGCCCTCTTAGCTTTAGGATAAGAGGGACCCTCATCGTGAGCGAGCTGTCTCACCGTGCGTAACGCATGAAATGGGCTCGACTTTAAACCAAAACAAACGCGGTTAAATTCAAACACCATTAGAGGTTCCTTTGGGTTGAAACGATATAAAATGCGTTGGAATCTACGGTCGCATTCACGGACCCCTATGCAAAGAAACATTTGGCGAATATCGGCGGATAGTGCTATACTAAACAAACGAAAATTGACTATTATATTAAATAAACTGCCCTGTAAATTTTGCCCACTATAGAGGATATCGTTAAGCGACAGGTGAGTGCTAGTTTTAGCACTAGCGTCGAGCACTACACGTAATTTAGATGTAAGTTTGTCCTCTCTAATGACTCCGTGGTGTGGTATAAAATACGACGGTGTGTCTTCGTAGTTATCTAATTTCGGAGCCACAAGCGTTATGTAACCTTCTCTTATATATTCGTTAATGACGCCGTCGTAAGCTTCCTTTAACTGGGGCGAAGCGAGCATCCTACGCTCCAAGCTGTAGAAACGCTTTTCCGCCATTTGACGCGAATCGCCGAGAGATAAAACATCTCCTTTAAAGGGTAGCGCTACACTATATCTACCGTCGCGATCACGAACGGTCGTGCGGACGTAAATTTCCTCGCATAACCTGTCATCTGAACTAGCTATGGGTGGGACGTTCACCTCCTCCATCTCCCAAAATTTGCGGACTAACGACTCGAGCGGTTCGACAGCCATACCACAATAAGAGGTTGCCGAAATACTATCTAGGATGGGGGCGGAGCCAAGGATCACATAGCCCAATACGGTTTCCAGTGCGTAAGGCGCGGTATGCGAGGAGTTGCCCCTGACCTTATTGTTTAACAAAAGATAAGGGAAAAGCGATGCCCCAATGAGCATGTCTATGTTTCCAGGAACGGCGTAAGTGTCGTCTGCTGGAGTCAAATTTTTAAATTCAATCATTGCCGAGGTGTCAAACGAAACGGTTGGCAACCGTTCAGTGACCCTATCTACTACTAGTGCATTTATATCAAAGTTAACATTACGATCTATCCGAGAATAAAATTTTAAATTTATATATCCCTGTGTCGCTTTACTAGTACCTCCGATGCCTTTAACTACAGGACATGAAAGTGACCTATTTATTACTAAACCTAAGCGCTGACAACATTGTCGTGTTATAAAGCTATTTTGGGCTCCGCTGTCCAGCAGTGCACGGACGCTTTGTTCGTTTCCACGCGAATCCCTAACCAATACGCGCCGTACCCAGTAACACGGTTGAAGGAGGTTGTGCTCCCATATTCGCCAATGAGCACAGAGCGACATCACCAGGTCGACCGCTAGAATCGTTGACCTTAGTAGGGATGAATTCCTTATCCGCCTTACTTGACGCCGCTATGTTGCTATTTTCAAAATGTAATAGCGTGTGATGTTTCCTGGCGCACTTGCTACATACGGAACTCGAATTGCATTTTGCAACTAAATGCTTATCGCTTAAGCAGTTCAAACATAGGTTGTTTGTCTTTACTAACTTATAACGTTCGCTTGGTGAATATTTACGAAAAGTCGCACAATTATATAAATTACCGTGTTTATTTTTACGATACTTACGGGGATAAGTCGCTCGGGGGGATAAGTCGCTCGCGTCCGTAGGCTTTGACCACCTAATCCTAGGCCCACCCTACACGTGTCCCCCGGGTGGTGCTAAATGAGCGACAAGCCGATAGCACAGACTCGGCTCCTCGCCGTGGTAGCGGCGTTAAATATACCACCCCATTCGCACCATGAGGAATCAAAGTAAAGAAATGGCCCCGAGTTCCCGGCGCCCCTTTAATGGGGCAGGGGTGCGAAGAATCTCCGGGAGGAAAATCGGCGACGAGGCTCGCCACCCGTCACGTTCTGTCTCCCGGAGGGGCGAAAAGTGGATTGCAGAGGCCCGTCTGGCTACGTTGAATGTATGTGGAGCAATGAATGATAAAATGGGTGAAGTATGCGAGGTGATGTATGATAGAGGAATAGATTTGTTATGTGTAAATGAGACGAAACGGAAGGGGAAGGATGTCACTACACATGGCATGTATACCGCATACTGGTCTGGTGTAGACGAGCTCGAGCGGGCATGCCAGGGAGTAGGGATCATCCTATCAGAAAGAATGGTGCAATGTGTGAAAGAGTATGAATGTGTAAGCCCAAGACTGCTATGGATACGATTGAAAGTGGGCTTAAAGAAGTTGTTTGTACTAGGGGTCTACGCCCCAGACATGTCTAAGCCCACTCATATCCGAGAGCAGTTTTGGGAAATGGTAAGGATGGTATTAATGAAATGTAAGGGAAATGAAAATGTTGTTATGCTAGGAGATTTTAATGGAAGAGTTGGGGTGAGGAGGCTTGGTTATGAAAGGATATTGGGAACGTTTGGTGATGAAAGTATAAATGAGAATGGTGAAAGCCTCCTCACTGTATGTATGGAAAAGAATCTTTTTTGTGACGAACACTTTCTTTCGCCACAAGAGGATTCACATGTACACTTGGGAAAGAGGTGATGATAGAAGCATGATAGATTTCATAATTGTGGATGAAAGATTGAGGAGCGCAGTGGTGGATACAAGGGTTTACCGGGGGGTCAAACGTAGGAACGGATCATTTTTTGGTTTTATGCCGAATTAATGGTCTATTCAGGCGGTGGCGCCATCGGTCATCTGTGTCTACCACTGCGTTACAGCGTATTAGAACAGAAAGATTACAAGATGAAGGTGAGAAAAACAAGTTTAAATGTAGACTGAAAGAAAACGTAAGTGGTTTGGATGAATTATGTATGAATGAGTTAGACTTGGAGAATGTATGGCAAAATGTTCAGAAAGGTTTAGTAGATGCAGCTACCGAAGTATGTGGTGTCAGTAAAAGAAAGAATGAAAGGAAAAATAATACGTTATGGTGAGATGATGAGATACGTACGGAAGTTGAAGCAAAGAAGAGAGCATGGCTAGATTTACTAGCAACTAAGGCTGGTAATTCAAGCGGTACGAATGATGATTTTGAAAGAAAAAAGGCAGTCTTTAGACATCTAAATAAAAGAGTAAAAGAAGTAGTTGAAAGGAAAAAGCAAGAAAGAACGGATAAGAATGATAGGAGAATATCGGATAACTTCCAGGCAAATATTAAAATGTTCTGGAAACTCGTAAGAACTGCCAGGGGATGTTCAAAACAGCCTATAATGAATGCTATAAGAGATGAGAATGGCTATATTCTGAATGATGAAGTTTTGAGTTTAAAGAGATGGAAGGAATATTTTGAAAGCATGTTTATGAGTGAGGAGACAACGTATGAACTGAATGAAATAGGAACTCCGAAAGAAGAGGAAGAAGGTAGCGAGATAAGTATAGATGAAATAATGAAAGCAATGAGAAGCATGAAAGCAGGTAAGGCTGCCGGATATGATAGAGTTTCACTCGAAATGCTAAGGGCTGGAGAGGAAGTGGTGGCAGGCCTGCTGCACACCTTGTTTAATTTATGCTGGGAACTGAAGCGGGTACCGGGAGACTGGTGCAAAGCCGTGATAGTCCCAGTATATAAGGGAAAAGGGTCGCAGCAGGACTGTAAAAACTACCGCGGTATCAGCCTTCTTAGCATCGTGGGAAAAACTGTATGCCAAGGTACTAATTGAAAGGGTCATGAAAGAAACCGATGGAAAAATTTGGGATGTGCAAGCGGGATTTAGAAAGGGAATGGGATGTACAGATCAAGTCTTCTCCATGCGCATGATCGCGGAGAAGTTTTTGGCCAAAAACCAAAAGGTTTTTTGTGCGTTCATGGACTTGGAGAAGGCCTATGACAGAGTGGATAGGAATGTGCTATGGCAAACACTGAACTCATTTGGGTTGAGCGCTGGCTTGATACAGGCATTGGAATCTCTTTATAGGGACTCTAGTGCTTGTGTTAGGATCAACGGGGTCTACTCGGACTGGTTTGGCATCCATAAAGGTGTCAGACAGGGCTGTGTGGCTTCCCCGTGGTTGTTCAACCTATTTATGGACAGTTGTTTGCAAAATTTGAAAGTTGAAGAATGCGGATTAAGAATGGGTGAGTTAACCATCAAATGCCTTTTGTACGCCGATGATCAAGTTATTCTTGCGTCGTCGGCGGCTGAGTTGCAAATGATGGTTACATTAATGAACAGATCATTAAAAGAAAGGGGTATGAAAGTGAACGCAAGTAAGACAAAAATTATGGTTTTTGAAAGAGATGAAAGTAAAACGATATGTGAAATAAGAATAGAAGGGGAGTTGATCGAGCAAGTAGATGAGTTTGTATATTTGGGTTGCGTATTTAGCAGGGATGGGAGATATGATAAGGATATAGAACGACGAGTGAACGCAGGAAACAGAGTAAATGGAGCCCTGCACTCTATTGTGAAGAGTCAAAATGTGTCAAAAAAGGCACGTATGGCAATTCACAATGCTGTGTTGGTCCCTACTTTAACGTATGGTAGTGAAAGTTGGGTATGGCAGAAGAAG
This sequence comes from Parnassius apollo, assembly GCA_907164705.1. Classification (NCBI taxonomy): domain Eukaryota; kingdom Metazoa; phylum Arthropoda; class Insecta; order Lepidoptera; family Papilionidae; genus Parnassius; species Parnassius apollo. The sequence continues at coordinate 22,077,180 of CAJQZP010000693.1, forward strand.
CACGAGAGTAGAATAAATGCAGTAGAAATGAGGTCGTTAAGGAGTATGTTAGGGCTGAATCTGAATGACAGGGTGAAAAATTGTGTGATAAGAGAAGAGTGTGGTTTGCAAGATGATGTTGTGACCAGGATTAAGAAAGGAATGCTTCGGTGGTTTGGTCATGTGGAAAGAATGGATGAGGAAAGAGTGACAAAGAAAATTTATGTTGCAGAAGTGAATGGCAGAGTCGGAAAGGGACGTCCTAGGCGAAAATTTATCGACCAAATTGGCGATTTATTGAAAACGGGCCAAATTAGGAGTACCCTTAACCGACGAGCATGCATGCGTAGGTGTATGGATGTGAAGGAGGCGAGAGAGGTGTGTCAGGATCGTGCCAAATGGAAGTCTGTAGTCTCTGCCTACCCCTCTGGGTGACAGGCGTGAGTGTTTATGATATTTTTACATACTATACAAGTATGCTGGAGTGATGTCGGCGTAGCGGTTACGTAAGTTAACGACCCTGCTATTTTAGATGGTTGAGTCTGTCTACGGTCGACGCACCTTTTAATCTCCTGTTTAACGTTCGGAGAGCGCTGCATCACCTTTATTTGATCTCGCACGAACGATGCTAATGAATGAAAGGAAGGCATCTCCGAGCTACGATGCTCCATTTCAAACGCACGCACGGTGTCGGAGTCTAATTTCTTTAATGCTATATGGAGAAACACCACGTCCATAAGGTCATTAAACTTCAAATTCTTAAGTGCAGCCACCGATGCCACAAATTTATCTAGAAACTGCTCTAAGCCGTTGATGTTCGCGGATGATATAGGTTTAAGATCGAATATCTGGTTCAAATATTCGGAAGCTAACATTCTCCTATCTTCATATTTAGTTTTAAGCGTTTCAAATATTAATAAGTAATTGTTTGCTGTAGGTGTAAAACCCGAGCAGATCGACTGTGCTCTGCCACTAAGTTTACTAATTAAGTAATATAATTTTTCAGCGTCCGATAACGATGGGTTGTTGTGTATATTGTTTTGAAAACTACTGAAGAAGAAGGGCCACGTCTTAATATCACCATTGAATACCGGAATATCTATTGGCGGTAACCTAATTGAGTCACGAGGGCGTACCTGTATTTCCGGCTTTGCTTCGCTTTGAGATTGTAGGAGTTTTGCAGTTCTTTTTACGCGACACAACATATCTTCGAATGCCAGCAGCGGTTGGTAGTTCACTATGTATTTCGGGTCGATTTGTAATTCCAAATGATTAATTTGGTCTAATATTCTTTCGTAATCTATCCGCAAAGTATCTATCGTTTCGATTTCATTCAAAAAAGGCTTCCCGCACTGCCTCTATATTAATGTTCTTTATATAATCACTTATATTCTGCACACGCGAAAAGAGTATGTCCCTCTTGGCATAAAGCGTTTTAATTTTGATTTCACTTCCACTAACTGCCATTTTAAATTATTATAATAAAGTTATATTAATCACAATTAATCTCACACGCATAAACGACGTAGGATGAACACTCGGCGTGCCGTATTACGTAATTAGATCGAACACCCGTTGCGGTCGAGTCTACGCGTCGTTTGCTAAACCTAATAATTTTATCAAAATTGTGGGGTAAGCGTATCAAACGGTTGCTATCACACCGTTTCAATTATTTAATAAGCTTTAAATTTAACCAAATACGAGCGCTATTAAATGAATAATTCTGTTTGCGAGTACCAAATCAAAATTTTAATTTAAACGAACACTATTTAAGTCTATTCCATAAATTAGAGTGCGTTATCTAAACAATTAATTTAATAATTCTACCAGAAAATGGTTGGATAACCACTAAACACCAATCCAGATCCTGCCGAAGTGACCATAAAATGGTGGAGCCACGTGTTTAAAGCTGCCGGAAATCTAGTTCCCCGGTCAAACCTCAAACCTATTACGCGAGATATTAACTAAAGTGGACTGTATTTGCGATTGCTTCTACGCTTACGTAAAAGCGACTACTATAGCATGCGGTACAATGCACTCGCTCTTCCCTAAACTAAAACTATTACTTGCCAAATCGATGAAAGGAATCCTGCCTGATGAGGAGAACACAGAATTGGAACGGGTTAAAACAATTATTAAATATTAATCAGGCAGTAAATTAAGGAATACTGACTCACCGGGGTTTCTTCTATCCTGTCGATCACTGTAACTGCGACTTCTGGAACACTCCGGAGAGAGGCGGTGCGGGACGATATCTCACACGAGGTGAGGCGGGTTCCTGGAGCTCGACTGCTTCCAGGCCAAAGCGGTTTCTACTAGTGATGTGTTTCCAAACGAGCGCGCGGGAAGAGGAGAGGAGCGCGTCGGTCGCGCGTGTCTTATATATCCTCGGCTCCGGTGATTACGCGATGTTCTAGAATCGTCTTCTTTCCCCTCCCACCCCATCACCCCGATGTGTCGATAGGAGGGTACGAATGATATCGTTTTGGAAAGGAATAATGATTCAGCAAGTTCCTACCGTCATAAATAAAAAACGCGAATGGTTTTCCGCGCAACCAGTGTCAATTTTGGTAATTCAATCGTCAGTTTTTATTGTTACGAACACTAAGCTGGTAACAATATTTTAATAATAAAAATTTTTATTATCCTTAGGGTCTCGTTATTATTTACGTTAATTATATTTTTATAAAAAATAAAAAAAATATAATTTTATAAATAATACTATAGTGTAATGTAAATAATAAAATTACTAATTGTCAATACTTCCAGTGCCCTAAATCTTGTTTAGAGCTATTTTTACAATTAAGACCTATTGAGATATATATCTACAACAATATAATATTAATAAATTGAATTAAATTGAATATCCACTACACCATATCATCCCGTGGATGTCGTTAGAGAAGATAGAGGGAAACCGAAACAGGGTATGGTGAGCTGCATCATCCTGATAAATACTTAAAATTGTAAAAAAAACTGTGGTTAAGAACCCTCTTGTCAAGGGTGGTAATCATGGCAAAATATCCCCAGAATATACAAGGAAATTTATGGGTAGCCCCAGTTAGTCCACTGCTGAATATAGGCTGTGACAGAAACTTAGAGCATGTGAACAAAAGCTCGCTATAGAACGCGCTTTAGCGAGTATATTAATAGTAAGCACGGCTATGAACAGTCTCGAAACTGCAAGGGCGACTCTATTAGTCACGAAAAGACACTTGTGCTAATTATTTCTTTCGCCGGTATTTACTAAAATTTTAAGTTGCTATGTATGCAGTACTTATGTACGTAAATTTGCGATCATACAAACAAAACGATCATTGTGTAATAAGTTAAACAAATTTAAAGAGGTAGTAAGTTAATTACATACTGTAATATGAGTAAAACCATGTGGTAGCTATATTATAGTTGTAGCACGTATGGGTCGGCTAGAAAGATCACGCTCTCACAGAATACCAGCGTAGAATAGCAGCTTAATGCTACTGTTTCGCTTGGTGAGTGTAGAGAACCGGAGACCTTTTTTACTGTAATTGAGGATACAGTGGAAACTCGATTAACCGGACTAATTGTTGCCGTTAGGGATTCGGGTAATCGAACATCCGGATAATCGAATGTATGAAGAAAAGCGGGTTTTGTGCATTTGTAGTACATACATACATAATGTTGTGTTTATTAAAAACAACAATATCAACGAAAATCAATGTTTATTAAGAAATTATTAAGAGATACATTTTTCAATATACAATGTATGCACTTATTTGTGTATATACATATTTTCTTAGATTACACACATACATACTAAAATACTGCAGCCTCAATTATGAAATAAAATATATAGATACGTATGTACGTATAATTTGTTTAGAATGTGTATTTGGTAATTTGTATTTGGTAATTATGAAATAAAATAAAAATACGTGTGGCACTCGGTGACTGCCGCGGTAAAGCTATTGCATAGCATTTTTTATCAACTTATGCAATTATAATTATTTATTTATTTTATTTATGCAGTTAAGTCTTTGATATTAAATCAAGTTACACTTTTTGAGCGTGGTGACCGATAAGAAAACAATTTTTTTCTCTTATTGAATAAATGAGAAGTTAATATTGTTTAAAATATTTTTAATATCTTACAATACATGTAGGTTATTCAGGAATTTTTATCATTGAGTTAGCAGCTAGTGTACACGCATACGTCTAGTCGCACGCACACAAACACCGTGCCGAAGTCTGCCGAGTGCCGAAGTCTGCCGAACTGAAACGACGTTAGAGGATGCACGGCTTTCAACGCCACACCTCCGTGCCCGTCGGAGTGGGGAGCGTGAGGTTTTTTTTCGTTACGGAATTTCTGGATTCGGTCCCCGCGCTCAAAGCCCGCGATAGAAGCTATGCAATAGCTTAATAAATTTAATTTCGTTTAAAATATTCGGTAATTGTCATTTGACGTAAGCCACTTTTTCTCTTTATTGCTGCTATATCACGAATCCGTTTGAGCTGTAGTAAACTCACAGTATCACTCTCTGTTTGTTTTTCAAACCACTTGAGAGCCGTTTCCAGGGCCTGAAGTGCTTCATCATGAGATCCTGCATCATTTTCCATGTCTATATTTTCTTTTGTTTCATCTTCTTGCATTTCCTGCTGTTCATTTATCTGCAATATGTTTTCTACGATTTCGTCATCCGACATAATCTGAAAGCCTTAATCATTACTGTCACAAGTGATCCACTCTTTAATATCATCTTCATCACAATACTGGCATATTTGTATCTTTAACATTAGCTCATTTATATCCTCCAAAATAGAATCATCCGTATTGGTTATTAAATTTTCATTCTCCCGATTAAGTACTCTGTTCCAAGCCTTGTTTAAAGTTTTCTTTTCAATCAAATCCCACGCATCTACAACCATGTAACAACACTCCTTTAAATTCATTTCTTTAAAAAATGATAAAACGAATTCTACATTATCTTCATCAACTAATAACAACCTTCGTAAAAGTTGTTTTCTATAAAGTCGTTTTAATGTTTCAATAATACTATAATAATAGATCCATTGGTTGCAGCAAGGATGCCACATTAGGAGGCAAAAATTTTACTTTAAACTTTCCATTTTCTCTTTCCAACAGTTCAGCCGAAGGATGGGTTGGCGCATTATCCAGTAAAAGTAATACATTTCCTTGTTTACCAATTTCGTTTTGTCTTTTTTTTACTTCAGGGATAAAAGTGTTGTCATACCAATCAATAAATATTTCAGAGTTCATCCATACGTTTTTTTGATTCTTATAAATTAAAGGCACCCTGATATTTTTAAAACATCTAGGTTTTTTTGATTTTCCGATGAGGAGCAAAGGTATTTTATGGGTCCCGGTAGTGTTAGCGCAAACTAATATTTTTACTCGTTCTTTGCTAGTTTTATATCCTGAAGCTGAATTCTCTCGCCTAGAAGCTAAAGATTTTGAAGGTAATGATTTCCAGTTTAATCCGGTTTCATCAGCATTATAAACGAAATCCAAGTCATAGTTATTTTCATCCAATTTCTTCTTAAAATAATCTTTAAAGGAGTTTTCTGCGTCTACATTAGCTGACATTTTTTCACCTTGTATTTCTAATTCACGAATTCCATGACGAGATTTAAATCTATATAACCATCCGTTACTTGCGACAAACGAGCCGCCACCACCTAATTTTTTATTTAACTGTAATGCTTTTTCACAGAGCAAAGGGCCAGATATCGGTTGCTCAGTTGATCGTTTTTGTAAAAACCAACAATGCAAAGCGTCTTCTAAAAGTTCGTTTTTCGGTTTCTTCATCATTTTCCGATGTTTACTCCCGTCTTCACTATCTAATTTGCAAGTGTACAACAAAATTGAATCGGCATTTTTCTTAATATCACTTATTGTGGATGTACCTACACCATACTTATAAGCTAACTTACGACCAGTTTCTCCTTTTTTTAATGAATCAATAATATTTATTTTGTCTTTAAGCGATAACACTACTCTCTTACGCTTTGACATTTTTGAATATTTAGACTAGTCCGCACGTCAGAGCGGCGTAACAATTGCTAGCTAACTAAAACAATAACAAAAGTTTTGTTATTGTTTTAGCTATTGTTGTTACGAAACGCGATCCCGCAGGGCGCGGTCGGGGTAATGCCAGTTCACACGTTCATGCTTGCATAAATTCGATATGTAGTACATATGTTAAACACTTTGTAACTTGGCTCAATATGACTTAATTATTTAATTGGTCGCGGTTGATAGTCCGGATAATCGCGAATCCGTGTAACTGAGGGCCGGATAATCGATTTTCTACTGTATATGTAGATGTCTATGGCCAGCCCAGTCAGGTCGACTTTGTGCTCGTTTATCGTCCTTATCCTATAAAAAATATTTTTTGTGTTTGATTAATAAATATGATTTTATTGATCTGCTAATACCTACCTAATAATTACCTACCTACCTAATATTTACTAAATACCTAATTATATTGATAATATAAATGATTTCTTATGATTTTATCGCGTTTAATTTATTTGATTTTTAGAGACTGAGGTGGCTCACGTCCCGATGTCAGTGTTAACCCGGAGTACCTTCAGCTTTTTAATTATTATTTATGGTCCGATCCGAAAGCGAAATAATATCCGAAAATATAATCCGAATATAATTACAGTCGGGTTTTAGAAAAGATAGAAGCACGTCTACTGCTTTACTTAACGTGGTTGACAATATTCTTACATCACAAGACTATGGTAGAGGTACGACCCTTACCCTGCTTGATTTTTCAAGAGCATTTGATTCTATTAACATAGATTTGCTGCTGTCTAAGCTATCGTTTTATGGTTTCGTAACATCTTCCATAAAATGGTTTCAGTTACTTATGCGGTCGTTCACAACAAGTAATATTAAATCAACCGAATGGGTCTTCCCTTGTTTCTGAACAACGACCACTTAATAGAGTTGTCCCACAGGGTTCTATTTTAGGACCGATGTTATTTATAATTTACACTGCTGATATAACTAATTGCATGCATTTTTGCAAATACCACCTTTATGCTGACGATCTACAGGTGTATCTTTCCTGCAATTAACTTGAATTTTATCCTACAATTAGTAACATCAATGAGGGCATGAATCGAATTGCAATATGGTCACAAAAAATTCCCTCATTCTAAACCCACTAAAGACTAAGTATATGCTTTTAGGATCGAAAAACCAAATAATTTTTTTAGAGAATCAAAACCCTAAAATTATGTTGTTAAACGTCCCTCTGGAGTGTGTAAGTGAAGCACGTAACCTCCGCTTAGTTATGGATGGCAGACTGCGTTTTTAAAAACACTTACTTGAGCTTGTCCGCAACTGCTTTTATAGGTTAAAGGTTTTATACAGAATCCGCGAATATATTCAGCTGGACTAAAGAATTAGACTGTGTGAATCTCTCGTTCTATCAAAATTAAATGCAGTCAATTCAGTGGGCATTGCAGTGTAATTCAACGTATACAAAATGCATGTGCACGATACTGCTTCTCAATACCGAAACGGTCTCATGTAACACCTTTTTTCAATGAAGCAGGTATTTTAAAATGATAGCGCGGCAGAAACTATACCTAGCTAATGTACTGTTTGATGTTGTAAAAACTAAGTCGCCACTATATTTATATAGTAAACTTATATGGAGAAATCGACAAAACATCAGATCTTGTACGAACCCACTTGCCAACCCCAGTTACTGTTCTGCAGATTTCAGAGGTAGTTTTAAATATATAGCTACTAGGTGCTGGAACGACATTCCTCCACCTACTCGTGAGTGAAATTCAAAGTATAATTTTAAATCACACTATAAAAATCATTTATTACACTTACAAAAAGTTCAACCATAAGCCTACAGCAGATGTTTATTCCAGCATCGTTGAGCATTATATGTTTGTTTTTAGTGTGTATTTACCAATATTTATTATTATTTATATTAACTATATATATATATATATATATATATATATATATATATATATTGTGTATGTGTGTGTATATGTGTATAATATGTCTTCTACGTATGTGTGTATATCTCTAATTTACTTATATATAGGACTAAGTATATTTAAGTATATTGATGAGCAACGTTTAGTTTTAATTTATAAAAGTAATTATGGAAAGGTATTTCATAAAATACACCCAGGCGGATCGTGCGTGTATTTGGGGTTATGACAGAATCATCAGCGCTGTAGGTTACCATGCAGCATTACGCTGAGTCTAACCTTTTCACTGGCTCGATACACAGCCCATCACTCGTAATATTAATCTGCTAACTTTTAACTGTTTATTATTTTATTTTTGTGATGTGTACAGTTCCAGTGAATAAAGGTCTTTCTTCTTCTTCTTCTTTTCTTATTAATAATAATTTAAGTACAATAACGTATAGACGTCAATCATGGCGCATCGCTATTCAACCGCTTCATCTATGTATCAGTACATATAGGACATATATAAAGCAGTGATAGAGCCACGCAACAGCTCTTGTTGTTGCACGTATGGGCCGGCTCGAACTGGTGAAGTTTTTTTTTTAATAGGAGAGGGGGCAAACGAGCATACGATTCACCTGATGTTAAGTGAATACCGCCGCCCATGAACAACTGCAACACCAGGGTAATTGCAGGTGCGTTGCCTGCCTTTTATAAAGGAGTAAGCTCTTTTCTTGAAGGTCCCTAGGTCGTATCGATCCTGAAAAATCGCCGGTGGTAAAATATTCCACACAGAGCATCACCAGTGCTGTCATCTGCATAGCAATGAATGTTACCGGTTTGAAACATATCATTGATATGCAGAAGAAACAGCGTTGGTGACAGCACGCGGCCTTGTGGAACGCCAGCATTAATAGACTTGTAATCGGAGCATGCATCGTTTACAACGACCTTGCAAGAAAGCTGGTGATCTAATACTGCAATTTCTTGGGAAACCCATAGGAAGGGAGCTTCGAAAGAAGCGCTTTGTGCCAAATCCGATCAAAGACCTTTGCAATGTCCAAACTAACGGCCAATGCCTCCCCCTTGGACTCTACTGCCTTCACCCATCGATGAGTCAGATAGACCAGAAGATCACCAGCTGATCGACCCAGACAAAACCGTATTGGGGGTCACTAATCAGCTGGTGAACCTCAAGGTACTGCATGAGCCGGCAGTTTATAATGGATTCTATTATTTTGGAAAACAAGGAGGTGTTACCGATAGGGCCTGTAGTTTGACGGATCTGAGCGGTTGCCTTTTTTAGGGATCGGGTGGATGAAAGCCGTCTTCCATGATTTTGCGACTACGCCTAGAGAGTAGGAGTACCGAAAAAGGCGCGTTATAACCGGTGCCAACTCTCGAGCACACGTCCTCAGCACAATTGGGGGACCTCCTCCAGGCTCACTCGACTTGTGGATGTCCAGTAAGAAGAGTGCTTTGCGAACCGAGCGCTGTATAAACCGCACATCCGGCTTGGAGCACTCACACTGCGGGATGGTCGACGGTGCGCTCCCCCCGTCATCGAGTCGAGTTGGACGTAAAAAAAGAGCCTAGCAGATCGGCTTTCTCCTTTGCAGCATGGGCCAGTGAGTCGTCCTCCCTGTGCAGAGATGGAAGAGATTGCTGACAGTAATTCCCTTTGACAGCCTTGGGGAGAGAACAGAATGCACGGTTTCAGAAGGAAGGTGAACTAGCTTCTCGCCAATTCTGCCTATGTGCTTTGACTTTGCAATGACTCTTTTGAAGGACCTGGAGACGGAATTATACTTCTTTTTTAGGGCGCTGATGTTAACATCCCGGACGTTGATGTGTCAGCCCAGACCCGGTAGCACTCCTGCTTATAACATGATGCTATTTTACAGGAGCGACTAAACCATGGCTGAGATTTGCCTCCGATGGGCACCACAGAGAAAGGAATAAAAAGTTCCATACCCTGAAGTACTACATCAGCGACAGAAGCGGTAACAATGTTGGGAACGTCTGGTGAGAAGAAACGCGCCCCCAGGGGTAGGATGCAAAGAAGGACCGCACCCTATCCCAATCGGCTGACCTATAGTGCCAAACTCGGCGGCAGCCTGCAGAATGTAACCGCGATTTTAGCGTGAGTAGCACCACACTCAGGACAAGACAATGATACAAGGAGCCACGAAGGCCATCGACGGAGACCTGATATCTGTCCGGATGAGAGGTCAGCAGAAGGTCCAACAGGGAAGGTGCATGATTCTCCACTTCTGGAATTCGCGTAGGCGAAGTAACTGGTTATGTCAGACCATATGCCAAGGCAGTCATGAACAGATCTTCCCGCAAAATCAGCGTGGGCATCAAAATCGCCGATGATCGCGATCTTTGGGGAGGGGATCTGCTGTAGCAACGAATCTGTAGCCGTTTGGACGTGGTCGAAGAGTCGGTCTGTTTCGGCATTACCACGACCTCACAGAACACCAGCGTGTAGTAGATTGTGCAGGTGGCTGTAGGCATAGCCCCCCCCCCCCATAACATGGTAGCGGAATTTAGAAATAAATGACTACCCCAGGACCCTCCTGCAAGCACCCTGGATAATGGAAAATCCCTCACTGAGCATCCACGCCCAAGCTATGCTCCTCTTCCTGAGTGTGGGTGCTCAGGCTGCCCCGCGTACTATTGGGGGGGGGGTAAAAACCCGCTCACTACTAACACTGCATGGGACAAAAAGAGCGATAAAATCATGGGGACCCAAGCTACATTGCCACGCTAGCCGTGAACTTTTGCAACATGACTTGACACGAACCTTAATGCCATTCAATACCATCTGGAGACGGCGAAGCCAGCCTTGGTCTTGTTGTCTTCGACGCGAGTGTTCTCTCCTGCTTTAAAGTCACGATCGGGTGAGCCGCACGCTCGTTTTCCTATTCTCATATTTAAAAAAATTTACTTGGCATAATGGTCAATAAGCGATTCGCACGCTCTATAACTTGCTAATTTGTGTGGAACTAGTTATTTTCATATAATATTTATTTGCTCTTTTACAAAATATAAAAAACCAACCCACCAGACTGTATAAATTTCTCTCAAACACTATCCGAGGGCTTTTCTAGTACAGCGAAGAAAGAGGCCATGAGCTGTTTTGCTATGCAGACACTTATGCTACCCCTCAACTAACATGGCTCTCCTTCCATTATTAATGTTCTTGTTGTCGATTATTACATATTGCGTGTGGTAGTATAATCACGGAGCGGGATGTGACCAACTGTTTTCATAGATAATCTGTTGTTAATGTCTTTAAGTTTGGTTTTTATTGTAGTGACCATCATTGTTCGTTGCCCGTTGACTACTATTGCCATTTCCTTTAACTTTCGTAAAAAAAAAAACAACAAACTGCACCTAAAATATCATCAAAATAAAATAAACGAAGCCTTGTGAATGGTCACAGCTACATTTTTATAGGATGGCATTGTTTTGATTTAGTTTTTTTTTTGTAACATAAAATAACTATTGTACTGTAATTAGGTACTATACTTATTAACATAGAGTAATTAGACTTAGAGTGGTAGTGTCATTCAAAATTCTGTTAAAAGTTGAAGCAACAACGCAATGAATGTGTATTGCTTAAGCGGCCTATAATTACATTTGCTAACACGCACACAAGCAATTCAGTAATGTTTGCAAGTAAATGGCGTTTTCCCCAAAAAATTGGGAAATTGTAATAGTAGACATAGTCATAGAATTAATATTTAGGTCGCGTTTAGAATTATTTATTAACTATTTGCATAGAGAGAAATGTAAAATTACTTATATTTGTTAACTAATGTTTTATTTAAATTATTTATATACGTAATATCTTGTGATATAATATTAATATATATTCACAAATCTATTATGTCATTATATTATTCTGTTAGAAGTGATATATTTATATTAGTATATAGTATTATATATTTATATAGATATATAATATACTTTATTGAATAGGCGTTTTGAATTAAAACGAAATAAAATTCAGAAGGAGAAAAGCTTTTAAAATAAAATATGAACTTACAAATATTTATTAAACAACTATATACCCAAGTACTTAAACAATAAATAACCTACTTATGGGTAAATATTGTAGGTATTTTTATTTGCCAAATAAAAATACAACAATAATAGTCCCATATTGGCAGCATGTAATTACAATAATAAGAAAATATGGGGTAAAATGTTTTACTATGCCTAGCAACATTTTCATTATATTGGCGTGTGTCAAATTTACGATTTATTATTTTGTTTTGATGAATGTTTTTTACAAAAATATAAGATGCTAGGCAGTATTCACACGTCAAATGAGATTTTTAAATTTTATTTCATGATTATCTGATGAGTTATGACACCCTTTTACAGCACAGTACGTCATTTTTTTGCAAAATTGCGCGAGCTCTTCACACGACTACGTGGACTCGAGTAATGATACGCCGAAAGTCGTACGTTTCCTTAAGCCATTTCAAGTTAGCCTTTTAAGGCTAAAAGGCTAACTTTAAATGGCTTCACTTTGCGTGCGCCTACTGCGGTTCTAAGCCTAATAATTCTATGCTTATTAATATACGTTATCAATCAATCACGTCCAGTATAGTTATTATTACAAGGCCATTCAAACTATGTAATTTCAATCGTAAAGTATGTACTCGTATATATCATCTTCATGGAATTCATCTATTAAAGGCGTAAATACTTTAAAAATAAATATTACAGCACAGAATTCCTTGAATGTTTATATATGAGTTTCTAGCATGCAACTACGTGTTTATGTCATTTGTTGTAAACTATGGATCCGTGGAATCCTAATCAGTCATGAAGACAGTGACCGGTAGTCTTCGCTGATGTTAAAGGGGCTGGTTCTTCTCTCGCCCAGAGGTTGAGCACGTTTGTTATTAAGCAAGGAAACGTTGCTTAAATTCTTAACACTGTAGATTCTGCTGCATGACAAATTTTAATTATTTATTATCAATACTAAACATTGAATGTAATAAAACATATCGACACAATAATTACATAAGAAACTGATGAAAATGATAAATTTTTACAATGAAAATATATTTTTTTAATAACTCAACCACAGCGTCACCTATCGAGTCCAGATTTTGTAATTTTTTAACTTGTGATTGATTCTGAATTTGTAAATTAGGTACTTGACTTTGTTATGAACATCTTTTCGGCAAAACAAATATATTATGTGGATATATGACCTCAATCGGGTTAATCATTCAGAAGTTACAAGATCAACTAATAAACAAATATTCAAAATAATATAAACTTTATAATGCACACGAAATAACGGCTTAAAATTTATTTTAGGTTTGGGATAAAATGAAAATATAGGTCACTTTAATAACTACAGTAGTAGTCAAAGTGGTATGAGATGGCACTTGTAACAAGAACTTCAAGGGTTAAGAGGGCCGTTTCATTAAGATTCTCTCTTCACAGAAAAATCAAAGTAACACTTATTATTAGCGTCCTAGTATTTTATTAAATATTAGCAACCCGCCACGGTTTGGCCTGGATAGTATCTGATATGGCGTTATTTTAAGATAATCAAAGACCATTTGTTTTATCAAGTTTTGTTTGTTTAATTTTCAAATTTTTTTTATAAAATATCGCCTATATCCCTCTTATATCTCTCGTATAGATAAACTTCATGAGTATCAAGAAAACAGAGCGAATGAAAGCTGATAAGAATTCTAATTTCATGCCTTGTGAAGGGGCATTAAAAAGTTTCGTTTTTTGTTTAATACCAAAACTCTTGGGTCTCTGACTGATATAAGTAGATTTTCTAATGCCAGTATCTCACGTTTTGTTTTAAGATACGCATGTCAACACTACTCTCCAATTTATATTTATTATAATTGTTACCTGTTATGCAAAATACATTTAGTATAAGGCTTTCTCTATTTATGAATCCATTAATAGTTGGTTGTATATATACCCTACATCTATAGAATAATGTCATCTAACAAAATAAAACGGCACTTGCAATAAAAATCGTCCTCAAGACGCTTTGCTGTTGTTCACCAAACGTCCCTTCCTTCGCTGGCGTGCAATACTATATGTGGATTTTGAACACAACAGCAAAAGTTAAGTCACTTGTCGTTAGTTGCTTTGTTTGTACACGGTATTAGATTTCACTTGCAACGGTGAATATATTTTTACAGGGACCATCGATGATGCAAAAATATCCACCGTGTGGGAATAATAACTGAGTAGAAGAGATAGATTCATTATAAACCATATTTTTCATAAAATATTTTTACGTCGTTATTACTACACTATAGTTAATTTACGATAATACACTACACTACTAATTTGCCTACTGAATCTGCTGACCGTAGAGTACGTAGCATGTAGTATGTAGCAAATATTGAATGGCGCTGGTAACCACAACCAGAGTGAACACTTTATATACTCTTCAACAGAAAACCACAAAAAACAATCGTGTCCATTCCGTGTTATTCCGTAGTGCTTACAAAATGAGAAAGTCTCTTCTTTGTGTAACTAACACTATTGAGATCGTTATTCTGGTCATTCGAATTTACACTGTCAACATAGATTGTGTAAATTCGAATGACCAGAATAACGACCCTCGCTTATGTCACTCTATTATACATATACGATTTTTCATTGTTTCGCACGACTAGTTCTAAGCAATGTTTTTCACTAATTGTTTCCTTATGTAAATTTTACCTACTATGCTTAAGTGACACATATTATATACAGTTGCTGCTACGCACTGCTACGACTTTTGTCTCCTATGTAGAGCCCTACGAAGTTACTACATTCGTACCTCTGCTGCTACGATACCTGTTACTATTTACTACAAAACCACGTGGCTATATTATCAACTGTAAAGCGTTTCACTCACCACACAGATATGATAAGATAATATCTGTATCTGAGCGCATATCTTTTAATATCGCTCTCTATGAATACCAATGAACTAACACACACAGCGCAGATAATTTATATTTTATCATATATTATCTGTAAGCAGCGACATATATCGAAAGATAGTGACAATATTATCTGCTCATACAAATATATCTGCGGATGCAAATATGGCATAGGTTTTTAATAATTACGTAATTTAATATACGACGGTCACTGAAAAGTGCGATTAAATTCGCCTCGGTCTTTTTTAAGCTCTATATGAAGTTCTATCTAAATTCTTCGCCTTTTAGTTAATGCTAATGCAACACGTGCATCAAAATCAAAATCTGAATACTGTTATGACGAGCTGTCTAGCAAATCTAGAAGCAATATACGCCAACTCATTCTAGGTGGATAAACAATCTGCTACAAAAAACACGTCTAGTGATTTTGAAGGATTTCGAGCAAATTTATCATTCATTTATTATCGTAACTGCGTAATGTGTTATACTTTCAGATAGTTTAGTTTTATACGCTGATAAAATTTTTTTTTTTTTTTTTATAGAATAGGGTGACAAACGAGCACGCAGTCCACCTGATGGTAAGTGGTTGCTGCGGCCCAGAGACATCTACATCTATCCTCCATTAAAAATCAAAATGCAGATGCGTCGTCACCCGTGAGGACTGAGATGGAATGCCTCGTTTCCAGTAAAAAGGGTCTCCGGTTCTCTACACTCACCATACGAAATACAGCAGCATTAAGCTACTATTTCACGCTGGTATTCTGTGAGAGCGTGGTCCCTCCCCGGTCGAGCCGACCCATACGTGCTACAACTATACTACTAATATAACTGCAGCATGGCTCTACCACGTAAATACGAGTATTATCTCTTATCTGCGTAGTCTGTGACTCGCATAAGACAAATGCGTGAATGCAAGGCTGCATGCTCTTCACTTACGCACACGCACACGTACGCACACGCATGCACACGCACGAACACGCAGGAACACGCACACACACACGCACATGCATGCACACGCATGTACACGCACGAACACGCACGCACACGCACGCATGCACATTTACGCAATTTTAAGTGCTGATTTGTCACCCGCTTGGCGGTGAAGGAAAACATCGTGAGGGAACCTGAATATCTGAGAAATAAGAAAAAAATATTTTGAATACATGCGAAGTTCGCCCACAAGCGTTGCTACTACAATGCTACGCGCTTCTGCGCAGCTGACACTTGCTTGCCCTAAAACCCTCCTAAAAGTTAGAGGAGGCCTGTGCCCAGCAGTGGGACGTATATAGGCTGTAACTTTAACTGTTTCGCCTTTGTCTACCAAAATCAATGTCAACTGAAAATATCTTTTACTGCGTTCGGACCAATACCACAATTTATTTATTTAATATTCTTTATTGCACACCAAACAAAAATTACAGAAATTATACAGGGTTATTTTTCAAATAGTAGTCAAATTTTAAACTTAAATTCAAATATATAAGTATAGTGCTATAATGTTATTGCAGTTTATGAAAAAGCTTAAATAAGGATTCTACTTTTATTTGAAATTAGCCCAAATTGAATGTGATTTATGGGGGACAACGTTTTTGCCTATCGATCGACACTTACCGTTACAATCTTACGATCCTTAAAATTATTTAGAATAACACATTACTACGTATTTTGAATGTAAAAGATAAATAGGACAAATGTTAGAGATTTTATTTTACTAAGTTTTCTTCACCTGTTTTCTGAACCTTCTCTGCAAATTAGGCTAGTTGCTGCTAAATAACCCCGTATAAACAATAAAAGTATGCAATGGGCGGTCTTATCGTTGACAGCAATTTCTTCGAGACAATCAGTGAATGGAAAAGACTGACACAATATCAAGCTTATTCACAGTGCCTGGCACGATTATTTTGAACACGGCTTCCAGCAAATGCATAGTATAAAATATGGCAATTTCCGATACATGAGGCCGTACTTCTGAGTGAGTTTCTGTGGAAGAATCCTGTTTATTAATTTGAGACTCAGACTTAGAAAGTGCCAAATAACCTGGTATGAAATGCCTAAATGATTCACGGGAATGGCGACAAGCTCGATAGAAGTAAACAGTGCCATACCTTAGGATTTATCACCTATAGCTGTAGGTTTTAATAACCTAATGAAATAACTGTATTGCACAGACAAGGCCTTCGTTTTCCTCAAAAATGTAATCGAAACTTAATGAGTCAAGGGAGGTTACTCTAGAGGTCTAGAGCTAGAACATTTCCGTTTCAGTCGTATATGCCCCTCTCAGTTTTTGTGCAATATTGGGCTGGGAGAGAGGCTCTATAAATTACTGTAACAACAAGCATTACTGTAACCTTCTGGCAAAACATGTGGTCAGAGCACGTTAACCACAATGAAGGCCCATTGATGGAAGTTGTGGCAACTCGGAGTGCGAATACTATACCCATGAACTTCGTTGTTATAACTCCAGACGACGTAAATAATGCGTTCTGTAAAACGGGCTACATACGAGACGATATCGGTGGCGATCTAGGGTGGAAAGAAATCGGGGCTTTTATCGAGGCAGATCCTACACATGTAGCACACTAGCACGCACACTAGTACGCGTTTGGACTTGGAGCGGAACGCATATACGGTAGAATTTTTCAAAATGCCTCCGACTCACTTAAAACACCAAACTTTTGGTTTGGAATTAGCCATCTTGGTTAATTTATTCGAAAATAGAAAAATAGGAGTTGCTGGGTGAAAAAATGGCTCCAAAAGAGATAAAAATTAAGCCACATAAACGTACTAAATGGTCTGTAACCAAAGACATGATAAATTTTCTCCGGATAGATAAAGACAGTTTTTACAACCTTCTAGAATTTTTTATATTAATGATTTCGCAACTTATATAAAAACATCAATTTCTCCTACCTATGCTATTTAGTTATTTCTTCTCTTTGTTCATTTCTGCTTTGGTCAAAATCGGGTTAAGTACTACACACAAAAAACAAAAAAATAACAAAATCGGGTTATGTACTACACACAACAAACAAAGAAATAAAATACTTTAGTATAATAATATGTAAACTTTTTTTAAATGTAATCTTTATTTATCTTTTTTAAAGATAAAGAAACCTTTAATTTCGGACATACTCCCTTCTATATAGCTTGTTTGTTGATGTGGAGATAATGAAGGAGTAGAAGTTAGTTGTTGATGAGAGGATGAAGGCACGTAAGAGATATGAGTGCGGTCTTGTATTGATAGCGTTGGAATAGGAGCTAGTTGTTGAGGAGAGGCTTTATCTTCTCCTTATTTACTTCATACACCCTACTTTATGAACGGCAATAAAACAATTAGTTTGGTAGGCATTCCCGATGCGCCTACACACACGCAGTACGGAGGGGGCGGGGCCCCGATCTAGGAAGCATCGGCTGCATTTTTGCTCCTGCCAGCCGATTAAGGAGGCAATATCGGCCACGAATCAGGATGGCCCTACATACGACACGATTTAGAGGCAATCTAGGAGGCATCCCCACTACTCCACCCTAGATCGCCACCGATATCATGTCGTATGTATCCCGCTTAAGCTTCGAGCTGGGAAAGTTCGGTGCACAATGAACTGCATCACTATTTTCTACACCGTGCTCGCATCCCAAAATTTGATTTTAAACAGGCAAAATGTTAATTAGGTGGTGAGGTCGGCCATACGCCGATATTTTCATGATTTCCTAAATAATTCTTAGCAATCATATACATACTTACTAAGATGCATACAATTACTCAATAAACTGTATCGACTTCTCAACAACTGTATCCGTTTTGTTTTCGGTCTTCGAAAATATGACCACGTCTCTTTCTATCGCTATCAACTTAAATGGTTAAATATCCCAAAGCGCAGAAATGTTAGAATTCTTAGCACTCTTTTCACTATCCTTTTTTTCTTTTATAGGAGAGCGGGTAAGCGAACATGCGGCTCACCTGATGATAAGTGACTACCGCTGCTCATGAACAACTAAAATACAAGTGGAATTGTAGATGAGTTGCCAGTCTTTTTAAATGGAGTAAGTAAGTTCTTTTCTTTAAGGGTTCTAAGTCGTATCGGTCCGGAAAAATCTCTGATGGTAGTCGATTCCACAAGAAAGTTGTGCGAGGAAGAAAAATTCTTTTAAATCGCACAGTGGTGGACCGCCAGTCATCCAGATGGTGTGGATGGTATCGCGAATTTTGTCGCGATGTGCGATGGTGAAGTTTTGAGGCTGGAATTAGTCTGAACAATTTCTCAGAGCACTGTGATAAATGTGATAAAAGACAAAGGGATATAAATCTCTTCGTAGTGCCAGTAAATCAAGCCGATGGCAAAGAGCTCGGTCGCGAACGATTGAACGGCTCTGCGCTGGATGTGATTAAATGGAAGGAGCTAGTACTGGGGAGCCCATTCCAGAGATGGGAATAGTAATCCTTAACGATACATTGGCCCCAGAGTATTTTAAATGTAGGTTTCAATACCTGGGCTTTTCCCATGATTCTTATAACAATCTCGTACTGCAATTTCCGTCTCACCGTACTGGTTTTCTCTCAAACTCCTTCGCTATTACAGTTGTACTACTCTGGAATGCACTTCCCTTAGCAATAACAAAATCTCTCTAACAAGTGGATCTTAAAACAAAAGTAAAAGAACATTACTTGGGCTCATCTGACATAGAAATATACTTAAATATAAATTCATAAAAATAAATTAATAGCTATATATAAATAACCAATCTGTTATATCCTTATTTATAATTAAATAAGTATAATCTACATGTGTGTGTTTGCGTGTGTATGTATATTGTACACAACAGTATGCGCCTCATAGTTCTGCTAAAGAGGGTTCTCGAGCTGTCCAATGAAGACTGCACAGTATCAGATGACGGATGCGCAAAACCGAATTGGGTTACGTAGGTCGATAGGTAATTTCCTTGGCTTTTAAGTGTCCTTGCCATGATTAAATAATAATAATATCCTTCAGATCGAATTTTGGTCACAACGGCCGGTCTCAACGGAGACTAGCGTCTGCACAGGACAGGATTATAGCGTGCAAGTGTACCTATGCATCATAGTCCGATGGGGGGGGTAATTCGACACGACTAGCGAGGGATCAGGCGCAAGACCTACACCTACGGCTTTACGTGCTTTCCTGACTAGGGACTGCTACTGAGAACGTCTTAACAGAAAACCTCAATAACTGATTTTGGCTTGACCCGGGATTTGAACCTAGGACCTAGTGATCAACAACCGCGTTGACGACCACTAGACCAACGAGACAGTCAGTCAATGCATAAATATGAAATACGAGCTCTGTATCTGTTGGCGCAACCAACAAACCTTTTATCGTACCGGGCCCACAGTGACGTCACGCATACATACGTCACACACATGCCACCACCCCGTTCGGGCCTCAGACTGCACCGTACAACCGTAGCGGCAACACACGTTTCTTATATCTTTATTTGTCATATACGACATTGTAAATATAGTTATTAAATCAAGTTATTAGTACTATCCTGGTCTTCTTCATTGACGATCCTGCGATCCTGGTCTGGAGAGAGCTTACCTGAGGAGTACACCCAACAGTATCATTTATTTGTATGTATCGTTATCTCTATGTATCTGTGGATCTGTAGTGTTTCAATACATCAGTTTGTATGATGAAAGAGTGTCTCACTGTTACAACATCCCACTTTCTGTAGAGGTCCACTGTAGGAGCTGAACGGGAGACCGGCACTGACATTTAGGATGGCCCTTTGAGCTCTTTTTACCTCAATTAGGTGTGTTTTAGTAGCACTACCCTATGAAGTGATGCAGTAATCTACAAGTGATCGTCATAGAGCGTATGCTCCATGTAGGATGTCCTGTTTACCCAACGCTCAGTGCGCAGAGCACTCCTCTCCCTGGACGTCAACAAATCGTGTGGGCCGGATGGCGTTCCTCCTATTGTGCTGAAGACGTGTACTCCGGAATTGGCACTGGTTCTAACGCGTCTTTCCGGTAGTCCTATTCCGTCGGCGTTGTCCCGAAATCATGGAAGATAGCCAATACACAGACAGACAATAGACCATTTTGATGATTCGGCAGTCTGCTACGTGCTTAAGAGATTTGAAGATGAAAATGAGCTTGCGTAACCTACTGACAAGTATCTCAATGTGTGGCATCAAAGTCAGGGCTTGTTCTATTATGATTCCGAGGTATTTGTATCTTGTCTGTTCTTTGTATAGCGGGACAATGGTAAATAGTTGGCTCAGAGTTGCAAACGTGGGCTGTGGTGGAGGATATTGTTGGAACACCTAATACTTTGGCAAAATTATTGAACTTGAAACAGATATAAAATTATCCCTATGATCGTATCGAATCGGCGCAGACTTGGAAATCAGTTTGATACTCATAAAACTAGTGAATCAATTTATATGTATGTGTATGATTTTGATTAAGCGGATGGTCTGGCAAGTTAGAATTGAGATTACCGAACTTTACGATTTGCTGATCTTTTAACTTTACGATTGTAACTAAAGTTATTTAAAGTTAAAGTTCCAGACTTTATACGTCCCACTGCTGTAGCTGGTCTCCTCTTATTTCAGAGAGAGTTTTAGAGGTGAACTTAATGCCAGTTATCGTTCTGCAGCAGTCAACTCATGGCGTGGTGAGAAATTATTTGCAGGTGACTTAAATAACTACATATAATAAATTTAGTCGGGAATTAAAAATCAAGAAGTTAAACGCGATAAAATCCGTAAAATTAGTTTTAATCAAAGTGTATATCCAAATTACAAAAATGAATGAACTATGTAAAGAATCGTTTGACTAAGTCAGGAAATCATAGATATGGTATAAACTCCACCGGCAGACCGGAGGAGAGTAGCTGCAGAGTTTTTTTACGTAGAGACACACAGGAGGGGAGTAGCCATAGCAATATTTACCTGTAGCAATACCAAACTGTCGGTCATTTATTGCAGGGGGGAATTTTTACTTACTCAGACTCCACAAAAATAATCGTCTGTCACTACGAAACTCAAACATCATTTTTAAAATAATACAATTACAATTTTACAGGTATACAATAGATACTTTCTGTATCATAAAGGCAACTAACTACATTGACAAGTTGCATATAGCCGTGGCGGTAACAACTGTCAATTACCGATGAAAAGGTGAATATTATAATAAAGATGGGACTTAATTTACTACTACTATAATTAACTATCATTTAACAAATAAAAAGTAAAAATAAAGTTACAGCCTATACACGTCCCACTGCTGGGCACGGCTCTCCGCCCATTTCTGAGAGGGTTTTAGGGCAAGGAATTGTCCACCGCGCTGCCCCACAATGCGTGTTGGCGAACTTCACATGTCTTCGAAATATTTTTTTTCTTATTTCTCCGACATGCAGGTTTCCTCACGATGTTTTCCTTCACCGCCGAGCACGTGGTAAATCAGCACTTAAAATAGCAATTAAAAATTTCATTGGTGCCGGCGGAGATCGTACCCGGCTTGCTCGCATACTGTGAAATTTACAGCGAGCGCTAACCATCTGAGCTACCACGGCTCTACTCACAAATAAACTTAATGTTTATAAAATAAATAAACACTCACGTCTGTCACCCAGAGGGGTAGGCACAGACTACAGACTTCCATTTAGCACGATCCTGACATACCTCTCTCGACTCTTCCACATCCATATACCTACGCATACATGCTCGTCGGTTAAGGGTACTCTTAATTTGGCCCATTTTTAGTATATCGCCAATTTGGTCGACAAACTTCCGCCTAGGACGTCCCTTTCCGACCCTTCCATTCACTTCTGCAACATATATTTGCTTTGTCAGTCTTTCCTCATTCATTCTTTCTACATGACCAAACCACCGAAGAATTCCTTTCTTAATCCTGGTCACCGCATCATCTTGCAAACCACACTCTTCTTTTATCAAACTGTTTCTCACCCTGTCACTCAAATTCAGCCCTAACATACTCCTAAGCGACCGCATTTCTACTGCATTTATTCTACTCTCGTGCTTCTTCTGCCACACCCAACTTTAACTACCATACGTTAAAGTAGGGACTAATACAGCATTGTGAATTGCCATACGTGCCTTTTTTGACACATTCTGACTTTTCACAATAGAGTGTAGAGCCCCATTTACTTTATTTCCTGCATTCACTCGTCGTTCAATATCCCTATCATATCTCCCATCCCTACTGAATACACATCCCAAATATACGAACTCATCTACTTGCTCAATTAACTCTCCTTCTATTCTTATTTCACATACCGTTTTGCTTTCTTCTCTTTCAAAAACCATCACTTTCGTCTTACTTGCGTTCACTTTCATTCCCCTTTCTTTTAATGACCTGTTCATTAATGTAACCATCATTTGTAATTTGGCTGCCGACGACCCAAGTATGACTTGATCATCGGCGTACAAAAGGCATTTGATGGTTAACTCACCCATTCTTAACCCGCATTCTTCAACTTTCAAATTTTCCAAACAACTGTCCATAAATAGGTTGAACAGCCACGGGGAAGCTACACAGCCCTGTCTGACACCTTTATGGATGCCAAACCAATCTGAGTAGGCCCCGTTGATTCTAACACAAGCACTCGAGTCCCTATACAGAGACTTTAATGCCTGTATTAAAGCTGCGCTCAACCTAAATGTGTTCAGCGTTTGCCATAACGTATCCCTGTCCACTCTGTCATAAGCCTCTTCCAAGTCCATGAACGCACAAAAAACTTTTTGGTTTTTCGCCAAAAACTTCTCCGCGATCATGCGCATGGAAAAGACTTGATCTGTACAACCCATTCCCTTTCTAAATCCCGCTTGCACATCCCAAATTTTTTCATCAGTTTCTTTCATAACTCTTTCAATTAGTACCTTAGCATACAGTTTTCCCACAATGCTAAGAAGGCTGATACCACGGTAGTTTTTACAGTCCTGCTGTGACCCTTTTCCCTTATATATTGGGACTATCACGGCTTTGCACCAGTCTCCCGGTACCCGCTTTAGTTCCCAACTAAAATAAAACAAGGTGTACAGTAGGCCTGCCACCACGTCCTCTTCAGCCCTTAGCATTTCGAGTGAAACTATCATATCCGGCTGCCTTACCTACTTTCATACTTTTCATCGCTTTCATTATTTCATCTATACTTATCTCCCTATCTCTTTCATTTTCTTTCGGAATTTCTATTTCATTTAGTTCACACGTACTCACAAATACGCTTTCAAAATATTCCTTCCATCTCTTTAGACTCAACACTTCATCATTCAGAATACAGCCATTATCGTCTCGTATGGCATTCAATCTAGGCTGTTTTGAATGTCACCTGGTATTTTTTACGAGTTTCCAGAACATTTTAATATTTGCCTGGAAGTTATCCGATATTCTTCTATCGTTCTTATACGTTCTTTCTTGCTTTTTCCTTTCAACTAATTCATTTATTCTCTTATTTAGACGTTTAAACTCTGCCTTTTTTCTTTCAATCTCATCATTCTTACCGCCAGAATTACCAGCTTTGGTTGCTAGTAAATCTAGCCATGCTCTCTTCTTTGCTTCAACTTCCATACGTACCTCATTATCCCACCATACCTTATTGTCTTTCCTTTCATTCGTTCTCTTACTAACACCACATACTTCGGTAGCTGCATCCACTAAACCTTTCTTAACATTATCCACACATTCTCCGAGTCTAACTCATTCACACACAACTCATCCAAATTATTTATATTTTCTTTCAGTCTACATTTGAACTTGTCTTTCACATCTTCATCTAGTAACCTCTCAATTCTTATACGCTCTAACGCAGTGGTCGACACAGATGTCCGATGCCGCCGACGTCTGAATAAACCCCTAATTCGGCATAAGACCAGGTAGTGGTCCGTCCCTACGTTGGACCCCCGGTAAACCCTTGTATACACCACTGCGCTCCTCATTCTTTTATCCACAGTTATGAAATCTATCATGCTTCTATCATCACCTCTTTCCCAAGTAGACATGTGAATCTTCATATGACGAAAGAAAGTGTTCGTCACAAAAATATTCCTTTCCACACATACGGTGAGGAGGCTTTCACCATTCTCATTAATATTTTCATCACCAAACGTTCCCAGTATCCTTTCATAGCCAAGCCTCCTCACTCCAACCCTTCCATTAAAATCTCCTAACATAACAATATTTTCATTTTCCTTACATTTCATTAACACCATCCTTACCATCTCCCAAAACTGCTCTCGGATATAAGTGGGCTTAGACATGTCTGGGGCGTAGACCCCTAGAACAAACAACTTCTTTAGGCCCACTTTTATTCGTATCCATAGCAGTCTCGGGCTTACACATTCATACTCTTTCACACATTGACCCATTCTTCTGAAAGGATGATACCGACTCCCTGGCATGATCGCTCGGTCTCGTCTACACCGGACCAGTACGCGGTGTATATGCCATGTGTAGTGACATCCATTCCCTTCCGCTTCGTCTCATTTACACATTAGACATCTACTCCTCTATCATACATCATATCGCATATTTCATCCCTTTTATCATTCATTGCTCCACATACATTCAGTGTAAGTATAATTATTCTGCCTCAAGAACTTTAGATACTGTCATCATCAACTCTTCTTTGTCACTCTTAATCTTTGCAATGTGACGCACCATATAAATTCCAGCATATTGTAAAGAAACTTTTATAGGATAAATTGTTATAACTTGACATTGGCAATATTATAGCCGTATAAGCCTTTATCCAATTATCTACTATAACCAAAGAAAAACTTTTAATGTTGCCAGCAGCTTACATTTCCAACATTTTTAGAAATAGCCTTATGTAAATTGTATAACAAAACAAATATATTCAACCGCCTATTCAACCTGTATATGAACCAGCTGCTCATTCAGCTCAGCAGTACTAGAGTCGGTTGTTACGTGGACGGTGTTAGTGTCAGCTACGCTGACGATATGATACTGTTGAGTCCATCGATTGGAGCCTTACAAAGATTGTTACATACATACGAGTCGTATGCTGTGGCTCATGGACTTAAATGTATTTCACCTAAGAGTGAGCTAATGGTTTTTAAATCAGGTAAAAATGTTATGAGGATGTGCCTCCAGTAACAGTATGTGGAACACCGTTAAAGCTCGTTAATCGGTTCAAATATTTGGGTCATTGGGTCACAAATATACGTTAAATGATGACATTTATATAGAAAGGGAATGAGGGGCACTGTGTGTGCGCGGCAATATGTTGGCTCGTAGATTTGCATGCTGTAGTAAGCAAGTTAAACTGACGCTTTTTGAAGCGTATTGTCAGTCATTCTACACGTGCGATCTATGGGTTAACTACATGCAGTGAGCGTACAGTTACCTGCGTGTTCAATATAACAATATGTTTAGGGTGTTATTTTGGTTTCCGTGTTTTGCAGTGCATCGGCTATGCTTGTCGAGGCACAAACTGATAGCTTTTATACCATCATCCGTAAGAGAAGCGCCTCGCTTTTAAGACGTGTGCTCGAAACAGCATTCTGGGCGCATTAGCAGATAGGTGTGATTTTCCACTGCTACGGCACTGGATTTGTGTGCAAGCGTGAGGCTCTCAGCCAAGCGCAGGATTAAATTAAATTAATAATGTTATTAATGTTACTAACACCAGGATAAGTTTAAATAATATACTAACACCTATGGATGAAGAATCCGATATAAATGTTTTTGATCTGATTTGACTGTGTAATTTTTTGATAAAATTTTATATATATACGTTATCAAAACTAGTTGTCACAATTTCTCTTTGACGGTTGGTACCGTCAAAGAAATGTGACAACTAGTTTATATCAACAATAAATCATCAAGAACGTATTATTTTCAGTATTTATGTTGCATCATATTTTATTATTAAATAGTTAATAGATCAGTACTAAATTCAATAAAATTAAATGATTGTTAATTTGATAACTTAAGGTAGATCAAAAAAATTAAAAAATCATTTAGTATCTCTTAGCTTAGTTTAAAAATTTAACTTTTCAGGCAGCAAACCAACCTCAAAAGTATGCAGTGATGCCAGATGGGGGATTCATGCATAATAGGATTATTGTTTATGGGAGATTCTGGAGTAAAGTTATTTAGGGGTGCTTGTATTCTCATTGACCACAACCTACTTACTGTCCTTCCCAACACTTCAATTCAATCGTTCATTCATTCATTCTGTTGATTCAATTCATTCGTTCGATCTTGGAAAGTTGCAACCTGACTAGCTCAAAGAATGCAACAAGCCAAGTTAAGCCAGGTAAAACAAATTTGTCGAAGTTTTTAAGTACGTCTGTGGCAACGTTAATTATGCTGTCCAAGAATTAAATTTACTTCATCAGACTATGTGGACATGTACAGATTAAACGGAGGAATCCTGGATTGAAACTTACAGCATGAAAATGCAGTTGGTAAAAGATGTTACAGACATGTTACTAAATTGGTATTTTTGTCCCTGCCATTTTCGAATGATATCACTAAAAGAGCGTTTTTGCAAGTAAATTTTATAAAATATGAAGTGCGCAACCAAATGGCAACATAATTAAAATAAGTAAAATCTATTTTGGAAGCTTTTTTTCAAAAAGTTAATTTTCGAAAGGATTTCATTAAAAAAATGGAAGGAATTTTACATAGTCATCTAGCAACAGTGAGGCTATGCCACGCTGACAGACTGACCGCTGACAGCACTGTTTAATTTTGACATTATAAGTGTTATTTATAAAATGTTTAATTTTTTTTAAATAATGGATCAAAATAATCATACAAGGCGAGAATTAGATATAGATAGTTTCAGAAATGATGATCCAGGATACGATAGAGCTCGTATGAGAAGGCAGTCCGGTGGTTTTGTTGACTTAGGAAGTGAGTCACAATATGGGACCGGTGGACATCAAGCTTCAGGAGCTAACGAAATATTTGCGGATATTCAGGTGAGTCTTATATTGATTCTTTTTAATTAAGTTTCATATCCTTATCCACCATTAATTAATGTACTGAAATGTATTTTATTTAAGGGTGATGTTCCTTGGTGGAAATCAAATTTTTTTATATCACAACCAGTTCTCTTTGGAACTTGGGATGGGGTGTTTACATCCTGCCTCATCAACATATTTGGAGTGATTGTGTTTCTAAGGTCTGGATGGATAGTTGGCCAAGCAGGCTTAGTTAATGCAGTATTAATTGTGATATTTACAGGTATGTATTTGAACAGTATTGTATTTAGTATAATGTAAATTGTTTGTAGAAATTTTAGTCAGAATAATGTCTTATATTTTTGTTTATGTAATGTATTACATATAGAATTTTTGAAGTGTTGGTGTGAGAGAATTGACTACATTAATTTATCCTATTGATGTCATAAGCTTGGACAGAGGAAACTAAAAAAATACTGATATTATACAAAAAATAAAAACACAAATTTTGAATTAAATAAATAAATTAATTAAAATCAATCAAAATTCAAATTATATCTAGGGTGGATATGATTTGAATTTCAATAGATTTTATGTATTAATACTAGGGATGCTTAAGATATCCATACCGATATATCGGCAATACTCGAAGTTTGCTGATATATCGGCATCAGCAATACTTTTATGGCCAATCTATAATATCTATTCCTTTGCAAATGCCACAAACTAACTATGCCGTGCTGTCTTGTTTCCTTGTTTCCCCTGTCTACTCTGAGCTGTGTCGGTATTTGTCTCAAAGAACTAAGATCTTCTAATATATAGAGAGGTGCAGATCCGTTCGTTTCCTAGCGCAATAATGTCTTATACCCAAACTTGAAAAAAAATATGCAGAAGTACTCTCTAGTTTCCAAATGAGTTCTGTCGCACCTGAGAGACTATTTTCCACCCCAGGTCTAATTCAAACAGATTTACGAAATCACTTTTCTCCGCAAAACTTAAGAATACTTTGTTTTTTATACAAAAATCTCATCAATGTTAATTACTAAACCTATTAACTAATCTCAACCTTCCTATAGTTTTAAACGGTTTTATTTAGTTTGTCCTGTTATTTGTTCTTTTATATTATTTAAAAAAAATGACCTGACTTGTGTTTTATTTATTTTACCTTTATTTTTTAATTCAATAAGCGTATTGATATTGCCGATATTTTTATAAAAGCATCGGTATCGGTATTGTATCGACAAAAAGTCATATTGAGGTCTAGGCATCCCTAATTAAGAACGGCAATAAACCAATAAATTTAGTAGGCATCTTTGACCTTGTCACTTCGCAGGGTCTCGCTAAGCTCAAGGACAAAGGACAAAGTAATTGTTCAAAAACAATTTCTCAAACGATATTTCAAAATTTTTGTTTTTATTTATTTGTTGTAACATATCAGTACAAGCTCCCCACACAACATTCCAAAGAAAATAGTTCATCTAGAACACCAGTTTCATAAATATAAAAATTTACGCATAAATCATATTTGAAATTGATGATAACTCATGGTTTAGGCAATAGTCACATAAATATTTATCAAAAGGAAATTTACAGCCTTTATGCCCACTGGCATGCAGCAATATGCCGGTTTTCTCATGACATTTTCCTTCATCACTGACCATGTGGTAAATCAGCACTTAATATTGCAATTAACAATTTCATTGTTGCGCAAGTAGAAATTGAAACTGAATTGCTCACATACTGTGAAATAATTGTAAGCACAGTCCCTGGTCTAAGATGGCTCTTTTATATACTATAATTATTCAAAATATTAAGTCAACCAAAGGATGTATTATTATTCTGGCCAAACTTAAATAAAAAATCAAAGCCGTGGTAGCTCAGATGGTTAACACTTGCTGTAAATATAACAGAAAGCAAGTAACCCGGGTTTGATCCCTGCCGGCACCAATGAAACTGTTAATTGCTGATTTACCATGTGCTCGGCGGTAAAGAAAAACATCATGAGGAAACCTGCATGTCTGAGGAATAAGAAAAAAAATATTTTAAAGACATGTGAAGTTCACCAACACGCATTGGGGCAGCGCGGCGGACACTTCCTTGCCCTGAAACCCTCTCAGAAATGAGGGGAGGCCTGTGCTCAACAGTGGGACGTATATAGACCATAACTTTAACCAACTAACAAGCTTAAATGCAACAACTTAGTTTGCATAAATTATTGCCCCATACATATCTTATGATAGAGAAAGATATAGGCTTACATACATGCATAGGTCCGTATCTTATTTCCGTATTATAGTATTGGTTTACATATGCGAAAAAGAGTTTAAATTTGTAACTATTTAGAAACAAAAAAAATTTCCATAATCATTAAAAACTTTCAAAGCTTGGCCTCCTAACAGGTTCTAAACCTGAAAAAAGTTGTAAAATTAGTCTCTTTATATATTTAGTTTTTCTTTTTCTCTATTATTGAGAACTTTTTTACTGTAGTAAATTGCATATTTTACATAAAATGATACTTAACTTACTGTAGTTGGAGTTTATGCAATTATCATTTCTAACTTAAATTAAGTGGTTCCGGCCCTATAGTGGCCAGAGCCGATCCCCTTCCGGCTAGTTATATAAGTAGTATAGTTGTAGCACGAATGAGTCGGCTCGACCGAGGATGGACCACGCTTTCACGGAATACCAGCGAAAAATAGTAACTTAATGCTGTTGTTTCGTATGGTGTGTGTAGAGAACCAGAGACTCTTTTTACTGGAAACAAGGCATTCCATCTTAATCCTCACGGGTGACAACATATTGGCATTTTGATTCGTAAGCAAGGATAGATGTAGATGTCTATGGGCCTCAGCAACTACTTACCATCGGGTGGACTGTGTGCTCGTTTGTCCCCTATCCTATAAAAAACCTCCATCGAAGATTCTTAGCACCCCCTGCCGCGCCGTTATCATGGTCATCATGGTATCCTATAAAAAAAAATTGTCATGTACTTACAAGATATATGGCAATAATTTAACTGACAATTATTTTCTTTTTCAGTATTTGTAGCTTTGATCTCAGTTCTTTCAGCTGTTGGCATTTGTGAAAGATGTAGAATAGAAAGTGGTGGAGTTTACTTTTTACTGGGACATACTCTAGGATCCAGAATGGGTGGAACATTGGGCATGATATATTGTTTTGGACAGGTATGTGTACCTTTTCAATTTCACTTTATTTCTAATTCTGTAAAAATGGAAAAATCATAAAGAAATTTGTCCAAGCCTTAGAGCAAAACAGCCACCACGCGCCGCTTGTAGGAACATCGTCATTTTTGCGGGACGTTTCACAACAATAGTTTTTTCGCATACGCAGAGTCGTAGACTCTGTTTGGACTAATTGATCATCAAAAAAATCACATTGATTGTAGAGGACCTGAGACCCTTTAGAAACGAGGTATTCCATCTAAATCCTCACAGGTGACAACGCATCTGCTATTTGATTCGTAATCGAGGACAGACTGACTGTGTGCTTGTTTATCACCTTTATCCTTAAAAAAAAAAAAGGAACTATCCAATATAATTTTTTCACAATGTGTAGGTATATAACAATATATAGAAAATTTACTAACATGTGAAAGGATATGTCATCGATTTGTAGGTTTGATGTTACAGACCTCATTCAACCACAGAAAATGCATTGAGTGAACAATTTGGCATTTTTCTCGGTGCATATTTACTTGTACAGTTCGGTTCAGTCTGGCTACTAGTTTATATACCACAAAGACTTGTATTTTGACAAAGGGGAGAGAGTTTAACTATGTGTTGCTCTAAGGTCCAAGCAAATTTAGAAATAGAAATAAGCAATCAAAATCAAATTAGAAGTATAAGCAATCAAAATCATAAGTTGCAATCAATAAAATATTTTGCACGCAATTAAGAAATATTATATTAAGTTAATAAAATATTAAATTAAGAATATTATTTTACTGGAAAGTGTCTTGGTATTTCGAAAAGCTTTAAAAATTTATGTCAACTGTTTATTAACAATAACACTTTCTATCTTAAAGATACTATTTAGTTACCACTGATAATATTGACATCATATTAACTTTTATGTCCATCTCCGATTAAGATGTTTTCTTTCACTACACCCATGGTTTACCTTTTTATAAAATTCTCTCAATTTATTCCTTCATTATAGATTTATTTCGGTAAGCAATTATCTTTACTTGTACCTGGTAGGTGTGAATCATGCAAAAATTAGTTCAAAAAAGTTTCAGTGTACTTAACCATCAGGAAGTGGTAAATATTCAATTCTAAATCTTAAAATTTTTGTTGTACTTATGTATTTAGGTAGTATTTTTGTACACAAAAAGGGTGACAAATGACAACATACAGTCCACCTGATGAAAGGCGGATGCCGTTGCCCATTGATATCGACATTTATCCTCTATTAAAATGTCGATGCATTATCACCCCTGAGAATTTTTGTTTTATAGAAGTGGAGGCAAACGATCATGCGGGCCACCTGATGTAATGTCGATCACAGTCCACAAACATCTGCACCAGGGGAATCGCAGGTGCGTTGTCGGTCTTTCAAAAAAGAGTAAGCTCGTTCTGCTTGCAAATTATTTAAAAAAATGGAACATTGTGCAATAATTACGTGTCGAAAGAACAGCGAAAAATGGAATTTAAATAAAGGACTATTTATATTTTGTGAATATTACAAACAAAAATAAAGAAATATTGATGTGTCAAAAATATTGATCAAAAGTCTAAAATGTGTAAATTCGCTCAGTCTGTCAACACAGCGAATCGGGTTTGTAGTAGTGATAATACGACGTAAATGTTTGTATGTGTGCTCCCGGCGACACTGATCCTCGTACAAAATAAGGTTGACAGCCATTCTATTGTGTATTATAGTATTCTATGGATTACAAATACAACAAATAGAAGTGACCGCAGAACTATACGTCATTTGTAATATTGACGCCGAGGTTTCCGATGCTGGCTGAGGCAGCAAGGAGAGTGATCGAAATTGGGAGAATACGTAAAAAGGGTTCTTTTTAGCGGTAAACGTGCAAACCTGTGCTTTCTAAGAGATAATATTTAGATAGGATGCTAGGTGAAGTGAAAGGGTCGCCGGTTCCTGATAAAAAAATAAAGAACACAGCAACACTGAGAGTGTGGTTCTTCCCCGATCGAGTCGACCCACTTGTACTGCAAGTATAATATTATAACTAAAAAGCTATCCTAAAAAAATTTATACATTTTTGTGATTATTACCTTTTCTTCTACTTCTATCTGATATAATAAACAATTAATTAGGGTCAATATATTAAGAATGGTATGAAGTTTGTCATTTATTACGAGTTATGTTTCAGGCAGTGGGTTGTGCACTCAATGTGTTTGGTTTTGGAGAGTCTATGGCAAATTTAGTTGGCTCTGATAACACATGGGCAGCTCGTGGTTTTGCAATAGCTGCTGTTCTTTTACTGGGAGTAATCAATGTTGCTGGAGTCAAATGGGTTATAAAACTACAGTTTGTCCTGCTTCTCATTATTTTATTAGCTGCTTTAGACTTCTTTGTTGGCTCTCTCACAACTGTTCCAAGTAAGTAGAATATTATGCCCGTTCTTAAAGACTACTCATGTACACAGATATTGGTTCCGGTCTTAATCTATTTATAATGATAATCTATGTAGATTACTAAAGCACTGCTATGCATAATTCTTTGAAGTAATGTTTTATATTACAGTGAAATAATATAAATAAAACAACAAAACCTTTTATAATATGGGTTTGTATTTCAAGGTAAACTTTTATCGTCGCGACTATAATGAAATACACCCTTTTTCCGCTGTACCCGAAATAGGCACAATAGTTAAACAATCGAAATATTCATATATGATACGTGGGACAGGGAAAGGATTATCATTTCTTTGCATAATACAAAATGATACAAATATACATGTAACTTTGGTGGGAAAATATTAAGACTCTACTAAACATTATCTATAACACTGCGAAGTTTCTGACTGTTTCTGAAGTAAATTACTCCAGCATAATGTAGAACATCTCAAAAAAATACGAAATTCAATATATAGGAGCACTACGCACCATTACATAGCTATTTCGGATACTATTTCTACAAGTTCAAATATAGGCAATGAAGCAGCTGATATCGTCAAGTCCGCTTTAAGTGTAAGGCTAAGGACTACTAGCCATGCGATAGCAATACAAATCTTGAAGACAGGGAACACTCCCGTCGGCTACTCATCTTCCACAATGAAGTGTTGCTAGAGAGTTGTTGCGACATCCGAATGCTTTCACTAGTGGTTACTCGTGAAATGGCAGAAGGAATTAGCTGCTTTTATGTAACAATATAGTAAGTGCTATTTGCACTCAATTACAAGAAAGTTCCATACTATAGTTCATAAAAGATAGCTTGATCTCTGCGACAGCTGTCAGTAAACTGAATTTCTTAGTAGTACAGACGGTACCTGTCAATGTCATACTTTATGGGCATGCACTAATTAGGTCGGTAGAAAAGATAGCAGAGATCAAGCTATATTTTATGAACTATAAGTACCCTAAAAGTCCGAGTCGAGAGATGCTAATTCTCAGTTCAAAAAAATCCAATTCACAAGTTATAAAGTTTCTAATTTATTAAATAATCTCGAACTTAAGTAACTTTACAAAGAGCATCTACAAGTGTTTCATTTTTAGCTAATTCACATCATGCATCACATTAACAGCTTTTTTGTTTCCAATGCTGGAGGGGAGTAAAAACGTTGGAGAGAAAATAAAGAAACAACTGAAGTAAAACTTCTTTCGCTCCATCTGTATGTATGTATATATATATATATATATATATATATATATATATATATATATATTATACACAAATATTTAAATTTGTTATCGGCTTCCTTCCATAATTTATTATTATTCACCCGAAAATGCACAAAACATGAACTTTAAAAGGGATTTACAATTTTATTCACTTTAAACGTAGAATATTTAATTTATTGAATAAAATATTAATTCATAAAATTGTTCAAAACGAAATAAAATTACGAAAAATAACAGACTATGAGAGAAAGAAAATGTGCGCGCGCACGGCTCTCTCTTGCTTATATCCCCCCACTCAACTCCCGTTCGCCTCGCCCTATCACACTTTTCGTAACGCTTTCGTCAAGTGCGTAAAGAAGTTTTACTTCAATGAATAACGGCGGTAGTAAGCAGCGTCAAAGGTGCAAAATATTTGGTATTGCGATCGTCAATTCGCTTATCAAGCGTAATTAAGACAAATCCTTCCTGTAACGAGAGAAGCTCATGTCCAGCAGCTGCTGAAGAAGCCGGGGAGTTTGTGAGGCCAGAGCCGGTGCCCGATGAAGTTTATTTTGAGCGTTTTATGATGGATTTTCTGTCATCTGACAGTTGCCAAAGCATTTTTCATTTTACAAAATTTTAATTTGTTATTTAAACGTTACTGTATGATCAAATTTTTGGTTGCTACATTTTGTTTCAATGCACTTGCAAAAGGTCTATGGAATCTGGGGGCCTAAAACCATATATTGTGGCCACAGATTACCGCCTATTTTTAAATTTTCAAGAAATCGGACCTCGTGCCAACGGGTCACAAACTTGGTCAACACTGATGTGATTCTTAGCTTCACTTCATATGCTAACCACAGCAAGCATGTGTAGCGCGTTTGTGGCCCTCTATGCGGAATCTATTAGGGGTAATCTGTGATTATTAAATTATTGACAATTTATTTATTTATTTTGATGTCGAGGGTCAAGGTATACACAGGCCGGTTTTGAACTTGCTCTTCTACAGATTGATATCCATGCTCGACTCAGTTCAGGAAATACCGGTCTTATTCATGATCACAGATATCATGATCCTAACTTTACACTTTTGATAAAAAGTATGTAGTGGAACTACCCTCCAGAGAAAACTGGCTGAATGGCCAGTTCGTCTGTGAGGTTGGTAGCCTCAAATGTGGTATACCGATGGGTGAAAAATGGGCCTCGGCTTTGGAATTTATGAGAAACGCTCCAAATTCAAACTTAGTATGATTTAGGGTAGATTTACCTCTATATTCCAGGCAGAAATTTTCGCCATACTTCAGTGTGCGAAAATCAATCTGCAAAAACACTACGTCAACCATATAATTTGTATAAACTCTAATAGTCAAGCAGCACTATTAGCGCTGAGCTCAAATTTAGTGAACTCGAAGCTAGTTGGAGACTGCGTGAACCATTTAAACGCCCTGGGATGTAATAACAGGATTGTCTTAAGATGGGTTCCGGGTCACGCGGGTATTGTAGGCAATGAATTTGCCGACAAACTCACACGGGAGGGCTCAAAGAGTACACAATTTGGACCTGAGCCATTTTGTGGAATCTCAAGAAGCCTCGCACGATTGACACTTGAAACTCTATCACAATAAATCACTTAAGATCTGGTCTGATACACCAATCTTAAAACATTCTAAAACCTTAATCAGGGCTTTTGATCGTAAATTCGTCTCAGAAGACCTGCGATTAAGTAAACATAAATTGCGCATTCTGGCAAGAACCCTAAGTGGACACTGTCTTAAAAAAGCATCCTGGGACTAAGCAACTCAAGGATGTGTCGGTTATGTTCCATAACGGAAGAAACGCCTCTGCACATCGTAACTGATTGCGGACCTTTAATGCGCAAACGTAACACTCATCTGGGAAACTATGTACTTCACCCAGAAGAAGTGAAATTGCTCACTGCTGTGTAATTCCTATTCATTGAAGACATAGGGCTTAGCCGTGAACTATAGCCATAGCAGCGATCACAATAGATCTTTTAGGTCTAGTGATACTGGTCTCTTTCACTAGACCTGCATAACTGCTCGCACATAGTAATAAAAAAAGGTAGACATTATGTTTTTTTTATGCTTCTTTACATTTATAGAATGATGTTTGACCTTCTAGTAAGTGAAGAAAAGTCTCGATCTTTCATAACAATTTTGTTTTAGATAATAAACATAACTTTAGACAAATGAAGTAACAAGAAAAATAATAAATTAGGAATCTTTTATTTTATCTAATTACGATGCGTTAATATGTCGTGTGTCATTTTTTTACATTCTAAATAATTCATTGGGAAAAAGCTTAGGTATTTGTTTTTTACATTAATGAACATCCGTTTACTATGTAATAAAAACAAAAAACATCATGTTTGCTAAAATGACTGCTCATGATAATTATTTTTATTGACTAGTTAAAAAGTTATAGCTCAAGCTTTTATGTATTATTTAGATTATCTGTTAGCTATATAACTTTTTTATTTATAAGTAGAGACAACAAAGTAGGGAAACGAAATGAAATAAATAAATGACATTTATAAAGCTACTGTAATGTTTTATTATTTTAGCTCCTGAGTTCAAAGGCTGGTTGGGTGGTACAATAGCTAATAATACCTGGTCAAATTACCAAGATGATTACACGTGGTTTAAATGTTTTGGCGTTTTTTTCCCTACAATAACTGGAATTTTGGCAGGAATTAATATGAGTGGGGATCTAAAAAATCCTTCAATGAATATCCCTAATGGTTCTCTAGCAGCTATTAGTACTGGGTAGGTAAACACACTATTTAATACATATAAAATAAGTCTGTCCCTTTCTCTTACTAGAAAATATTGAAAAAATGTTTTATAGATATAATATTACACTAAATAGCCCCTCGGCGTAGTATAGTTGATGTGTGGACTTACTCTATCCCTGTTTACAAAAAAGTTAACGAGTATATAGGGGTATGGTGTGTATAGTGGTAAAGCCATGCTGCAGCAGCTGCAGCTATACAGGATGTTAGTGTAAACACCGTTATCCTTGAAACCAGTGGTTTGGTTTCACTTATAGAACTTAAATTCAATGAAGCTATTATCTTTCATAAAATTTAAAAAGTTTC
Source organism: Parnassius apollo (assembly GCA_907164705.1). NCBI lineage: Eukaryota > Metazoa > Arthropoda > Insecta > Lepidoptera > Papilionidae > Parnassius > Parnassius apollo. The sequence goes on from CAJQZP010000693.1 coordinate 22,114,922, forward strand.
TGTCCGACACCGTCAGTAATTTCATGGATACCCTATGCGCCCTATATCACTCTAATGATCACCGTCCGCGCTAGTTACCTACACAACATTCCAATAAAAACACAATAGGTACACATAACCTGTAATGTAACTTTCCTTCATACTTTCATCCTGGCTTAGGACAGACAAAAATTGAGGAATTAAGGAAAAATTGAGATTTTACTAAAAAAATTTTGATATTTTTCATTGAATTTACGTTCTATAAGTGAAACCAAACCACTGGTTTTAAGGATAACGGTGTTTACACTAACACCCTGTATTAGTAGTATAGTTGTATCACGTATAAGTCGATTTGACTGGGGCATCACCACGCTCTCACAGAATACCAACGTAAAATAGCACCTCAACGCTGCTGTGTTTCGTGTGGTGAGTGTAGAGAACCAGATACCCATATAACTGGAAACGAGTCATTCTATCTTAGCCTCACGGGTGCCAACGTCTGCATTTCGATTCGTAATCGAGGATAGATGTAGATGTCTATGGGCCACAGCAATCGTCAGGTGGACTGTGTGCATGTTTGTCACCCTTATCCTATAAAAAAAATTATTACACTTACATTACTTACATTACATATACATTTGGTGTATATACATATATAACTATTTTACATGTATATATTACTAATATTGTCTCATAACTCATAAGGAGATACTGCTATAGACGTCACGCTAGTCAGGCGGGTTGGGAACCGCAGTTTTTTATTATTTTGAGTTGTCCTGCCCCCTAATACGAAACCCACAGGATATGGGATATATGGGATAGTGGATATTTTTACGCCACCATTACACGGTGATGTGGTCAATCAATACTTAAAATTGAAAAAGAAATTCCTTGGTGTCGGCGGGGATCAAACCGGGGTTGTGAAATTTACATTTAAAACATTTTTACATACTAGAGCTAATGTAAGTGTAAGAAAAGGTCGGCTCGTCCGAAAAAAGCCATATTCGCACTGAAACCAATGTATAATAACACCACAATGCTAATGTAATGATTAAAGACAACCCGAGACCCTTTCACTGTTAACAAAACATTCTATATTAATCTTAACTAGCCCTTCTAATTTATTAATTGAGAATAAAATATATGGCCACCGTCTTAAACCAATTTGTCTTATTATTACTAGCTTTTTCATTTCAGAACGTTCTTGTATCTAATGTTTATCATCACGTTGGCAGCTACTGTCACACGCGACGCTCTTCTTAAAAACTTTTCCATAACAGCGGATATATCAGCGGTGACGGTCCTACTCTTGGCGGGATTATATGTTAGCTCTATGAGCTCGTGTCTTGGAGCCATGTATGGTACACCTAGAGTTCTGCAGAGTATAGCCAATGAGAAAGTCATTCCCGGATTAGATATTCTTGGACATGGGGTAATTGTTACATATTTCACTGAAATTTAAAATAACTCTGTATATATGCTGCGTAAAAGTGTCTTTTCATTGACCGATACTAATAACGATATGTCATGACCAACGTAATTCAATGATATGGTACTGATGTCGTGGCAGTACTACAGATTTTCTTAAGGTACTAACCATAGAATACTTTAATACATACATAATAGAACAAGAGAATAGACGAGGCCCGTGTAGCCACTAACATGTCACTAACATGTCAATTCACACCTGTAAATGTCAACACAATCAATTTTTGTGTCAAGCGTCGCTGCATGCAAACTATTTAAAAAAAAGGCAAATTGTGCAATAATTACGTGTCGAAAAAACAGCGGGAAATAGAATTTAAATAAAGGAGACATATCCTACAACCGGTAAGTCGAAACTATTTATATTTTGTCAAAAACATTAATCAAAAGTCTAAAATGGGTAAATTCGCTGTCTGTCAACAGTGAATCGGGTTTTTATTAGTGATAACTGATAATACGACGTAATTGGTGGTATGTGTGCTCTCGGCGACGCCGATCCTCAAAAAAAATAAATTTGACAGCCTTTCTATTGTGTATTATAGTATTCTATGGTACTAACGATACACCAACGCTGATAAAAAAAAACTTGAGATTTATATCACCGTCGAAGCGCTTGTAACATCGTTTCCACTAATAGTTCACATACGAAGATATTAAATACACAAAATCGTACCACCTTAACGTATCAAATATTTAAGTCCTAATACAGTAGCAACTTGACTGCCGGCGGTCAAGTTGCTACAAAAACCAAGTTAATACAGAACTTTCATGTAAACTACATTTCCAAATTGTATTTATTTAATATGACGGACAACAATTTATAATTTTATTGGGTCCTTACATATGAAATTAGTGTTTTGTCATACTGCCCACTTTGATCTGAAATATCCTCCTCTTTAGTTAAGAATTCCAAATTCAAATTTATAAATTCATTTAGGAGGAGGAGCCGACGTGGTACTGACTTGTCTGCATTACACTTAGTACATGCGTGCCAAACACATAGGAGTTCAGCGCCAGTGAGTGCGTGGCAGTATGAAAAAACAGTACTTAGTTGACTGTTTTTGATGTTATTGACGTGGTTACTACATGGCTATACGAAAACTAATATTAAATAATTGTTATACTTACCATATTTATACAATATTTTCTATTTTACTTTGTCACGTTTTACGTGTACAGTAGAGCGTCGATTATCCGAACTAATTGGGAGACATGGTTGTTCGGAAAACCGAATTATTCGGATAATCGAACTTTATAATTTTATGTATCAACATACCAATAAAGCATATTATATATTTACAAATTTTGTTTATTACAGTTGCAAATAGGAATATGAATAAAGAATAGAGAGCTTGGTAAAAAAAAATATTGTATAATCAATATTGAACATACAGTATGCCTATATAATTAACTTTTTAATTATTAGTTTTTTTTATAGAAAAAGGGTGACAAACGAGCACACAGTCCACATGATGGTCAGTGGATGCTGTGGCCCATAAGCATCTACATTTGTCCTCGATTAATAATCAAAACGTAGATGCGTTGTCACCCCTGAGGACTAAGATGGAATGCCTCGTTTCCAGTAAAAGAGGGTCTAAAGAAGTTTTTCTTTTCACGTTACAGAAGTCCTTAATTTTGGTCTGTCGAAGTGAACCTACCACAGAAATCTTAATAAGACAATATTATTACGATTTCTGTGGAACCTACCCCCTTACGCGCAGCTAAGTCGCGCACGTTTTTCAGTACAGATATCTGATCGTTTTCATTTTGAGCTTCAAACCATCGAAAATCCATGCATGTAAACGCTTCAAAAGCAGTAGGTATATTTTCGTCTTCATTTTCTGAACTACTAATTGATGAGGTGCAGACAGCAGTACAGTGATAGCGTATACCGATAGGGTAGGTACTGATAGACCAACACAGGGCGCTGCGGGGCACTGCGGGCGTTGAAGTGGGGAGGGGTGCATCTGAGCTTGGTATGGTAGCAGTTCGGTTAAGCGATCGTTCGGTTGATCGAATCGTTTTAATAATCGACGCTCTACTGTAGTAACAATTCACAAAACTAGTTTGATTTTTATTTTTGTCTACGGCACCGCATGTGATTATTGGCACAATTTTTCATATTTATGTTTTTTTTTCCTTCTACAGAGAGGTCCAAACAAGGTGCCTATATATTCAATGATTGTAGTAGCTGTAGTGACAGTAACATTCATAATTATTGGCGACATCAACAAACTCGCTCCCATTGTCACTATGCCTTTTCTTATTACTTACGCGAGTATAGATTATTCTTATTTTGCTCTCGCCCAAACATTTGATTTGCAACACAAGCGAGAAATGAGGTATGATTTTTATTTCTTTCTTTTTCACATGTATCATACAATTATTACTATTTATTTATTTTAATGTTTAACAAAAATAAAAGGTAATATAACGAATATTCGCTCTAAGTATAGCAATTGTTATGTTTTCTTCTTCAATTATTTATAAACAAAGCTTGTTTTGCATTGGTCCAATTGTTTGTATTGATTATAAACCTATACGTGGGGGGTCTGATAAGTTTTCGACCTAACAAAGATACAAGACATTTTTTCTTAAAATTTATTTTTATTTTTCTTCATAGTCTCGTTATAACTCTACACACTACTCCTAGCGATGTTTTTTGCTTTTTTGGAGCCGGTTTTCCTTTTGCAATCCACTGTTTTGACCGTATTTTTGTTTCGGGCGTGTAATGGTGTATCCAGGTTTCATCTACAGTTATTAATCGGTGCCATAGCTCAGATTTATTGGGCCTAAACTGCGCCCACAAAGCGTTGGAAATGTTCATTGAACACGTTTTTGGTCTAACGTGGGCAAACACAGCACCCAACGCGCTGACGCTTTCTCATGCCTAAATCTTGATTAAATATGTGACAAACTCGTTCTCTGGACATTTTCTTAGCCTATGTTATCTCTCTCACTTTAATTAGGCAGTCTTTTAGCACCATTTGGTGAGTTTTAGCGATCTTATCGTCAGTAGTTGCAATTTTTGGACGTCCCGAACGTTCATCGCCTCCCGAGCTCTCACAGTAACGTTTAAATTCAGCTGCCCAAAATTTTACTGTTGTAAATGATGGTGCAAAGTCCCCATATAGTAATAGTCCAACCTATCTTTGATTTGCGTAGGCGTATTGCCTTTCAAAAACAAAAATTTTATGACAACTCGACTCACTCAAATAACTGTTAAATAATAACTACGCGTCCAAAATGGCTAATATTTTGGTGCGTAACTGTCAAAAAATGCACAACTATAATTATATATATTTACATTAATATATATTTATATATTCACTAGCTTTCATTGACGAGTGGTGCCATCTTCACGTTGAGGTCGGAAACTTTTCAGACAACCCTGGTACAATAAGTAATAAACAATTAGTTCTTATGCTATTAACAAAGGAAATTCCAACTACTGCATATGATACAAGTTTTCATACATATTAACTAATTTAACATTCATAAGGCTTTTGTTTTTAGAAATATTTGATTATTAGAAATGAATTTATACAATTAAAAGTAAGATAAAAAATGTGGTATAAACTTTATTGGTTTATTTAAATTATGTTACAACCCTTACATGTCTCTTGGGTGAGGATGGACCCTCCACTTTCTAAGGGAAGTCGATGATGTGGTAGCTTTAGCTGATTGACGGATACGGGTCGATAAAACGTTGTTCAACCATCGGTCGACAATTAATCGATGTGATTGTGGGCTCATCGTCAGTATCTTTCAAACTGTATTCAGGAGAGGACGCGTTATTGTTGGTTAATACGTTCTTGCTCTTATTATTATTACGGAGGCGCAAACGCAAAAGTCTCTAAATGCGACCGTTTTTTAAGTCCAGAAATAACTTACTTTATCTAAACGACATTTTAAATAGCGGTCGGCGGAGTAGGGCCGGTTCTCGAATAATCAAGAAGCTCGATAGACGTCGATTAATCCATCCTACTATCGATCGATTGGTGTGGTAACACCCTAAGAGGGTTTTAGAGCAATTAGTCCACCGCGCTACTGTACGTGTATTACAGCCTACGTAAATGCCACTGGCTACAGGTCTCCATTAATTTCTAGGAGGGTTTGAAAGTGTTTAATGACATTTGATTTTCCATCATCAAAGTGTTTTTAGTAGGTTCCTGTGTTTAAACTTTTTTCTCATCAATATTTATTTTAAATATACCTCTTAACGTCATCACTTTTATTAATTAGGTTGATCTCCCTGATCTCATGAGCTACCGCGACAAATTTGATAATTTTGGAGCTATCAGTTATCATAAATTATATTGTGCATGGTCATGCAGGATACGACAGTGCAGTCAGGTAGGCTGTAATAAAATGCAGGCACTCACAAAATTCTACCAAACCTATTGAAACTCATGTAATCTTTGTGCAATATGTCCAACCGTTGGCTCGGATGTTGTGTCAGAAACACGGGGACAATTCACAATACTCCCCATTTCAGAAATCCCACAAAACAGTTCATCGTTTTGCGAAATGACAAGAATTGCTTCTTTTTATTCTACATTCTAAAGTTTTTTTCATTATTTCTTATATTGGTAATGTTCGAAGCAATAATCAATATTGGTTTATAGATTTCAGGGGCACTCACAAAGAGATACTCAAGTGTATGGAGCCACGGGTAGCGATCTTGACCTTTTGTTTCCTGAAAGAATACGACACAAAAATGTCGGCGTAAGTAAAAAAGGCTGCATTTAATTTTATACTAGCTTTTTACCCGCGGCTTCGCTCGCGTGGGCTTGAATTTAGAAACATCGATAATACTATTTCGTACTAAAATTAGCAAAACTGGATCACTTGTAGAGAGACGTCGGTATCTGTGTCTATATTGCCAATATTATAGGCTACAGAAACACATGTCCACAATCAACTCACTACCTTATAATCGCCCCCTAAGGGAAATTTTCCTGTCTGCGTTATTCACATAATAATCATATTAAAGTTGATACAGTTTGGATAAAATAAGGTTTTATTTCACGATCTTTATTAATATTGGTCCCATTGAATATTGATTACACCACATACCAGTATTTTTTTACGTTCGAGAGATTTCAAAATTTCATAAATGTAGTTCTATATACGGAGAACGTGTGAGAAGAACTAAATTCATGAACAGCAGTAGAAATTTACATAAGATGGGAAGCAGCGTCTTCCTGATTATAGCTTATAATAATAAAAATTGCAGTTGACAACTCGCATGCCAAGCGTGGCATCTATGGCAAATATCCAAATTTATGGTAGTTTTTGGAGGAAATCCAATTCACAAGAGCCTGTTAATTTACTCGGGTGAGCTATTCAACCGGGACTGTCACAAAAATTTTAATAGTTATGTCTGAAAATATGAAAGCTATCTTAATATATGACTCAAACTTTTTTTAAAATCTCAAAGTAAAAAAGGCTCTATCAACGGTATCACGAACTATTCCATCAATTATGAATATAAATGCACTCATTTAATTTTCATTTATACTTATATCGGAATTGATACAAAAAGAATTTGGTGAAATATTGCTATACCGATAGTTTGACACATCAAATATTCAACTATACTTTTTTATATATATAACATGAGCGTATTATTATTTAACACATTACCTTTTAAAGAAAAAGAAGGAACATCTTTCAAAAAAATTTACGAAATGGTTATTTGAAAATTGTTTCTATGGCCTAAATGAATATTTAGAATGGAAAAATTAGTGTAAATATTTATGTGCTCCACTTTATAGATAGTTTTTGTTTTAAATATTTGCACGTCTGAGAGCAGACTAAACACTAACTGAAGACTCTATCAACTATGTTTAATGCAAAGTACCTGCATGATTATGTTGGAAATCGTGTTTTATGGAAATTATATTTAGATGCAAATTACATACTGGTGAAATATGAATAATATTTTTCGATCTTACATACATAATAAAAAAACTGAATGGTTATTTCAATAAAAAATCATGAGAGCAAATAATTTAATTTAATTATTTGTGTTTTTAAAAAAATACTAAAAAGGGACTCGAAATATGTAGGGAAAGGGAACTTGAAAAAAAAATAAATGAAAAAAAGTCATACTGATGAAATCTTGACGCGAAACGGGGGTACCTCGATTTCGAGTGGAGGTGGGTAAAGTGTATCATTTTTGCGATTGGAACATTTGCACCTGCATCACTGAAATGTTCCGAAACACTGATATGTTTCATTTGGCTCATTTGGATCATCGACTCAAAAGACATAATATACAAAATGTTTTGAATAGATACATTAAGTTGCGTCGCGGGCATTTATTACTGATTGATTCAGTGAAATGTTATGTGGCAACAATATGTTAAGTTAACAAAGTGCTTAGGTTATTTTTATTTTATATCTACTTATTTTGTTATTTATTGTGTAACGTAATAAGGTGTACCTATATAAAATCGACCCTCCTTCATACTTTATCCAGGCTTAGGACTGGCGTCTAGTCCTTAATTTATAGCCAGCTGGCGTATTATTTATGATGATAAGGAAAAAAGTTAGTCACAATAATCACTACGCAAAGAAATTCTAAACAGAACTCAGTATGTTGTCATAAACAGGCGCGAACGAACATAAACAATTTGACAAGTGCCGGATCAACGTAAAATGAAAACTTGTTAATACAAACATTATATGCAAAAAACGACCGTATATTATTTGATACGTACGCCTTAATGGTCATTTTTACGTGCATGAATAATTTCAGCTAAAATCCGTACGAATTGAGTGATACACTACTCATTTGTTATCTCTTTCAGACTTGTTAGATTGTAATTATTTCGCCCGCTCACTCGCCTCTCGCTCGTGGCTCAGTCGCCAAACGACAAAGCAAAGTAATGTTTCAGATCCAAATGTTGCATTTGAGACATTTTTACTGAACCAATCTTTTGAATCACTTCAGTGATTCGAATCAGTGAGTCGGTTCCGTAAAGAGTTACATACGCCTAATTTCGACATCGACCGATATCCTATTTGAGCTATTATTACCTGTGTTACACCTGTACTGGCAAAATTTACTTTCGTATGCTAATGACATTGTAGCAGTTTTTTTATTGGCTGAAAACACGGATGAAACGACAGTTTCTAAAATCGAATCCTAGCTAGATCGATTTATTCCCCCGAAGCTCCCTGCACACTAAATTTCAAAAAATTCTAAAAACCACTAATATGGCTTCAGTGCCCTTCGTTTAGTCCCCTGGACTTGTTTTTTTTTCTAGAAAATATTAGAATTAAAAACACGACCTTTCTACAGATTTATTATATTATGTATAGATAAGAAGGAAGGTATTCTGTGAGAGCGTGGTCCTTTGTCACTCGAAGCGACCCAATCGTGCTACTACCATAACATGGCATCTACATAGTTTACTACGTATAATGTAAAATTTTCATATTATTAAATACTAAACGTACGTTTTCACTTCAGGACTTCACGCCGTCACCAACTGATCCAGCGATAATGAATGGGCGCATGTCCAATGGCGATATAAATCGACCCAACGTTAATGTACATTCGAAGAACAAGAATTGGTACTCCCACTTATGTAATCGATGGCTTTCTCTTGCTGGCGTAAGTATAGTCTTTTTGAATGGTAGCATGCCTAAACCCATATATTCATATTAGCTGCATACATAGAGCAACACGGACCACCGGCGGACCGGAGGAGAGTAGCCTTAGCGTTTTTTCTCGATACAAAAGATCTCTTTTTGCAGCAAAAACTAAACAATTCGGAATTTTTGTAGGACGTCGATTCAGCCGCGCAACTAGATATTTTCTAGTGAGTAGTGCGCCTGCAACTAGTTTTATTGTACGCATTTTTTTTTGCGCCCGAAGCAATTAAAGGGCTACCCTATACGTAGGGAGGCGGAAAATGCATTACGCATACCACGATAGCCGGTCTATCTGGTCTAACATTAGACAAAAAATCTGGAGAAAAAAAAGTTAACTTTTAAAAACATTTTATATATTATTCGAGTAAATTACCACATTATTTAAATTAATTGTACAGTTTATTGAAATAAAAATTATTATTATTATTATTATCTACTTTTACGTTTGCATTTTTGGATAGAACATAGAATATTTTTTCAATATAGATTTTTTACCAAGTCTTCACTCTTAGTGGGGGACCACTCAACACTTAGCTTATACTGATAATAACAAGGCTGCTACTCAAGAAACTTTCTTCTCCATAACTTAACCTTTCTTCTACCTGGTAAGATATGCAGTATTAGATTTCTTTGGGGGGCTTCGTCCATTAATAGACTTGTGAAAGGCTGATGAAGGTGATGACAGATTTTTACAAAATACTTATAGAAGATTGTTTTATATTTTCATTATCACTGGTTAGGAAAATACCTCCGTCAATTGAAAGAAACGGTCATATGAATTCTTTTACATCGATTTAATGGGTCGTCTTTTTTATAGAATAAGGGTTACAAACGAGCGCATAGTGCACCTGATGGTAATTGAATGCTATTACCCATAGACATGTATCTACATTTATCCACGATTAAGAACCAAAACGCAGATGCGTTGTCAACCCTGAGAACTACAATGGAATACCTTGCCTTGTTTCCAATCAAAAAGGGTCTCCGTATCTCTACACTCACCATACAAAACACAGCAGTATCAAGCTGCTATTTTACACTGGTGTTATGTGAGAGCGTGATCCTTCCCCGTTCGAGCCTTTTTATATTGTCCTTTTCTTTTAGGTTGCAATTAAACTTCTACTAATGTTCCTGGTTCATTGGGTGTACGCTCTAGGCTGTTTATCAATTCTGTGGCTTATATGGTTGTACATCGGAGCAGCGAACCCTGCAGTTAAACCTGGCCGAGCTTCGGAGTTTCGATTTTTCCATTGGCTGAAAATATCTTTTCTACAAGCTATCGGGTAATATTTGTTTAGTTTTGGCATTCTTTTACACTGTTTTTAGGCTTATGTCATACCAGCGGGACTCCAATTAAGTTTTGTTTTCATTAATTATTTTATGTGTTTTAATGTACCTCACCACCATTACTTCTAGGTGGCCACCTTCCTACCACGGGACGTTTGGCTGAAATGCCACGTTTAGCTGGTGGCGGTAGTACTTCAAGGTGCTTCCCATCGCCGGTTTAATGATTTTGCATCTCCTGTAAAAACGATGGTTTTATCGCCATCTATTGGAGGACACAACTTTTGGGGCTATCTCTAAGTAGTCTCTTAGGCCGCTGATACATCACATTACTATATTGTCTTTATAGAAATATGATGTCAAAATCGCTAATTATAGTTTATGATAGGCTGTCAGTCAAATATACAATATACTCAACGATCATAGAATCTTTACCTTCTCTCAAAATGTGCTACAATTTAGTTGTTAATACAGCCGCTCTAGCTACTGTTATCATTTTTGCTTTAGTAAAAAATGAATCAAAAGTGTTCAATAAGAGTGTTTTTTTTTTCTTTCTTTTTATAGGATAGGGTGACAAACGAGTACACAGTCCACCTGATGGTAAGTGGTTGCTGCGGTCCATAAACATCTACATCTATCCTCGATTACAAATCAAAATGCAGATGCGTTGTCACCCGTGAGGACTAAGACGGAATGCCTCGTTTCCAGTAAAAAGGGTCTCCGGTTCTGTACACTCACTATACGAAATACAGCAGCATTAAGCTGCTATTACATGGTGGTATTCTGTGAGAGCGTGGTCCTTCCCCGGTCGAGCCGACCCATTCGTGCTACAAGTATACTACTAATATGACTGCAACATGGCTCTACCACGTATAAAAGTTTAGGTAAAAGAAAAGAAGATATTTGATCAGACTTTGGGTAGTGAGTCGCTCACGAAAAGATATTTGTAATACTTTACTCAAAGAACTGAGAGTATCGCTGAATGGATGAGCACGTATTAAATTATATTTTCAATTAAATGGACTCAATATATTTCAATTTTATCATATAAATGTTCTACTCAAACGTCTCGCATTTTGACAATATTTTTCTGTCTCTGTTTTGAGATTAATAATGAAGTTATATCTTCTCATTTAATTTTCTAATAGCTTATTATTGAATAAAACTATTATTTACAGATTTTATCGCGTTTAATTACTACTTTAATTTATTTTTATTTTTATTATCCCCACGTTTCGTATCACACCACTGCAGGACTTCACGATACTATAAGCTCTTTTTGAGTAAATCAGACCAAAAATTAATACTTATCCAAAAACTGAAAGTAGCCGGACTAACTATGACATTGGGACGTCAAACATCTCAGTCCCCCCCTGTGACCCATGGGTGCTGTAAAGCAACCGAAATGTCGGGATGATAAAAATAAAAATAAGTTAAAGTAGTAATTAACCGCGATAAAATCCCTAAGTAATAGTTTTATTCAATGTGTAGTGTTCGCGTAAATTTAAGAAATCATTAATAGCTTATTACTTAATTATTATTGTTCGTTCAAAACAGAAAGCGGCCACTAGAATATGAGCAACTAGTAGTTACGCCAATGCACTCGGACATATCAGTGGAGCAAGAAAGGCTGAATGACGACAACGAAGATTTCGCATCGCGCCGCCGCTACCACCAGTCCACCGCGCTACAAGGTCACCTTGTTAGCGTTGATACCTAAATACTGAATTCGTCAAATCTAGACTGATTCTTAATCCCTCAAGCCCCTTAAAAATCGCGTGCAGTCGCATGCGCCCAGCAAATTAATCCCGAGCGCTCGCATGCGACCGCACCCACCCCCAGCACTTAAATCCATTAAAACTTATATTTAGAGACGACTTTTCTATAAAGAAGTTTAGCATTATAAAATCTATACAAAATTCTCTATCTTGTGGTTTAAACAAAAGTAAGGTATTACATCATTACAAAAAGATTTATTGTATTTTGATAACAAAAAGAAAATACACAAAGCGAATGTCGGCAGCGTGAAAATCACGATTATTTCTATATATTACTCGAAATTATTTACGTAAATAGATAAATTATATTCCAAAAAACTTTCATTACAATTTATAATAAAACACTATACTAAAACACTAGAAAAATTCAAAAATCAATACAATAACATCCACGCGAAAATGGCATACGAAATAAACGTAGATTATAAATAAATATTTGTAGGATAACAGTTTTTTTATTGCACTATAGGATAGAGTATTTTATATTGATTATATAATGCCAAACTTCTTCATAGAAAAGTCTCTATAAATAAGTTTTTATGGGTTAAAGTGTTGTGGGTGGGTGCGACCTCATGAGACCGCTATGGATATGACTGAATATGGCCGCGGTCGCATGCGACCGCTTGGGGGTTAAGGGGTTAATTATGATTAACCTAATACTACATCGAAAATTCATATTTATATATGCTTTTTAATAGAAATATCATAAGCTAAATGATTCTAATATACTCCATCGTTAATGTGATATGATACAGCATGTTGTTAACTTTATTTAAACATAAAGGTAGGAATATTAAATTATTGATATATAGGATAACATTTAAGTCAATATGGTCTTACTTGTAGGTCTTAAAAAGTTGAACAGAGCCAAAAGCTTGGTTTCGTCGTCACTTGTAATGTAATGAGCGCTCCGACTATCTTTCTTGGTAGATCTGAGAGTATATCATGATGAAAATGTTACGGTTGAAAGCCAATTATGGTCACAGCTAGTTCTAGCCGGCTAGAACTAGCTGCGGCCAGCAGTAGTTGTTTAAGCTTCGGTGTATCCTATTTGTTCATGGCTAATAATAATTATAGCCGGTAGCGTTCGACTAAAACAAGATCTAGCCTTTTTACTGGGTGGAACTAGATATAGCCGGTCCCAAGTGGTTAAAACTGGGTGCGGAATGGCAATCATGCCAAAAATAAAAACAATATTCTTATGGACCTCTAAAGTCCCATTTATTTTATAGTAAATAAATTATGTCTATGATAAACTTACTTAAGTAATATCAAATAAAAAAAATATGATTGTAACATTTTTAAATTGTGCTAGCAGTTTACGACCGTTATAGTGTTGTATTTAAGTAAATGATAATATTTAAGTTTCGTTTATACCAAAAATAAACACAAATTATAAATGTAATAAAATAAAGCAGATGACATTTGGATTACTAACAAAAAAAAATTATTAATACAAAACATGAGCATATTTTTTACTTTAAACACAAATATTAATGAACTATAAAATAATATTACTTACCGTAACTCTGGGCGGATAGACATGATTCATAATTTTGGATTTGACTATCTTTAATTATTTTTATGCCTGAATAAACGCTTACATTATTTTCTAATGAGTGTTATTATTTATTTTATCTTTTTATAATAATTAAAAAACTTTCTATTCACCTGGGATATTGGATAAATAGATACACCAAAGATGTGAATAGAAAATTTTGCAGGGGTTTTTTATAAACATGATTCCTTTAATAAAATCACATTTTATTAGTAGATACCTACTTTAACTATTTACTGAATTGATTCATCGCTATCATTGTATTAGCATATTTTTACTTATTATGAAGATTTCATGGCAGAAATGTCCTAAATAGGTAGATATATAATAAAAATTTACATAGGTGTGTTTTTATTAAATTAAAAATATTAATCATGGATAGTTTCATTATTAGGCACAGTGATCACTTAAACATTATTGTTTCTTAGCATAATGAACCATAGGTAAAAGATATTTTTGTTATTTGGCACTTGGAAAAGTTACGAAATGCACAAGATCTTATTTAAGTAATATTTGTCACTATCACTTATTCCCCTTGCTAATAACATTTGAATAAACGGCTGTGTAAGTGAAGTGACACACTGTTTTTTTTTTAATCTGTCGGACTTTTTACTAAACGTATGCTATTTAATTGATAAGAAAATCTAATCAGATGACTTTTAATTTACATTTAGGTACATTGAACACTTATGAAATACAGGTATGTGATTTAGTATTATTTTGAGCATAATGTAATTTTGTTACTATAATATATTTAGAGATACTAGGTTTCGGTTCATTCGGTTCAGTAATAGTTTTTCGATCTGTTTTTATATTTATTGAGGTGTATTTATCTTTTTAGAAAAAGTTTCAATAGAAATAATGTTAATTTTGGTATCTTTTGTTTCTCTTCTTTTTCAATAAATCGTGTAATCTAAAAGAGTATTGAATTTCTATTGCATATTCATGATTCTAATCAAAGTTTTCACCGTATAGTGTGATACTTTAATTTTTTTTTAATTTTATTTATATTTTACCTTCCCTTGAGTCATTTTTTTTTCATTTTGAGTCATTCAATTTTTATTGGTAATTTTTATTTTATTTATCGGAATTTTTTCCCTTTCGTTTTTTAGAAATCTCAGTACCTATATTAGCCCCTTTGTGTATTTTTATATTATTCATTTCCATCCCCAACACTTTTCCCAGTAATTACATTTAACTTCCTTTTCTCGTAGATTGCTTGACGCTTGTTATTTCATATAACTCCAAAATTGGTTTTTCTACTTCTTCTTCACAATCTTCAGCTGGCAATTTGTTTAACACCTGGTTTTGATTGATATATGATTAATTCCTGTTTTTCTGAAATCATCCAAGCCAAGCCGGGGCGGTACCATGACCTCACAGAATACCGGCGTGTAGTGGAAGCTCAGCTTCCACGTTTCGTCTGGTGAGTGTAGGTGGCTGGAGGCCCAATTCCACCCCCACCCGCCATCGATGTAAGACTACCCCAGTAGGGTACCAGTACCCCTGGAGAATCCCTCGCTGAGTATTCACGGCCAAGCTACTCCACTATTGAGCCTGGGTACTCAGGATGCCCCGCGTATTCTGGGGGGAGGACCAAATTCCGCTCAAGACTATAACTCCTCGGGGCAAGCTTAGCAAAACGACCAAAGCGGCCCCTGCCACGTTGTCCGTGAATTTCTGCAATATCAGGAAACTTCACTCGAACCTAAACGCCGTCCACTACCATCTCGAGACGGCGAAGCCGGCTCTACTCATTCTGACTGAGACGCAGGTGTCCTCTCCGGCTGTTGCTTCGTATCTGTCCTACCCGGGGTACAAACTGGGACACTCAATTGTGCTTTGGGCTGAAGTTTTGCATATTACGTCAGAAATGACATCTGTTCTCGATGCCTCGGCAGTCTTGAAGGTTCGGACCTGTCCATCCTTTGGCTACGCGTAGACAGCGACGATCATCCGCGCGTCTACGAGTGCCTATAGGTCCCATAGCGGTAATGCCGAAACAGACCGACTCTTCGACCACGTTCAATAAGCTACAAATTCGTTGCTACAGCAGATCCCCTCCGCAGAGATTGTGATCCTTGGCGGTTTTAACGCCCACCACGCCGAATGGCTTGGTTCACGTTTAACCAATCATGCGGGGAGATCTGTTCATGATTTTGCCTTGGCAACTGGTTACATTGTCACCTTATCTATGTCCTACTGACTCGTCACCTCAAATGTATACTCATAACTTTGAGTGCCTCCATAATGGTCTGAATAATTGTCGATGTGAGCCTATCGAAAAAGTCGATTGTGTAACCTACCTCGGTGTTAAAGTTGATACCAACTTCTCGTGGTCCAGCCATGTAGAGATTATGTATGTAATAAGTTAAGATTACTTCTAGGTAAATTTTATCACTTAAGTTTTAAAGTTCCTTCTGCTACTTTAAAATGCTTATATTTTTCATTGGTAGATTCGATTTTGGGATACGCTCCTGACAGTTATGGTCTTACGTTCAAAACCTACATTGATAAGCTTGAAGCATTAAAAATTAGATTTCTAAAGTTAAAAAAAAACTAAAGCTATGTAAAGGTGATTACACAAAACTATTCAAAATCTGCAAAATACTCCCAGTAAGTTTAAAACATAAACATTTACTTGCCATAAACAATTACAGCTATCGAGACCATACTCTAATATTGGTCAAGCAAGGTCAGGGTACACGGTCGATATCTGCAGGCAAATTTGTTGTACCAAAAGTAAATAACTACTTCGGGGATAGAACTTTAAAGAAACGACTACCGTACTTTTTCAATAGTTTGCCTGAGGACATTCGACGTGAACCAGTAAAAAACATATTTAAAAATAAATTAAAGAAATATTTATTGGCAAGTCTCAGTGCTTAACATTAATATTATGTATTATGTAAATGAGACTCAAATGTTCCTGCAGACAAACTGTGTAAGCAGTTTTGCGGGAATATGTATATTTAAAAACCAAATTTTGTATTTTTAATAATAAATAAATAAAATCAAAAAAAAAATCGCCTACGAGGATTCCAGATGTAGCGGATCATGCACCTTCCCTATTGGATTTTCTGCTGACCTCTCACCCGGACAGATTCAGATCTTCGTCGATGCCCCTCTTGGCTCCTCGGACCTTTGTCTTGTACGGAGTGTGGTGCCACTCGCGCTGAAATCGCGATTGCATTCTGCAGGCTGCCGCCGTGTTTGGCACTATAGGTCAGCCGATTGGGATCCGATGCAGTCTTTCTTTGCATCCTACCCTTGGGTGCGGGGTTGCTTCTCGCCGGACGATCCCATCGTTGTTGCTGATTCTGTCTTGTTGTTGTTGTTGTTGCTGAACATTTTATTCCTTTCTTGGTGCACATCGGAGGCAGATCTCAGCCATAGTTTAGTCGCTCTTGTGAAATAGCATCATGCTATAAACAGGAGTGCTACTGGGCCTGGGCTGACACATCAACGTCCCGGGATGTAAACACCAGCGCCCTAAAGAAGAAGTATAATTCCACCTACAGGTCCTTCAAAAGAATCATTGCCAAGGCAAAGTCAGAGTACATAGGTAGAATTGGCGAGAAACTAGTTTGCCTTCCTTCTGGAACCCGTGCATTCTGGTCTCGCCAAGCCTGTCCAGGGGAATTACTGTCGGCCATCTCTTCCTTCTTTGCACAGGGAGGACGACTCACTGGCCCATGCAGGTTTGCTATAGATATCCGGTACTTGATTTTAATAATATTTTTAGTCTAGGAGGCTTGTTAAGGTTAAGCTTGAACTTATAACACTGTTTTTAGAATTACGATAAAAACAAAATTTCACTAAAAATTGCTTATAATGAAATGCAAATATGTCAATTTGTTCTCGTATTATGAAGTAAATGTCAAGTACTTGATTTTTTAATTTTGTTTTGAACTTTTTCTCAGGGTTAAGCTCGAACATTTTACACTGTTTTTGGATTTCGGAAATGCCTTTTGAATAATTGAATGAATTACGATAAAAATAAATTTCAATTAAAATTGCATATAACGAAACGCAAATATGTCAATTTTGTTATTTAACACAGACAAAAAAGTTAATCACTCTGAATCAGACAATCCATTTGTGGCAGAAGACGGGACTCATATACAACAAATTGAGTCCACTGCGACTCAGTTTGTTCTCTCGATCAGTCAAGAGGTATTTTAGAAAACAAAATTATAAGAATTCACATTACATTATTTCATTTACCACTATCATAGTATAGTTTAAGGCAACCTGAGTTTGTAAATAAGATTGGTCGAATATGTTCTAAAACCGAACCAGCACGCCCCGACCCCACGTTGTTTTGTCTGCCTTACCCCTAGGGTGTTTTTGTAAAGTCGTAGGCGCGGAGGGAGAGCATCCCTCGCCCGCTGTAGTGAATTGCAGGTACCCGTGTGAGTCGTGCGGAGGAGAAAAAAGTGAGGTTATAATTTTACAGAAAAAATTATTCCTCATAAACTATACATTTCCGCAAAGGTAGGCGGGGCCTCCCCTAAACCGTCCCCCTCTCCCCTCCCCCTCCCACCACAGTACGCGAGTACCGGATGTCTATAGTTTAACCGCCCATGCCGCAAAGGAGAAAGCAGATCTGCTAGGCTCTATCATTGCGTCCAACTCGACTCTTGATGACGGGGGGAGCACACCGCCGACCATCCCGCGGTGTGAGTGTTCCATGCCAGATGTGCGGTTCACACAGCGCTCGGTTTGCAAAGCACTCCTATCCCTGGACATCCACAAGTCGAGTGGGCCTGACAGAATCCCTCAAATTGTGCTGAGGACGTGTGCTCCAGAGTTGGCATGCGTTTTTTCCGGTACTCCTACTCTCTAGGCGTAGTCACAAAATCATGGAAGACGGCTTTCGTCCACCCGATCCCTAAATTAGGCGACCGCTCAGACCCGTCCAACTACAAGCCTATCGCCATCACCTCCTTGTTCTCCAAAATAATGGAGTCCATTGTAAACTGCTAGCTCATGAGGTACCTTGAGGATCACCAGCTGATTAGTGATCGCCAATACGGTTTTCATCATGGTCGATCAGCTGGTGATCTTTTGGTCTACCTAACTCATAGATGGGCGGAGGCAGTCCAAGGGGGAGGCATTGGCAGTTAGTTTGGACATTGCGAGGGCCTTCGATTGGTTTGGCACAAAGGGCTTCTTTCGAAACTCCCTTCCTTCCTTTGGACTTCCCGAGAAATTGTGCAATTGGATCACCAGCTTTCTTACAGATCGGAGCATCAAGGTCGTTGTAGACGGTGCAAGCTCCGATTACAAGCCTATTAATGCTGGTGTTCCACAAGGCTGCGTGCTATCGCCAACGCTGTTTCTTCTGCATATCAATGATATGTTGCAAACCCGTAATATTCATTGTTATACAGATGACAGCACTGGTACTGCTCTGTACACCGGCCGTGCCAATATTTCTCGGGAAAACGTCTCCGAGTACCGGGACAAACTTGTGTCTGTAGTTGAGTCTTTGCTGAACAAAGTCTCGGATTGGGGGCGACTAAATCTAGTACAGTTTAACCCTCAGAAGACACAAGTTTGCGCGTTAACCGCTAAAAAGAACCCCTTTGTCGTATCTCCTCAGTTTCAAGGCACTTCCCTTGTTGCCTCAGCCAGAATCGGAATCCTCGGCGGAATCGGAAAATCGAGTTACGTGCAGTTTCGTGGTCACTTGGAAGAGAAGGAAAAGCTTGGCGTGTTCGGCAGAGCGGGACAGTATTTCATGCCGGCACACCGCCTGCAACTTCACAAGGCGCAGGTTCGGCCGCACATGGAATGCTGTTCCCATCTCTGGGCTGGGGCTCCTCGGTGCCAGCTCCATCCACTTGACCGCACCCAGCGCAGACCGGTTCGAATCGTCGACGACCGAGTGCTTTTCGATCGGCTTGACTGCCCTTGGCACTGCGAAGAGATGTTGCATCTCTTTGCTTTTTTTCGCATCTATCACGGAGATTGCTCTGAGGAATTGTTCGGATTTATCCCAGCCGCCAAATTTCATGAACGCACTACGTGGCAAACCTCTCGATACCATCCACACCATCTGAATGCTTGGCGGTTCACCACTGTACGTTTCACTAGGAGTTTTCTTCCGCGTACGACCTCTCGTCGTCGTGTCCTGTGGAGCAGCTTACCTCCGGCGATTTTTCTGGACCGATAAACCTAAGGACCCTCAAGAAAAGAGCTTACATTGCATTTCCCCTGGTATTGCAGTTGTTCATGGGCGGCGATAGTCACTTAATATCAGGTGAACCGTATACTCTTTTGCTACCTTTCCTATAAAAAAACTTCCATAAGCATTTTTAAAAATTACGGAAACATCTCTTTGGAACACAAGATTCTTTTTTAGCATCTTTTTCCATTCTAGAAGAATATTACGCCATGCAATTTTCATTGGTCGAAAGTAAGCCACATCTAAGGGCTGTGTAAAACGAGTGCTATTAGATGGTAAACATACGAAATATATAGTCTCCTCTTGGCATATTTGTGTCACGTCGATCGATAGATATGAGGACAGATTATCCCTGATTTAACATTTTTTTCATCTTTTTTTCCTCCGAAATACGGTAGAATAATGGTTTCAATCCAGTATTCTAAAATATTGGTTTTGAACCACCTACTTTGAGAACGATTGTACCTACCGTATACCAGGTGGCGCTTTTTCAGTCCAGTTATGGTAAAGATTTTGGCCCTTGTAAACCACTTAGGGGGGTACTACGTCTCCAGCAGTTGTCGTTGAAATGATCTCACATGATGGTCACAAGCATTTGGAATGCCTCACGTCTCTTTGATGAAAAACATGTGAATTTTTTTTTGTTCCGCGTTTTGTTAAGTTATTTTTAGCCTAGGGATCTATACCAGTCAGAGAGGATTCTAATTCTTTGAAATAAACTTTGATAGACTCAGAAGATACTGCTGTCCTGTTTCTTTTAATATTTTGACAATTTCTCTGTGATTTCATTTTTATGACGTTTAAGAAAATTTGCTAAAATGTCGGGACCGGGTAAATTGTCTTAAAATTTTAAAACAGTTCTTCCTATTTTGTCTAGGTAATTTTTAATAAAATATCTAAAATCCAAAGAACCCAGAGGATAACACCCAATCAGCAATATATTTATATATTTGTTTATGTTTGTGGTAAAATGTAAAGGGGTAAATTAAAAAAAGTGACTATAAGTGTTATTTATATGTACTGATACTATGAAAAAACCCTGCCACTTCTGTTTTTTTTCACGGTTTTAGTACATTGCCTGTATAAAACAGATTTATTAATACCATATTTATCAGGGACTGTTTTTAATGATACTGTTGATTTATTTTTTGTTCTGTGGTATTCGTGTTGCGTTGAGCACCTCCTCATCATATTTTTGTACCTTCTGCCTCTAAGGTCAGATATCGGACCAATGTCACACATGTTTCATTCAGGAACACCGCTTTATCCCAATTATCAATATGTATCACTTTTCGTAAAAATCAATGCGTGCAAGAGCTATGTCGTTACGTTCCACAATGATTTTCTATTGTTGTTCTTTTTATAATAGAATCATTTTTTTAATTGTTGATAAATATGGCCGGCTCCAACTGAACAAATTTGCATCTTTCAGAGAAACTGCAAATTTTGATAATGTTGCCAGCTCGTTACGTGTGTCTAGTTTTGACCACTTGGGATTGTCTATATCTAGTTATACCTAGTAAAAAGAAGGCTAGATCTTGTTTTAGTCGAATGCAACCGCCTTTAACTAGAATTAGCCGTGAACAAATATGGTACAATTAAGTTTATCCAACTACTGTTGGCCGCACCTAGTTCTAGCCGACTGGATGACCAAGTGCAACCGCACTTCGGCTTTAGCCGTAACAAATACATATTATCACTTATGCAGTTCTTATGAAAACATCACTTATAAAATTTGTAGTGAGTAAACAATTTCATAATATATTTGACGTCATGTGTATGTTGTTTTTATAATGTTTACATTAAGTAAAATTTATAATTTATGTAGTTTTATAAATTTTACTTAATGTAATAATTACAATCTTCGTCCAGTGATACTTATTCTAAATTTCTTATTAACTTTGTTATTAAAATGTATTAGTTGTAATAACAATCATTAACAGTAATTTAAAATGCACAATATTAACAATTTTAACGTTAAAGTGGATTTGACATAGTATTTAAATAAGAAATTATTTTATACGTAGTTTTAATAACTGTGAGTAGTATTTATACAAGGACATTGGGTACACAGAGTCATATAAATAAACCTAAATAAAAATTATTTTATAATATGTAACGACTATAGAATTAAATTAGTTTTTACTGATTTCAACTCAATTTATTTTATTCTTTCTTGTTTAACCCTTTTATAAGAACGCTAACAAGGGGAAGCAGTATGTAAAACCCTAACATTTTAATAAATGAAAGTGAAACCATTATAATATGAATATCAATAAAGATGACCTTAAAATTCACCTTTGTTATGGATATATAGTAAAATATTGTTAACACCATTATATTGTATTATCGTAAAAACTTGCCTTCGTGTAGCTAGATCGAAAAGATACCATTGAACTGGATAGGAATAAATGGACAATGCTACTCCAATAGCGTAAGTATATTATTAAATTAAATAAACTATTTTTACATAACTTTCTTGTTTAATTCAAAAACATTTCAAACTCCAGGCTTATATAGTGCCCTATAGTCATGGGACTACTGGGGAGTATTTGCGGTCAATATATTGACTGGAGCGACCGAACTTCGTTCAGCGTTAGAAAAGTTTCTCAGTAATATTTAAAAAGCCTAATCATTCTGAATTACCGGATGGCTTAGGTTGAAGTAAATGCTCTGACTTCCTTGTGGACTAATTCAGCATCCCGATGGCTTTGAGCTTGAGCCAAAAAATCGTTTTCAGTGCCTAGAAGATTGTGAAAGGGTGGACAATATCAAAAATATGGTCGCGGAAACTATCCATGCGATCGGACTAAAATATTGAAAAACCACCTCGCAGTAAAACCCAAAATATCCGATCACACTCTTAATGTGATAAAAAAATAAGACTGCAGTTTTCGACTGATACGCTGGATTACAGGCTACTGACTAGGAATATTTCTAAATCTATCCAAAGTCCAAAAGCTCCAAAGATCTGTCTGCCAGAAAACAATCAATAAAGAAAAGACAGCGTCATTTCCATATCTTCGATAAAATGAATATCCATATCTTCGATAAAACCGCTAGCAAGTGAGTAATGACATAAGAGCTAGTCTCATCCGACTATGGACTTACTGAAATAATTAACAATCACAGAACTTTTGAAAGTGGGTGCTAAGTCATCTTTAGAAGATATTTAACTCCTTCCATCACGCTGGGAAGCGTGATAGTTTTATTCTTCAAGTAAGTTAATCTCCGAAGAACTACAAACTAATTTCCCTTCTGAGCCGCGTCTACGTGCTGTTTTCGAGTCGATAGATTCACATGCAGAGTTCACAATGACTTCCAACCTTCCGAACAAGGTGATTTTCGAGAAGGCTTTTGTATTGTAGACCACATAAATACATTCCGACAGGAGAAGACTGAAGAGTATAATTTGCAGTTACGTCTGGCGTATATGGACTATAAGAAGGCTTTCAATTCAATCGAAATTTGGGTGGTTTTACACTTCAACAGTACCAAGTGAATAGTCTTTGTATGGAAATGATGAAGTGCTTATATTGTTACGCCAAAAACATACCTTCGATTTGCTGACGATACAGTCATTATTGCAGAATCCCTGGAGGAACTTAGCGCTATGCTTAACGACCTCAGTATGGCTTTCCAACGGGTTGGTCCTAGGAATAGTATAAAAAATACTAAAATCATGTCTAACGTCCATGTAACACTTATACAGTTTATTAATGTTGGAACACTGCTCGAAGTTTTTGACGAGAATACATACGAGGGTGGATTGAAAAGTACTCGGCCTAACACAGATCCATTCAATTCTAAAAATCAAATCTACCCACATTATTTAGTTCAGTTCAGACTAGTTCATTGTGTGAAGTTCGAAACGTGTGCGATAATTAGTTGTAATTTTATAAATTTATTAACAAAGTAATCGGACATAATTTCCGCGAATGGAGCAAATCGAGCAGCGTACCGTCATTAAGTACCTCCATAAGAAGGGGCTATCATCAAAAGCCATCCATGATGACATGGTCAGTACATTAGGCGATTGTGCTCTGTCATATTCATCCGTCAAAAAATGGATAGCAGAATTTAAGCGTGGTAGAGAGAGTGTGAAAGATGAACCCCGCTCTGGAAGGCCTTCGACGTCAACTACTGACGAAAATATTAAAAAAGTACTTGATTTAATAATGGGAGACCGCAGATTAAAAATTAGAGAGTTAGCCGAGATTATAGGCATCTCTTATGAACGAACTCAAAACATCATTGTCAACGAGTTGGGTTTCCACAAGGTGTCTGCGAGGTGGGTTCCGCGACTGCTTTCAGTTGAACAAAAAAGGACGCGATTGACTATTTCATGCGACTGTTTGGAGTTATTTGAAGCCGATGCAGATGATTTTTTGAATCGTTTTGTTACTATGGACGAAACATGGGTTCACTACTGTACACCGGAAACAAAACAACAATCAAAACAGTGGAGAAGACCTGGTTCACCACCCCCTAAAAAGGCTAAGTCGGCTTCAGTATTCTGGGACTCGAAAGGTGTGATTATGATTGATTATCTTGAAAGAGGTCAGACTATAAACTCTGATTACTACTGCACCTTACTACGTCGTTTACGAGAGCAAATAAAAGAAAAACGTCGAGGAATGCTCAGAAGAAAAGTCCTGTTTCATCAAGATAACGCCCGTGTTCACACGTCAGTACAGTCAATGGCTGAAATTCACAACTGTGGCTTTGAACTGTTACCGCATCCGCCGTATTCACCTGATCTGGCACCATCAGACTTCTTTCTGTTTCCTAACCTAAAAAAGCACTTGGGAGGTCAAAGATTTTCGACAAACGACGAGGTCAAAGCAGCTGTAGACGCATATTTTGACTCTAAGGAAGAATCATTTTTTTTCAACGGTCTAAATGCTTCGAGGTGGCAAAAGTGTATTGAACTTGATGGTGATTATGTAGAAAAATAAAAATATAACTGATTTAGTATGTGTTTATTTTCTTGGTTAGGCCGAGTACTTTTCAATCCACCCTCGTACCCTAAGATAAAATGAGGTGAGTCCAACTTCGACCAAGAGGTCAACCGATGAATCCAAATTGGCTCATCTGCGTGCGGGAAAATGTGAAAAATCTTCTTGTACGCTATTGCTTAGAATCATATAACAAAAGTATACACCAGTTGATGTTGCCTTTACTTACGGAACCTACACGCTATCTTTGACTATTTTATGAATCAGAAAGCTCAAAGTCTATCAGCGTGCGATTGAAAGGGATACATGCTCGGAATAACAAATTGGAATCGGAAGATTAGAAAAAATATAAATTGTACTTGTGAATTGTTGGTTAATTTTTTATATTTAATATTTGAATGTGTATTATACTGGGTGACTATTTTTACCGTCTTGGAAATAATATGGTGTTTTGTATAAGTGGAATAGAAGCTATCCTCGAAAGTATTTGTAAAATATAACAAAGTATAACTAGATAGGCAAAATTTCCAAATATCCAAAAAAATACATAAAATTCATCCTACGGCGTTCCCGTATAATTTCAATTACCTTAAAACATTCAGTGTAAGTACACCTCCCAGTAATAGTTACTGCATATACTGGTTATTCGTAAAATACTTGGTCGATAAAAGAAAGAGATTTAAAATAACAGCACTTCTTTGCCACCCTTTCATTAATAATGACGTGGCTTGTCGAAGATCAAAATCTACTTATTTACAGACTACACTGATTGATATTTACAAAGTTATACTACATTATTGTTATTTATAAATAAAAATTACAAATTTAGCAATAAGTATCGCAGTAATTGTTTAAAATGTTTTCCCGTGCCCGTTTCCTTCTATACACAAACACAGCACGCCTTTGTAAATAGTTTGTTAAACTTCGAAGTGTGTCTCTATCACTTTTTATCATATTAAATGCGTCTATTATACACTGATTCAAATCACTAACACTTTGTGCTTCTTCTGTGTACATTATTATAAGTATTTAAAAGTCTGCAAATTCTGGGTATTGGGAATTAAATCTTAGTACAGTTCTACGAAGGGGCGGCGAAAGAGAAGTAATGATTTTACGAGGATATTTACTTGGGATACGAAAATTAAATTTACTTAGTAATAAAGGGCAATCTAACTTACTTATTTCTGAATATTTTATATAAAAGTTGCAAATCCAGAATATCCCGGCGTTTAGACAGTGAGACCATTTTAAATGTCTTTAAAGTTTGTCTTAAAACTTTAAAATGTAACATTTGTAGGTAAAAATAAATAAATTAAAAATATTTGAATTTTGCTTACAATCACGAAAATTGGAATGACGAAGCTTGGAGTCAAGTTCTATTCACAAAGCTTAGATTTTGCATGAAGCCAGATGATAGAAGGATTGAAGCTTGGAGACGCCCGGGAGAGAGATACGCTCAGAACAACATCATTGGAAAACACGCAAATGGAGGAGAGTCAGTTATGGTATGGGGAGGTATTTGTATGTAGGCACGTACGGAATTCCGCAATATGTAACTGAGATTTTTTAAAGAAATCGTAGTGTCATTGCCCCGTGTATAGGAGATAGATATCTTTTCATGCACGATAATGCACGCCCCCATACTGCAGCCGTAGTTGCAGAATACCTTCGAGACATTAAAATCAATGCTACGGGTTGGCCAGGACACTCGTCCGACTTTAACCCCGTAGAGCATGTATGGAATAAGCTTCGAAGACAAATTAAGAAAATAAACCCTACACCCGCTAATTTGAGAGATATTTAAAACCCTCAAAATTTTATTAATAACTTGATTTTGAGTATGACAAAAAGACTGGAGGCAGTTCGTAAAGCTAAAGGGGAAATTTTTGCCATTTGGTCGTTTGTTTTTTCGACGTTTGCAATATTAAAATTAATGAACAGTAACCAAAATCCAAATTAAAAATTTAAATGTCACAAATATTTTATTTTATATATATATATATATATATATATATATATATATATATATATATATATATAACATAATAAAAACCTGCGGTTGCCAACCCGCTCGCCAAGCGTGGCAACTATGGCAAATATCCCCCCACGAGCAACGACGCAAATAAACGGCCCCCAGTCCCCGGCGGCCCCGCTATTCCTGGCTACGGCGGCGACCATGGTAACGGCGGGGCAGGGGGTGCTAAGAATCTCCGGTGGAGGTTCGGTTGCCACCTACGACGACTCGACCTGGCAACGTATAACGCACGCACCCTGAGGACTGACGAGAAGATACTGGAGCTGGAAGAAGAGGTAGACAAGTTGCGCTGAGATATTATTGGATTATCTGAGGTCCGCAGAGAGGGGGAGGACACGGTAATCCTCGAGTCCGGCAACTTGTTCTATCACCGGGAGGGCGACCATCTGTCCCAAATAGGTGTCGGATTTATCGTCCACAAGTCTCTCGTCAACAACGTTGTAAAGATTGGGAGTGTGTCGACGAGGGTCGCGTACCTGATACTCAGAATCACCAAACGGTATTCGCTGAAGGTCGTACAGGTCTACGCACCAACCTCGGTACATCCCGATGAGGAGGTGGAGGAAATGTATGAGGATATTTCTAGAGACATGCATTCCTCCGAGATACGTTTGTGTGTCAACTATCTCAATTGCTGGGCAGCAGCATTCAGCAGCGCGGTTATTATGTAGGCAGATGTGGTTGTGTGCAACTATTTTTTTTTATTGAAGCGGGTTTTAGGTATGGAGATTTAATTACTAACAACTTAGTTTTACTATCATTAAGGACAAGCCCAGCATCATGGCACCACCTTGATAGGATATCTAGGTCAGACTGCAAAAGGTCACATGCCTTTTGTGGATTTTTATCACCGATTACAAGACAAGTGTCATCTGCAAACTGGTAGCATGTGCAATTGACGATGTAGTTGCCCATGTCATTGACGTAGGACAAAAAGTGCAAGGGTCCTAGTACCGAACCTTGTGCTGTTCCCTCTGTTATCAACATCGGCTCGCTGTAGTTATTTTCAATTTTCACAAACGATTTTCGGTTCTTCAAGAAATTATGGCACCAATTAAGTAAGGGGCCACGTATACCACATTTGTCTAATCTGTCCACTAGCTGTTCATGTAACAAAGTGTCAAAAGCGCGTGAGAAGTCGATAAATAGGGCAAGCACCTGTCTTTTTTCATTTAGATGACTATTCACTTCATCAGTAAATTTTGATAAGAGTGCTGTTGTACTTTTTCCTGATTGAAAACCAAACTGATACGGGCTTATTACAGTGTTATTCCTATAAAATTTGTGTATTTGATCGCTTATGAATTTTTCAACAATATTATCGATTGATGAAAGTAATGTAATTGGGCGATAGTTCGAGTAGTCATCACGTTTTCCTTTCTTATGTACGGGTCTGACACAGCCTTCTTTCAATTTATCAGGATACAAACCACTTTTAATGCTACTGTTAATTAGGTCAGAGATAGTTGGGGAAATATGTTCGCCTATCATTTTAATGTCAGCAATCGCAATATTGTCAGCACCTGGTGCCTTTCTTGAGTTAAGATTTTTAATAATTTTATGAATACTACAGGGGGTCGCTTTCCGAAAAAATATACTGGAGTCTAAGATTTTATATGTATTGTTTTGGTTTATTAATTTTATTTTACAATTAGGAACTATACTTTTTACCGCCATGTCAAAGCTATTTGCGAAGTTATCTGCAATAGTTTTGGAGGTAAGTCCCTGTGCATCGAACGCTTTTAGTATAGCCGCATCAATAGACAAGTTCATTCTCCCTAACATTTGGTTAACAATATTATAAATTTTTTTAATATTGTTAAAATTACTATTTATTTGCCTAGTATAATATATGTTCTTTTTGGCTTCGAGAACTTTATGGACTTTATTGCGTATTTTATTATATTCTAGTCTAAGCTTAGAGTTATCTGGATTATTTCTCCAATTACGGTATAATTTGTCCCTTTTATTACAAAGACGAGTAATATTGTCGTCAATCCAGGGTAAATTAAACCGTTATTACAATTCAACTTTCAATTTAATATAAATAACAGACTACTAGATTTAACTTTTTTAAATCTTTAAATTTATTAAAAAACAATAATAGACAATGTATCAATTATGTTCGAAATTTATGTTTATTTTACTTAATCTGTGTTTCAAACATCGCACAGTGATTATACAACTCATCATCATATGATGAATCGAACAGTTCACGCTTATGCATTTCATCACAAACTTTATACAACTCCTGATTTTATTCGCTGTTGAATAGTTCCATATTCCCTTGAGGAGTAAGTATCAGTTCAGTGTCTTGATACCCAATTTCAAATAATTTCAGATATTTATAGTCTAGCAAAGGTTTAGAAATAAAATATAATGAGTACACAGAAGTAATATAAGTAAACAGAATCACATTCACTAATGATCAGCTAATGACTGTCATACATACATAAACACTCACGCCTGTCACCCAGAGGGGTAGGCAGAGACTACAGACTTCCATTTGGCACGATCCTGACACACCTCTCTCGCCTCATTCACATCCATACACCTACGCATACATGCTCGTCGGTTAAGGGTACTCCTAATTTGGCCCGTTTTCAATAAATCGCCAATTTGGTCGATAAATTTTCGCCTAGGACGTCCCTTTCCGACTCTGCCATTCACTTCTGCAACATAAATTTTCTTTGTCACTCTTTCCTCATTCATTCTTTCCACATGACCAAACCACCGAAGCATTCCTTTCTTAATCCTGGTCACAACATCATCTTGCAAACCATACTCTTCTCTTATTACACAATTTCTTACCCTGTCGTTCAGATTCAGCCCTAACATACTCCTTAAGGACCGCATTTCTACTGCGTTGATTCTACTCTCGTGCTTCTTCTGCCCCACCCAACTTTCACTACCATACGTTAAAGTAGGGACCAACACAGCATTGTGAATTGCCATACGTGCCTTTTTTGACACATTTTGACTCTTCACAATAGAGTGCAGGGCCCCATTTACTCTTTTTCCCGCCTTATTATGACTGTCATTGTTAAAAAATATTTTTTAACTTTTTCACTTTCTGCTATTGTCTTTATAATATTGTATACGAGATCGTTTGTATTGTCGTAGATGCTATGCTTATTAATTTTTACATAATATTTAATCCTCGTTGAATCATGTTTCCAACGATCAGTAGTTGGAATCTTGGACAGATTCTTCATATCGTACATTTCAATTTTTTTGAGATGCGTCGCTTGGCCCCCGTCGTCAGAATTAGTAGAAATGTGTTATACACCATTTCTAGCGGCTCGTGCAGCGGTTAGCGATAACAGCTTCCTCTATTTTATTTTTTATTCAGCTTCAAAAAAATGATCAACCGATAGCGATTGTCTTTTTCTACCATCGCATCTGTTATTATTAATGACGATGTCATCACTCTCTTTTTGAGGGGAGAGTGGCTAGTAGTAATACTGTTTATAGCTATTTTCATTGACACAAATTTACAGCGGCACATAGTAATAAAACGAGACCGGTTTGCCTGCTGGGTTGTTAATTGATGTTCATTCTCAAGTAGAGACTCTGGCATATGTGTTACAAAGTTATAGCCCTGGAGTTCATTAATTACATCCCTAAACCCTCTATCAAGTATGAAAACGTCACCTTCACCGGATTAATGATATTAAAGAAGCTTCCTCATTACGTAAGTTTAAACTTGTAATTGTAGCATCATTAGTTGTCGCCTTGTATGGTCCGAGACAATCCACAATATGACCATCACAACACACTATCATAAATGGTTTGACCAAATTATCCTGTTTTTGCAAACTGTATGTTTGTTTTTGAAATAAGTAATTAGAACTACTTTGGATAAATACATAAGTAGTATCACATATGACTATTGCTGACTTAGAATTAGGTGGCAATTCAAAAATAATCCTTCTGGTATTATTCTATTCCTAGAAGCAACATCTTCAACAGTAAGTACAATGGAACAAACTCATTAATTAAACACGTCCTGGCTTTATTCATTAAGCGTTCTAAGGTGACACGAGATTTATTAAAGAGAGTTGCTAACCTTTCATTACTATCACAAGTTCTAAGCTTTACTAAGTAAATGCTTAAAGCAATCGAGGCATTTGGTACTTGTCCTGCTAGACTTGGGATACAGTTTAACAAATCATAAAACTGATCCGAGTTCATGTCTAACAAAGTAAAAGTGACACAAATATGTGGCATAATTAAAATATTTGAGAAATCTGTATGGTAATAGGCAGCTCGCTGCATTATTCTCATAATTGAGTCGAATTGACTACCAGTAAAATCGTTTAGCTGGGACGTTAATTTACTCCAACGGCCATGATCCAGGTGGTGACGACAGATTCGTGCTGTTGGTGGCACATAGATTTTATTATTTAAGTAATAACAGATCCTTTATAGATGAGGGTACTCCAACGTTCTGTTTCTAAACAATTAACAAATATACAGTGATTGGATGTGCTAGCAACACGCTTATACACAGAAGACCTAATTGTTGGTTCGAATCGAATTTGGTTATTTTCGATTTTATAAAATAACTCCAAAACCCGGTTTTTTTTTCAAAGATAGAAAATTAAAAAAATCTTGTCTTTTCTTTAACGATGAGAATGACAAGGGCGTTCTTGAGTGAAAGAGTCCTTTTTACTGTAGTAAAGATCGTATAATATCGGTATTTACTACCTGAGAGTGGCCCACGCTAACTATCTTTTGTTTATTACGATTTACGAGACAGGGATAGGTAGTGTGAGTAAGCGAGAGAAGGGTATAATGTTAATACATTGTTTGTACCTTTTCTCACCCGACTGGACACATAACAAAGTATTTGGTGTGTCTCTCGACTTTTTGGATATCCCATGTGCGCATTCCTTTTGGAGTTCTCTGTGATTTTAAAATCAATGTTATAACGACTACTCATGGCTATTTCATTGGACTCTCAGTTTTGCTTTGTGATTTGGACTTTGTTCAGTAATTTTACGACGACTTGGCTTGTATCTGGACTGATATTGTGTATCAAGATGCCACGTGTTCAATATACGGCACAAGAATACGCAAACATGCACTTCATTTATGGTGAATGCAGAAGCAACGCAAGTACTGTTGCAGCCATTTATAGGGAAAGATACCCAACCCGCGTCACCCAGATTACTGTGTATTCATCGGAGTCTACAGGTATTATTCAGAAGGTAGAATACCTGACAGCGGCATTGGTGGTATGTGCACAGGAATACTAGCTTATATCAATACACAAGACATTGTGTTTAACGAAATTGAGCAAGACTCGTCCACCTGTATTAGAGTAATAGCACGACGTACTGGAATCTCGAAAACAACCGTGCACCGTATAGTGAAAAAAAATTTCATCCCTACCACATTAGACACGTCCAAGCTCAACAACCGAAAGATTACAATGCAGGATTGTTTTTTTTTTGTCGACTTGTCTTGCAAAAATAAAACAGGATCCACAGTTCTTCGACAAATTCTGTGGAGCGATGAATATGCTCTTAAAAAAGACGGATGCTTTAACACATAATCTTCACAGCTAGCAACTCTCAAATCCGCTTCTAATGCGAGAATAAAATCACAACACCATTTCAAAATAAATTTTTAGACTGGTATATTAAACGGAAAAATCATTGGTTACACAAAGATTGGACTGGACAAAATTATTTGACTTTTCTACAAAATGATCTGAAAAATTTAATAGAAGAGGTTCCTGAGGAGGTGAAACGATCCCACTCGCTACAAAATGATGGTAGTTCTACACATAATGTGTATGTATTATAATGTGTATTTAAATGCCACGTATCCAAATAAATAGATTGGCGTTTAGGCCACATTGTGGTCTCCGCGATCCCCGGACTTCAATCCACTAGATTTTTTTTTACTGGGGTTATTTAAGAGAACAGGTGTTCTTCAAGCCTATTTCAAGTTTGGAGGAATTGCACAGTCGTGTGCAGAAGGCCGCTTCAAAACTAACAACGGCGCTACGCACGACTTCTTAGAAGGACAAGATTATTTTAAGCTATTGCATAGCTTCTATCGCGGGCCTTGAGCGCGGGGACCGAATCCAGAAATTCCGTAACGAAAAAAAACCTCACGCTCCCCACTCCGACGGGCACGGAGGTGTGGCGTTGAAAGCCGTGCATCGTCTAACGTCGTTTCAGTTCGGCAGACTTCGGCACTCGGCAGAGTTCGGCACGGTGTTTGTGTGCGTGCGACTAGACGTATGCGTGTACACTAGCTGCTAACTGAATGATAAAAATTCCTGAATAACCTACATGTATTGTAAGATATTAAAAATATTTTAAACAATATTAACTTCTCATTTATTCAATAAGAGAAAAAAAATTGTTTTCTTATCGGTCACCTCGCTCAAAAAGTGTAACTTGATTTAATATTAAAGACCTAACTGCATCAATAAAATAAATAAATAATTATAATTGCATAAGTTGATAACAAATGCTATGCAATAGCTTTACCGCGGCAGTCACCGAGTGCCACACGTATTTTTTTTCTTTCTTCGGTCGAATTTGTTCTTTTTGCATCTATCTGAACGTTGAATAAAATTATGTATTATACTATTTTGTAAACTGTATTAACTGCGAATATTTTTTAAATAGTTGGTCACTTAGGTCTTCATACTTTTTTCACGGATAGCTCTCAAACTTTTGTCAAAATTATTTTTTTATAAAATTTCATGCTAGAAATTGAAGTTTTATTCATTTGCAAAAAAGTACAATAGATACTCATACTCTTTTACTGCATTTCTACTAGAACAGTCTGTGAGGAATAAGAGAACATCAAAACCAAGTTTCATAAATTTGCGACATTAGTGTATAATATGAATATCATATTTTTGGCACCACTTGGAATATATATTTATTTTGTATTTTTATTTGAGCGCCTGATACCTGTACTATTAAGTACTCCAGGATTATCGATTCTTTCTGGGACATCAGATATATTGATTTAAAAATCGATCTTTTTGGCACAAGTAATCGATCTCAGATCGCTTAAATCGATCGATCGATCTCACATGGCTTAAAAGACAAGCATCCAAGCCAAAAATCTTATTAAAAATTAATTGTAAGTTACAGGTAGGGATGTTCGATGACGCAGAAACATCGATGTTGGTATCGATGGCTTAACATCAATGTTCGATGTTTATCCTACTCAAAACATCGATGTTAAAAGAATAAAAATAAAGACTTTAGTGTCAAACAGTAATTAAAAAAATGGGAAAAGCTAACAAATATCCAGTTATTTGTTATATTTTTATGATGATGAATATTATTATTTCTTCTTTTCTCATATTCTTTTTTCAACTCGCTATTTTTATCGAGCTTCTTTTCGATATTAAACAGGCGACTTTCAACCTGCGCTCTATTCGATGGCATGCACTCATTGTCTGTGCGCCATAACAAAGCAGTCTCGTACCTATTATTAGGTATACGACGTACCGTTTTGCTCAAAATATTTAAAGCTCGTTCTTCTGGGTCGTTCGCGGGCTTTCTCGCGGACACTCCCAGAGATTCCAAACTAAAATAATCCTTGATTAACTTATCCATGTCTTCCTCCTTCTTGGTGGAAATGTGGTTAACAATCTTGATTGGTTTAATACCACCCGATATGTGACCATGTGAACCCATCCAAGTTTGGTGAGCGATGCTACAGGTAGGTTCTTACCTCCTGAAATTAATTCACGAGTAACTATGAGATGCCAATTGTCCTGGCCAATTAATATGGTAGGTCTGGACCTCTCATAAATCAACTCGTCCTTAATCGGTGTCAAATGAGAACACCATTGTAATAATTCTCGGCTTACTGACTGAGGAGAAAGCCGGAGAGTCGCCCCGGTGGTTGCCCTTTGCTCTGTGGGAGCTACCGTTTCTATTGGTACAGGGGGGGTGGGGGGGCTGGTTGCCTACCCTTCCCTCTAGTGATGGTAGCCCACCCGTCTTCCTGTATGGTCACAGCCTTAGGGCGACTCTGGGGGATCCTCTTGGGGTTCTCCGGGAGTAGCTCAGGTAGAACGATCCCCTGCTTCCTGGCGATCCTCCTCAGGACCGGGCAGCGGCGATCGTTGGCCGTATGATTCTTGGCGCAATTTGCGCACTTTGGCTCTTCCTCTCTACCCCTTGGGCAAAGGCTGGCAATATGCTCTCCAGCACAGCGAACGCATTTCACTGGCCTGAAGCAGTTTGCTGAGGCATGTCCGAAAGCCTGGCAACGGTGGCATTGTGGTGGCCCCGTTTTTCTTTGCCAGGCTTCGATGACTACTCCTCTCATGTAGAGGAGTTCGTCTATGTTGTAAAGTTCTTGGAGCCGCTCCAGGCTCAGATGCTCCAGCTGTGCGTAGTAGAGGCAGCCCGGTCTGCCTCTCCGTGGTGGTATGGCCTTAACATAGTTTATCGGGAAGCCTTTTGCCCGGATAGCCTCCTCGATCATCTTGGGATCGGTGCCCACTGGCAAACCCCGGATGCCCACTTTAGTGGGCTTCTCCTCTGCCGGGGTGTAACAATACCACGACATGGTTTTATCTTTCTCGGAGAGCTCAACCATGTACTTCTGAATAGTACGGAACTCATCCGGGCTCTGCGGAGAAACTCTGACTCCTTTCCCGAATGGACGGGCATTAGGAGGACGGCCCAACTTCTCGTTAAGGACCTTAAAATGCCTCGTCCAGTCCGGGAGGCATTCTGCAACGATCGGCGGATATCTGGCCTTCTCCTTCACCTTCTCTGTCTTTTGAGACTCCTCCGCCGATTGCGGTCGTGGTACTGCAGGGGCCGCAGCCATGTGGGCATAGCTCGTTGACGGCCGTTGTCCATCGTCGTGAGCTAGTCCGGACGGGTTGATGGTTTGTACCGGTGATGATTTTCCGGCTGATGCAGCTAGGGTTGCGTACGTTGTTGAGCCCCAGCTGTAGACTCCTCACCTCCTTGCTCATATTGGGCCGAGTCGTGGCTACGTCGGTCCGGAGAGATGGATGGTGGCTGTTGCGGTGGTGATGGCGACCTAGGAGGTGAGGTGTGGACCTTCTTCCTAGACGCTGTTTGGGGCTCCTCGTCATCAGATGATGCTGATGATGGTTCTGATCTTCCAACACGCTGCCTCTTCTCGTAGAGGGAGGCCTCGGTCTCGGGCGGTGTGTGCCTTCGTGGCGTCTTCGTGGGCCGCTGTTGCTGAGAGGGCAGCGGTTCACGCCCAGTCGTACACTCAGGTACGATGGGCGAGAGTGCAACCCTAGGTGCGGTCTCCTTACCCGGCGACGAAGGTTTTCCGGGTCGGTATTTGTGAGTAGGATGAGACAACTCTCATCCTCTCCGGGTTGAAAATATCGCGGTAGGCGATGGGTCTATCCAGTACGCCTGGCCGATCCGGTGGTTTCCTCGATCTCGGAGGAGGTTCCCCCTTATCGTTCCCTGACATTTCCCAACCTAACAGTCAGCGTCAGCGGTAATCTATTTAAGGCCCTATATATCTTCCACACGATCGGCAGCAGATATTGATGCGCGACGCGGATGGTGGTGATATTGTTACAGAGACTTTCAACACTGTGAGCACTGCCTACCCCTTTTAAACCAAAAGGGTTGGGGGAAGTGCGGAGGTGGCACTTTACGACGCGACTGGGCACAGGATACTCGGAGAGCATAAAGTGCCAAGAATCACCTAGGGGCCGGTGACCTCGACGCCTCACGGAATCACGGGACTCAACGATCAGCGGAGTATGTCGTACCGGCGGTCATTTACAGCCACTGCTAACTGCAAACAACGCACACCTAGGAGATCCTTATAAACGATTTGTAAGAAAACTCATTTACTGAGCTACCACGAAACTATACGTGAAAGAGAGCCGCGCCCTCTGTGCGATTACGCCACTTAATTACATCAATTTGTACTATCACTCTCTCACGGTTTGCCCAATATCTTTATTTGTATAAGACATACATTTATACATTTTATTTATAAAGATAGCACAAAAAATATCTATACTATGATATACATTACATTTTTATATCACAAAAAACCTTTTATTTATTCAACAAAATATGCCTATTTTACAACATAATATGCACCAAGTTAGAATTCTTAAATATCTAACATATAAGATTGAAACAATGTTCTTCACATGAAATTATAAATACCTTAACTAATACAATAGTTTAATTTACATTTTTCCTATACATTTTACTATTAAAAACGCTTTTAAATTTCTTACACAAAACTATCAGTATTTCACTAAACCAAAGGAATTTTCACATGAAAATAACACAGAATTCACCTATTTTGTTCATACAATCAATCTAGAATATTTTACAAGTCAATTTTACATAAATTGCTGAAATTTGCAAATATTTAAATTTCTACTTATTTTGACCTCCTAAGTTAACGCGCGGCTATGAACTCACGCTATTTGAACAACTAATTCTCACACGACTTTCAATTGTCGGCAAAAATGGCAAATTTAGCACACACGGCTATCAACCAATACTAGGTGAACAACTGATTCTACACGACTCCCAAATGTCGGAAATTGTTTCTAACTAGATTCTTATCAGTTATCATGTCTCTTATCAGATAACATAGACAAATATTTTATGAATCAACATTTAACATTGAAAACAAACATTTTGTTTTCATACAAAACGTATCAAACTCATATAAGATAATACTTATGCAATTAATTCAATTCTATTTATCCACAAAGTGATCATTTCGACCGGGGAACAAATCCTGATCTCTAACTTTATTTTAATATTCCTTTAAATTAACATTATTGGAAAGGTGATTTCAACCGGGGAATTGAACCCGGAAACATAATTTATATCTTAAAAATTCCCTATATGAATTTATTAAGAAAATATTACTAAGAAAACGACAAACTATCCGGCCTGGGAATCGAACCCAAGACCTTCAAACTATTAATTCGATATTTCTTTAAGATTCAACTAAGTGTTTTCTTATTAGAATAATATTGCTCGATAATTTGTTTTTAGGATCTGTTCGTAATCGGTTAACTAATAAATTGAAATATTCTTATAGACGCGTCGCCAACAGCGTCTTTCTGATAACAACAACTTTACAACAAAAAAAACTCCGTTTGCCAATCCGCTCGCCAAGCGTGGCAACTATGGCAATGTACCCCCCATTAGCAACAACACAAAAAGACGGCCCCTAGTCCCCGGCAGCCCCGCTATTCCCGCGACCACAGTAACGGCGGGGCAGGGGGTGCTAAGAATCTCCGATGGAGGTTCGGTTGCCACCTTAACCGACTTGACCTGGCAACTTATAACGCACGCACCCTGAGGACTGACAAGAAGATCCTGGAGCTGGAAGAAGAGATAGACAAGTTGCGCTGGAATATTATAGGAATATTTGAGGTCCGAAGAGAGGGAGAAGACACGCTGATTCTCGAATCCAGCAACTTGTTCTATCACCGGGAGGGTGACCATCTGTCCCAAGGAGTTGTTGGATTGGGAGTGTGTCGACGAGGGTTGCGTACCTTATACTCAGAATCAGCAAACGGTATTCGATGAAGGTTATACAGGTTTACGCACCAACGTAGGCACATCCTGATGACGAGTTGGAGGATATGTATGAGAAAATTTCTACAGCCATGCACTCCTCCAAAATCCACTATACGGTATTAATGGGAGACTTCAACGCAAAACTAGGCACAAGAAAGAACGGTGAACTGAAATTAGGGTTGGAATAGGCCAACGGAACCCAAGAGGCCAGCAGCTGGCTGACTTCATGGAGAAAGAGAGACTCTTTATGATGAACTCTTTCTTCCAGAAGCGGCCTCACAGAGAGTGAACCTGGTCAAGCCCCGACGGTTCGACAAAAAATGAGATTGACTTCATTATGACGACTAGACGGCAAATGTTCAGTGATGTTTCAGTGATCGCAAGACACACAATCGTTAGAGGCACACTGAATCTAAACTTTAATTTGGAGAGGTCTCGTCTAATGGAGTCAACGCACCGTCCCCCTCGTGATCTAGTCCAAAGTTCCTAAACCTTTCAGCTCGAGTTACAAAACCGTTTCCAGTGCCTAGAAGATTGAAATGCAGTGGACGATTTGAATGACAAGCTCGTGGAAACTGTTCATGCGGTCTGAGCTAAGTTCTGCAAGACCCGCCGCAGAAGAACACAAAAACTCTCCGGTCACACTCTCAATCTCATGACTGTTGAGCTGCAGTCGTCAGCAGATTTGAAAGCATACAGGCAACTGAACAGACCGATCTCCAAATGCATGCGGCGGGACTTGCGCAACTTCAATTCTGCTCGTATTGAAGAAGCAATCGAGCGGAACCAGGACTCCAAAGTCTTTGCCAGAGATCTCTCTGCCAGAAAGAGCCATCTGTCAAAGCTGAAGAACGAGTGTGGCAGCATCCTTCCCGGGACACCTGAGATTTTGAGTTAAATTGAGAGGTTCTATGGGCAGCTGTACACGTCATCGTTGGAGCCACACGCAAGTGTGAGTTACGATCCAAGAGCAAGTCTTATCCGACACTATTGCGATGATATCCTGGCCGTCAGTCTGAGTGAGATTAGAATGGCTCTCCAGCACCTTAAAAACGGCAAGGCCCTAGGCGAGTATGGAATTACAGTGGAGCTTCTGAAAGCGGATGGAACACCTGTACTTAAAGTACTTCAGAAGCTCTTCGATTCCGTCCTTCATGGTGATACCACTCCTTGTTCTTCAAAAAAGGCGACAATGCTCTCTTGAAGAACTATATACCGATTTCCCTTCTAAGCCTCGTCTACGTGCTGTTTTCGAGGGATATTATGAATCATTTTGCACGCAGACTCAACGACTTCCAGCCTCCCGAACAAGCCGGTTTCCAAAAAGGCTTTGGTAACATAGACCACATACATACATTGCGGCAGACTGAACAGAAAACCGAAGAGTACAATCTTCCACTTTGCTTGACGTCAATCAAATTATTTATTAAGAATATTAAGATCGGAAATGAAACTGTAATTATTGCTATCGTCCACCCTCATATCGTTCATATCAAAATTTTTGCAAACGATTGATGACATATTAGAACTGTTGAATAATTTTACTAATATTATAGTTATAGATGACATAAACATAAAAATAAATACTACAAATTTGAACCCCGACTGTGACGACTATCTCGATCTTCTGGCTTATCACGGGTTACTATCCACACATTCGCTGCCAACAAGATTAAACTCATGTCTGGATCACGTATTTTTACGGTCTAATTTAAAGGCAATAACTTTAATAGTTTCTTCTACTATAACGGATCACTATACAGTTCTAACTTGTCTCGAAAAACATAAAACTCCGCTAAGCAAAGCTAGAATTTACAAATTAATTAACTATGAAAAAATCACATCTGAATTGAATTGGGAATTACTTACTTCTATATTAAATTGCAATGATGTTAATATCGCCACAAATATGTTAATAAAAGAGCTTCAGAGATCTACAGACGTACATACTACTGTGAAGACAGTTCCCTCTCGCAAAAGAATAAAAGTTCCCTGGATTACTCAAGGATTACTAAGGTGTATTAGACATAGAGATAAACTACATCGTGATGTCATAAGTCATCCTGATAACATAAATCTTACGATTACTTATAAACGCTACCGAAATTTTTGTAGTGATTTATTAAAAAAAGTTTGTGCAGATTTTGATAAAAATTAATTATATAAAGCCGGAAATGATAATAAAAGAAAGTGGAAAATAGTTAAAATATAGCTAAACTAAATAGTAATGTAACGCTTTTAAATACTAATCTTCTTAGTTTAAAAGCCAGTCATGTCGAATCAATTAACTATATTAATGAGTATTTTGCCAGTGTTCGAAAGAAACTAGTGGACAAAATTTCAATAAATTACGTAACGAATAAGTCATCAACAGCGGACTCAGATTTAATAAATCAATCTCAATCTTTGGGCATGAGACCCACCGATCCACTGGAAGTTGAGGGTTTATTTAAAATAATCTTAAATATAATTCTGCACCAGGCTATGATGGTATTTCTAACCAGATGCTTACATCTGCTAAGCACCTGATAATTCCCCCTATTGTGCACATTTGTAACCTGAGTCTTGAATCAGATGTGTTTCCTGATCAGTTCAAGGTTGCTTTGATAACACCTATACACAAAGGTGGAGACAGTGATAGTATCAGAAACTATCATCCTATTTAACGTTTATTAAATAATCGTGTAAATTCATATTTTTCTAAATATAACTTAATTTCTGAAATTCAATTTGGTTTTGTAAATGGAAAATCTACTTAAGACGCAGTTTTATCTCTATCAGAGTTCATTGTAAGACATGTTGACAGTAATAATAAATGTATAGGAATTTTCTTGAACCTTGCAAAGGAATTTGATACTGTCTCAGACCCGATACTGTCAGCAAAGATGGAAAAATTAGGTATCAGGGTATATCTCCGAAGTTTATCACAAGTTATCAATCAAATAGAACTCAACTTGTAAGAATTGGAAGCTTAACCAGTGAAAAAACTAATATTAACTATGGCGTACCTCAAGGTATATGCCCTCATATATGCCCTCTTTCCCCTGGACCACCGTAAAGTGTGGACGTTACTATTATTCTGTGCCAGTTGATTTTCCAAATTAAAATATAAATTTAGTAATTTAAATCAGAACACAAAAATAGGAGTGCATAAGTGAACAGGAGTTATCAAAATCCCCCGCTAAACATCTTTGCTGTGACGCCATATTGAGAAGGTAACTAAGCTACGCCCTTTTTGCTCTGCTTGCATACTGCTTATGCGTCGGCTTCACCCACGGTGTCGCTGATTCGTTGCGCTAATCCACGCCTCGTTACTTGCACATACTACCTGTTAGCTAACCTGCAACTAGATCCCGCCCCCGCCGCTTGCGCACTCCACTCACTTTCTGCTCGCCGGGTACGTTGCTTTGCGTTGGCGCCCGTGTGGATGATGTATTCAACACTGAATAGAGCACTGTCGGACCCAGAGATGTCAATATGCCTGACAGATGAAAATGAATCGCCCTTAAACGCTGTGTCTGATCGCCTGCGCAGACATATCCATGCATTACCTCAACAATATGAAGACTTTAAGATGGAGATGAGACAACGTGTAACTACTTTAGTAAGTTCGCATAAGGAAGAGATGAAGCAACTCAACTATGAAAGAAATTCAAGACACAAACAAAAATATTGAGGCTTCCTTTACATTTGTAACTTCGCAAAACGAGGAGCTGAAACAAAAAATAAACATCCTGGAGGAACGAACAAGACAAGATAGGGAATATATAATATTCCTAGAGAATAAACTGAAAGATCTACAGGTTGCGTCACGTAAGTCTAATTTTGAAATAAAGGGTGTGTCCAGAAAGGAGACTGAAACAAAACAAGACCTATTGGAAATGGTTGTCACGCTTTCTGAGACCATTGACTGTAAAATTAACAAGTCTGACATCAAAGACATATACAGAGTAAGGAGTAAAAAGCCTAAAAAGGTCAAAAGAGCACCCGCATTGTAGTAGAAACTGGCTCTGTTTTGCTCAAGACTGATATCCTGAAAATGGCTAAATCCTTTAATATAAGAAACAAAACCAAACTATGTGCAAAGCACCTAGGTCTAAAGTCGCACGCTCAGACACCGATCTTCCTTTCGGAGAATTTAACTCAAAAGGCTTCCCGTCTCTACTACCTGGCTCGTGATCTGGCTAAATCTAAAGGGTACAAAATTTGTGTGGACCTCCTATGGCAGGAATATGTGCGTAAAACCGAGCAGTCGCCTATCGTGCAGATCAAATCGAAACAACAGGTACACACGTTACTTTTAGAGCAAGTCTGACTATTCGTATATTTAATATTGATCATGCTTTCCCTTGGCTATTGCTATACGTTACTGCGTCAAAAAAATTCTGTCTTAACTCTGTTATTATGAGGGTTTTGTTTATGTTTCACATAACTATGTTCGCTCTGCAACTTATAAATACTGAAGCTCTAGACAACTTTCAACAAATGTATCCATCACTTTCACTCACACACCTACACTTCGTCATACATATTGTACACTTACACTTACAAAAATATACACACAGCACATTCATATACTCACCGTTACATAAACTGTTACTTATTCGTTACTCACACACTCAGAAACTTAAACTGTTAATGGTCCAGCTTCACTCAAATATATTTTCTTTAATAATATTTACACAATTTAATGACCCTTTTAAAATTTATTGACTTTACATACAAAATTAAGCAAAACCTACATACAAATATCTTCACTTCTGGCTTGCATTTATATACTCTAAATGGGTCACTCACTACACTCGATACAGGAATTAGACAAAATTGAGATAGCACATGCAGTTGAATACGAAGGAACTGATCTTGACGGGCGCATGCGCATTAACAAAAGTGATTTTACTATGGTAGCACAAAACATTGTTAGCATATACCTATAAAAACTTTGACGACTTTACACTAACCCTTTCAACTTTATCATTTGAAACTGATATGATTACTTTTACAGAATGTAGGCTAAACCAAAACAAACCGCTCCCGCAACTAAACAATTACGAAGTCTACTGTACTACACGCCAATTGAACCAAAATGATGGTGTGGTTGTCTATATAAAAAAATCTCTAAAACACAAAAAAGAACTAAAATTACAGCAAGCATCATGCCTGCAGGTAGATGTTGTTAATAACACTGTATTATGTATTTATCGGTCTCCATCGAATCCAAATGCTGAAAACTTTTTAAATTCATTAGACTCTCAAATCGAATCACTTCCTTCACATAGCAGTATTATAATAGCAGGTGATATTAATATAAACATTAGGCCTCAAACTACGGAACGACCACAGAAATATAAAAAGAGAATGTACTACTTAGACATGCTTGCACACTATGGTATATTAGCCGGCCATACTTTACCTACAAGAGAGCAAAACTGTTTAGATAACTTTATGCTAAAAATAAATAAATATAAAGCATCAATTACAGTTATGCAGACCACCACTACGGATCATTCTACTATGCTCCTGTCAATTTCTAAATTAAAAACACAACTAAAATATAACAAAATTAAATAAACTACAAATTAGTAGTGTTTGAATTATTAAAATTAATTGTTATGCGAATAATCGGCAAAAATATTCCAATAATT
This sequence comes from Parnassius apollo, assembly GCA_907164705.1. Taxonomy (NCBI): domain Eukaryota; kingdom Metazoa; phylum Arthropoda; class Insecta; order Lepidoptera; family Papilionidae; genus Parnassius; species Parnassius apollo. The sequence goes on from CAJQZP010000693.1 coordinate 22,159,066, forward strand.
GGTTCAAATTCAAATAATCGAATCATTAATTTTTTAATGTATTATTTGTTTAATTTAATTTTTGTTTTTAAAATTCCTTAAATTACATGAATCATGAATAAAACAAGTTTATTTTTTTTAATTTGTCAACGTAAATTTGTGTAGGCAATAAAACTCATATACAAGGCCGCGATATAAAAAGCACTACATAATTTCAATATCCCGCCATTTCGGGCTTAAGGCGAAATTTTGTGATTTTGTGTTTATCTTCTTATTTTGTGACTCGGCTTTAACTTTTTGGACTGTTTCTTCAATATTTGTTGAAGCATGTGCCCATTTCACAAAGGATAATTAGGCAAAAGTGGTAGAAAAAACAAAAAAAATATTATGGATGACTTTAAAGGAGATATTGTTGTGGTAGAGCCATGCTGCAGCTGTATTAATTGTGTAGTTGTAACACGAATGGGGAAGGACCACGATCTCACAGAATACCAGCGTCAAATAGCAGCTTAATGCTGCTGTGTTGCGTATGGTGAGTGTAGAGAACCGGAGACCCTTTTTACTGGAAAAGAAGCATTCCATCTTAGTCCTCAAGGCTGACAACGCATCTGCATTTTGATTCGCAAACGAAGATAGATGTAGATGTCTATGGGCCACAGCAACCACTTACCATCAGGTGGGCTGTGTGCTCGCTTGTCACCCTTTTCCTATAAAAAAGACATTAATTTTGACTGCATTATTGAAAACAAACAATGACAGCTCAACTAATTGTACTGATAGTGATTGAATAAATTTATTTTTAATTTAGTTATAATCTTAAATTTTTATAACTGTGCCTCTAGAAATAAGCAGTACCTAACAACAAATACGTAGAAACTGATAAATCTTGTGTTTTAAATTATCCGTATTTAATTTATTCTGGTATTATTAAAACCAAGCAGTAAATGATTAACAACTCTAAATAATCGATATCAATTTTTTTTAGACTCGAATATTTTACGTTCCCTTTTTTTGGATGGCATGCCTGGTGCAATAAGTCTGACAGCTGTCAAAATGTATTTCTTAGATTTGGTTGACTATAATATCCCTTGCACTAAAAGAATAATACAACCGTGGATATCTGCAGGAATCTTACGTTGTATAAGAAACAGAAATAAACTTCAGAAAAACTTACGAAAAGACCCACATAATGACATTCTTCGCGTTACATACAGACGATACAGGAATTACTGTAACAATTTAATAAAAAGAATGAAAAGGCAATATGATAGAGAAAATATTATTAAATCTTTAAATAACAATAAATTATTATGGAAAAATATAAAAAATATTACTTACAGTAATCAATCACGAAATACTAACGCTGAACTATTCAATTTGAAATCATCTGCAAACTTCATAAATAGCTATTTGGTAAATATAGGAATGCAACTTGCCAATAAAATGCAGAAAGTTAATGTGACACCCAGTAGACCTATGGAAAACAATCCGGTGTCATTACACTCCTTTGTTTTACTACATACAGACATAGAAGAAGTTAAATATAGCATTTTAAGCTTAAAATCACACACACACACACACACACACACACACACACACCACACACACACACACACACGCACGCACGCACGCACGCACGCACGCACGCACGCAGCACGCACGCACGCACGCACGCACGCACGCACGCACGCACGCACGCACGCACGCACGCACGCACGCACGCACGCACGCACGCACGCACGCACGCACGCACGCACGCACGCACACATGCACACTTTTGTAAGTTTTGTAAATGTTGGTTGTTAAAGTCGAGTAATTTGTTTTTGTCATTTTTGGTTTTTAAATTAAAAAAAATGTATGTTTAGATAAGGAAGAGCGGGATTTCCAAACACAGGCATTACTTGCTTAAATGGAGATCCCAATGAACTATGTCATTATTTTAAGTTTTGTGAAGAAAAATAAATTATTTTATTTTTTTATTTTTATTTTTTTATATATGTGAATGATCTATGTGGGCTTAAAATGCGCAGCTGTAAAATTGTTGCTTATGCTGATGACACTGTTTTACTGTTTCATGCACCATTCTGGTATGAATGCATCAGTTTAGCACAGATAGGACTCGAAGATGTTATGTCTTGGCTGAGAATGAATTTGCTAACCTTAAACATTGATAAGACAAAGTACCTTACGTTTGTGAAATCTTCGATAGGTCAACATGAAATTGACTCTTGTTATCTGAAAGCACATATGTGTGATAATTTTTCTTCACTTATATGTAACTGTGAGACATTAGAGAAAGTGGAATCTATTAAATACTTAGGTGTTACTGTTGATTACCTTCTAAATTAAAAACTAATTAAAAGTAACATTAGAAAACTTTTACCAGTTTTTAAACGTTTATGACATATTCCAATTGAACTACTCAAAATCATATATAACGCTCTCTGCCATTCTTTATTGTCATACTGTATTACTGCTTGGGGAGGCATTTACAAAACTTATATTTTGCGCATTGAAAGATCTCAAAGAGCTGTGCTAAAAGTTATGCTTTCTAAACCTTTTAAGTTTCCCACAAGTAATTTGTTGACAGCTATTTATTTTAAAATCTGTACTGAAAACACATAAGTACAATACCTGTAGCTTAAATTTATTTCAAAAATTAAGAAGGAAAGATCAAATTATACTAACAGATAAATTTTACTCATTCTATGCTCCAATACAAATAAACTTCTTGGGACCTCATCTTTATAAAAAATTAGCAATATTATAACGATATATACGCTAACACGTTTTCAATGCAAGCAAGCTCAAACTAAGTTTTTAATGAATAGTATCTTATGAGGAAACTGAAAAATTATTAAATATAGATAGGTAAAAATGCAAACTGTTAAGCAAAATAACAACAAACACTCACTCCTTCTTTCACACACACACCCAAACACGTAATTACGCACTCACAAACACACTCATATACTATGCACTGGCATCTATAATTATTATATGTATATATTATATATTTAACGTACTAATTTGACACTTTTAGAAAATGTAATATTGACTGAGTGACACCACGTTTCAATTATAAACCATTTGTCGGATTAGTATATATTTTCTAATTATTGTACTTCTACCCACTTTAATTCATTTCTTGTTTGCTAAAAATTGTTTTTATGCTTTTGTTATTCTATTTAGTATTCTTAATAAATAGGTAGTTCTTAGCAGCTGTAACACATGTCTGTGACCTAGCACGGTTGCTAAAGATACCTTAATATAGTATTTAGTAAGATTAAGTCTTGTCAATGTCATTTTATAAGTTTTTGTTTTTATGTAAAGTATGTATGTTTCGATTCAATAAATATAAATATTATTATTATTAAATCAAAGTCTTTCTCATAGTCCACATGACTACAAGAAAGCCTTTGATTCTGTCTAAAATTGGGCCGTGCGACAGTCACTTCTGCGGTGCCAAGTTGACTGTCGTTATATCGAAGTACTGAAGTGTTCGATCAGGGCTACGATGGTTATCCGAGTACAGAACCAGAGTAGGAAACCTATCCAATTGCAGAGAGATGTAAGACAGGGTAACGTTATATCCCCGAAACTCTTCACCGCTGCATTGGAAGACGTTTTCAAGCTATTGGGCTGAAAAGGATACGGTATTAACATCAATGGCGAGTACATCACTCACCTTCGATTTGCGGACGATATAGTCCTTATTGCAGAATCGCTGACGGACCTAAGCACTATGCTCAATGACCTCAATGGTGTTTCCCAATGAATAGGTCTTAAGATGAACATGGATAAAACAAAGGTAATGTTCATGTCACACCTAGGCCGGTAGTTGTTGGGAGCAATAGTTGGACTTACCTAGTCGGAAAAATAGTCCAACTAGGTAAGTCTAACTTCAATCGAGAGATCGATAGACGGATTCAACTCGGCTGGGCAGCGTTCGAGAAATTACAACACGTCTTCTCTTCAGGTATACCTCAAAACCTGAAAACTAGATTGTACAACCAGAGCGTGTTGCCAGTGATGACTTACAGATCTCAGTGAGCTATGGAGAGAGCAATGCTCGAGGTTTCTCTGCGTGAGAAACTTCGAAATGAGGATATCCGCAGTAGAACCAGAGTGACCGACATAGCTCAACGGATTAGTAAGCTGAAGTGACAATGAGCCGGCCATATAGCTTGACGAACCGACAAACGATAGGGAAAAAAGTTTGTCGAGTGGCAGTCTCATACCGGTGGGCGTAGTGTAGGGCGACCCCCCACTAGATGGAGTGGCGACCTGGTAAGACATCCAGGAAGTCGATGGATGCAGGTGGCTCAGGACCGTGCTTTGTGGCATTCCTTGGGGGAGGCCTATGTTCATCAGAGGACTTGTGAAGGGCTGTAGTGATAATGATAGGAGAAAACTTTAACAAACAATTTCTAATTTGTCTTGTGTTGTTAATTGTAAACATGATCGTAAGCTATTATTGGAAAAAAAATAGTCCCACTGGGTTTTTTGCTGGTTTTTTCCAGGACAGAGGTTTTTTTTGCGAACCTTCGATAAATGAAAAAAGTGTCTTTCAATAAGTATTGTTATAATCTACATTGAAGTTTCTGTATCAAAGTTTCTGTTACTGTTTCTGTTTCAAACTTCTCAAAAATAAAATAATAGACTTTTCGGTCACCTTAGTTCACAATTTCCACTCATGGTCGCCCAGTGATTAATTTTCATAAACTTCAAACAAATAATAAACTCGTTATCACAAGTTCAAAAGATAGCTAAATATAATTGAATTGTGTAATACATATTCTTTCAAAATTGTGTGGGTATAGACAGCAAGGGAATAAGCAATTAATTTTAATATCAATTTATGTAGAATAGTTATTAGGCGGCAAGCGACAACAACACCATTAAATAACAAAGCGAAAGCAGTGATATCACACACTTGATAGTGAGTTTGACACAACTTAATGATATTATTTTTAGGTTATCGATGCGTTTGGGAATCCTGAATTATTCAAAAATTTTAATCCTTTTATAGGAGATGAAATATTTAGTTAATATTAATTTCGCGGGTTTGCATTGTTCACAATTTCTTATTAATCGATTATTGGTTCATTGACATCGATATTTCGATGTTTGACATGTGGCAACATCGATGTCTTAATTTTTAATATCGATGATCATTAATCATCGAACATCCCTAGTTCATAGAGTAGAGTAGAGTAATATATACAGAAACTTTCCGTATATATTAGACTACTCTATGACAGAAACCCTAGTTGCAGGAAAAAGGAATTTTAACTCAATGTTTTCATTTTACTTGCTTTGTAATAGATATTTACGCTATTAAGTAGATTTTCATTTTATTGATTAAGATAAATTTATGTGGAGTTAAAATATAATGGCCGAAGACTTACGAAATTATAAATTACAGCTACAGCAGGTAAATATAATCGAAAAGTATGATGCAAGGAGTTAAACTACTCTCTAATGTGAGATAATAGGATCTACCACAACATTCGGTCAATTTTAGTTTATATCTAATGTTTTAGGTAGAGGCAGCTCTTCTTACTGATCCCGAGAACGAAGAACTTCTCAAATTAAAGACAGATTTAGAAGAAGTAATTGAGTTGACACAAGATCTAATAAAAACTCAAGAGGGTGATAAAATTCACGATTTCCATAGTTCTAGTAATAATGATAATGTTGCAGCTCCCCTGTTGGCCGATGACGACGAGACCTTGAGTAATCCTGTTATCAAATGGCATGTTGGAGAGAGATGCCTTGCCAAGTGGAAAGCTGATGGCATGTTCGTATAGTTTATTTTTTAATTGTTAATAGTTTGATCACACTTGATGAATTGTACTTAATATCTTGTCTACATAGTATAAAAAAATTCGCTTTCCGCATCTGTCTTACTGTTTATCTGCGAACTTCTTAACCACCAGTAATTTGATGCGGTTTTCACTGTAATTTATATATTTTTTCGAGGAAGGTTGCAGTATGAATGGGTCGGCTTGATCTTGGAAAAACTACACTTGCAGAATACCAGAGTAAAGTAGCTTAACACTGCTGTGTTTTGTATGGTGAGTATAGAGAACATGAGACCATTTTTACTGGTAACGTGGCATCTCATCTTATTCCTTATGGGTGACAATGCGTCTGCATTTTGATTCGTAATCGAGGATAGATGTAGATGTCTATTGGCCATAGCAACCACTCACCATCAGATGGACTGTGTGCTCATTTGTCACTGTCACCTTTGTCCTATAAAAAAACAAAAAACAAGTAACAATTGCAGAAATGGGTGGAGAGGAATATTTTTAAGAATGTTCCCCTTTGTTGCCGGTTTATATAGGTTTTGGTTGTAGAATTATATAGCTTTCCAAAAACCAAATTCGATTTCTGCATTGGTATTCTAAGGAGTAAAAATTAATTCACTTAACAAAGGTTTAGGTAAAGGTGTAATGTGGTGGCTGATTTTTAAATATGTATTAAAATCTACATCTATAACCTAGCACTTTACTGCCCTGTATACTCTGGAACTAAACTTCACTTACTGCTCTTGTGATAATGATTTCTTATATTTACGCGAACACTACACATTGAAATAATACTAGTTTTTACGGAATTTATCGCGTATATTTAACTGCAAAGCGAGTCTGTGAACACGTACAGGATCGCCCCCGTCACTACATCAGATTTGATAGACCGCAGATCCTCGCTAAAGAACACCGATTCCTTCCAAGGATGAATCGCGAGGCTATTGAAATCAAAAAACATCCTAATTTCAATAGAGAAGATGGCTGGGTGCTACCATCTGCTTGGGATCCTATAATAAATGAAATTAAATCCCAACCCAAGCATACAACTGCAAGACTTCAAGATACCATAAGTTCATACTGCATAGATCGGAACAAAAGTTCAATTTTAATCTATGGTAACCGCGGTTAACTATGACATATGGACGTTGAACATCTCAGTCCTGCCCGTGACCATGAGTGCTGTAAAGCGTTCGAAACGTTGGGTATTTAAAAGTTAAATATACGCGATAAATTCCGTAAAACTAGTATTATTTCAATGCTCTTGTGATTTCTAGAACACCTAATGCTTCTGCTCACTTTACTTTTAGTTGCAACCTAAATATTTTCCATGACATGAGTTTTTAGATATTTTACATGACACAGATTAGTTTTTGATATACTAGTTAGTACCAGGTGCGTTGCTGTCACAGAAGAATTAATAGTGGGAATATTGTTTTAAATTTGAAAGTGTTCATATTGTTTAATTAGGAATGATGATACATTCATTGAAGTTGAATGATACATATCTTTCAAATAAATTTTTCAGCACCACCTACTGTTAGTGAATTGTACTATGCCTATAAACTTTGACAGCACATAAAATATGAACATACAAAAACTAATTTTAATAGATTATTCATAAATTATTTTTAGATACATTTGAACTAAATAAATCAAAATAATACCCAAAAGGACAAGAGATTAAATACATTTCAACACAGATGCACATTATGTGCATTTAAATCAAACAAATAATTTAAGTACTTATTACATAACAGTAAAAATTGTTATTGATTTGATATGTAATTAGTACCAAAATATTACTATTTTGTACAAAATAATTTGTAAAGTGATTATTGTGAAATTTGTGTTTACATACAATACTAGTTTATAAATTAACAAAACTAAGAGATCTATCAATAATCATAGTTTTGCCGTGTGATTTTAGCGTAACAGAATTTATCACCCAATTCGTTCCATGGATACATAAAATATCCAGACTGGTGATGGAAAGACGCGTATAAGGTTCAAGACATCCAACCTGCCTGCCAAGCATGCCCAGAAAGACAAATTCCCCCTACAGCAGGAGAGGTCCATATTTAGTTGTAGATTTGTATAGTCTGAGGAAGAAGAAGGTTTATTTAGGCTTAGTTTGGTTTTCAGATAAAGAATTATAATTTTTATGTTATTGATAATTCATAATTTCTAAAATAATATTATTTCTATTGGTATTGCTTATTTTTATGATGTCACTACACAGTGATATGAAGATACAGTTGTATTAGACATACATAATCTATCACATATATAAAGTTTGTCTTAAAAGGGTTATTATAATACTAAGTTATGGATAATATGCCCATGGGAATGAGGTGATCACTACCAAGCTATTTCTAATTTTTTTGTGTTATTTGTAGGCTGTTATTTCTTTTTTGAAAGGTCCCACTTGGTTTCTTGCTGGTTCTTTTCAGGACAGAGTTTTTTTCTGAACCATTTATCACTGGTTCGAAATAGTGACTTTAAATAAGTATTATTTATAAAAAGTATCTGTTTTATCAATTTAATACAATTGTAGATGTTAAACAATTGAACCTGAAACAATGTATTTTTATTCATGGAATTATCTATTCCTAAGTGATCTTAACTAAACTACACTATTATTGCATGAAACATTTTTAAACAGTGTATTAAAAAATTCATTTATCTATTATATTAAATAACTTTTTGAAATAAATTGTTTATATTTTATGTTTTGCAGGTTCTATGAAGCTACTATTGAGGAAATTGGTAGTGATAGTTTAAAAGTAAAGTTTGATGGGTATACAACATTCGAAGTGGTGTCTATTCATGATATTAAATCTACAAATTCTGGTGTTAAACGACCTCTTAGTGGTGATGAAAGCAAGTAAGTTATTTTAATTAACTTAAACTTGATATCCTCATAACAGGACCACTTACAACTGCAATTTTGTTAATAGAATAAGGATGACAAAAGAGCTGACAAACAACACAGCTCACCTGGTGGTAAGTGGATACTCTGGCTCATAGACATCTACATCCATCCTCGATTAAGAATCAAAATGCAAATGCATTGTCACCACTGACGACTAAGATGAAATGGTCTCTGGTCTCTATCTACACTCACCTTATGAAACAGCAGCATTGAGTTGCTATTTTAAGCTGGTATTCTGTGAGAGTGTAGTCCTACCGTGGTCAAGCTGACCCATTTGTTCTACAACCATAATATAGCTGCAGTGTGGCTCTAAAATATATAAAAACTGATTATCATAAATGTATGTTGCACAAAGAAAGGTCACTGGTCCTAACAATTCCACATGGATTTTAATTCTGGAAAATAACGGTACTTTTCTATCTAGGAGTCCATCTGGCATGTTCAACCTCTAACCTGACAGTGCAGACTAAGAGAACCACTATAATTTCAAGCTGTAAGGTGTTCTATCTTAGTTACTTGATTAAATGAACTCTTCTTTATACTAGGGTGTCTATGGGCTATCATTTAGATCGATGCACACCAGTGTGGGGAAAGGAATGTCACAAGACGGCTTCGTGGCACAGTGGCTTAACAATGAGTTACAGCGCTAAGGGCCGCGGGTTCGAATCCCGCACGGAACAAGTATTTGTATAGTTTACAAGTAATTGTTACGCGTCTGGATGTCTGTCCTTGTGAAATTTATGTTTATAAACTGCCCCCTCGATACAGAAGAAAATCCTAGTGTGGAGGTAACGTTTAAAAAAATAAAATAGAACAAGACCATAGTTTCATTAGGGGCTCAAAAATATATAGGTACATACTTTTTATATAAACTTGATCACATGCCAATCAGTGTCAGGGCCAGTGCAAGTGCATCATTCTTGCATTGGCCCTGATACTCCTCTAAAAATAAAAATGTAGTCTGTGCTGTACCGCCATGGCATGGCCTTTTTACCTGACACTGCACTGATGTGTGTAGATCAATCTAAAAGTAGACTGTTAGCTCTTTTGGCATAATATAAAAAAAATGTATACAAAAATGCCTATTACCCTATGTTTATGAAAATTTCATTTATAAATTGTTTTTAGATTTAGATTTTATCCTATATATATTTGTCCTTGATAAAGAAACATAATGTAGATGTATTGTCATCCCTGAGGGGTAAGATGCCTTGTTACCAGTAAAAAGGGTCTTCTACGCTCACCATCATATGAAAAACAAAAGAATGATGCGGCCATTTTACACTGGTATTCTGTCAGATTGTGGTCCCTATCTGGTCAAGCAGACCCATTTGTGTTATAGTCATAGTTTAGTGTCAGCAGGGCTCTGCCATGAAAATATTATGACAAATGTTGATGTGAATATTCAAAGAGGTTGTGCTTAGACGATGTGCTCGAATTTGTAGTTTTTTTTAAAATAGGATAAGGGTGACAAACAAGCACACAATCCAACTAATGATAAGTAGTTGCTGTAGCCCATAGACATCTACATCTATCCTCTATTATGTATCAAAATGTAGATGCGGTGTTGCACAAACGATTCTACTGCAAGAGCTCTGAGTCTATTGTCTATGTAGGTACACCTAAAAATTTTTTATTTATTGAGTCCACCAGCAATTTTACTTTACATTCATTATAACATTATTTACATTAGATGCATAGGGTATGTAAAATCATTAAAGGCAAACACTTTCAATGATTTTACATACCCTATGCACCTAATGTAAATACTTCTATGTAAATAATGTTCATATGTGGTAGAGCCATGCTGCAGTTATATTAGTAGTATAGTTGTAGCACGAATGGGTCGGCTCGACCGGGGAAGGACCACGCTCTCACAGAATACCAGAGTAAAATAGTAGCTTAATGCTGCTGTGTTTCGTTTGGTGCGTGTAGAGAACCGGAGACCCTTTTTACTGGAAACGAGGCATTCCATCTTAGTCCTCACGGGTGACAACGCATCTGCATTTTGATTTGTAATCGAAGATAGACGTAGATGTCTGGGCCGCAGCAACTACTTACCATCAGGTGGACTGTGTGCTCGTTAGTCAACCTTTCCTATGTAAAAAAAAACTACATGCTATTTTTGCTATTAATACTGAATAAATCTAAAAGTAAGTTAATAGCAGAAACAAACCAAAACCATAAACAAACAAAAAATATAGTAAAAGTAATTTGGTAAAAGTCTGCAAAACCGTATCAACCTAAAGTTTGAAAAGAGATTCAATTTAATCAGACTAATAATTAGTGCTTTAAAATTACAACTAAATTTAACAATTATCTTAAACTAACCTAACTAAATATATATTATAAGAAACTGAATTAAAATATATGTAATAAATGAGAAAGATCACACTCAGGATGACTGGTTAAATAGGTGGCTGATAATTAATTTACGAAAAGTGTTAAGCTAATTAATGTCGATGTCATTTAACTGACTGAATTTATTATATATTTTACATAAAGATGATTTAGTTTATTACATATTGTTGTCTTATTTAATTTGAATTTTCTTTAATCATTAAAAACTTTTATCTTTTTTACTTTTACAGGCAGGGAAAAGGTTACAATAGGGAATACCTTAAGAAGAAGAAGCAAAAGAAACAGCAGAGGTTTAAACAAATTGAAGAAGAAAGAGAAAGTGAGAAAAACAAATGGTTGTCATTTCATTCAAAATCATTAAAGAAACCTGGAGTGCGGACTAAAAGTATATTTGCATCACCTGACAATTTGTCTGGCAGGGTAGGAATAGGAACTTGTGGTATATCTGGAAAGCCAATGACTGAGTACACCCCTGGAGAAAAATGGAAGAAAGGGGGTTAATGCATATTAGAATTACAATATAAATAGTATAATTTTATTTTAAGTTAGGTATTCTTACTGAATAAAATAATATTCACTTTTTATTTCTGTTTATATCATTGATCTTCTTTCAATCTTTATATTCAAGGTCCCAATTAATATGGACTCCTTCATTTGTTTATTCTTCTTCATCTATTTCATCAGCTATTGTAGGTAGGGTTTTGTCATAATCGCAATAACTATAGATCGCAATGACAGATGTCTCGCACTTTTGGCCAACTATAGTATTTGTGATATAATATTATTTTGTGTAATAATATTATTACGATATGTATCATCATCATCATCATCATCATCATCATTACAGCCCTTTACAAGTCCACTGCTGAACATAGGCCTCCCCCAAGGTATGCCACAAAGCACGGCCCTGGGCCACCTACATCCATCGACGTCCTACGTGTCTTACCAGGTCGTCACTCCATCTAGTGGGGGGTCGCCCTACACTTCGCCTACCGGTACGAGGCTGCCACTTGAGAACCCTTTTTCCCCAACGGTTGTCGGTTCTTAGAGCTATATGGCCGACCGATATGTATAACAATTTGTTATTGGTAGTGTATAATCATAAAGACAGAACCCCTTCAGTTAAATGATGTGCATTATCTACCGGCACTATACCTTACCTTTAATTACCTTAATTTCTTTTGCTATCAAGTTATCTTATGTAGGATTAAGTATTAAGTTCTTTATAATATGAAATTCGGTGAAACAGTTTGTGGCCTTAGATCAACAAAGAAATGAGTGTTATTTATTTAACAATTTATGTACACACGAAGTAATGTTACAATGAAAAATAAAAAGATATTTTGTATAAAGGCACTGTTTATTTCATATTGAAATTTCTTCCGGTAGGCCTGATACTGGACAGATTTCTCTTTAACTCGCCTTTTAAACACTGAAACTGTTTGAGCCTCACGAATTGCAGCAGGAAGAGAATTCCATAACCTAACTGCATGTACTGTAAAAGAGTGAGAATAGTACTTAGTTCTGGAGGAAGGGAAATTTAGGAGGGTTTTTAAATGTGATCTGCAAACTGCATCGGGAGAACGTGCAAAGCGGAGTTGATCACGTATATATGGTATGAGAAAGATGGTGGTGATGTTGGATTGTTTAGTATGGTAAAGAGGAGGCATAGGATTCGGGTATTCCTGCGAAGTTGGTTTGGGAGCCACTTGAGCTGTTTGCAATAGGAGGAGACGTGGTTATACTTTTTTAGCCCAAAAATGTAATGAATACATAAGTTTTGCAAGCGCTCAAGTTTGTTTAATTGATCCTCAATCCATCATCGATTCATAATAAGTGTTTGGACAAGAGAAATCTTTGTTGATAAAGGCAAAACACTTTGAAGACATTTTAAAAGAATGAAAAGTATAATTGATTTTCTGGCTAACTTCTCTGATATGTGCATTCCATGTCAATTTGCAATCCATTATGATTCCCAGATTCTTAACAGTTTCTGAAATGCTTTGTGGAGTGCCATTAATTTGCAGTGATGGGAGTGAAGTAAAATAAGTAAACAGTAAACCTGGTGCCTTAATCATTGCTTGTGATTTTTGGGGTTTATAATAAGTCCATATGATCTAGACCACTCATAGATTTTATTTAGATCTTTATTTATTTCAAATATTGCTGAATTTACTGCAGTCACTAGAAAATGACGATACAGCTGCAAATCGTCTGCGTAGAGATGAAAGTTTGAAGATATCACCTTGGTGATACAGTTAATAAAGACGGAAAAGAGTAAAGGTGAAAGGACGCCACCTTGAGGTACACCCGTAGCTAGGTTGCACCACTTAGATAAAGTTTCATTCAAGCGAATACACTGAGAACGAACACGGAGGTAGGAATCAAACCATTGAATAGTTGAAGGAGACACATTAATAGAATGAAGAATGCTAAGAAGTATATCGAAATCAATAGAATTGAAGGCACTACTAAAATTTAGCAGCATGAGTACCGTTAGGTATTTTTGGTCTATACCGCACCGGATATCATCCGTTACCTTGAGGAGAGCAGTAGTTGTACTGTGGTCGGGCTTAAAGCCAGATTGAAAAGTACTTAAGATATTGTTACGGTTAAGAAACTTAGCCAATTGTGTGTGGACAATATGTTCAAGCACTTTTGAAAGAAATGGTATTATAGAAATAGGCTGATAATGAGTTGTATATGAAGTATTCGAAACTTTGGGTATAGAAATAATAAGAGCTAACTTCCATGACGACGGAAAACAACAAGAAGATAAAGAGAAATTAAAGATATGAGTAAGAATAGGTATGACAAAGGGAAGAATCAATGTACCTAATCATTTTAGAGCAGATGTTATCATTTCCAATAGCAGTGGATGGAATTGCAAGGACGGATCGCTTGGTATCGAAGTGAAATTAAATGAGGAATAATGAGGAATTGGGCATTTAGATAGTTTTAGTAGGGTTCTGGCTTTAGTGAATGATGAGACTATGACAGGAGGGTTGGCAAAGTTTTCGTTGAAATTATCCAAGTAAATTTCACTTCCCATACTAGCAGAATATTTTCCGACTCCGACAGATCTCAGAAAACTCCAGCCTTTTGCAGTATCGCAATTTGTGAGGGTATCATGAAAATAGCGCCTTTTAGTATCTCTACACAAACGATTGCAGCGATTTCGTAGTATTTTAAAACTGATTAAATTGCGTTCAAGGGGATATCGCTTGTATCTTCTTTTGGCCTTATCTCTACGTGTCATCGGTCTTTTATATCAGCTGTGATCCATGGCGCAGGGTTGTGTTCATTTTCACACGTTTTACTGGTGCATGGTGATTATATAGATCTAAAATTAAATAAACTTCAGCTTGTCCTCAATATTAGCAGAATCAATTACCGGTGTCCAGTCAATTAAACTAGTTAAACTTATAACTTCTAAGATATCGAAAATGTGGCTTGCACTTAGGGGGACGTACACGGTAAGATAGGTAAATGAGATCGTGATATGAAAATGAAGCGCATATTTGTCCGTGGTTAGCAACACTAAAGACTATACGATAATCAGATCTAGAAGAGATGGAGTACAATTGGGAAAGTGGTGGGTGGCAGATAGAGGCAAGATTTCTAGGTTATAAGAAGACACAAGAGATTGCAATTTATAAGTACGTAAATCATTTTTCAATAAACGTGTTGAAATTCCCCATCAAGATTACATGGTTATATACAGGACAGAAAGTATTAAGAAGTATGTCTAATGTATCAAAGTAATTGATATTATGGTTAGGACTATATAAGACTCCAAGGAAAATTTTTCTGTGATAAAGTGTGATTTCAAGGAGCAAATGTTCCGCAGATTCCGAGTAAGTTGATGGAGATACGCTGATAACCCTGTAAGAAATTTCCGAACGTAAATAGATAGCAACTCCTCCACCACCTTTGCCTACCCTATCGTTACGAATAAGAACGTAACCTGGTAGGGAATATTGAATACAAGGGAGGAAGGTTTCAGAAAAGACTCAGAAATTAGAAGAGCATCAAGATGAGCACTGTCAATGGATGCGAGAAGATCAGAATAATGGCAAGGAATACTTTGAGCGTTTATGTGAGCTATGTTAAGATTGTCAGGATATTGAGAAAAGAGGGTAGAAATGCGTTCATGCAGGTTAAGATTTACGGAAGGCTCTGAGTCCAGGCTTAAAAAGCTGTTAGATGAAGACGAACATGAGAGAAAGCAATCATTATTATCTGTATCGTTATCTGTATACATATTATTAAAAAAGGCACAATACTACTAAAGTACTTAAAAGAATATTAAAAAAATGTAAATAAAGTAAAAATAAATTAACTTACACAATATTTAAAATAAAAAAAAATTATATAATAACATTAAGGGCAACTCATCTTACTCACTGGCATGATGGAAGAAATTTATACTTAGAGCTGACATTAATTATTTAGTAAACAATTAGTGTGATTAAAAAAGAAAAGAAAATGAAAAAGAAAGCTGGCTACAGTATACTGTACAAATCATTATAAACACATACTGTTTGATATAAAAGCAACATACATTATCACTTTCTAAAATTCATTTGTGTTGAACGTCAAAGTCATAGAATATTTAATTATATTTTATGTCAAACGTTCAAGCTATGAATGTATTCAAAGTAAATATAATTATATATATATATATAATTATATATATATATATAATACCTATTAAATTTATTAATCTGATCTTTTGAAAACAATGTCATACGATTGATAATGTACCTACCAAGAAAACTATATTTTTTGATTAAAGTACAAACAAAAACATTGATTACTGGCACAAAACATTATACATAATACGGCTAAATATGGGACGTTGTACAAATGCAATATATAATAACTACACAAAAACAGATATTAACGTCGGCGCGTTTTCTTAGGAACATTTGCACTATTCATCGAAGATTTTTTTTGGACACGCCATTGTTTCAGTGTTTGTGGCGCATTCTGCACATCTGTACTAGACGGATATTTAGTAGTGAGCAGTTCTAATTCTGCCTTGCTTCCATTTTCCTTCGAGATTTATCCGGAAGAATTATTATTATTTTGTCTTCGGACGACCAGCATTGTTTTATACCAAAATCACAGAATAAATAATAGTACTACGTACAGAAGTTGCACTCCTTTGATGTCAACTGCTTGCCGACGTTTAATAAGCTACATAATTATTATTAATCAGATAAATCGCGCACGCAAGCGAAATAAAACTTTATCGCTGCGCGTTAGTGTCCATATTACTTTGCATTTTTTCATATCCTAATTCACGGCGGACTTTCTGTGGTTATTAAGGGATGTCAATAGAAAGTAAAAAATACATTGCGAAATGTTAATTATGTTACTTAGGTAAAGTACCTATCGACTGACCATACTTTCGCCCCTATGTGAGTATTGCGATGCCTAACGCATGCAAATTGCAAGGTCATTCGTCGGGAATCGCAACGCTTGGTTCGGAAGAAATAGGTAGATAGTGTGAATAACAAATAAACCTGAAATACGATTCCTAACAGAAATGTGATCTATTCTACTTACTTAAAAATCTTTTTGGTATACAAAGTAAATATAACTTAAAATATTTTAATTACAAAATACGTGTATACTTAGGTATGTATGTAAGTAAATGGATGGATAGTGAAGTAAATTTTAACTAATTTTTGTAATAAAGTATCTAGGTATTTCTTTGCTTTGCTGTAAGTACCTATCTAACAAAAAAAAAATTAAATAAATTCACCTTTCATAATTTCCTTCTAAAATTCATCGGTAACTTAAAGAATGATATGAAACCTTTTATTGGTCATTTAGTATCCATCCACGCAACAGTTATAGTAGGAACGACGTTTTGCTATTATAACTTATCAAATAGGTAATATACATAATATATAATTTTTAAAATACATTAAAACTTTTACAACTATTTTTACCTACAGTTAAATATACTAAACACTAAACAAAAACTATTTCAACAAGTGTTTACATAAAACTATTTACGTAAACAACGTTACAAACTTTAACATTGAATCGTCTACAACGCGCTAGCCCTGACTGCGTTATTTCGCCCGGGCGCGTCGCGATTTTAGGTAATTATTTCACGCAGGTAGCAAGAGTAACAGAGGCCAGACAAAATGTTTACATGTATTTGAATTGTTATGAGCCCGTTATTTATTTTATAACATTTAGTTACAAAATAGTCTCTTCTATAGAAATAAACTTGAAGGCTCGTGTACTTAACTAATAATGCGCGCGTGGCTTGCGGTAACACTAATATCAAATCGACGCTGCAACGTTGTTGTTTTGATGTCATATTTTAATGCAGTTTTTATATATATACAATACGACAGCCGTCCTTTTACTACGTCATCAATTGCAGAGTTCATGGACGCTTCATCTACTTCTTGAATTTTTCTAAGTTTTTCCTTACAAGGTTGTCCAAGGGAATTTCTGTCAGCCATCTCTTCCATCTCTGCACAGGGAGGACGACTCACTGGTCCATGCCGCAAAGGACAAAACTGATCTGCTAGGCTCTTTATTTGCGTCCAACTTGACTCTCGATGACGGGGAGTACGCCGCCGACCATCCCGCGGTGTGAGTGCTCCATGCCGGAGGTGCGGTTTACGCAGTGCTTTGTTCGCGAAGTACTTCATTCCCTGGACATCCACAAGTCGAATGGGCCTGACGGTATCCCCCTAATTGTGCTGAGGACGTGTGCTCCAGAGTTGGCACCGGTCTTAACGCGTCTTTTCCGGTACTCCTACTCTCTAGGCGTAGTCCCAAAATCATGGAAGACGGCTTACGTCCTCCCGATCCCTAAAAAGGCGACCGCTCAGACCCGTCCAGCTACAGGCCCATCGAAATCACCTCCTTGTTCTGCTAAACAATGGAATCCATTATAAACTGCCAGCTCATGAGGTACCTTGAGAATCACCAGCTGATTAGTGATTGCCAATACGGTTTTCGTCGGGTTCGATCAACTGGTGATCTTCTCGTCTAGCTGACTCATCGATGGGCGGAGGCAGTAGAGTCCAAGGGGGAGGCATTGGCCGTTAGTTTGGACATTGCGAAGGCCTTCGATCGGGTTTGGCACAAAGCGCTTATTTCCTATGGGCTTCCCGAGAAATTGTGCAATTGGATCACCAGCTTTCTTGCAGATCGGAGCATCAAGGTCGTTGTAGACGGTGCAAGCTCCGATTACAAGCCTATTAATGCTGGTGTTCCACAAGACTGCGTGCTATCACCAACGCTGTTTCTTCTGCATATCAATGATATGTTGCAGACCCGTAACATTCATTGCTATGTAGATGACAGCACTGGTGATGCTCTGTACACTGGCCGTGCTAAAATTTCTCGGGAAAATGTCTCCGAGTACCGGGACAAACTTGTGTCTGAAATCGAGTCTTTGCTGAACAAGGTCTCGGATTGGGGGCGACTAAATCTAGTCCAGTTTAACCCTCAGAAGACACAGGTTTGCGCGTTAACCATTAAAAAGAACCCCTTTTTCGTATCTCCTCAGTTTCAAGGCACTCCCCTTGTGGCCTCAGTCAGTATCGGAATCCTCGGCGTCGACATATCGAGTGACGGGCAGTTTCGTGGTCACTTAGAAGAGAAGGCCAAATTGGCCTCTAAAAAGCTTGGCGTGCTCAGCAGAGCGGGACAGTATTTCATGCCAGCACACCGTCTGCAACTTTACAAGGCGCAGGTTCGGCCGCACATGGTATACTGTTCCCACCCTTGGGCTGGGGATCCCCAGTACCAGCTCCTTCCATTTGACCGCATCCAGCGCAGAGCGGCTCGAAACGACGACCGAGTGCATTTCGATCGGCTTGATTCACTGGCGCCGCGAGGAGATGTTGCATCTCTTTGCGTATTTTATCGCATCTATCGCGGGGAGTGCTCTGTGGAATTGTTCGGATTTATGCTAGCCGCCAAATTTCATGAACGCACTACGCGGCATCCCTCTCGATACCATCCACACCATCTGGATGCTTGGCGGTCCACCACTGTACGTTTCACTAGGAGTTTTCTTCCGCGTATGACCTCTCTGTGGAATAGTTTACCACCGCCGATTTTTCCGGACCGATACGACCTGAAGACCTTCAAGAAAAGAGCTTACTCCTTTATAAAAGAGCTTTCTAAAGAGCCGGCAACGCACCTGCAATTCCCCAGGTGTTGCGGTTGTTCATGGGCTGCGGTATTCATATAACATCAGGTGAACCGTATGCTCGTTTGCCCACTCTTCTATAAAAAAATATTTTAGTAACCATGATTCGTGAAAAACAGTAGCACGCAACAGAACCATGTCATCCACGTAACCTGTGGTGGACCTTTACAAGATTTCTCAACAAGACGGGGTAAAATTGAAAAAAAAAGGCATCTAAAAAGAAGCCACCTATTATTATAGTGTGTACTGATGATAACTAAGCTAGGGACTAAAACAATTTAAATGTACCTAAAAGTTTAATATTGCAATTACGTGACGAAATCTAAAAATCATAGTAGTCGTTAAGTGTATAATAACAGAGTAAATAATAAACACTTATAAATCGTGAACTCTCAAAATCTTGCAAGCACAGTTTATCGGCCAAGGAAAATGGTGAAGGCAAAGGTGAATAATTCAAGTTCGCATGTATCAGAATCAGTGAGTTTGTGTGTGTATACATGCTAAGAGTACACACATTAAAAATTACCTTTATTCAGACATTATTTTTATGGCACGAACACACAGTTTACCACACTCAATAATGGTTACATAGAGAAAAACACTACTACCTCTGTTACGGCCCTGAGTTACCCTGACAAAAGTCTATTGAACTAGGGACCATCAGTAGTCCAACTCAACGAGTAACAAAGGGGAGGGTCCAACGACCTATGGATAATTAAATTTTAACGGTTAACAAAGAAGCGAGCACCACTTACCGATTGGCGGAGGTAGGGTTGACCACGGGATACCTGTCAGGTGATAAGTGATGTGCATGTAAGTAGTGTGTAGTTATGTGTACAATGTGTAACCTGACATCCACGCTGATCCTGGACTGCAGATCCCAAGGTGCTGCCTCTCTCCAAATGTGGGATCCATCCAGGGGGGCGTTCACCAATTGAAAACTTCTTCTACTTCTATTTTCACTATATTAGTTTATCAACTTTATTGTACATTTAATTAACTTCAAATTCACCCAAATCAACGTTAATCGACATTAAAACAAGTGACACGCTGCACAGCTTAAGGACGGTTGGTCAAAGTTCAAGGTCCCATTTTCACTATCAAACGACGCACCAATAACTCGTCGGTTGCAATTAACGGCATAAAGTTCCTTTAATCACTCTAAACTCAAATTATGCTCTTGTCACATAACACGTTCAAAACAGACAACTAAATTCGAGGCGGTCTAGACTAGACCCAAATATTCAATAGTAAATTCAAAATGGCGTGCACAATTAACACAAGCTTTAGGCCGTCAAGTCCAAACACCGGCCGCGCGCAACCGTATACCAGTCACAAACAATACTTAAAACGGTTACAACAACAATTATATTATTCCGGCCTCGTTATCACGAAAGCAAATTAAGATAACACTGTAAGAGGCTCGCGACGTATAATCGACCCGGGTGGCGCGCAAATAAACTCAAGAAATAAGCCTCGTTGTCACGTATATTAACGACAAATTACAACTCCATGGAGGCCGTCCTTTCGACGCAAAATTATATCAAACTCGCGACCTCTAAATCGACCCGGGAGTCGCGCTACAACTATTATATAACTCCCGACGTCTAACCGGCGCGGTTTCACCGCTCAAGGATTCCGGCCGACTGGGCTGCTTGCTGTGCGCGTACGACCCAGCAATCACCCGCCTCCCGCGCAAGGTAACCGTTTCCTCACCCTGCTCGAGACGCGCGTCCCGCATGCTTCAAATGACACATCATGCGTGAACAACCTCTCTAAAATACCCTTATCCAAATCGTAGCATTTGTGTCCTTTGTCGACAGTACAGCTGAAATCGTTACTTATTCTAGAAAGGATTTCTCATTTGTCTCTTGTAACCATGTCTCTTGTAACGATATAATCTTGAATGTTAGATCGCGTAGTCATCTATGGAGCGTTTCACGTTTTTACAATTAGAAGTAATTTATCTTTATGTATTATTATACATACCTATTTATATATTCTTAAGCAGCGTTTCCTTTAAAGTTTATATTTTACATTTTAGTT
Source organism: Parnassius apollo (assembly GCA_907164705.1). NCBI lineage: Eukaryota > Metazoa > Arthropoda > Insecta > Lepidoptera > Papilionidae > Parnassius > Parnassius apollo. Next base: position 22,180,400 of record CAJQZP010000693.1, read on the forward strand.
TGTAAAGCGATGACAAAATTATATTCTGGTTCAGGAACGATGGAGGGGGAGGGGTTACGGAAATCTGGCTGCTTTATTAATATTTTATTTTACTAAAGCACGTCCCGGGGTCAGTCCTTTCTCCCAACCCTCAACCCCCAGCACCCTTATAGTGATATTACGATGTCTCAGGACCACTTCCGAGACATCGTCTCTCTCTGGGTTTATATCTGTAGGCTTTTGGGCCCCTCGCCCCGAACGCCAGTAACCCCGGAGGCCCCGTTTCTGGCAGGGGCTTCATTAAGAGGAGGGCCATGATTAACGCTAACGCTGGCAACGTCGTCTCCGAGCGGGATTCGCTCTCTCCCGATCACGCGCAGCAGCTCCCTTCTAAATCATAACAGATTTACAGAAGGTAGCTACGGCCCTCCAAGGCGAATCCTTGCGCAGTATCGCTGACACGTCTGCTGGCAGGAAAAGGTTCCGTTCGATCCAGTTTACCAGGATCGTCTGCTCCCGGTTCCACGCTGGACAAACCGCAAGCATATGAGATGCGGAGTCCTGATCCCGCCCACCGCAGGGGAAGCAGTTCGCCGTCGCTTCGCGCCGGTCTTACACAAATTATCAAGAAATAATAGATGTACCTGGTAGCCATCTATGTAAGTCTGTAGGTGAGGCTTTCTGTCCGTCTTTGCATCCAGGCTTCGAAATGCGGCAGGATTGCTTCAACAACGCGTTTGCGCAAAAAACGCTCCTCACAAAGACGAACGCGCCCCGTTACGAATGCGTTAATTCGTTCTGCCGCTTAACTCTCTCGAACGCCTCATCTGGCTCACTCCTGCCGCTATGGTAAAGGACACGGATCCAGTCGTATATCCTCGCGTATATGTCCGCCAGATCCTCAAACGAAATTGCACGGTATCCCCGCACAATGCATATGGCCATCCTCTGCTGCACATTGTAGATTTTAGTTCTGCAGCGTCGGATGGCCAGCCTTTTTGCCCATATAGGCGCCCCGTACAAGGCTACGGCTACTATCGTATTACCCCCGCATATAGACGACGCACTTCCTCCCTCGGTCCCCCTAGATTGGGCAGCAGTCTATGCACGGCACCCGCTACCATTAAGATCCGGGGGACTAGGCGCTCGAAATGTTCTTCGAAGCCCCAGCGATTGTCTAGGTGGAGGGTACTTCATGTACCGCCTCATTCCGACTTCAGACCAACCCACGGGGACACAGTAGATGCGGTGGTTCCCTGCCGCGTCGGAATTTATGGAACCATAGGGCCTCGATCTGGTGAGCCGCTATTTGTAACCCCAACTTGTGGATTTTGGTGACGACAAGCTCGATGATGCGATTCTACGAGTCAACCTTCCCGAGGTTCAGCAGCAGAATCGCATCATAAGCAAGGTTCCACACTAGCGGCCTCAGCACCGAGCCTTATGGAACCCCACGTTTGATCTCCCTCCGGATATTTCTACCGTCTTGGTCCATGTACAGGATGTATCTTTCGCAAATAGCAAATAGTCTCCGATAACACCTTGCAGGTAGAAGGGCTACCTGATGGTACAAGTGTTCTTCTGATTGCGTCTCAAGGTAAAGAGTTAAGAGCGTTGATTATATCTGGATTTACTGCCAACGCCAATCCAGAGCGGACGCGCATAATGGCATCTATAGTGAAACTATCCAAGAGGACCAACCTTGCCTCTTTCCAGGCTGTGGGGAACTTGGAACTTCGCTGAGAGCCGGTAAACTGTTGCCTAAATCTGTCCTCAAGACTAATCACTAAGGCCCGACCTGGGATTCCATCAGGTCCTAGTGCAGTGTTCCGGGCTCTCAAGCGGCTAACGGCTCGGTCCAGCTCCTGTTCGGTCACCTCGATCTCATCCCGCCACTTACATGACGGGTGACTTGAGGGACTTGCTCAGTCCTCTAGGAAGAGCGTGCTTATCACCCTTTCCAGCAGGTCCGGAGCGAGAGTTTCTTACCCAGCACTGCTCTGTATGGACGCCTCCAGAGATCTCTGTCGAATTGCGTTAAAGAACACATAGCTGATGTGAAGAATCGACTCTCCCGGAGGTCTGCAGTCTGTGAATACGTACAGGATCGCCCCCGTCACTACATCAGATTTGATAGACCACAAATCTTCGCTAAAGAACACCGATTCCTCCTAAGGCTGATTCGCGAGTCTATTGAAATAAAAATAACATCCAATTTCAATAGAGAAGATGGCTGGGTGCTACCATCTGCTTGGGATCCTATAATTAATAAAATTTAATCCCAACCCAAGCACACAACTGCAAGGCTTCAGAATACTGTAAGTTCATACTGCGTAGATCGGAACAAAAGTTATTAATTTTAATCTGGAGGTAGCCGTGGTTAACTATGATTTTGGGACGTCGAACACCTCATGCCTCAGACCATAGATAATATATTATCAGACCCCCCGAGCACCATGCATTATGGCTGCTGTAAAGTATTCGAAACGTCTGTATTATGAAATAATATACGCGATAAAATCCGTAAAAACTAGTTTTGTTAAAATGTGTAGAGTTTGCTTAAATATAAGAAATTAAAGGGAATTTGTTATAGGTATGATGCACCAAATCGTAGAGTTAATAATATTTATAGTAGTCGATCATTTCATGAAATTATGGCATTTCATAAAATTTAACACTGTTTGTTGACTATCATGATATGGCTTGACCAAATCAATGAATAGAGATTGTTTGACGATATTAATAGCTAAACATAATATTGCAATTTCATAATATGGTCATATCGTAAAATAACTTCATTATTCACCACTAGCAGTACTGATGATGCATTTTCAACAGAAACAGATTTTTCAGTCAATCTTTGTTGTGCGTTTTGGCCACCCCAGTCGCATCTCAACTTACTTTTATATTTTTTTCATAGTTTTAATCTAACAAGAGCGCGCGCCATCTACTTACTACTAAATTTTACTGTTCATTTAAAAATACAAAATTTGTTTTAGCTGTATTCAAAGAAAGGAGATTTAAATTCAGTCTACTTGCCATTTTCGATAGAGCCAATTCTATTTGTACAGATTCACATGAGTGTCCATAAAAACAACAGCGGTGTCATCTGCATAGCAGAAAATATTTCCATCATGGCTTCTTAGCTTGCATAGTCCATTTATATAGACCAATTGTAGTGTCGGACCCAGGACACTAGGATTTTTCTTGGTGAGAACTTTTTGCCGAAAACTACCTGAGTAGTACCCAATTTTTATTTAAATAAGTGGAAAGGTAGAGTAAGTTCCCTAAATATGGACTACTCACATAATATGGACCATAGTAATATTCTGCAAGTTGGCGCTGCTATCAAGTCGAAGATAGTTGCAATTGAGGGCCTTGCTTCGCAGCCAGTGTGACCATATGTGGCAGATTCCTGCCATTTTGGCAGGATTAGCCACTTATTTTAGCCTTTGGCCGGTTGACGTCTTACAAAACCTGGCAGTATTTGGCAGTATTGGGTATTAAAAACAGGTTTCACTATGGCAACTTTGGATACTTCACCAGCATGTGGGGGATTTCACTTATATCACAATCAATAAAAAACTTTAAGAGTTTATAATTAAAGTTGATAATCTTAAAACAAGTATTCATAAACATGAGTTTATGGTCAATCAGTCATAGAAGAGACACTGAAAATACGTTTGTATTGTAAATGTAAATTCGCAATGGTACTGCTATGCTTACCAATGTCTAACGCTGCATGCGAAAGAATATTCTCTCAAATAAATGTAATTAAGATAAAAACACCAAACAGATTTATAAACAAAGCTGTAGCGTCTATCTTGCACGTTAAACAAGGCATTGGTGAATATGGCGATTGCATTGCATTCAAACCAACAAAAGATAGGTTAAATCGAATGAATAATCCATGTATAAAGATGAAAAAAAAAATGAAGAATATAATGCTGACTGCAATATTTAATTTTAATTTAATAAAAATATAGCGTTTTAAATATGTATTTCTACTTTTCTTAGTTTAATACAATGGTAAATAAAGTTGGCAGTATTTAGGCATTTTTCACTACAGACTGGCAGTATTTGGCAGGTTTTTAACCAAAGTAAGGCAGGATCTGTATTTTAAAGATGGTCACACTGTTCGCAGCGTCTCTTCAGCGAATTGTAGCAGAGCTCAGGGTTCCCAACTTAGGGGTTTTCCCCACATATTTAGGGCGTAAATAAGTGAGGTGGGATTTTTTAGAGGTATTTTTAGGGATTTCTTGACTTCTTAGTTTTTTTGATTAAGAAAAATTAAGGTGTGAAAATTAGCGCCAGTGCCCGACAGAGCAAATCCAAGAAAGGCTTCCAAATAATTTATCAATATTAAAAACACTTGCCGATTTGCACACAAAGGTATCTTACGTCTCAAGTAAAACCCGACATAGCACCAATATTGAACCACATTCAGCGAACTCATATCTATGGCAATAAAAATTTCATCGAGTCTGAGTAGCAACAATTGTGCAATAAAACGTGGAAAAACACTTCTACTTCAGCTGATTTTTGTTTTGTAGTCTATAGTGATTGTGATGCAGCTGGCTGTAAACGTTTCGAAAATATTTCGAAATTTGGACTGGCATTTGTCACGATTCCAATTTCCAATGCAAGTGTCTAATACGCGTTCTCCGTGTATAATATTGTTGCGCGGCTAAGTTGACATCTGGCACTAGCGCCATCTAGTGTCGGGTAACAGAGCGAAGAGAGAGCTTTCCAGAAAATGACATCACTAATCTTTCAACCGACAGCGCCATCTAGTATCGAATTGAAGAACTAAGCTTTCTGGAAGCCCCAAACTCGAACTTTCTGCGCTTGGTCGGTTGGCGCGCGTATTTACTCGCATATTCTGGAATATTCTGGATGTTTTCGTGGAAGAGCCCTATATAAAGGCGCTGCAATACGCGATCGGGGAAGTATTCAATTCGGCGAGATAAGCGAAGCTTCGGAGCGGAATAAAGTGAATCAGTGTGATTAATTATTGGTGTTTTAAGTTTTAATTTGTGTAAAGAAAATTAAAGTGTTAATTTAGGTAATTTTATCGGCAATTTTTATTGTTACGAACCTCAAGCTCGTAACAATTGGTGTCAGAAGTGGGATAAAATCATGCCGATTTTACCTAAGGATGAAACGGAGGGTGTCCGTACCCGCAGTCAACGCCAGCAGGAGACGGACTAAAGAAGATTTGGTGGTGCAACGCCGCAGACGTCGGAGGGCCAGCCACCGGCAGCAGGCCCGTCAGTAGCTCCTACATCTGCGGCACCTGACTTAGGTGCCCTGATGGTAATGCTGCAGGAGCAGGCTCGCCGACAGGAGGAACAGGCCCGCCAGCAGGCGGAACAGGCACGCCGATTGAACCTGAACTGCGGGGCGGGTGCTGGCTGATGTTAAAAGAGCCCCAAGGATCTCGATCTCACAAACCCATGATGGGAACAGTCTAATCATCAAGGGCGAGGTCAACGGAATGCCGTGTAAACTGACCGTAGACACTGGAGCCTCTCGTACGGTTGTTAGTTCCCAACTTATAAGTCATTTCCTTGGGGACTCCGCATACAACCGAGAACGCATTAATTTGGTGACAGCCACCGGTCAGAGTATACCCGTCCGTGGAGAGAAGGAGATGGAGTTAAAGCTAGGCAACGTGATCTACCTGCATAATGTCATCGTGGCTGATATAATGGACGACTGCATCCTGGGCCTAGACTTTATGAGGAATAATTGTTGTGAGATCGACGTTAAGCAAGGTGTGTTGAAATGTGGACAGGAGGAAATTTTTATGGAAGGTGCGTTACCAGGGAACGTGTACAGCATTAAGAAGATTGTTCTTCCGCCGAGATCGGAAACGATTGTTCCGGTTAGTCTTCCTCGAAACGCCGGGCAAGCTCAAAGTTGTGTACTTGTGAGGGTAAGCAATGACCTTTCATGAAAAGTGGCTCGAACCTTGGTCAGAACCACTGGCATCTCAGGAGTACGTGTGCTGAACCTTTGTGACCGGGAACAGATTATAGAAAAAGGCACGCTGGTTGGTACTTCTGAGGAAGTGGATTGGTTACGTCGGTGCCAATATCTATCGAGTGAGACCCCCAGCAAGGATGCACAAACTAGAGTGACCACACTTTTGGAAGAATGTCGCAGCGTTCTCTCCCCCGACCGAAATGGTCAAGGCGAAGAAGTTGTTACTCAAGTATGCCGATGTATTCTCATCAAACGATGCTGACATAGGAAAGACTGGCTTAGTTCAACACAAAATAAACACAGGAGAAGAAGTGCCTATCCGTCAGTGACCAAGAAGATTGCCGGTAGCACTTGAAAAGGAAGTGGAAACCATGATTGAAGGAATGGTAAAGGATGGTGTTATTGAACCTTCCTCTAGTCCATGGTGTTCACCAGTGGTGGTGGTAAAGAAGAAGGATGGCAGCATGCGGTTTTGTGTTGACTACCGCCGTCTGAACGACGTTACGAAGAAGGACAGCTATCCCTTGCCAAGAATTGATGACACGCTGGACATGCTTACAGGAATAAAGTGGTTTAGCACACTGGATCTAAAAAGTGGCTACTGGCAAGTTGAAATTGATCCTAAGGACAAAGAGAAAACTGCGTTCTCGACGGGAAAGGGTCTGTGGCAATTTAAAGTAATGCCGTTTGGGTTGTGCAATGCTCCAGCAACGTTTGAAAGGCTGATGGAACTTGTACTTACCGGGCTAATTGGCGATGCCTGTCTGGTCTACTTGGATGACATCATCATCGTAGGTCATACGTTTGAGGAACACCTTCAAAACCTGGAACGCGTGCTCATGAAGATTCAGAGTGCCAACCTCAAGTTGAGTCCGAAGAAATGTTCACTATTCAAACGGCAAGTTAACTTTTTGGGGTATGTAGTATCGGAAGAGGGCATCCGCACGGATCCAGAGAAAATCGCCGCTGTCAAGAATTGGCCGGTTCCAAAAGACAAGACGCAGGTTAGAGCATTTTTGGGTTTGTGCTTCTATTACCGGTGGTTTGTGAAGAACTTTGCAGATATAGAAAAACCTCTGCATAAGCAAACCGAGGAGAAGCCACTTTTCTGCTGGGATGAAAGTTGCAATATCGCATTCCAGGAGCTCAAGGACCGTCTGTGCAAAACACCTATTTTGGGATACCCTGATGCAAGCAAAGAATTTATAGTTGACACAGACGCAAGTGATATAGGACTTGGCGGTGTGTTGTCTCAACGGAATGGTGACCAAGAGGTCGTGATAGCGTACTTCAGCAAGTCGTTGTCAAAACCGGATAGGAACTATTGTGTCATAAGGCGCGAATTGCTAGCTGTGGTAAAGTCGTTGCAACATTTTAGCAAATATCTTCTAGGACGTAAATTTCACTTACGAACTGACCATGCTGTACTAAAATGGCTATTGCAGTTTAAAAACCCAGAAGGATAAGTTGCGAGGTGGATTGAACTACTGCAGGAATACGACTTTGAGATCGAACATCGCCGCGGGAAATCTCATGGCAACGCAGATGCATTGTCAGGAAGACCTTGTCCTGAAGATTGCAAACATTGTACTAGGCAAGAGAGTAAGGAAGAGGTATCCGTGAGGATGCTCAGGGCAGACCACCTCAGCAACGAGTGGAAGGACAGCTTACTACATGCACAGCAGGAAGATCCGGACATCAAGCCGATTCTGGAATGGATAAAGGCCAGTGCTCCCAAGCCCAAGTGGAGTGACGTCTCAGCGATGAGTTCGACCACTAAAAGCTATTGGGCCCAGTGGGACAGCTTGCTGCTTCAGGATGGAGTTCTGTGTTGTAAATGGGAAAATGTTCGAGGAGACAGCTGTCATTTGCAAATGGTTGTCCCTAAAGCTAAAGTACCGGATGTTCTACAGCTGTACCATAATGATTGTTCAGGAGGCCATCTGGGAATTAAACGAACTCTACTGAAGATCCGAGAACGGTTTTACTGGGTCCACTGTCGAAACGATGTCGAGGACTGGTGTCGCAAATGTATAAGTTGTGCGGCTGTAAAGCGACCTCAGACTCGTAGTAGTTGTACAATGTTGGTGCACCAAGGGAGAGAATAGCCATTGACGTGGCGGGACCGTTTCCGAAGAGTGAAAGCGGTAACAAGTATTTCATGGTTGTGATGGATTACTTCAGTAAGTGGCCAGAAGTCTTCGCCATTCCAAATCAAGAAGCTTCAACAGTTGCGGATAAGCTAGTTCATGAAGTCTTCTGTCGTTTTGGAGTACCTTTAGAGATTTACAGCGATCAAGGAAGGAATTTTGTGTCTTAAATATTCCAGGAAACTTGCCGAGTTATGGGTACTCACAAAACAAGAACGACTTCTTATCACCCGCAATCTGATGGAATGGTTGAACGATTTAATCAGACATTAGAGAGGTACCTAGCAAAAGTGTTAGACAATCGGCAACGAGATTGGGACAAGCACATACAACCGTTTTTGTTGTCATATCGAAGCGCTGTTCACGAAAGTACAGCAGTCACACCAGCTTTCGCAAACTTTGGAAGAGAATTATGGCTGCCTGCAGACCTGATCACCGGGATACCACCTGATACCCCACACAGTATAATCGATAATGCAACTTGCGGAACAAAATGAATGACATTTATGAGCACGTCAGACAATCGGGCCAGCAAATGTCTGAGAAGATGAAAACCCGGTACGACCGCAAAATGAACAATAAAGGCTTCGACGAAGGTTCACTAGTGTGGTTGCACAATCCAGTGTCGTGAAGCGACAGTTAAAAACTAATGAACCTAACCTAACAACGAAACAACCAAAAAGAAAATTATTTAAAATTTGTAAAGATATTTACAGTTTCTTTTATAAAATGTAAAGCCACAATTAAAAACTATAGAACCTAACCTAACAACGAAACAACCAAAAAAGAAAATAATTTATTTAAAAAATTGTAAAGATATTTACAGCTTTTTTTTTATAAAAAAAAAGGTATGAGGGTGATGATGGGCTGTAGTGATGATAGTGAATTACAATTTCTAAAAAAAATAAAAGTTAATAAAGATAAATGAGTACGGAAACAATGTATGTACAGGCTATGCCTGTGGTAGATGCACATCGCCTAATCTAGGTACACGCAGCGCTTGAAGTAGGCACACACAGCGACCATAATGAGCACACACAACCCCCGGAGTAGACACACACAGCGCCTGGAGTAGATTTTTTTTTTATCCAGTTTTGAGGCTAATGCAGAAAATCAAAAACAAAATGGAAAAATAGTGTAAAATGATATGTAAGTAGCATAACACTACACCAGTCCGCAGCAAAAAGAAATCTCCTAAGCTTCAAGCTAAATGGGACGGCCCGTACCGGATTGTAACCAGGATCAACGATGTAACCTACCGGATACAGTAAGGCGCAAGAGAAACTCCTAAGATCGTCCATGTGGATCGCCTGGCGCGTTATTATGGGGCCGATAATGCTCGGGACGAGCATGTTTTAGGAGGGGGCAGTGTTGTGCGGCTAAGTTGACATCTGGCACTAGCGCCATCTAGTGTCGGGTAACAAAGCGAAGAGAGAGCTTTCCAGAAAATGACATCACTAATCTTTCAACCGACAGCGCCATCTAGTATCGAATTGAAGAACTAAGCTTTCTGGAAGCCCCAAACTCGAACTTTCTGGGCTTGGTCGGTTGGCGCGCGTATTTACTCGCATATTCTGGAATATTCTGGATGTTTTCGTGGAAGAGCCCTATATAAAGGCGCTGCAATACGCGATCTGGGAAGTATTCAATTCGGCGAGACAAGCGAAGCTTCGGAGCGGAATAAAGTGAATCAGTGTGATTAATTATTGGTGTTTTAAGTTTTAATTTGTGTAAAGAAAATTAAAGTGTTAATTTAGGTAATTTTATCGGCAATTTTTATTGTCACGAACCTCAAGCTCGTGACAATATTGTCAATAATAAGTTGAAATTGAAATTGACTATCTATTGATATATTACAGAGTATGATGATAGTCTGATTTACATTGCAACGAAATGGTGGATTGTGCACAACATTTAATCCATCCGCTAAAATGTTAAGTTTATTTAATGTCAATATGTATCTATGATTTCAATAAATTAGGGGAAAATGAACTCATATTGGATGTTTAAAATAATGTATAAATTGTAATTTATGTATGTACTTAAAGAATATTTTTTATTATTTTTTAATTATCATTAATTTATTATTTATTAATTATTATTAATCTGAACATGGACCTATGTTTAGCAGTGGACTTGTGAAGTGTGTGGCTGTAATGGTGATGATGATTATTATTAATCTATCCTTTATCTGGTTCTGTACTCGGATAGCCATCGTAGCCCTACTGTACAAACACTTCAGCATTTCGAAATACCGACAGTTAACTTGGTACCGCTGAAGGGACTGTAGCACTGCCCGAATTTCGACGCAATCAAAGGCTTTCTCATAGTCCACATACGCCAGGCAAAGTGGCAGACTTGGAAGAACTTGGAACTTGGAAGAAGTTGGAAGACGTTTTCAAGCTACTGGACTGGAAAGGATACGGTATTAACATCAATGGCAAGTACATCACTCACCTTCGATTTACCGACGATATTAAACCTCCCGCTGCTAAAGGACCGGGCCAGACTACAGCCGGACCTCGTAAATCCAGTCTTGGTGGTCTGCAATTCTTTGAGGCGGCTGGATTTACCGGTGGACGAATGGTCCTTTTTGCTGCTCCACATTGTGCTGTCCCGCCTGCCCCTCGATCTTCGGATTCACTTCGAGGAGAGGTACGGCGGGGACTGCGCCTCCTATATTCCGCCCTTCAGGGATCTGCTGCGGTTCTTGGAGGAGCAGTGCAGACAGATTGAGAACGTAGCGGGTACCGTCGACGACCTACAGACTGCTAGCCGAGCCGTGCCCAGGGAGAGGCGGAATTCCCCGGGCAAGTCGTCGTCAACCTCCCTCAGACCGAGTGGAGCTCCCGCGGGAGCCCGCCGCCCCCTACCTTCTTATAGTGGCCTAGTGACCTGGGAGGCGCCCCCCTGCTTCTATTGTCGAGCATCCGATCACCGGGTGACGTCGTGCCCTAAATTATTAGGTAAGCCGGTCCCAGCGAGACGAACTATCGCCAAGGAGCGCCGCTGGTGCTACTCATGTTTGGAAAGGCACCTCCAACGAGACTGCCCGCACCAGCAGCCCTGTCCGCACTGCCAGGGCAATCACCATGCCGTTTTGTGCCTGGGTGCGAACGGCGCTTCCTCTCGGGGCTCTGCCGGGCCCTCATCCCCCACGGTGGGGGCGCTCAGCCGCGCCCTCTGTCGGGCGACGCTCGTCGCTCTCCTGCCGCCCACCGTGCCGCTGGTATTATTCGCGCAAATAAACTCAAGAATAAGCCTCGTTGTCACGTATATTAGCGACCAAAACAACATCATCGAGGCCGTCTATAAGTGACGCCGAAATTATATCAAAACTCGCGACCTCTAAATCGACCCGGGAGATTACGTAACGCACTACGTTCAACGGGCGCGGTTTCACCGATCAAGGCTTTCGGCCGACTGCCTCGCTTGAGCAGCGCGCACGACGCAGCTAGCCTCCTCTCCCGCGCGACACTAACTGTTACCTCACCCCGCTCGAGATTATCGGGCGTAAACAATCAGCATAAAGTTGAACTGCAAGAGGTGTAAGACTGGCTTAGACTGTAGTAAATAATATTTTAACAGAATGCACTCATACGCTAAATATTCGTCTACGCCATCTGGATAGTAATTAATAATATTACACTTTCCAGATCTATGTGTCCCGCATTTTTGTCTTGAAAATGCAATAAAAATTTTAATTTATTGCCACATGTCTTATACACTTGGCTTCTTTTATTTAAATCCAATCAGCTTACCCAACGCAAATTTTATCGTGTTTCTTTAAACAATTTCTGCGCCGTGTACTGAGATTTTATCTGTAGACTTATCTGAAAATTTTGATGTAATGTATCTCCAACGTGTCACTGTAGTCTGTTTCCACACCAGTACTTAATTTTTTGCTTTCTTTTCGTATTCATTTAGCTTCTGATCTGATTGTTGCCTTATGTTGTTCACAATATTGTTGCCTTATGTTTTTTACGTGGTAGAGCCACGCTGTAGATATATTATGGTTGTAGCATGAATGGGTCGTCTCGACCGGAGAAAAAGCACGCTCTCACAGAATACCAGCGTAAAATAGCAGCGTAATGCTGTTGTGTTTCTTATGGTGAGTGTAGAGAACCGGAGACCCGTTTTACTAGAATGAGGCATTCCATCTTAGTCACCGACCGAAAACAATATTAGATGGGCTGAAAAGTTCGTATCATTTCTATGAGATGGCGCCACTAGAATTCAATCCATATCATTTTTAGTTAGTACCAACCCTCAAAGAAACGTGTATAAATTTGACTGAGCTGTCTGATTATTAGTTTGTGAAATACATCATTTTGAGTGAAGCAACTTTTGTTATTTTGAAAAAATGGATAAAAGGAAATTGCGTGTGTTACTGAAACACTATATTTTGAATAATAAAAGTGCAGCTGATACCAGAAAGTGGCTTGATGAGTGTTATCCGGACTCTGCGCCGGGCCAAGCAACCATTCGTAAGTGGTTTGCTAAATTCCATACAGGCCATATGAGCACCGAAGAGGACGAACGCATTGGACGTCCAAAAGAGGCTGTTACGGACGAAAACATCAAAAAATCCACAAAATGATTTTAGAAGATCGTAAATTAAGGTTGATTTGTATAGCTGACACTCTTAAGATATCAAAGGAACGTGTAGGACATATCGTTCATATTTGTGTATGCGATAGCTATGTGCAAAGTGGGTGCCGCGCGAGCTCACAATCGACTAAAAACAAGAACGTGTCGATGCTTTAGAGCAATGTTTGAAGCTGTTTAACCGCAATAGAAGTAAATGTTTGCATCGATATGTGACAATCGATGAGACATGGATCCACCACTACACTCCGGAGTCTAGTCGGTAGTCATCTGAGTAGACTGCACGTGATGAACCGAATCCAAACCGTGGAAAAACTCAGCTGTCGGCCGGTAAGATTATGGCATCCGTATTTTGGGATGCACATGGAGTTAATATTAATCGACTATCTTCAAAAAGGATAAACAGCGACTATTATATAGTGTTACTGGAGCGTTTGAAGGACGAAATCGCTAAAAACGGTCCCATTTGAAGAAGAAGAAAGTGTTGTTCTATCAAGACAATGCGCCGTGTCACAAATCGATAAAAACGATGGCAAAATTGCATGCATTAGGCTTCGAATTGCTTCTATATCCACCGTACTCTCCAGATTTGTCCCCCAGCGACTTTTTCCTGTTCTCAGATTTCAAGAGAATGCTTGCTGGAAAAAAATTTAAAGCCGATGAGGAAATAAGCTCCGAAACAGAGGCCTATTTTGAGGCTAAACACAAATCGTACTACAAAAATGTTTTTGTAGAACGAATTTTGCCAAAAAAATGTATTTTTCTATAAAACGACACGAACTTTTCAGCCCAACTATATTATACACCGATCAAAAAAAAAGATTTTGGGAATTCCCTTAGAGTAAAAATAATAGCTTGCTTAAAAAACTAAGGAAATTCCCTGTTCCTTTCGATAGACACGCATACAGGTTGATTGATCGCGGGGTTGCCAACCTTATGATCATTTTTTTTCAGACCTTTTTTCTACATTATATCGTCTATTGTTTTTAATGTGGGCTGGGGTCCTTGGTATCCACGGGGCTCTGGACAGCTGCTCAAAAAGCCCTAAAGTAGATCCGGCCCTGCATTCTCTATCGGTCGACGAAAAACTAAGCAAATAAACTTAATAAAAAATATCATTAATTATCAACTGTATGGTGAACATACTTGCATAAAGTGACCACGAGAAATCTAGAAATTTTTCACAGCTTGAGTTTTTAATAAGAATTTAATTCTTGTAGAAAACCAGCCCCATCACCAGGTGTATATTTATTTTATTAGTTATAACTTGATATTGGGTCACTACAATGTTTGTATTTTTTTAAGATAATTCATAGCCATATTTTTCCACATCTCTATCTGTCGTATCTTTTGTCTGATATAAAATTATTCGGATCGAACCCGGGTTTCTGTTATATTTACAGCGAGCGTTAACCATCTGAGCTACCACGGCTTTTCTGAGCTACTACGGCTCTTGTTGTTAAGGCATACACGAAGTAAATGGTTGCGTTGGCGTGAGGACCACGGATCTACAAAGAAAAATAAAGGGGAATATTAACGTTGTCGATGTTGAGGAGCCGTGGTAGCTCAGATGGTTAACGCTCGCTATAAATATAACAGAACGTGAGTAAGCCGGGTTCGATCCCCGCCGGCACCAATGAAATTGTTATTTGCAATTTTAAGTGCTGATTTACCACGTGCTCGGCGGTGAAGAAAAACATCGTGAGGAAACCTGTGTGTCTGAGGAATAAGAAAAAAAAATATTTCGAAGACATGTGAAGTTCGCCAACACGCATTGGGGCAGCGCGGCGGACACTTCCTTGCCCTAAAAGCCTCTCAGAAATGAGGGGAGGCCTGTGCCCAGCAGTGGGACGTATATAGGCTGTAACTTCACTTTTTAACGTTGTGCATTTTTGATATTTTGGAATGGTTAGGGAATAATTTTGCACGAATTACTTTAATTATCAGTATAAAAGTACTATCATTTATGTGGTAGAATACAATATTTATTTATTGTGCTATCGTACACAAACATGACAATTATATTACATTAAAAAGTTTATCTTCTCCTACGCCGCGCCGGCTGTCTACTCTCCATCCGTCTTACAAATTTTCTATCAGGTCACGTATCCTGACGCATACTCATTACAAAAAAAGTGAACAACGCCGCTAAAGAAGTTTTCACTTCAAAAATCAGCCTGTAAAATCACTGCTGGACTTACAAATTTGTACCAAAACGATTTAATATGCATATGTGTGAGTGTGTGCTGTAGCAGTGTGTTGAACAAGATTTTGGCTTGGTTTTAGCGTCACTTGGAATGTACACAGTGTTGTCTTTCTTTCTTTGTTTATTTGAAACTGTGACATGCATGTTTGGCAATCTAAGGGGAGAAGAAGAAGTGAAGTAACTCGTAGTTTGTTATCATTATAATCACATATATAAATGTGCTATTGATCTCGATGTCTGTATTTGTGTTCTGGGTTTTACTGAGGCAATAAATATTATTAGAGTATATGATAACTTAAGCAACACGCATTTTTTATGAGCTGTGATGGTCCTAGTGAGAATGCTAGGTCATAGTCAATTTTCAAGTCAATCGGCTGTCTACAAGTTAGTGAAAATTACATTAAAAGACTCCGTTACACACTTCGATAGATACACGCGAGAAAACGTTACGACGAAATTAAAACGATGTGTTTTGGTGTTCTTAGAAATCCTTGGGAAAGAAAAAGTTTTTGTAATAACAATATTTTACTGCAGCTTGTTTAAAATTTCAAAATATATAATCTCAAATGTTAAAAATAAAATTTTAAACAGATTTGTAATAAAATTCATACACACATATTTGACATTCGCCTTTTTTATACTTCATTCACGGACATAAATTTCATGCTATTCGCATGACATGTTATGTAATTATTTATTTAGTCTCCGGCAAACGACTGTTTTAAAGTGGATAAACTCTTTAGCATTTCTTTGTTGTTTTGTATTTTTTTATAGGATAAAAATTAGAAACAAGCACACATTCCACAGGATTTTAAATGGTTGCTGTGGTCCATAGACATCTACATCTATCATCGATTACGAATCAAGATGTAGATGCGTCACCCGCATGGACTAAGATGGAATGTCTCGTTTCCAGTAAAAAGGGTCTCCGGTTCTCTACACTTACCATACGAAATACAGTAGCGTTAAGTTGCTATTTTACCTTGGTATTCTGTGAGAGCGCGGTCCCGCCCCGGTCGAACCGACTCATTCTTGCTACAACTATACCAATAATATAGCTGCGGTATGGTTCCACCACGAAAAAAATGTTAAATAAAACCAATTTTTAAGGATTTTATAATGTTTAATTTAACTTTTTAATGACCAACATTTCGGGTGGTACTGAGGTGTTTAACATCCCTATATATGATAACTACGACAGATAGCCCTGAATATAAATGTTTGGTCCGATCTACGCAGAATGAGCTTACAGTTTGGACTTAATTTTTATTAATTATAGGATTCCAAGCAGATGGTAGTACCCATCTATCTTGTCTATTGAAATTAGGATGTTTTTTAATTTCAATAGCCTCGCGAATCATCTTACGTAGGAATCGGTGTCCTTTTGCGACGATTTGTGGTCTATCGATGTGGGGTCGATCTTAAACATGTTCACAGACTGCAGACTTCGCGGAACGTCGCATCGGTGCTTCACGTCAGCTGTATGTTCTTTTACGCGGGCTCTTATAGATTTTTTTTGTTTGTCCTATGTACGAGAGATCACATTCACAATCCTGCCCTTGACGGATGGTAAAAATTGACTAATCTTCTTCGGCGGCTCTTAGTGAGTTTCAATGGAAGCTCGCTTCAAGATGTAGCTGATTTTGTCAGTGACTAATCTGACGTATGATAGTACAGCAGACACACTTTCTTGCATAGCGGAGCATCACGGTCGTTGTAGACGGTGCAAGCTCCGATTACAAGCCTATTAATGCTGGTGTTCCACAAGGCTGCGTGCTATCGCCAACGCTGTTTCTTCTGCATATCAATGATATGTTGCAAACCCGTAACATTCATTGCTATGCAGATGACAGCACTGATGATGCTCTGTACACCGGCCGTGCCAATATTTCTCGGGAAAACGTCTCCGAGTACCGGGACAAACTTGTGTCTGAAGTCGAGTCTTTGCTGAACAGAGTCTCTGATTGGAGGCGACTAAATCTAGTCCAGTTTAACCCCTAGAAGACACAAGTTTGCGCGTTAACCGCTAGAAAGAACCCCTTTGTCGTATCTCCTCAGTGTCAAGGCACCCTCCTTGTTGCCTCCGCCAGTATCGGAATCCTCGGCGTCGATATATCGAGTGACGTGCAGTTTCGTGGTCACTTGGAAGAGAAGGCCAAATTGGCCTCTAAAAAGCTTGGCGTGCTCAGCAGAACGGGACAGTATTTCATGCCGGTACACCGCCTGCATCTTTACAAGGCGCAGGTTCGGCTGCACATGGAATACTGTTCCCATCTCTAGGCTGGAGCTCCCCAGTACCAGCTCCTTCCACTTGACCGCATCCAGCGCAGAGCGGCTCGAATCGTCGACGACCGAGTGCTTTCCGATCGGCTCGATTCACTGGCGCTGCGAAGAGATGTGGCAGTGCTCTGAGGAATTGTTCGGATTAATCCCAGCCGCCAAATTTCGTGAACGCACTACGCGGCAAACGTCCCGATACCATCCACACCATCTGGATGCTTGGCGGTCAACCACTGTACATTTCAAAAGTAGTCTTCTTCCGCGTACGACCTGTCGGTGGAATAGTTTAATACCGGCAATTTTTCCGGACCGATACGACCTGGGGACCTTCAAGAAAAGAGCATACTCCTTTCTAAAGGGCCGGCAATGCACCTGAAATTCCCCTGGTATTGCGGTTGATCATGGGCGGCGGTAGTCACTTAACATCAGGTGAGCCGCATGCTCGTTTGCCCCCTCTTCAATAAAAAAAAACATACTCGACTGTGGCCGGCTTCACTCGGTCACTAGGCGCGGGACACGAAGATTGTTGTCTTACAATACTTGCTTGACGTGCTGCAGCTGTCAAGAAGCGGTCAGATGTTTTCTGTCACAGATCTCTTGTGCTCTCTGAAACAAAGATTTTCCCACGGTAGCTAACTATGAAGGATGGTCGTGAGATTCACCGTTTAAATATTGTTTGGTATGGGTATTTTCCTATACGAGTACACAGTGTGACCAATAGTTTTATCAGGATTTCGGATGACTAAATCATCTAGAAAAGCTGAAGAGCTATTTGCCTCAAATTCCATTGTGAATTGTATATTAGAGTTTACGGAGTTGAGGTGGTCTGAAAATGCAGTTACTTTGTCAGATGGAAAATTTGTGAAAGTGTCGTCTACCTAAAGCCTGCAGAATCTTGGTTTTACAGGAGCAGTAAGAAGGGTTTTCTCCTCAAAGCTCTCCAAGAATATGTCGGCGATTACGTTAGATATAGGTGAGCCCATCGTCACACCGTCTATTTGCTCCACAATAGATACCCAGATGCTCAGATGTGAGGCAGTGTTTGAGTAATGCTGCATATTCTGCAGGCATGTTGTTATCTTCTAGCTTCCTACTTACAATTGAGTAAGCATAATGCAGTCTTCAATAGTCTGAACATCAAAACTGACCAGAGTTTCATTGTAAGCGAGATTTATGTAGGTATTTTATCTACTAACCGGAGAGCCATTTTACTCAAAACGAGGCATTTCATCTTAGTCCTCACGGGTGACAACGCATCTGAATTCTGATTAGTAATCGAGGATAGATGTAGATCTTTATAGGCCACAGCAACCACTTACCATCGGGTGGACTTTGTGCTAGTTTGTCACCCTATCCTATATGAAAAAGTGGTACGAATCCTTTGTGTGTGCTTTCAGGGGATACAGTATTTTTGGCAAGTGTTGTGCCAACTTATAAGTTGGTGAATCGATGTGGCTTATTATAAGACAGAGTGGAGCGTTTTGTTTGTGTATTTTTGGTAACCCATACAACCGAGATGGCTTGGCACGTGACGGTATTATCGAATTCACGTCGAGACTTAATTTTTCGGATTATTTATTTATTAAATCATCAGTAGTTTTAAATTATTAGTTGTAGGTTCTGCCCGTACGTTGTTACGTCGGGAATTAAAAAGTTAAATTAAACGCGATAAAATCCGTAAAAATTAAATTCATTTCATTTGTAGTGTTCCCGTATATATAAGAAATCGTTACGTAAAACACATTGAAACCTATTGAATTTATAATTTACAAGCACAAATTTATTATCAAGTTTATGAAAAGGGAACGTTATTAATTGATAAAGAAAAGGAAATTGTAGCTAGGAACTCATTAAAATCATTATTTATGTTTCAAATTAAATGCATATGTAGTTACACGTCGCATTGCATGTAACTTCAGAGAATACGTGACACAGTCGTATCGTCAGAATTGCGGCTAAACCTTCTAACGAAATTTACATACTTAAGTCTTAAAGCTGTCTACTGCGGAACGGAAAGCTACGCTTAAGAATGACATGACATCATGTAAACAGATTGTAGGGCACTGACTTTCTTTTATTTCTATGTAGTTGCAAAATGTTTTGAATGTTGTAATCTACCCCAGAAGAGTCTATTGTCGAGGTCGGGGCAAAATATAAATTGAGGAGTGCAAAACCATACAAAATAACATGCATCTTAAAAGCTATGGAGCAAATTTGAACTTCTCGCTATGAAAATCAATGATTTAAAAAAATCGGGAAGTTACTGGTTTCATTTGACTTCATGTGAATTTAAATAAATTCGGCTCGTTATATTTTGGAAAATATCAAAAATAAAATTCTCAAAAAATTTTTTTTGAGATACCTTTTAAAGTAATGTATCCATCGATTCCAAAATCTAATTAGCTCTTTACCTCAAAAACAACACCAATTGCAGCAAACCGCATTAAAATCGATTCATTCGTTCAACAGAAATCGCTGTCGAAAATTTTTGACAACACTTTCTCTTGAATTTGTGTTGAAAATATCATGGCGATTTGAGTCATAATACGACTTTGGAGCGCTTTGCATTTAAAATTAGCGGGAAGTTGCAGGGATGGCCTGTAGGGTCAACCGTATTTTTTTTTGCATATATTATTACTTCTTTCCATTTGTATTTAAAGATTATAAAATACAGTTATTATATTTCAATAAAAGTGAAAATTGGTTAAATTATTATAAAAGTTTCGAATAATACACACACATATTACACAGAAAAGAGGTTTATGGTACAAGAAAGAAAAAGAAAAAGAAATGTTTCCAACCGCCATTTACTTTATCTTACATGTGTATCAGCCGATTCGTTTTATTTAAAATTTAATCATCATTACGTAAATGGAACAGGTAGGAAGATCAGTAAAGGATGAGATGAGCGTTGGAGGCGGTTTTGGGCGCTATCTTAATCGTTTAGCGTTTCAAGCGTATTTATGCGGCCAGTAATAAGTTATCAGAAGCCTAATTACGGCCGCGAAACCACCTGTCCGCTATCATCACTGTACATAGGCCTTCGCATATACTTCCGTGCGTCTTACGCGTGGACCCTCCCTCGCTGTGCGATTGGTTGACGAGGAGGGTGCGCGCGCAGCGGCCCTCCTCGCTGCCGGTGTGAGACGGTGAGACTCCGGAGGAGCCGGTCGTCGCAATGTGCAGCCGCGAACAGTGCCGCCGTGACCAGGCTGCCACGCTGCCGTCAACAGACACTCCGCCGCGACCGCGTTCGAACTATACACGCATCCGATTGCTCGGCAAATTAAAATTGTAACTTTTGGTTTTCGTTCAGTTTTTAAAAATTATGTTGGACTTTACAACTTTTGCGATTTAATTTGGCTTATGACAGTGATTTGCAGAATATTAAACTGAGGTTGTAGTTGGTGATGTGCGATGGGTAGGCAAGAGGAAGCTAATCATGCGGTGGCGGCTTGCGCGTGGGCCTGCGCCATCCTTGTCGTCGTTGCAGCGGACGCACACGCCGACGTCGACACCTCCACCGGACTTGGTGACAACACACTTACTAATTCAGGTACCTTTCCTAGATATGTTAATGTCTATCATAATTATTTAAAAAAAATTTTTTACGTGGCTGCGCTCTCACAGAATACCAGCGTGAAATAGTAGCTTAATGCTGCTCTATTTCGTATGTTGAGTGTAGAGAACCGGAGACCCTTTTTCCTGGAAACGAGGCATTCCATCTCAGTCCTCACGGGTGACAACGCATCTGCATTTTGATTTGTAATGGAGGATAGATGTAGAAGTCTACGGGCCGCAGCAACCACTTACCATCAGACTGTGTGCTCGTTTGTCACCCTATTCTATAAAAAAAATCCCGACCGTAGGATTTTCATCTCTATCGTGGAGGCGGTTAACATACATAAAAAATATTTGTAGGCCATGTAAACACTTGTTCCGTTCGGGATTTGAACCCGCTAGCCTGCAGTGCCACAACTACTGCATTATAAAGCCGTATTTAAAATAGACAGATGATATTCGCTCTACTTGGATATACTACTGATACTACAACCCTTCACAAAGCTGACTGATTATATGCTTCCCCCATTGATTGACATGAATATAATTTTACACCGTTGTAGCAGTATATTGCTATGCATTTATATTATGGATTAAGCTGAGAATAATCACTACTATATTTATAATGATCTAATAATGTTAATTCTTATTCTAAATTCTTAGACTTCGTTTACTAACTTAGACTTCTTTTTTAACTTATTTTACTAACTCTGATAAGTTTTTGAATAAAGTTTACGTTATGGACAGAGGCAATTAAAAACTTCTTTTTTCGCGCGTCTATGGTAACTTCTTTTCAAAAAGTTGTTACATTAATAATTGATTAAAATCATAGAATTGTTATTAATTATTTTACACAAAGTAGGTGTCTACTACACCAAAGTATTATTGATCGTGTGCTTGTTTTTTTCACTAAGAATCGCCAGCACACACATTATGGATCACGTACATTGTATAGGAACATGTATGTTCATCATGAATTTAATAGTAGTTTAAAGTAGGGAAGTTTTTCAGTAAAACAATTTTATATGAGACTTAATGCGTATTCAATATTATATATATATATATATATATATATATATATATATATATATATATATATATATATATATGTTTAAATGAATATAACTATTTCTACTAGCAATCTATTTGAAAATAAAGTCAAATGACTAAAATTTAGTACAATGCTAAAGAGAGAAAAATCATAATATTTTGACCGGCAATGTAAAATTTAAGTATTGGGTATAAATGGATTACGGTTACAATTTAAGGTAAGCGAGCTCTACGTTCTTGTTAGATAAATCTTGTAGCTTGTAGGTGTTGTTTCTTTTCAATAAATTGCCTTCTTTGAACCGACGGCGGTGAGCGTTGCATTTAGATTTACAACGGCTTTTTAAATTTAAAGTAGCCTAGTATTTTATTGTCTTGAATCTTTTATTAAATTTTTGAACTCTTTTTTGTATATCTATTCATCATGAATAGCTTTACTTTTTCTGTGTATAAGTAATTTTACAATTTCAATTTTCTTGCTTTATTAATTTAATTTCATCTCATTAATAAACATTGTTTATTTCGTTCCGTTGTAGCTAAGGAGCTAAGTGCTCGCTGGAAAACTGTGAGAAATTCGGGTTCGGTCTCACCGACATCAATGCAATTGTCAATTACAAATTTTAGCGAAGGAAAACATCGTGAGGAGATCTACAAGTCTGAGAATATGAAAAAAAAAACCTATTAAGAATAGGGGTAGCGCGGCGGATAATTTCTTACCTAAATGAGAGGCCTGTGTCACTGTGTCTATCCTTATATATAGGTAAAGGCTTTAATTGCACTTTACTAAATAATAATTCAGTATTATACAAAGAAATTTTTATTTGAAACTTTTCTTATGTGTATTACCTATATTGTGCTTGAATATTAAAGAATATGTCAAAATAAAGTTTAATTAATAATGAGTTGCAACGTTTAGTAGACTTGTGTATTATTGCAGTATCAAATCGTTTACTAAAGATGTTATCGGTCAGGTGAATTAGAGATAAAGTTGAAAGTTAAAGTTATAGCCTATATACGTCCCGCTGCTGGGCAAAAGCGTCCTATCATTTCTGAGAGGGTTTTAGGGCAAGGAAATTTTTGTCCCAATGCATGTTGGTGACTTCAAATGTCTTCGAAATATATATTTTTTTTTAAATTATCAGATATACAGGCTTCTTCACGATGGCCGGCCCATTGCTCCTTAAGTTTACTAATTCGTTGGGCTATGTCAGTCACTCAGGTTCTAATGTGGATATCCCTATTTCTAAGTATATCATGCAGAGAAACCCCGAGCATAGCCGCCTCCATAGCTCGACGAGAAGGTATGTCGTAATCTCCCGAACGCTACCCAGCGGAATCGAATCCGTCGATTGACCTCTCGGTCGAGGTTGAACTTACCTAGTCGGACTATTTGTCCCAGGTAAACATATTCGTCAACAAATTCGAGCTTAGTGATCCTAACAACTATCGGCATAGGTGTGACATGGATGTTATGTTACACATGTTCTTTGTTTTGTCTGTGTTCATCTTAAGACCTATCCTTTGGGAGGCACTCTTGAGGTCATTGACCATGGTACTTTCCTCCAGCGATTCTGCCATAAGGTCTGAAGGTTATGTATATGGTCCAAGAAGAGTACAATCTGCCATTTTGCCTGGCGTATGTAAACTATGAGACAATTTTTGATTCCGTCGAAATTTGGGCGAAAGTTGACTGTCGGTATATCTAAGTGCTGAATTTTTTGCACAATAAGGCTTCGACGACTATCCGAGTACAGAACCAGAGTACGAAACCAATCCAACTGTAGAGGTGTAAGACAAGGTGGTGTAATATCCCCGAAACTCGTCACCGATATATTGGAAAACTTTTTCAAGCTGTTTCTATGTTACCAAAATTTTCCCTTAAAAAGCATAGCAGCACAGTTTGGTAGTGTTTTGTAATTGCATAGGCAACACCAAGTATTCAGGCATCACCAAAAAAAAAAATGCCATCTTCTCGTTTCTGGAGTCTGTCAAAGGTGCTCGCGTGTTTTTCGTTCGTGAATCCTAATTGTGAATTTTGACGATTTCAAAGGTAAATATCTATTTTTATTGTACACATCTTATAAAGTATGTATTATGCACGAATAACTAATAAGGCATGGCAGTGTATCTGTGTTTAAAATGCGCCTCTATGTCGAGTTATGTCTATTTATAACCTTGAAAAATCGCGCTTTAACGTTACTTCTACGTAATTTTGATGTTACTGGTAACGTTGATAGTATGTTTCTTAGCGTTTTTTTTGTTGTAAAGGTATATTGTAATCCTAAAGGCCTATATTCAGCTGCAGACTTTTGATAGGCAGTGATGATGAATAAATGATTATTATTTTATAGTGATCAAGCAGTGAAAGAGTTTATTTAAATTAAAATATTAAGAAACGTGTGCTAATTAACTAAGCTATATCATATGTCTATGTTTTAAAAAGAATTGTCCAAAATGAAATATTAAACTTTATTAGAAAATAACTTACATTTCGATATTTGATATCAAATTTTAATTGCATCAAATGAGTAAATTGTTATTATCAATAGCTGGCGTGATATAATAACAATGACTAGTTATTGTAAAACGTTTTATTGTTAACGTTTATATTAGATAGTCAGGCCGTCATGCCAGTAATTTGGCTAGTCATAAATTACGCGTTTAACTGAATTACGCGAGCTGAAAGCATTCCACTACTGCCGAATGCCAACCATTTTCATTTCCCTGCTACTCTCACGCGCCCACTGATATGTAGGCATTCGACGCACTACCCAAATGAGCTTTGAATCAATGAAATTTAATTACGGGGCCGTTTTCCATGAAAGTGTCATTCGGTCGCTATGTTTGTAACCTAAGTGGAGTTATTAGATTTGTATTGCATTTTTCTTTCTATAACCAGGTAACTATGAGCCTAATATAGTGCCATTTTTAGAACTATATATTAAGGCTTTTTCAGTGTCCTAAATGCAGGAAACTTTGATGAGTTTAAAAAAATTCGATGATATTTTGTTTTAAAATATTTACAGTGGTTAATTTTTCTTTATTAAATTTCAATATCATACTATTTATAATGCGTTTGTTCACCGGACTGCATGACTTCTGGAATTCTTTTCCAATTATCACCAATGAAAAAATATTTCAACATAGATTATAAAAAATAGCTACTAATTGAAAATATAGTTGGGTTGGCAAAAATATTTAACTGTTAAATTACGAATACTTCTTGAGTTTAAATAAATAAATGTTAAGAAGCAGACAGTTATATTATACTAGCTGTGACCGCGTCTAAGTTCGCGTGGAATTGTTACTATTAATATATAAGTAGTACAGTAATATTTTCATTCATACTTAGTCCAGATGTTAGCATAACAATGATTTATTCTTATAAACTGCGTTAGTATTTTACACGTAGCAGAGCCACGCTGTAGCTATATTATGGTTGTAGCATGAATGTGTAGCAGACATCACCGCAAGGACATCGTTATCTCGTAACAATGATCGACAGAACAACAAGATGGCCAGAAGCAATACCTACCGATGATACTTCAGCCGAATCCGTCGCGAAGATAATTTATGAAAATTGGATTACTCGTTTCGGATCACCTAAAACCATCACAACGGATCAAGGAAGGAATTTCGAAAGCAACCTATTCCTCAAACTTCTTCAAACTATGGGAATACAGAAGACGCGTACAACAGCATACCATCCTCAGTCAAACGGAATAATCGAACGATGGCATCGTACATTAAAGACTGCACTCAAAACTCGTTTATCTCAACATACAAAGTGGATTGATGAGCTACCTACAGTGCTACTCGGACTACGAGCAACACCGCGTGCAGACACTAGTCTTAGCGCCGCTCAGCTAACCTACGGCTGCAGCATAAGGCTGCCGTGTGACTTCTTCAGTTCAGCAGCGTCAAACAAACAAGAAATGGATTACGATTTCGTAACTAAACTTCGAGAATCAATTAACAAAGCCTTATCGTTGAAATGCACCGAAATGCAATCACACAGAAATGATAAATCAGTATTCATTCACCAAGATTTGAAAACATGCAAACAAGTTTTTGTAAGAAACGACGCAATGAAAAAACAATTTCAACCTACCTACGATGGACCGTATAAAGTATTAGAGAGAAATAGCAAGACTTTTAAACTACAAATACCCGGAAGGAAATCTACGATTATATCGATCGACCGACTAAAGCCTGCCTATATTATTAACGAGGATACTGCAGAGGATTCATCATCATCATCAAAACCACCAGCGAGGAAGCTTGAAAATTCATCATCTACATCAACCCAGTTGAAACCTATTTTAAAAACTACGAAATACGGGCGAGTCGTCAAGCCTCCGGTACGCTTTCGCTGGGGGGAGAGTGATGTAGCAGCCAGATTAATCAAACCGAAACGGGAATAAATAATATATACTCCGCTGCTACCATAACGCGGAAGGCGAGAATAAATAAAAAAACATTTTATTTCCTAATTATTCTTGGCTACTGAGATACTGCGGACTGTATGTAGATAATTTGACGTTCTTATAAAGAAACAAGAAGCAGCCGCAAATATCATTCAGCGCCACACCGACTTCACTAGCCGCTATCGTCACGTATCCGTCGACCAATGGTGAGCCGTTTCTTCAACGCCGCAGTTCGTTTCCTCTTGCTGTTCCAGAGCTGTATTCCACACCGCCGCCGCCCGCCGACTACGCGTGCGCACCGATCTGCATGTCTTATATAGCCCGGTCCAGCGACGTAGCTTCGTGAACAACAAACAAGTCTCACGCCGGGAAACGAAACGTAGATAATTGTATATTTTAAATAGTTTTCATTGGTCATAAAATAAGCAATATAATTGGCTAGGCAAAATATTAATTGTTACCATTGGCAAATCAATAGTGAGCCAGCCATATAAATATAGGCAAGGTTGATGCAAAAGATATTCCATTCCGAATCCCATTCGACAGTACATTCATAAACATAAACAGTAGTTTCATTTCTCCACCTTAAAGAAAACCACTCGGAGTCTGTTAATAGTGGACAGTTCATCTCCACTATTA
Organism: Parnassius apollo; assembly: GCA_907164705.1. Classification (NCBI taxonomy): domain Eukaryota; kingdom Metazoa; phylum Arthropoda; class Insecta; order Lepidoptera; family Papilionidae; genus Parnassius; species Parnassius apollo. The sequence goes on from CAJQZP010000693.1 coordinate 22,207,285, forward strand.
CAAATGGATCGACTCGACCGTGATAGAACCACCGGTCTCACAGAAAATCAGTGTAAAATAGCAGCTTAATGTTACTGTGTTTCGTATGGTGAGTGTAGAGAACCGGAGATGGATTCGAAACGAGGCATTTCATCTCAGTCTTCAGAGATGACAACACATCTGCATATTATTTCTAAATTGAGGATAAATATGAATGTATCTATCGTAGTAGATGTCTATGTGCCATAATATCCACTTAACATTGGGTGGACTGCGTTTGCCACCCTTATTTTTTTTAAACTATAAAAAAGAAAACATTAAATAACACAACCCAACAAAAACACATTATGATTTATCTTTTTATATGTAGGCTTAACCATTGCCTCATAAGCAATTTGCAAGAGTGTTCAGGATGATGTTGGTAGAGGTACGCAGTTGACTCAGTAACGAAGCAGATATTTTACGTATAATGAAATGAAAGCTATCCGTGCATGCTTCAGCGGACTTGACAGACCCTACAATAACGCGGCAATTCCAACAGCACCCTGAACTCATTATTATACTTGACACGCAGGACGTTGTATGACCGTTGCATATATCTTACCCACAAGCTGAATGTGTAAAAGCACCGAAAATACGCTTTAAAAATCTTTAAAGGTCATCTGCTATCTTAAATTTGTCGACTTTCTTCAAAGAGCTATTACAAAGTTTAACAGGTAGTATGGTGAGTTGATTTTTCGCCGAATTAAAACTATAAGCTCACTCTTCGTTACATTATATTTCGAGTCCATAGCATTCACAGATCCCTATCAGTCTTCTGAGTCTATCTATCGTAGTTCTCAGCAGCACCATGCCATCTCCATAGCTTATATTGTCTATACAGACTCCGTCTATAGAAAAACTGATCTTAGTTCTGTTGAGCTCCATAATCTATTAAATAGAAGTAGTGATAATGATTATTGTTTTTTCCCCGAATGTAGGAATTATTGCAACACTGTGAACATTATTATTTTTAATCGGCGGTAATTCTACAACGTTTTATTCTTATATAACTAATGAACATACTGCATATATCCTTAGATTGTTGGAAATATCAATGACAATTTATGAAGCTCGAGCTGGCGGCGCACAGGAATTTGTAAATGCTCCGGTTCAATTATTCAATGGTTGGCTTTTATGAAAGTTCTGCGGTCGAGCTAACAGGCGATAACATCGTAACAAATTAATCAAAATTTCATCCTGACTCTAATATGAGTCTTGATTACTGGCTGAGGACAATGGAGATGGAGCCGCGGTGGATTCAAAGTTGCTGAAGTTGAATCGCTACGTGCCTACGACTGTAGAGCTCCTTTGTTACAAAACCAAGTAATGAAAACGCTGGCTGATAATAATTTACGAATAGCAGAAGTGTCGTTATATAATGGCGAAAATGGGGGTCCGAGAGGCATTCCAACGGGTGAGCGGGCGGGCGGGGCAGCCTCGACTGACAGCCGCGTCGACACAAACTAAAATAATTATCATCATGGTCTCTGGCCACGGCGGACGCTTTAATTGTTCATTTACATTTGCAACAATGATACCAGTTTGGAACTATTTCGTTCAGAATTCATTTGTTACGCGTGGCGCTACGTTACGTAGTACGGGGTAAATGGTCCGACAAATGGAAATAAATTGTAATTAATCTTATTTCGCGACTGTTTACTATTAGCCTTGATTTGCAACGATTCGCTTATTTTAAAAATGTATTGAATGGATTTAATATTAAAATGATTATATTATTTTTTATGCGTAGAAGAGTCATGCTGCAGTTAAATTAGTGGTATAGTTGAAGCCACGCTGCAGCTATAACAGTTGTAGCACCAATAGGTCGGCTCGACCGGGGAAGGACCATGCTCTCACAGAATCGTAGCTTAATGCTGTTTTGATTCGTGTGGTGAGTGTAGAGAACCGGAGACTCATTTTACTGGAAACGAGGCATTCCATCTTAGTCGTTACGGGTGACAACGCATCTGCATTTTGATTCGTAATCGAGGATAGATGTAGATGTCTATGGGCCGTGTCTCTCAGATGAGAAAGACTGTGTCATAGATATAGCACAGTCTTTCACCGTCTTAAATTTTCACGTAAAGTTGCCGTTCTGATCAAGGAATCTCTGATTTAAGATCTCGGTTATGTATCCTCTACAGAGCCTTCTTTACAAGCCAAGGGAATTCAAAGTGACGTTTTCTTTCAACATGCTGTAAAATTCTGAAGAATTTTAAACTAGGGGAATAATAAATACCTTAGTCAATAAGCAATCTCAAATAGTGTACATAATATGTAAATATCTCTCCTAATTACGCTTGTTATTATATAATATTAATAATTAGCCTTCTTTCTGTGCGTATTATAAACGTTACAGCCTTTTAAGGTCCATTGCTGAACATAGGCCTCCACCATAGACTGCAACATAGAATGAATACTTGCCATAGTGCCAACCCGCTTGCCACACTTGGCAAGCGGGTTGGCAACAGCAGGTTTTAATTTTTCTCTGTCACATTTTACACACACACACACGACACTCATGCGATTTATAAGGGGAATTGAATATTCTTACATCGCCACTACACGGCCAATTGCATATTATTAATTAGTTGTTAATTACAAACAAACGCGAAATTACAAGGTTTTCTCGTTGAAATTATATGTTTTCCGTTCGTTGCTTGATATAATAATATTTTACTTGCTAGAAATAATGATTTCTTATATTTACGCGAACACTACACATTGAAATAATATTAGTTTTTACGGAATTTATCGCGTATATTTAACTTTTTAAATACCCGACGTTTCGAACGCTTTACAGCACTCATGGTCACGGGCGGGACTGAGATGTTCAACGTCCATGTGTCATAGTTAACCGCGGTTACCATAGATTAAAATTTAACTTTTGTTCCGATCTATACAGTATGAACTAATGGTATCTTGAAGTCTTGCAGTTGTATGCTTGGGTTGGGATTTAATTTTATTTATTATCGGATCCCAAGCAGATGGTAGCACCCAGCCATCTTCTATATTGAAATTAGGATGTTTTTTGATTTCAATAGCCTCACGAATCATCCTTGGAAATAATCGGTGTTCTCTAGCGAGGATTTGCGGTCTATCAAATCTGATGTAGTGACGGGGGCGATCCTGTACGTGTTCACAGACTGCAGACTTCCCGGAGCGTCGATTCTTCACATCATCTATATGTTCTTTAACGCGGGTTTTTATTGATCTTTTAGTTTGTCCTATGTAGGAGAGACCACATTCACAATCAAGCTTGTACACTCCTGCATCTTGCAGAGGGACATTACACTTGACTGATGGTAAAAATTGTCCAATCTTCTTCAGCGGCTTGAAGTATGTTTTGATGGAAGCACGCTTCAAGATGTAGCCAATCTTGTCAGTGATTCCTCCAACATATGGCAGTACAGCAGGTACACGCTCGACTGTGGCCGGCTTCACTCGTTCACTGTGACGTAGGCGCGGGACTCGAAGCTTGTTGTCATGCAAAACTTGCTTGACATGGTGGAGCTCGGCAGCCTATTAAAGACCTACATCTGGCAGACAATAAAACTATGACTTTTTTAAAACTATTAGTTTTGATGTGTAGTCATTGTTTACATGCTTACCTGTTGAAGACTGCATCTCAATTTTAACTAGAAGGCTGGAAGAAAACAACATGCCCGTAGAATATGCAGTTTTACTCAGACACTGCCTTACACCTGGCTACCTATTGTGGAAGGAGGAGTTCTACAAGCAAGTAGATGGTGTGGCGATGGGCTCACCTGTATCTCCCATTGTCGCCGACATATTCATGGAAGACTTTGAGGAGAAAGCCCTGCTTAGTTCTCCCATAAATCCAAGATTCTACAAGCGGTACGTAGACGACACTTTCACAATTCTACCTTTAAATAAAGTAACTACGTTTTTGGACCATCTTAACTCTATAAATTCTAAAATTCAGTACACAATGGATTTAGAGGCAAACAATTCCTTAGCTTTTCTAGATGTGTTAGTAATTCGGAATCCTGATAACACCTTGAACCATACTGTGTATAGAAAAAAGACCCATACAGATAGATATTTAAACGGTGATCCTCACCACCATCCTTCACAGTTAGCTACCGTGGGTAAATCTTTGTTTCAGAGAGCACGAGGGATCTGTGACAGAAAACACCTAGCTGCCGAGCTCCACCATGTCAAGCAAGTGTTTGCATGACAACAAGCTTCGAGTCCCGCGCCTACGTCACAGTGAACTAGTGAAGCCGGCCACAGTCGAGCGTGTACCTGCTGTACTGCCATATGTTGGAGGAGTCACTGACAAGATTGGCTACATCTTGAAGCGTGCTTCCATGAAAACATACTTCAAGCCGCTGAAGAAGATTGGACAATTTTTACCATCAGTCAATTGTAATGTCCCTCTGCAAGATGCAGGAGTGTACAAGCTTGATTGTGAATGTGGTCTCTCCTACATAGGACAAACTAAAAGATCAATAAAAACCCGCGTTAAAGAACATAGAGATGATGTGAAGAATCGCCGCTCCGGGAAGTCTGCAGTCTGTGAACACGTACAGGATCGCCCCCGTCACTACATCAGATTTGATAGACCGCAAATCCTCGCTAAAAACACCGATTCCTTCCAAGGATGATTCGTGAGGCTATAGAAATCAAAAAACATCCTAATTTCAATAGAGAAGATGGCTGGGTGCTACCATCTGCTTGGGATCCGATAATAAATAAAATTAAATCCCAACCCAAGCATACAACTGCAAGACTTCAAGATACCATAAGTTTATACTGTACAGATCGGATCAAAAGTTAAATTTTAATCTATGGTAACCGCGGTTAACTATGACATATGGACGTTGAACATCTCAGTCCCGCCCGTGACCATGAGTGCTGTAAAGCGTTCGAAACGTCGGGTATTTAAAAAGTTAAATATACGCGATAAATTCCATAAAAACTAGTATTATTTCAATTGGTAGAAATAGTTCGTTTTCCATACTACAATAAGCTGAGAGCAAATTTTAGATAACTTATTTATTTACTCGGTAATAATCATTCTCCCGATGCATGTTTAGGCCAAAAATCTAGAGAGACGTGATTTGGGAACTCTAATTTGTGAATTCTATTGAATATCAACCGTCAAAAATATTTTTATCTCCCTAATATCCTACACTTTAATAATGATAGAATACATTTTCGTTGTATACCTTTCACGTTATATATAATAAATAGATTATAGTAAATTAATAAGATAACATAAAAAATACACACCAGAAAATTTTCATCAACTGTACTCCATCCTAAGAAAAAATGTATAATGGAAGATCAAGATCATTTAGTCACTATACTCACAGTATTTTAGTGTGAGAGAGTGAATAGATATTATGAAATAAAGTATTGCTCGCGTAGGTCGTCACCCGCTCGGAGCGTAAAATACCTAAATTTGCGTAACGCTGAAATGTAAGATGGCTTTTAATCATGAATACTTATTTGGGAAAGTCAGTGAGTGGTTATTGATTCTATATTTTTACGACAGAAGAAGTGAAAGTGGTAGCAAAAGTTCATATTAGTCAACAGAAAGTATTTGATGTTAAAAGCAGATTGATATTTATGTGAAACTATCATAAATACATTCTTGGTATAAGGTTGTAAGACCGAAATATATTGTAAAAATATAGCAGGTTTCCTTCTTCGCATAACTTTCTTGTAGAATCGACTACTATCAGAGATTTTTCCGGACTGATACGACTTAGGGAACTTCATGAAAAGAGCCTACTCCTTTTTAAAAGGCCGTCAACGCATCTGTAATTCCCCTGGTGTCGCAGTTGTTCATGGGCGGCGGTAATCACTTTTTTTCTTTCCCTTTCTCCCATAAAAAAGAGATATTTGTCTAGTGACAGCATAATCTGTGCAACACATTAGTGACTGTCTCCATGTCGTTAGCATAAAAGCTTCTCCAATAGTTTTGCTAAAGATAAACTTAGAATAATCGGGGACGAGGACATGAATTCCTTTCTTGTCACAATAATTAACGGCACTGTATTGAACGTACGTGCGAAGTGAAAGCGAAGTGAAGTTTTCCTGAAGGGCATAATGGTAGTCAAAAACATATAGTAGAATAATTTTATTTTAAAAACCTAAAGTGGCAAACGAACTAAGGGGGACCTTAGTTCGTTTGTCACTTTGTTGACCTGATAGTAAGTTACAACGGTCGCAAATCGTTTAATGTGTCGGTGACAGTTGGAATTCATAGAAGTAGACAAAAGTTATATGACCTTTACACTAAAAGATCATAATATACACATAGTGTTTTGTTTACAGAATATGTAAAAAAAATATTCCCAAATATTTAAAAGAGTGTGTTCCATAGCCAAGACTTTGTATTTCAAAAACAAAGTTATGAAAAAAAAATTATTAGAGGTGTTCTATATAATTTATATAATGCCTCTAATAAAATCAAAATGACTTGGAGTATAATCAATAGTGAAACTGGCAAGATGAGACTACACAAATGAATCTTTCAATTAAAATTTTACAATAAATTAACGAAATCAGATAAAGATGTTGCAAAAGATTTTGAACAATATTTTTCAGCAATTCCGATCTTTCACTCAATTTCTTCCCTGTTGTCGCCGAGTATTACTGAAACAAAATGTAAATATCTGTAAAAAAGAACTTCAAGATATTGTAAAATATTTCAAAACTATTGATATTAAGAAAATAGCAGATCTATGTGCGATTCCGTAAGTTATTGCGTCTGTAATAGATGCGATCGCACTCCAACTTGCTATTATTTTCAATACAATATTATTAACAACTCTGGTGTGTATCCTAATTAAATTATTTCTGATGAACCCTGACTTAAACTTATTACGTCATATCTATATAATAAAAGCAAACGGTTGTTATTAATGGGAGCAGTTCTTCCCGATTGGTAATATCTATAGGTGTTCCTCTCAGGGCCTCAATTCTTAGCCCCATTCCTGTTTTTAGTTTATATTAATGACTTACCTTACTTGATAGGGAATAATCATGATATAATTTTATTTGCTGATGATTTTATTTGATGATATTGAAATATGACAGCACATAAGTTAATTATGGTATATCAAAAGTAGTACACTCCTTCAACTTTAATTATTTCCTTTTGAACAGCAATAAAACGAAATGTTGATCAGCACACCTAATATTAAACAGATGAATACTAGTATGCTTTTAAATGGAGAGGAGCTGGGCCGTGGCGAATCTACTGTTTTTCTCGGATTAATAGTTGACGTGAAGCTTCAATGGGGCCCTCATATATCTAAACTAGCTAGCAAATTTGTTCTGCACCATAAACTTTAAAAATATTAGAAGTCTTACATTTGTTGAAACAGCTAGATTAATTTATTTTAATTATTTACATAGCGTAATGTCTTATAGAATCTTAGTATGGGGTAATGCGAGTGACAGTGAAACTATCTTTGTTTTGCAGAAGATTTGCATTAGGGCAATTTATAAAGTAGGTCCAAAGGAGTCCCTCAGATTTTTTTTAAAGAAGTAAATATATTAACTTTGGCTTGTCAATATATTTATGAAAATTTAATTTATGTACACAAAAATAAAAATAGTTCTATTAAAAACAGTGATATACATTATGTAAACACTAGGAACAAGCATAAGTTAGCTATACCAATTACTCGAATCCAAAGAGTCAGTAATTCTTTCATAAAGCAAAGTTTTAAAATAGATTTTTTAAAAAGTCCCAGAAAATATGCAGACCTTATCTATCAAAAGGTTTAAAGCATTTATTAAGCAAAAATTGTTTGGTAAGGGTTATTATATAACTAAAGAGTACATGTTATATAATGGGATGATATATAATGGGAATGAGGTGATCGCTCCCGTGCTGTTTCTAAATTTTCGTAATAATTGTATAAAATATTATATTGTAAATTATACTTTAAAGAAAGAAAGTCCCGCTGAGTTTCTTGTTAGCTTTTCCCAGGACACAGATTTTTTTTGAACGGGTGGCAAAAGTAAAAAATGCCTTTCAATGAATATTACATGTTACCAATCCACTCGAATGTCGGGGTCATTTTGGCCAATATGGCGCATCTGTCGAGCACTTTCCGAAATACTAAGTATATAAAAGGTATATTAAGTATATATATATATATATATATATATATATATATATAATAAGTATATTAAAATCATATATCAATGGAAACGTTATTCAATAAGCTATCAGATTATGCATAACAGATATATATGTTATATATATGTATGTTATATATATCATATATATGTAACAAATAGTTTGCTATCACTGGACGCATATTATGGCATACTATGGTGCATATTATTTGAAACGCCAGAATATGGCGTTTGGACAGACGAGGGGCTATATTGAATAAAAATGATTCTATTCTATTATATTCTATACAACTGCAGTCCATGAACACCTCCAGCCATCATCAAACAAAGAAGCTACAGATACGTTGTCACCTCTAAAGACTCAGATATTAGCTTCCTTTACCTTTCAGACCGGAACACTGCAAAGCAAGCCAAAGTGACATTTGGCGTCATTTGGAGTCCTACTAGCTAACTAACCATTTGATCAGTTTAGTCTCCTTATAGTGCTTTCGTACTTTTTCTATTCCGAGATTGTTAAACAGAGTAGCAATCACAGCGATTAATTAACGTAACGTTAGACAATCACATTCAACTTACACACCTGGCAAACGGATGAGTTCGCAAGAACTTCCATTTAACACGATTCGGACACATCTCTCTCGCTTCTTTCAAATACAAATTTTTATGCCTGCGATATTTCTTAAGGGACGTATATAATATATAATCCATTTACTTGGAATTTAATACGATTGGATTTCATGGGTTTTGATAATTTTGAGCAGAACCGTAATTTTTAACTTCCCGCTATGAAAATCAATGATTTTCAAAAGATGGGGAAGTTATTGTTTTTACCCAGTTTTTTGAAAATCAAGTTCTCATCAGATCTCGATGTTACAAAGTCCTAGGAAGCTATTCTGACTATTTTTCGATGATGTCCGTATGTCTGTATGTACGTACGTGCGTGTGTGCGTGAGTGCGTGCGTACGCGCACGCACGCGTTTGTATGTGTTTGTGTGTAAACATGTAAACATGTCATAACTTTGTAACGGAGTGTCTGTCTGATCGAAAAGCGGATTTCGTCATGTGAACGAGCCTTGCTGTACTTAGAATTTCTGTGAATTTAGATCGAATCATCACGGTTTATTCTGAGAAATGAAAAAATCGAGTATTTTTAATTTTGAAAAAGTAGTTTCCTTGAAATTGCTTCAACACCTTTGTTTTGATCAATTAAATAATCTAATTAGCTCTTCTATTAAAAAAAAAACAACGACGTTGATTGCCGTAAACTGCATCAAAATTGGTTGATTCGTTTGAGAGATATCGTTTACGAAAGAAATCTCGAAAAAATGTTTCAAATGGGTTTTTTTAATAAGCTTTTTGTTAAGCTGAAAAATTTGAGTTAATTGCCGTAAATTACATCAAAGTCGGTTGATTGTTTCGTGAAATATTCAATTTAGAAAAATAGAAAAATAAAAAAAGTGGTTTTCCAAAATTATGACGTTTAAGTACTAAGCGCTTTTTATTAAAATTAGCAGGAAGTTCCGGGGATGGCTTGGGTCCACCAATTTGTTTTCTAAAATAAGAGTAGCCTAAATTACGCCTTATAACATCAGCTAGCCAGTGATAGTCCTGTCAAAATTAGTCTAAGCGTTTCAGAGATTAGCCGGAACAAACTGACAGAAAGACAGACAGACAATCTGTCGCTCATCCTTACTAATTTTTTTTGCTTTATTTCGTACAAGATTTTGAATGCACCTTAAAAGCAGTAAATTGAACATGAAAATGTAATTACGGAGGAGCTTCTAAAAGCGTGTGGTCATTTGATACTTAAATGGCCAAATACTCAAACGCTAGTCAATTTTAAGAAGTCGTTAATTCTCGTGGTGTCACAGTCACTTCGACTTAAAGTGATAGAGACAGCAGGAGTCTTAAAAGAATCTTAAAATTGAACAGTGTTTAAGTATTTAGGCAAGAGACATTTAGAGATTCATCTCTCTTATCCGCCATAGTGCTGCTCAGTAGGCTTTGACGCAGAATCGGCCACATTCTTGACTGAATTATCTCTATCAGCGAAGAAGAAATATAGGCTTGTTTAATGATTCTTTATGTGTGTCATTTATAGTTTTTTGACGTGACAATAAATCGATGAACGCTGGCTACACGCACAGCTACAGACAGATGTAGAGTAATTCCAGGAGGTATTTAGGCTATATTTTATCCGAAAATCTTGAAGTTTTTTCTTTGTCTCTTTTTGGTCTTTGACTTTCTAAAATTTAAATAACGGCACGTTTATAGATCCTATCTAAGCAAAGCTGGGGAGAGTCGTTAGTTAATAACAAATTAGTTAACCACCATGAAAAAAATCGTTTCTGGACCTTAGCAACTTAGCATTTTTCTTAATAATTATATTAATAGAGTATTTTTTCGGTCTGTGGAAGAAATTGAAGCTCACTGACTAAGCTATGTTTATTTCCCAGTTCTTTGGAATCGGTTAGGGATAACGACGATATTAGCAGTAAAAATCGCGTTCTATTTTTAATTTCAAATCGCATGTATGGCCTCAATAAGATGGAGATTAAAGTTGAAGAATGAAGAACGACTCTCGGAGACGTATGGCCACTAGCCAGCGACAGCAGTACGATTAATCAATAAATTGCAATACAGGCTACGAAACCTATCCAACTGCAGAGAGGTACAAGACAGGATAATCTTATATTCCCAAAACTCTTTACCGCTACATTGGTAGCTATTTTCAAGTTACTGGACTGGAAAGAATACTATATCAACATCAATGGCGAGTACATTACTGTTCTTCGATTTGCCGACGATATGGGTGTTATAGTAGAATCGCTGGAGGATGTCTGCATTTTGGAGCGAGCGAGCGAACGAGCTATGGAAAAGTCTATGTTCGGAGTTTCTTTGCTTTATAGATCACGTAATGTGCCAATGGATAAGTAAGGTAGCAAACAAGTGGAACTGGAATTGGTAATGGGCCAGCTATGTAGCTCAAATAATTGAAAACCGATTGAGAAGAAAGATTTTTGAATGGCAAGTGTAGGGTGACCCTTCACTAGATGGGGCCATAACCTGCAAAAAGTTTGTGTATGCAGGTGGCTCAAGATCGTGCTTTGTGGTATTCCTTGTGGGAGGCCTATGCTCAGAGTGGACTTATGTGAGCTTTAAGGACTTATAGGAGCTTGTGTGATGATAATGCTGACTTCTTGAAATTCAATTTTTTTATTTATCAATGGTTCCCAAAATATTAATGTCCTGGAACGAACCATTAAGAAATATTAATTTTAGGTTATACTAGCTGTTCCCCACGACTTTGACCGTATGGAATTTACTGCGATTAGATTTAACAGGTTGTAACTTTTAGCGCGGAACCCTAATTATTTTTCTAAAATAAGAGTAGTCGTAGTTACTTCTTATAACATCAGCTATCTGCCAGCAAAAGTCGCGTCACAATAGGTCCAGCCGTTTCGGACATTAGCCGGAACGAACCGAGAGACAGACAGACAGTCAGACAAAAAAAATAAAATTGTTTTTTTGTTATCAGTACCCCATATAATTTCATACACATTTAGTAAAAATCCTTTATTTTGAATTTACAAACAGACACTTAGATTTTATTTATTTGTATAGATTTATTTTTCATTATAGAAAAGGCTTGGTAGCGATCACGTCGTTCCCAGGAACTCTTATTCATGTATTCCTTATAATAATCCTAATTATAATAATCCTTTTTATACAGTTTTAATGACATTTTAAAGTTTACATATTTGTCAGAAATAGATATTTTCTGAGATTTTGTTGTAAAAGTATATGCATTGCTGTGGAATTGAGTATTTGCATTACCTACAAGCTTGTGTTTGTTTCTAGTATATTTAAATATGCATATATTTCTTTAACAAAGCTATTTATGTTTTTATGTACATTCATTATATTTTCATTAAAATATTTTGAAATGAAGCTTTTATAAATTTACTTATATTATAATAAATCTTTCATCTGAAAGACTGTACAATTAAAATGAAAAATTGCAAAAAAATTATAAGTTATAAATTCCATAATAAATTATGTTATTATTTATTACTAATAAATGAATTATTTAATTAAGCAACCAAGGCTTATATTTTGTTAGTATTACTTATAACTAAACTTATAACTATGTTAGTAAGCATAATATTATTATTATATATGTATGAAGTAAAAAAAAATACATTTATATTTATATGTGCCGTTTCATCACCAATCATCACCAATCGCTTACTCCCGGTCTCAAAGACCATGACATGGCTCTTTTTTACATTATAAGTCAAACCATGTGTGAGAGCGTAAGCTTCACAAATCTTCACCAGTCTTCGTAGGCCGCATACAGATGCACTCAACAACACCATATCATCTGCGTAACTGATGTTGTTGACGCAGACATCGTCTATGTGACAGCCGACTCTGATGCTGTTGAGTTTACCTATCAGCTCATTCACATACAGGTGAGCGTGGGCGAACTCAAACCCCCCTGTCTCACCCCGCACTCCAAACTGTATGATCTAGATAGGGCGCCTTCCCATCTCACATTATTGACCTGGTTCCCGTACCAATACTTGAAAATAATTTTCTGTGTTATGAAAAAACTAAAAAAAAAACAATCTGGCTGTTTTAACTTGAGTGATTTTTATTTTTTCTTAAAGCATATAATATGCTACTAAACTATGCTTTATAATTTAGATATTTGGGAGTTTATTAGAGCTTCGCATTAATAGTAGTTCCAAGAAAAACAGTGGGATCCACAAGTTTCAATTCTATTTAAAAGCAGTCAATAAGTTAAAGTATTTCATAAAAATCTCATGTGAGCGCCAGTTGACGGACCGATTATTACGACGCGACGGGTAAATTGAATAACCAATGGACGGCTAGGAACTAGGACTACCCGATGACATGGACTTAATCGATGATATGCCTTTAAAACTAGGTTACTTATGTGTTACGTTTTTGTTTAACTATTTGTTTTATTAATTTAATCATGTTTAGACTAACGTTGCCCGTTAATCCGAAATAGTGACAGTTACTGCAACTACGTATTACATATATTTTTTTTTATCAAGGATACTACATATATTTGACACTTTAGCAAGTTACAATAAGTAAACACGAGGAGTAGAAAAGAAAACAATTTTTATTAGTCGGTTTTTTATTTTTTTTTAAAGAATAATTAAAGAAGAAGTAGATTACATACGTGGTAAGGCCATGCTGCGACTATAGTCAGGTCGTAAGTTCTATCAAATTTTTTTATAAAATTAATGATAACTTTCTGATAATTATATAGAAACTAGCTGTTACCCGCGGCTTCATCCGCATGGTCACGGGGAAATGAACTATCCATTGCTTTTTGAATTGAAAGAAAACTGAGTTTTATAGATTTGTCAGAGATGTATCCATTAAAAGGAAACTGAGCAAAATTGATTCGTCAGCCTATTTAAATGTGAGGAGGGGCGCCACCCGGGCGATAAGGCTCGGGTATCAGGCGAAGAGACGAGTGCGACTGGCGGCTCCGAGGTGGAGCATAAGGCCAGATTCGTAAAGGAGGTGGAGGCCGCGATCAAGGTCGTGGCCTACAAGCAAAAGCCCTCCTCAAAGTTCAAGGCCATTCCCGGGGCCTCCGCCTCCATCATGGCGGCTGCGGAGGCCAACTTTGTTGGGGCCGGGCCTAATGCGGACGAGGTGGCGAAGCTGCGGGCGGACGTGGCCTGCCTGACGTCTGCCATGGAGACTCTCCAGAAGGAGAACGAGCAGCTCCGCGTAGACCTGGCCAGTCTACGTGAGCCTGCCTCTCGCGCGGCGCCCCAGACGCAGCACCCAAGCCAGCCCGTGCCGGTGGAGAACCAGGTTCTGAACCTGGTCCGGCAGGAGCTGGCTGCCTTCCAGCACCGGTTCTCCGTGCTGGAGGGCATCGTCCTGCGCCCCCCCCTAGGGGCAAACAAGACGGCGGCGAGGCCGGCAACGTACGCGGCGGCCACGGCTACCGCATCCAGGCCGGGGCCGTCCAGCCAGCCCTCGGGCGTGGCTGCAGTTGCCCCTCCCTCCCCCTGAAAAGCCGGCTCCGGCAAAACCGGTACCGGCTGAACCAGCTCCGGCTAAGCCGGCGACGGGAAAGAGAGGCAAGACGAAGGCGAAAAAGGGCAAGGCGGCAGCACAGGTGGTGGCTGCACCAACCCCAGTGCCTGCGGCGAATGTGCCAGCGCCAGCGGCAAGCCAGCTGCCGCCGCCGTCACCGCCCCCCCAGCTCCCTACACCTCCCGCGGCTGAAGCCGGTTGGCAGGTGGTCGGGGACAAAAAGAAGGGGAAGAAGGCAGCCAAAAAGGCCAAAGAGCAGGAGCAGCAGCGCCAGTTCAGGGCGCGCAAGATCGCGGCTAGGCTCCGCGCCCCGAAGACCGCAGCTGTAGTGATTACACTACAGCCGGACGCGGAAAAGAAGGGCGTTACCTACCGCGATCTGCTCGCGAAGGCGAAGGAGGCGGTGGATCTCGGGGAGCTCGGGATCACCGGTGGCCTCCGGCTCAAAGTCACTCAGACGGGGGGCCCGTATGCTGGAGGTCCCCGGGGAATCCAGTGGCGCGACCGCGGACGCTCTGGCTGCGAAGCTCAGAGCGTCTCTGGACGCGGACGAGGGCCGAGTGTCCAGGCCCGTCAGATGCGCAGACCTGCGCATCATGGGTCTGGACGACTCCCGGTATCGGAGGAGGAGTTGGTGGCCGCCGTCGCCAGGTCCGGGGGGTGCGCTACTGACCAGGTCAAGTCAGGCGCCATACGCCCGGACCAACAGGGTATGCATGCCGCCACGGTGCGCTGCCCTGTTACGGCGGCCAAAACCATAGTGGAGGGCCGAAGGCTTCTGGTGGGCAGGGTCTCAGCGCAGGTTAAGCTGCTGGAGCCCAGACCGAGGTGCTATCGCTGTCTCGTGGGGCACCACGTATCAGTGAGATACGCCTCGGAGGTTGACCGCAGTGGCCTTTGCTTCCGCTGCTGTCAGCCCGGACACATATCGGCGACCTGCTGCGCCACGCTGCACTGTGATGCATGTGCGGCGACCGGCAAGCCAGCCGATCACCAGGCCGGAAGCAAAGCCTGCGTAATACCCGCCAAGGCCAAGGCCGCGGGTAGGGTAGGGGCCAAGGCCGCCACCGCCTCTGTGGCCTCCGCCGCAGCCGCAACTGCCACCGCCACCGCTGTTACTGTCGCCGCCGCCGCCGCCGCCACACCGACGCCCGCAGAGGGGCCCCCCGTGGAGGAAGCTGAAATGGAATGCCTATAACGGCCCCATTAAGCTTTCTCCAGGCGAATATCAGCCACTGCGCCTGCGCTCAGGATCTGTTGCTCCAGAGCATGGCGCAGTGGTCGATTAACATCGCTGTGGTCGCTGAGCCGTATTTTGTCTGGCCTAGGTAGGACTGGGTGGCGGACCTTAACGGCTCAGTGGCCATCATCTCTTCGGCCGCCGCCGGTACCCCGACCCTTGAAGGTGTCAGGAGGGGTCAGGGGTGCGTAGCAGTACGGTTCGGGGAGTTCGTCGTTATGGGGGTGTACTTCTCCCCGAACCGATCTCTCGCCGAGCTCCACAACTCTCTTGCAGAGCTAAGAGCAGTCGTCGTCGGAAGTTATCCCCTCCCCGTACTTGTCCTCGGGGACTTCAATGCCAAGAACTTGGCTTGGGGTTCTCGTCGTACAGATGTGCCGGGTAGGATGGTGGAAGACTGGGCTCTGGAGACAGGCCTGGTCGCCTAAATCGGGGTTCTGTCCCCACGTGTGTGCGGATGCGGGGCGAGTCGGTGGTGGACATCTCGTTCGCTAACCCCGTTCTGTCGCCGCGTGCCATTGACTAGCGTATCATGGAGGGGGTGGAGACCTACTCCGACCACCGTACATCCGGTTTGATGTCTCCACCCAACCCTCGAGCGCGCCAGTCCAACAGGCCCCGAGTGGTCCGCGTTGGGCGCTAAAGCAGCTGGACCGGGAGCTCCTCCTGGAAGCCTCGATCGTGCAGGCCTGGGTGTCATCAACGGACAGGACTGCCGACGTCAATGATGAGGCAGGGTGGTTCCAGGAGGCCATGTCTGAGATATGTGACTTGGCAATGCCCCGCGTCCGGCCAGGAAGCGCCCGGCGTCAGGTGTATTGGTGGTCGCGTGAGCTGACGTCTCTGCACGAGGCGTGTGTCGCCGCGCGGCACCTGTACGCCAGGCATCGCAGGCTCCGCATTCGTCCACCGAATGCGGCAGCCATTGAGGCGGAGCTGTACGAGGGCTACAGAGCGGCGAAGACCGCCCTCCGGAAGGCTGTCCTGCGGGCCCAGGATCGGGCCAGTGAGGAGATGCTGGAGACTCTCGACAGAGATCCGTGGGGGGCGCCCTTACAAGATGGTGCGGGATAAACTCCACACCTGGGCCCCCCCGCTGACGCAAAGTCTCCGGCCCCAGCTCGTGGAGGACGTGGTGAGCGCTCTGTTCCCTGCGCGAGGGGAACATCCGCCCCCGCCTATGGCTCCGCCACCTGCGGTGCCGGAAGCGGACCACCAGGACGACGACGACGACATCCCGGAAGGGACCGGGGTAGACCTGAGAGTGGCGGTACGTAGTCTCAAGGCCAAGAATACCGCCCCAGGACTCGATGGCTTGCCTGGAAAAGCCTGGGTCCTGGCCTCGGAGGCTCTCGGCCCCGACTGGAGGGGCTCCTAAGCGCATGCTTGGAGAGAGGCCAATTCCCGCTTCGTTGGAAGACGGGGAAGCTGGTCCTCATTCGGAAGCCGGGGCGCCCTGCGGACTCTCCGTCCGCATACCGGCCCGTGGTGCTGCTCGATGAGGTGGGCAAGCTTTTTGAAAAAGTCATTGCAAACCGCCTCGCCGAGCACCTTGCGGGGACGGGGCCGGAACACCAGTTTGGTTTCCGCAAGAGGCGCTCTACGGTGGACGCCATCATGCGCGTGAGAGCCCTCACGACGGGGGATGCAGTGGCCAGAGGGGGGTTGTCTTGGCGGTGTCTCTCGACATCGCCAACGCCTTCAACTCCATGTCCTGGAGCTGCATTAGGGAGGCACTCCGGTATCACCGGGTGCCGACCTATCTCCGTTGTATAGTCGGGGACTACCTGACGGACAGGGCCGTCATCTACCCCGGTCGCAACGGTGAGTGGAACCGGCGAGAGATGTCGTGCGGTGTCCCACAGGGTTCGGTTCTGGGGCCACCTCTGTGGAACATCGGTTACGACTGGGTGCTGCGCGCCGACCTCCCTACCGGCGTCAGCATAGTTTGCTACGCTGACGACACGCTGGTACTGGCACAAGGGGAGTCGTACGAGGCGGCGGCGGAAACTATGACACGCGGGATTGCGATAGTCGTTGAGAGAATTCGGCAACTGGGACTCGAGGTGGCTCTGCACAAGTCCAAGGCCATGCACTTCCATGGTCCTCGGAACAGGCCACCACCGGGATCCTCAGTGATGGTAGGAGGGGTATCCATCGGCGTCGAGTCGACGCTGAAGTACCTAGGACTCGTCCTTGACGGCCGATGGAACTTCGTTGAGCACTTCCGACGTTTGGCTCCCAAACTGGAACGGACCGGGGCTGCCTTCAGGCGGCTCCTGCCGAACCTGGGAGGGCCAAACGCCTCCTGCCGGAGGCTCTACGCGGAGATCGTGCGGTCCATGGCCCTTTACGGGGCCCCGGTGTGGGCGCGTGGTTTGGCGGCACGATCTCATGGCGACATGGAGGCAGCGACTGCCGCAACCCCGTGCTGGGCACGCCACTATAGCGGCGATAAGACCCCTCTTTGAGGAGTGGCTTGAGAGACGCCACGGCATCCTCACCTTCCGCCTGACGCAGGTCCTCACCGGACACGGTGTGTTCGGGAGGTTCCTGCACCGAATCGAGCGGGAGGAAACGCCCGGGTGCTCCCACTGCGAGGATGGACCGGAGGACACGGTGGAACACACCGTGGAGGTGTGCCCTGCTTGGGCGGAGCACCGCCGTGTCCTCGTAGCGGCGATAGGCGGCGGCGACCTCTCGCGTCCGGCCCTGGTCGTAGCCATGGTCCGGAGCGAGACGGAATGGGATGCCGTCACCACCTTCTGCGAAGCAGTGATGCTAGCGAAGGAGGTGGCGGAGCGGGAGAAGGAGAGAGCAGCAGCTTTCCTCCCCGGCCGCCGCGGGAGACGCCCCGGGCGTCGGGGGCTACGTCGTGGCCCCCGGCCACTGTAGGCGCGGGCCTGTGGACGGCGAGCAATGGGTAGCTCGTCGTCCACAGGCCCGTCCGATGGGACAGCTTGCTGGTTCAGGATGGAGTCCTGTGCTGTAAATGGGACAATGGTCGAGGAGACAGCTGTCATTTGCAAATAGTTGTCCCTAAAGCTAAAGTACTACAGTGTTCTACAGCTGTACCATAATGATTATTCAGGAGGTCATCTGGGAGTTAAACGAACTCACTGAAGATCCGAGAACGGTTTTACTGGGTCCACTGTCGAAACGATGTCGAGGACTGGTGTCGCAAATGTACAAGTTGTGCGGCTGTAAAGGGACCTCAGACTCGTAGTAGAGGTGCATTGAAGTTGTAAAATGTTGGTGCACTATGGGAGAGAATAGCCATTGAAGTCGCGGGGCTGTTTCCGGACAGTGAAAGCGGTAACAAGTATTTCATGGTTGTGATGGATTACTTCACTAAGTGGCCAGAAGTCTTCGCCATTCCAAATCAAGAATATTCAACAGTTGCAGATAAACTAGTTCATGTCAAGTCTTCTGTCGTTTTGGAGTACCTTTAGAGATTCACAGCGATCAAGGAAGGAATTTTGAGTCTCAAATATTTCAGGAAACTTGCCGAGTTATGGGTACTCATAAAACAAGAACGACTTCTTATCACCCGCAATTTGATGGAATGGTAGAACGATTTAATCAGACATTGGAGAGGTACCTAGCAAAAGTTGTAGACAATCGGCAAAGAGATTGGGACAAGCACATACAACCGTTTTTGTTGTCATATCGAAGCGCTGTTCACGAAAGTACAGCAGTGACACCAGCTTTCGCAAACTTTGGCAGAGAATTACGGCTGCCTGCAGACCTGATCACCGGGATACCACCCGAGCAACACACACAAAGACATTTATGAGCACGTCAGACAATCGGGCCAGCAAATGTATGAGAAGATAAAAACCCGGTATGACCGCAAAATGAACAATAAAGGGTTCGACGAAGGTTCACTAGTGTGGTTGCACAATCCAGTCCGCAGCAAAGGGAAATCTCCTAAGCTTCAAGCTAAATGGGACGGCCCGTACCGGATTGTAACCAAGATCAACGATGTAACCTACCGGATACAGAAAGACGCAAGAGGGACTCCTAAGATCGTCCATGTGGATCGCTTGGCGCGTTATTATGGGGCCGATAATGCTCGGGACGAGCATGTCTTTGAAGGGGGCAGTGTTGCGCGTCTAAGTTGACGTCATGTAGTGTCAGGGACGAGAGCGGGGGAGCTTTCCAGAAAATGACATCACTAATCTCTCAACCGAGAGCACCATCTGGTGTTGAATCGAAGAACTAAGCTTCTAGAAGCCAACACTCGAACTTTCGACGCCTTGTCGATTTGTGCGCGAATGTTCTGGAAGTATCGGTGCTAATGTGTATTTATAGGCGCTGCAAGGTGCGATCTGGGATGTATTGAATTTGGCGAGACAAGCGAAGCTTCGGAGCGAAATAAAGTGAATCAGTGTGATTAATTATTAGTGTTTTAAGTTTAATTAGTGTAAAGTGAATTAAAGTGTTAATTTTGGTAATTCTATCGGCAATTTTATTGTCACGAACCCTAAGCTCGTAACAATATCCTTATACAAATGCACTCTCATATTTGTAGTTAAACTGAATTATGTCATCTTGTTCCATAAAATAGACGACTTGAGGCATGCTTTAATTTCATCTGCAGTGCCCTTTTGAATGACAGGTATAGTTTGGCGAAAGTCACCAGCCAGTAAAACCGCCATTCCTCCTATTACATTGGTATTGCTGCGCAATTCCTGGAGCATTCGATTTAGTGCTTCTACAGCTTTTTTATGCGACATTGTACTTTCGTCCCACACTAAAAGTTTGCATTGTCGTAGCACTATACCTCGTGCACTAGTTTTGCTAAAGTTGCAGATCGGCGATTCTTCCTGTGCTAGATTTAGAGGGAGTTTTAAAACAGAATGTGCAGTGCAGCCCCCGCTTAGCAGCGTGGCAGCTATACCGGAGGAAGCTACGGCCACAGCAATGTTTTTATCTTTCCATACTTGCGCTAATAATAAATTTAACAAAAATGTCTTCCCAGTTCCTCCAGGGGCATATGAAAAGAATAGTACACCATTTCCAGATTCAATTTGTTCTAATACTTTGTCAAAAACTCGTTTTTTTCGGGAAGCAAGTGGGGTACAAATTCGGCTACTTGCTGCTGCAAAGCTGGTATATCGCAGTTTGTTTCACGTATAATTTCATCACTTAGTTCATTTTCGGTTGTTCGCTGAGGGCTTATCATTCCAAAGTCACTTAATTTTTTGCCTACCATTGCCATTACTTTATCTTTAATTTTTCCAAGTGCTTCATTATAAATGTGTTCATTGTATGTCATGTTCGCGTGTCTCTGCTGTAACCTTCGCTCAATATCTTCCGCCATGTACTCTTTATATTTGTCCCACAATTCATGTGCATTAGATAGCCCGCAAGATGATATGAGAGTTGCATAAAGATCCCTAATTTTGGGTGGTGACTGGCACTGCACAGCTTCCTCCATGGTTTCATCCCAGTGATTATCGTTTTCTAAAAGATGCAGAGCTTCACATGCTTCTCTATAAGTTGCGCATTCCTGAGCATTGACAGTTTTAATGTCTTTATATCCTGTAGGACCCCGAACATGGTGCAGCAGCAATCGTAAACAGAAACATTCAAAATTAGTTACATGGACGGTATATACACGACCAAGGGCATCTGATGACTTTACACCAATAAATGTACTTGGTCTTAATAATGTAGGTGGTCAATTTGCAACAGGTGCGCCTTGAATACGGCGTTTCCACTCCTTCTTAGAAGTGTTCCAAGTATAATAGCGGGGGACTTCAGAATATAACAACGGTTTTGCAAAGGGGTCGGTTTAACAAAGTTCAAAGAAGGCTGTTAGTGTAGTTTTTGGCGGTGATGCAGTTCTTTCTTGGAAATTTCTTTCGGTGAAATATACACGCTCTCCATTTTCTAAGTGCACAGCAAGGTGAGTAACTGTTGGGTGCCTTTCGTGTAAAGGGATGCAAAGGAGACGCCACGCTGCCTCTTTACTGATTACTGACATAACGCCCTGCTTGAAAGGTCTGTACTTCATTAACGGGATTTGCCTCACATTCACTCCTGAGATTAAATATTGCTTGGTCGCTTCCTTTATTTATGTACTTACAGATATACTTGATTGCGTGGACAGAGCTACATGCTTCTACATTAATGTGGGTATTAATCATTTTACATAGAATGGGCGAATACGGGACAATCCAGCGAGTTTCGAACGCTCCAGAGCGGGATTTGATTGTAACTTTCCTGCCACCATCTTCGGGAGCTCTGCGTCTGTATAAAGGGTAGCCATTGTCATTGTGCACTGTTTCTTTTAATAGCTGTTTAGGGAATTTCTTTGTACATTTTACTTCTTTCATACATGGCGATATTGAATTTCGTGCTCCATATGGACCGTGAATCATATTTCGGACGATGGTATCATACAACTCTTTATCTTACTCCGGATCCGGAATCTTGGCGCTTATTATGTCGTCTATTTGGCTGGGCCGCAACTTCTCTTTAAGCCATATTAGAATGTGGGCATGCGGTAATCCTCTTTTTTGCCATTCAATTGAATACATGGAGCACTGCACCTCTCCGAAAATTTTCCCTTTGTTAATTACATACATTAATTTTTGCACTTTTAATATAAATACTCTAGCAACTAAATCGTGTCTGTCAGTATTTTTTAGCCCGGCAATTTCTTTCCATGTGGGATTGCAAGTAAAAGTAACAAAAAGATCAGGTCTTCCGTAAGTTCGTACATAGGCGAATGCGTCTTGTGTGTACTCATGTAGGTAGCGGGGACTGTTAACGAATGATGAGGGCAGAATTACCATTTTACCTAAATCTCTGGGGTTTACATTAGCGTCGCTAGAAACTGCATCTTGTAAATGTATATAATTCTCAACGTGCAGCTTTTTTCATTTAAAGATATATAACGGATACGTTCACTTTCTACCTTCACATACATGTCTACCAAAAATTGATGAAATAATTGTCTACACCGGGCTAAGAGGTTAAAATCATTTTCTCGCAACATCATATAATACGCATAAAAATCCATACATGATACTTTTTTGTTCGGAGTAGGCTCTTTTGTGAACGGGTTAATGAGTGGAATTTGAAAATGATAATCCTCTTGTCCTATGCAATAAATCAATGGGTATTGCAGAGTGTTATAAAACTTGTGTGTATCGGCTACCCGTTGCAACGTATCATCACGTGCTCGCAAGACAATGCCTTGGGAAGAAAATTGATGCCTGTTCAAGACACCTTTCCTGACTTTGAGAAGGTGTTTCGGAAGCTCGTAAATCAGCCAGACGTTCTGTCTGTTCAAGACTCCTTTGCTGACGTTGAGAAGGTGTCTCAGATGCTCTAAAAGCAGCCTGACGCTCTGCTGGTTCTTGCCTTCTCAGTTCAGCATCTTCTAAAGATTCTAGCGATAGACCTAATCTTTTCGCTTGTCTTTGAGAAAATACTCTTGAAAGGCTGGACTTACGTTTGCGAGGCATTATGAAGTAACAAAAAACCCATTTATAAAAAAAAACGTTAAAATACCTAAAAGGAATTAAATTTCCTTTTAAATATTTTTTAAAAGCAAATCCAAAATATCTAAAAGGAATAAATATTCCTTTTAAATATTTTTTAAAATCAAAACAACAAAACCAATTCAAGAAACAACACCAATCCGAAAACGATAGCCAAAAAAATCGAATCAACTTAAACCAAATCACAAAACTAATCGCAGAAAACCGAAATCGAAAGCAGTAGTCAATATAAATATAAACAACGAAAAAATAAGTAAGTGTATAGGTACCGTATACACCATCTATACTATTAATATTCCTTTGAAATATTGTTAAACAACCTAAAACAACGAAAACCAATTCACGATTCTAAATAAACAAAATCCAAATCAAAGCCAGAGTCTAAATATGTATAAAGGAATAGCAACCAAATCAACAAAACCGATCCAAGAAAATACACAAATCCGAAAATGAAAGCCAATTTAAATCCATTCAACCTTAACCAAATCACAAAGCAAATAACAAACAACCGAAATCGAAAGCAGGTAGTCGAATAAGCTACGAAATAGAAACAATTTAAGCGTATACTCACACTACACTCTACAGCCACCGAACTATCTCCATACCAAAATTCATGCCATGCCGACGCTCTGTTGCGACGTGAAAGAAGGATAAAGTTTTGCAACATATTCTATTTTCCCACGGAAATGAGATGTTTTTCCGCGGATAAAAGTAACCTATGTCACTCTACAGCCACCGAACTATCCCCATACAAAAAATCATGCCATGCCGACGCTCTGTTGCATCGTGAAAGAAGGACAAACAAACAAACACACTTTCGCATTTATAATATTAGTATGGACTATATGTGAAATGAAAGGTAATTTATTTTAGAATACATTTTTTTCATTACTCAAAATGCCCTCCCCTATTTTGAATACCAATCATCAATCGCAGCACGCACCACACTCATATCTATTTCTGCCGCTGCTTTAGCCAAAGATGCTCCAAATGTTGCCATATCTTATAATGCAGTGGGCTTAAATCTGGACTAGAAGAGGGCCAGTTTTCATGTTCGATAAAGTCAATCTCAAGGGCGGTCAACCAGTTTTGCGCGCTTCGTGCTCTATGAGCTGGTGCAGAGTCCTGTTGGAATATCCAATGTCTGTTTTTGAACATTGTTTCAGAAAGAGGTTCCACTATGTTTGTTAGGATAGTATTTTGGTACGCCTCGGCACTGGTTTTTGCACCTTTTTCCACAGAAAAACACCTCAGTTAAGCCTGAATATGACACTCCAAGCCAAATCATGAGTGACGAAGGATAATGTGCTCGTTGAACCCTCGGAATACGCGTGCTGGCTTCTTCATTGCTGTGGGAATACACCTTATCATTTTGTTTATTATAACTTTCTTCTATGTTAAATTTTTTTTATCCGAAAACAAAATTACGCGGTATTTTTTTCCCGCGTACCACCGTAACAAAGCGCGAAATCTATCTAGCCTAATGTTTTTCAGGCGCTCGTTCAATAAATGTCCGGTCTTCTTACGATAAGGTCGTAGTCCTAGGTCTTCATTAATTACTCTTTTGACCGTGGTTCTGCTTAGGCTCATCTGAAGAGCTAAGATTTTTTGTTTACGAACGGCTTTCATTGGATTCACGCCTTTACGGCTTTTATGATCGTGTCATAACTGTACGAGGTCGGCCGGTCCTCTTACGATCTTTGAAGCTTGAATATTCAGTGAATCGTTTTTATTAGTATATAGCAATATTATAGCACCGAGTCTATGAGTCGGTTTGATCGATCACGCTCTCACAGAATACCAGCGTAAAATAGCAGCATAACGTTGTTATGTTTCGTATGGTGACTGTAGAAAACCAGAGACTCTTTTTACTGGAAACGAGGCATTCCATCCTAATCCTCACGGGTGACAACGAATCTACATTTTAATTCGTAATCAAGGATATATGAAGATGTCTACGGGCCGTAGCAACCACTTACCATCAGGTGAACTGTGTACTCGTTTATCACCCTTATCCTATAAAAAAAGATTGCTTTATTTTGTAGGTGTAAATTTGTAAAAGAGAATGGATTGGAAAATATGTAATAAAATTAAATAATACGAGTATACTAGTATACTTATCCACTTCTATCGCAAATATCTTCACGTATTGTAATGTCACTCGTAGGGGCGCGATGGTATTACAAAATGAAATTACATGAGACGCTCGTGAAGTCCTCGCGCGGCATTAATTTGTATCAAGGAATTTGTAGAGATTTAGCTTGAGCTCGGACGGAGTGTTCATCGCAGCCGGCGAGCGTTAACACTTATTAAGGGGGTGCATCCCTGCGACAGATGTAGGGGAGGACCGCCATTTGCGTAATGTCAGGAATGGTTACACTCGATTTAATAAAACTCCGACAGCATTTTATTTTGAGGAATTTAAAAGTCAATTCATTTTAAACGCCACAGTAGCATTGCGAGAAAAACCGTGAGCCGAAACGTGCCTGGAATACATTGCTTAGGCTTGGATTTCTTATCGATGGCAATTGAGATGAGTAGGTACTTATGGTCTTTCGAGTGGCTCGGCTTCGTTTAATTTGTTGTTTCAACGCGGAATTTTTATTAATGTTTCCCTTCGCTTTATATTATGAGACACGACGCGAGGTGAGGAGTTCCTCTTTCGTCTTAGCGTCCGATGTTTCTTTACTTAACGAACATTTCAAAGCTACACAATATTTAAGAACATGGAAAAGTTGGGGTTGAAGCTGTGCTATGTCAATGTACTTAATTCTCAACCGGTTCTTCACACACATCAAGGAGGAGATTCTCAATTCGACTGTATTTTTTTATGTGTGTTACTTCAGAACTTTTTCTGGGTGAACCGATTTTGATGATTCATTTTTTAATTGAAAGATAGTGGCTCTCATGTGGTCCCATATAAATTTGATTAAGAACTGACCAGTAGTTTTTGAGTAATCCTTAATTATACAGATTTGTAATTGATCATGTTGTCATATTATTTATAAATTACGAATACACAAGGATACACATCCAGACCCAAGAGAATTATTTGTTAACTTTTGTGTCTTGCGGGATTCGAACCCTCAACCCTGCTGCGCCTTGACGATTTCTGTAGATACTCCGTGATCTCTACAATGAATAATTGCGGTTAAAGCAGTGATGCATCAATGTTCTCAATTTGAAGTATCTTAAACTAATTATATATTATTTGCATAGTTAGAGATGTTTCGCAACATAATATAATGCTAATTTAATTAAAAATATGCAGTCACTTGACAATAGTGATAGATATATTTTATAATTGTTAGTGTACTCTAATTATGGTATTCTGTTCACTGAATAATTTTGAACGATTTTAATAAAAAATTAGAAGCCAATGCCGAAGTGTTTTTATATGTCTCACCCGATGGTAAGTTACATTGAATACTATAATACATACTAACATGTCAATTCATACTTATAAATGTCAACACAATCAATCGTTTCAAATTATTTAAAAAATGGTAAATTGTGCAATAATTACGAGTCAAAAGAACAGCGGGAAATGGAATTTAAATAAAGGAGACCTATCCTATAACCAGTAAGTAACTATTTATATTTTGTGAATATTAGAAACAAAAATAAAGAAATATTGATGTGTCAAAAACATTAATCAAAAGTTTAAAATGTGTTCGCTCAGTCTGTCAATACAGCGAATCGGGTTGGTAGTAGTGATAATATGATAATACGACGTAATTGTTTGTATGTGTGCTCTCGCCGACACCGATCCTCGTACAAAATAAGGTTGACAGCCATTCTATTGTATTCTATGGTAAGTTATCACCGTTGCCCATACGTCTGCAACAGCAAGGGTATTGCAGGTGCGTTACCGGGCTTTTAGAAAGGAGTGGGCTCTTTTCTTGAAGATTTGAAGTAAGTCGTATTGGTCCGGAAAAATCGCCGGTGACAGTAAATTCCACAGTTTGCTCATGCGTGACAGAAAATTCCGCTTAAAATGCAGGTACTGAGTAAATAGAACTTGTTACAAAACTCGTTCGGACTCGTTAAAGAAAATTGCAATTACCAGTTTCTTTGGCGTAGGCTGTGATTGAACTCGATTTGCTCGCATGCTGTAAATTGTTAAAAGGAGCGTATCCCATGAGCTACCACGGCTCTATGTTAAGTATATGTGGTATAACAAATGCCACACACAAATGTACCTTTAAAGTCTCAACCCCTTAGCGATCTCATGAGACCGCGGCCATATTCCGTCAAATCTCTAGCGGTCTCATGAGGTCGCACCTACCCACAGCACTTTAACCTATAAAAACTTATATATAGAGACTACTTTTCTATGAAAAAGTTTGACATTATACAATCAATATGAAATACTCTATCCTCTAGTGCAATAAAAAAAAAACTGTTATCCTATGAATGTTTATTTATAATCTACGTTCATTTCGTACGTCATTTTCGCGTGAATGTTATTGTGTTGATTTTTGGATTTTTCTAGTGTTTTATTAGTGTTTTAGATAGTGTTTTATTATAAAATTGTAATGAAAGTTTTTGTGTGAATATAATTTATCTTTTTACGTAAATAATTTCGAGTAATATGATTTTCACGCTGCCGACATTCGCTTGGTACTTATATTTTTTTTGTTATTAAAATACAATAAAATATTTTTGTAATGAAGTAGAACCCGACTTTTGTTTAGACTACGAGATAGAGAATTTTGTATAGATTTTATATAGCTAAACTTCTTCATAGAAAAGTCGTCTCTAAATATAAGTTTTAATGGTTTAAAGTGCTGTGGGTGGGTGCGGTCGCATGCGACCGCTTGGGATTTACCAGGCGTATGCGACTGCATGGGACTTTTATGGCGCTTGAAGGGTTAACAGGCAACAATAGAGTGAGAATTATTCCGCTCACATGATACATTGTCAATTTATACAATACTGTGTCTTGTATCAGAGATGTTTCATTAAGTGTCATTTTTAAAATAGATAGACACTATAAGACCGAAAATTCTAAGCAAACGAGTTTGTACTTAATTTTTAAACCGCCGAGAGATGTTTTAATCCCACCAAAAACAGTTGCTTAGATCATAAGTATCTTTAGTAATTTACATCGTTCTTGGTATTGCTGTGGCACTTACCGACCGTTGAGATTTCAACCCTTCTCTCAGCAAAGCCGTCAACCCCTAACGTCGGTTTGTACCGAACTTGGCCCCCTTTTCACATTTATGTTTTTGGTGGGATATCATTACTTTTGAAAAAAAAAAGGTTGATCATTTTGTTAATGTAAATAAATACGTGACTTCAACGTTTATTTTCATGTGTTAACGATTTTTGTTTTACAATTTGTTTGAGAAACAAATGTTGATAAAGTTATTGTTGCAGTTAGTTTCAATTACTGTGTTTACAACTAACCGATCTCATAACTTTGTATTAATCTCTGTCTATCTTGATATCAAATTTCGAGTATCTGAGTAACCTAGAAATAACCTATATGTTTGTTGAGTGAGTCAGTAAACCAGTCATTGAGTTATGACGCTTCACCAAATGCTTAATAGTCGTAAACTGTTTAAGAGTGATCTTTGTAAGTCATCAGCTTTGACGTTGCCAACAACTTTGGTCTACGGACTGAGTAGAGGGCAAAAGGTAAAGAAAATGTGGGTGTTGCTCTGTACACTGTAATATAATATAAGATCGTCGCTTGTTCTTTATGCTCGCTTGCAGGGCTGTCCCGCCACGGTTCTTTATAGGGGATCTACGTTGATGATTGCTGGAGTTTGTTATGTCGTTCATTGAAACCTCAGAAAAATATTGTTAGCTTGCAAATTGAATATTAGCAAAAGCACATTATTTCTCTAAATAAATACAGTTTTATGTTGCAGAACATAGCGTAACACTTATATATAAGCATTAGCTTAAGGGTTGTGCACCATTTGGTGCCAGCTTGAGAGTATTAATTACTGGGTGGGTAGGTGTCGTTAGGGTTGCTTCTTGGAAATTCCTAGATTTAAAAAAAAACATTAGATGTTATTACTATCCTCTATAAGCTAGCCCCAGTCAGGCGACGGAGAGCAGCGTCATAACATTCTTAACCTGTAAATTTCGCCAAATTACATATATTGGAGCAGTTTGGGAACCTTACTATCCAGCAGTGAGAAGTACTTATGTTGACTGTTTTACATTTATCTGATACGATAGCACGAATACTGCATAATTTGTTCAGTTGTTCTTAATTAGTTAGTGCGCTCGTATATTTATAAACATACTTAGTAGCGAGTGACTCAAAAGCGTTTGTTTTCTAGCGAATATTGGATAGATTTTATCATAAGCGAAATCCATACCAACTTAACGAAATAGTACAGGGCAATTTGTGTTTGTATGCAATAAAGCGGTAACTATATTGTGCTTAACTAAACTACTACCTAATCAATACAATTTCCCACAAATTCACACTGGTGACGTGTATAAACTCTCGCCTTTCAATTTCAAGAAAACTAAAATTTATTCTAACGTACCGTGGTAGCTCGATGATCGCTGTAAATTTCGCGGAACGTAAGTAACCAGGGTCCGATCACCATCAGCACCAAAGAGATAAATTTTTTGAAACTGTTGATTTCCACATACCTACTCAACAGCATAGACAAACACTAAGAGGAATCCTGATTGTCAGCAAAATCAACAAAAAATATTTGGACACATTTGAACTTCGTAAATACGCAATGGGCAAGTGAGATGGATTTTTTCTTCTCCAAACCCTTTATCAGTAATGATAGAAGGACCTTTGACATTTGTGGTACATATTTAGGCTGTTACTTTCCTCCAAATTTATAACACTCTAACTTGTATTATTAATTTGTAATTTTTAATCGTCCTATTTTGAGTACATCACAAAACATACTTCAGTTACTGATGGATCTGTCATCGTTTTCATAGCATATGTAATATTAACATAAAAATGACAAAGAGGAGGATACCGACGAAGTTTTCTTTGCTGTTTTTTCCGGTCAGAGGAACCTTATTTCCAAACAGATTTGATAAGATGAATGACAAGCGAAGTTTTATATTCTTACATCGAAAAAATAAATATATTTAATTTCATGAACTAAAGGTTCAAACCTAAATATATAAATTCAAATCCAAATTTTCAAATAGATGACGTTCAAATATATAATTTCACTTAGTTTTAATATGTCTTTATTAGACAAAATATTGGTCTAAATTTACACATACGAAAAGTAAAGTCATTTAAAATAAAAATATTATAAACATCTAAAGCCCGTTAAGAGTGCTCTTCTGATCTAAAACTTAGCATCACCACATAAAATAAATAAGCCCATTAAAGCTCCGAATCCTTTTGCGAATGTAACGATTTATTGAGTTAGGTACGAACACATTTTACTTGCAAATATAATCACATTATGTCCTAGTCTCTGCATTAACTTTGTGACGGGGTTCAGAAATTAATAGCAACACAGAGAGAATGCCGATCAGGGAGCACGAGGGGACCACTCAGCAGATGCTTATCTACACACACGCTCACTAACGTTGCGTCTTCTACGTTGATGATTGCTGGAGTGTGTTACGTCGAACTTGCAACAATTCCGCTTTCCTTTTGTTATTGTTGTTTCTTAACAAAATTATGTGAAGAGTTTTGTAGATCTATAAAAAAATTTGTTTGGGTGCGGTTAAGTCCACAATCAATTGCACATAAGATCAATTGTAAGATTGATATTTTATAAATAAGCAAGTTTTTATTGTAGATCATATAAGCATCGAATTAAATTGGTCTGGATTAAGCAAATATAATCAACAGTTTACTTATACATAGGTATATTTTAAAATAGGATAATCGCATTAAAATTTGGAATTTTTATCAGATTTTATACGTGGTATAGCCATGCTGCAGTTATATTAGTAGTATAGTTTTAGCACGAATGGGTCGGCTCGACCGGGAAAGGACCACGCTCTCACAGAATACCAGAGTAGTTTGTTACCCTATCCCTATCCTATCCCTATATATATATATGTTGATAACCGTTCAATAATTTAGCAATTATGGGGAATGCCTATCTTTAGATGTAAACTTTTTGAAGACTGTATTGGAAGAATTAGTTGTTAAGGCATAGGGTTAAACTTTGATTTGTACTTAAAAAATAAAGAGTAAGAAATAACTGAAAATGCTTGTGTAAGGAGGGGTTTAGGATAGTTATCGAATGATAGACCTACCGACCTACGACTTCTAAGTTTCGCAATTCGTACCATTAACCATAAAGCATGTCAAAGCTAGTACAGTATACTAGCTTTGACATGCATTATTTGCAAAATATTATAAAAATTGATATATGCTATTTTATGGTAAAATATTTGTTATAAATGGTTACATGCAGTTGCCATAATCATCGATAAAGCGAAATGATGCCCGTAATAAGATTTATGTAACAATAGCGCGCAGTTTTGTTATACGTGCAGCACATGTGACGCGTAAATATTACACGCGTAATGTAATTAATGATCGATTGCAGCTTGTCAACCATAGAAAACGAACGGTGGAACCCTTCGCAAATCTTTACTGAGGCAAAATGGGAGTCCCCCGAGAATACCGCGCCTTTTAATTTGCAAGCGTTAGGGTGAGCTCTCGCCCGTGCCGGCCTTATAATATTTTAAATTTAGAGCTGTTCTTCAAGATCAACTTTAATTTATTTTTCGGATAAAAATTTTAGATTAGTTTTATTTTATACGTTAATTAGCAAGCTTAAAACACAATGGCAGTAGTAGCAATAGCGGTAGTAGTATTAGTCAAACTTAAAATTACACTTAAATTAGTAGTTTTAATATTATTTCATGTTACTTTTATTTATTTCTTTGATAGCATCATCATCATCATTACAGCCCACAGTCACACATCACAAGTCCACTGCTGAATATAGGCCTCCCCCCAAGTAATGCCACAAAGCACGGTCCTGAGCCACCTGCATCCATCGACTTCCTGCATGTCTTACCAGGTCGTCACTCCATCTAGTGGGGGTCGCCCTACACTACGCCTACCGGTACGAGGCTGCCACTCTTGAACCTTTCTTCCCCATCGGTTATTGGTTCTTCGAGCTATATGGCCGGCCCATTGCCACTTCAGCTTACTAATCCGTTGGGCCATGTCGGTCACTCTGGTTTTACTGCGGATATCCTCATTTCTTAGTCTATCACGCAGAGAAACTCCGAGCATAGCCTTCTCCATAGCTTGCTGAGCGACCTTGAGCGTCCTCATACGGCCAGCAGTGAAGGACCACGTCTCAGATCCGTAAGTTATTTATTTTATTTCTTTGATATCCCGAATAAATATTATAAGACGAGAAGGTCAGCGTAGCTGAGCAGAGTAAAGGTTGCTAAATAAATTGTCTCTCTCAATTTTGATTTATTAATTTAGTAAATGGCCGCTAGCTATGATAATGGTGACTTGCAGTTTATATTCACTTGCATGATTAGTTATAAGTGAAAGTAATATATAACTAAAAGTGAATAAGTAATAACAAAATTAAAAGGTTGCTAATAAATTTAGCGGTACCTACTTTGATGTTTGTACTAAATGTTAACAGTAATAAGTACATTGCAATGTTTGATGTTGTGTTGGTATGGTGGAGGCTGTGGAATATTTACTAATTAATTGGCATAATTTTTACCCAAGTTTATAATTTTTTTACATGTTTTTTTAAACTATCGTAAATAAATACGAATACAAAAAATATCCATTGCACAGAAATTATTGAGTCGTATAATTTCGTATGGCCCACGATCTCGCAAAATGCGATTAGTTTTAAAAATCTGATGAGTCATAATGAGACGGTAGTCCCAAGTATTGGCACTACCAGGAACTTTAACCCGGTATCCAAGGAGACCATGTACAACTAACTTTATTTATTAAATCATCACAGAGATATTAACATATGAACCACGGCGATGATGCACCAAGAAGTACATGCTTGCTTGTGCACTCAAATCAGTAAAAAACAAATAAGATAAATTTGTTTGCTCCGGCCAAAACTGTTAAGTATTTTGTATCTGGCTTTCTATGAAAGTTGACCCTCTGCAGGGTGCCTTAAATTTAAGAAGATATTCACTTCGGATTTAAACCATTGAACGCTATAATATTAAGGGGCGGATGCCACATAATGTATTTTTGATACAAGTTATGCGGTATGATAAATGGATGCAACTCTCTGCGTCGATTCTCACTTGTAACTCACTCGCCACTCGCCCTTAGTGCTAGGTTTAAGAAGATTAGCCTTGCCAAATAATGATTTATTACTGTATTAGGCAGGGCCCGTGGTCTATTTCGTGGGGTGTTAAGCTTTATTTATATAACAATAGCATAGATATCATTGTTGACTCGAAAAAGATAATGGATTTGATTATATAAATTACAGAATTTATAAGCTTTGCCACGGATTTGCACATATGATCGCTAAAAATGTTTCCATTTCCAAATCAATCATTAAATCAGTTGTTATCATAGAGGAGCACACATTCCACCTAATGTTAGAATAGAATAGATTATTTTTTATAGAATACATATTATAAATAATTCTTATTGAAAGTAATTTTAGAATTCCGTACCTAGAAGAAAAAAAATTGGAACCCCTTTTAGAGGACTGTCAATACCTTTTTTAGGGACAGGTAGAGATTGAAAATAATATCAAATATATTAAAGACTGGTTATTTGGAAGTGTGAAAAAGGAGGATGGCCTAATTTCTATAGGAGCTGGACTTGACTTTTTTTTTTCATGTCCCAAAACAAACTATAGTTAGGTTGGTTTGTTTTTATGTTGTAAACACAATCACGTTTAAAAATAATATCTAAATAGCCACGATTTTTTATAATAACGTCAAAAATATTTTTAAGGCTGAATCAACAAATACCTTTTACTTTTTTTATTGGCCATTTTAAATATAACATTGGTATGTCAAAATTACAATCAATACAAATGATATAAGATTACATTAGATTATTAAAATTACAAATCAAAATACATTTAGATTATTTTTACATGTCAAGCAAGTCAGAAAATGAACATTTCATATATTCTTCTATATTATAGAAAGCGTGATTCATAAAGTATGTTTTTGTCACTTGTCGAAACGAAGTCTTGTTATTTCTAAAGGCAATTTATTGTACATTTTGATTTTTAACGAAAAACCTTGCTTGGACGCTTTATCCGACTGCGACGTAGCCTAATAGTGTAGTTAAAATAATTATATTACTCAATAATAGAACATCTCTCAAAGCGCACCCTACGTATGGGCACCATACTCCTAGAGTTCGATGTCAAATCAAAAAGGATCGTCTGTCAAACCATCTCGTGAAGTTGACCGTTTCGTCAACAAATTATGACCGATAATTCAATAAAAACTACACATACATGTATTGCACTAGCTTGCACAGTATGTAGTGTAAAAACAAGGATGGCGTAATTATTATCACACGAAGTCTTTCCTAAAAGATTTCAAGGCTTTTTTGTAGTTTGAGCATTTTAATTCTAGCTGAAGAGAGTAAGTCGCTAGTCGCTATACCTACTGTCTTTCAGTCTTCAAATACTAAAGTTGCATATGCATTGAAAAGTCGAGTAATGGTAGGTTACAGGAATAAATGAAGTGTAATGGTAGAATTTAGGAGTACTTTAATGAAACAAGTAGGCTAGACACAATTACTTTTTATTCATCATCCTCTCGTATATCTACAACATCAAGGAGTGATGTTGGCACTGGCAATATTGTCGGCTGATGCCTGGCCCACCCAAGGTACCACAAGCTTCATAACATGTGCACATAACCCAACTGTACTTCGATTCGAAACCCTCTGTGAAACATGACATTCACTATAATAGGACCTTGCCTGTTGAATCCATATGTTCATAGGGCAAATAATATAACTTCATACACGCGACTTAATTGCAGTGTTTGCTAAATAAAAATATGTGGTGAAACCATAAAAAAACTATTTATCACCCAATAATAAGGTATCTCTCAAAGCGCACCCTACATCTGTCCTATAAATCCCAAACATCATGTATAATATCACTGCACTTATTATTATAAAAATCTTTGGCACTTTATAAGTCCTTTCTTAAAAATAACACAGCAGATAGGTGCAGTGCGGGCCCTTTGTTTTTAAAGTATTCATTTATTAGCAAGTATAAATTCCAAACATCATTAAAATATAATGTCTTGAGATACTTACCCATTTATATTATTATAAATCAGAAGGAGATTGTCAATTAAAAGAGATAAACAGGGTGCCAGAGCATTAAATTCAACTTTGCTCGGCGTTTATTTATAAATTACACATATAACATAATATATAACAGAAAATAAAAGCACACAGTAAAATTGAAATAGGTAAAATAAACAACAAACATTACAATTTTAATTGATCATTATTCATCATCATTGCGACAGTCCACTGCTGAACATAGGCCTCCTAAACTAAATATATAATGTAAAATATTACACAGGCCTTTCGTGAATTGCCACCCCGTCCCATATGGTGTTGTAAAAGTCGACAGAGTAAAATAAAAATATCAGGAGATGAGCAGCGGCATCTACTAAAGAATACCACAAAAAACTTTGGTTGCCAGAAGTATAGCAACTATGGCAAAAATCGTCATTAATATTACAATATTAATACGCATTAAGGTTATAATCATCATACTGTATTTTCAATATCATCACTTGATAGTAATATATCATATAAAAAAGATGCAGGTGGATCAACCTCATCTCGATGCTGTGCCCATGATAGAAACCAAACTAAAATAGCAGCTTAATGCTGCTGTGTTTCGAATGGTGAGTATAGAGAACCAGAGACCCTTTTTAATGGAAACAAGGCATTCTATCTCAGTCCTCAGGGCTGGTAACACATCTGCATTTTGATTTTCAATTGAAGATAAATGTAGATGTCTATGGGCCACAGCATCCACTTACCATCAGGTGGACTGTGTGCTCGTTCGTCACCTTATTTCTATAAAAAAGAGTTAATTACTTTTTATTAAACATCCTCTCTTACAACTACAGCATCAAGGAATGCTGCAGGTGCTGGTATTGTCGGCTGATGCCTGGCCCACCCAAGATACCACACAAGCGTCATAACATGTGCACAGAACCAAACTGTTCTACCAACTAAACAATTGCAGCAATACTCTATTATAGCTTCCCTTCCAGATAAATTATTTTCAATTAATATATAAACATAATATACTTTTCTCGAAATGTGTCTGGATTTGATTTTGCCTCTTATAAGTGAATTATTTCCACTTCCTCTTAAACGATACTCTGTTACATTAATGTTTTCTCTGCTTATTTCTCTGCTTATTATTCGATACCCTCCTTGAAACCTGACATGTTCACTTTAATATGACTTTACCTGTTAAATTTGATATGCTCCTAGGGCAAATAATATAACTTCACTATATTCTAGATGGGGGAATATAATATTAGTATTGGAATGAGCTGTAATACTAGTAAAATCAGATGTTCGTCTATTCATATTCATTAATTATTATTTATTAATTATTGTGTAAATGTTCTCAAACTATTTTG
Source organism: Parnassius apollo (assembly GCA_907164705.1). Lineage (NCBI taxonomy): Eukaryota > Metazoa > Arthropoda > Insecta > Lepidoptera > Papilionidae > Parnassius > Parnassius apollo. The sequence goes on from CAJQZP010000693.1 coordinate 22,243,870, forward strand.
AGAATTGAACAACATATCCCAATCAGTACTAAATGTATGCTCTACACAAATAAGAGCATTTATAGGCAAGTAATGTTTGTGTTTGCTAAGAGTTGTTGCTCTTAGAGGGTTAGAAATTCTATGCAAATCTGTTTTCAGGCAACCAGAAAAAACACTATGTGCTGCAGTGTTTGCCGCTCGTCTATACTGCGGCAAACTAATCACCCTAGGTATTTCGTCATCTTGCTTGTCGGTATTTGGTGGGTTTTGAGGTTCTTGGGTTCTTGGGGTCTGCTGCATATTACGTGTTGCAACTCTCTTGAGTCTCAGCCAACAGGGATGACAAACATGGTCTGTTGAAGTTGCCTGAAACAACCATACAGCCTTGTCTTAATATAAATGTTTTGGCTAATTAATATTAAACCCGAGCCAATAGAAACACTTTTACAAAACAATATAAAATTGCAGTGATAAGTTCACTATAACATTAATACCAAGACAATACAAAAAAAAAGTACAAAATAAAAAAGGTAATTATTACCTGCCGTGGGGCAATTCTATTTTCAAGCTTCGCTTGTTTCAACTGAGATGGATTCTCTCTCACAACAACATCACGTTTACGAGTCCTCAGAGAACTTCCACAAAGTATGCAAACATGCTTGTGGCCACGGGAAGATGAGGCACCAGGTTCATTAGGTAACCCGGAGTTGACATGCTGTATTGCCAATTGCTGACAGGCATCACATACGTAATCTTCTTCAGTGATCTAAAATAAGAATTAGAGTTGTATGATGATGTATGATTGATTAGAGTTGTATTATGATGATGTATTATGTTAGTGTAATAAAATAAGTAGGTATGTAAATACGTACTATTATTGAAGAATTCCACTCGCAGATCTTAGAAATTACTCTTGTATCAAGCTCAAAAACGAGATGGTGGCGAAGTTTATCAATCCATATGTTACAATTAACACAAAGCAATCGCACACCTAGTTGTCTTTGCATGATGTTTCTCACAATTATCCAAGATGCGAAAAAATCAGTCCGTAAAACAATACCGAGGTAATATATACGTAAAACAATACCGAGTAAGCGATGACAAATGACGTTCCGTTGTACATATGTAATTGAACAAAACCTTTAACTTAGTATGACCTACATAAGTATTTTTATGACAAAAATCCAGTACATAATAAATCAACATAGTAGTTGATTTGATGTCTACATACTAATTGTATTTAATTAAAATAAACAACTATTCATAAAAACGTGAATAATTATAGTCTTTGAATACCAAGTCCTTTCACACACGAAATGAATCGTCATTAGGTGCGTTCTGAAACCATTATTTGAAATAATTTTGAACAGTTACAAAAATAGAAATAAATGGATAACTTTTTTTGTGGCTTCTTAGAGAGGTATTTCTTGTATATTTTAAGACCTCAAACAATAAGGGTATTTTACATAAATATTTCATATTGGGACGCTATCATTTCGTTGTCTGGTACGATTTGGCCATCCTCCTTTACATCTCAAAGTCAGTGCAATTAAAATATTTTGTAAATAATGTAAGCGACATCAATTTTGCTGCAGCTTCTGCCTGCAAGCAGCAAGAAACACAGCGAGATGCCAAGAGTGGTGCACAAAATTCCGAAATGTTGTTAAATGAAATGCTAGGACCAGTTAGAAGCGAGTCTGATACTCTTCGCTCATCAAAACACATCAATGTGATGATGCTATTTAATTTATTTTGTAATTTTTTAAACAATGCAATACTTTTTTGAAATCAATGTATCGATATTTTATTTTTAGTAATGAACACGCGATTTAGTTGTCAGCTTATTATCTGCGATGATGTTTATGCTAACATGTGCAGGTAATTGCCGTGTAATGATAGCGCAAGAGAACACAGTTAAATTCTTGTGGCGATTATGAGAAAGGTAAAAAAGATCGTAGAAATTGTTCGAACTAAACGCAGCCACTAAATTTGTGTTTGTAAAATGATGATTAACGGCCCACCACTGTGTGATTTATCAGAAGTTCTCTTTCTACAACGTCTTTGTAAAATCGGCTACTACCTGTGATTTTTCCGGATCGATACGACAAAGTTACCTTTAAGAAAGGACCTTTCCTTTTTTTTAAACTGGTGATGCACTTGCAATGCTCCTGGCACAGCCTAAGGAGAACATACACAACAGTCACCGCGTTTGATGTTGTCGGAAAAGCTGAGCTGATAAAAGCAATAAATTGCTAGGGTTGTCAGAGCGGGATGTAATAAAAAATAAAAACAGATTTTATTTTATTTTACGTTAAAACAAATTCTTGTGTACGTGGAAACTCATGAAACTTCAATTTCTTATTTGTAAATGAGGCCTATCCACAATCTTTTACCGTACATGTAGTGTGAGCCATTTCAATTATTTTGCGTGACAGGTCATCCTTAGCGGACAGCTCCTCCGGCGTCTCGCCCCGCACCGCACCGCACGATTGCCTCGTGTAGATGCCTTCGATGACCGACTGTTAGTAGTAGTTAGACTGTGCCCCTGGTATTGCAGTTGTTCATGAGCGGCGGTAGTCACCACAGAGTAATGACCAACTGTTAGTAGCAGTTAGACTGTGCCCCTGGTATTGCAGTTGTTCCTGAGCGGCGGTAGTCACCACAGAGTAATGACCGACTGTTAGTAGTAGTTAGACTGTGCCCCTGGTATTGCAGTTGTTCATGAGCGGCGGTAGTCACCACAGAGTAATGACCAACTGTTAGTAGCAGTTAGACTGTGCCCCTGGTATTGCAGTTGTTCATGAGCGGCGGTAGTCACCACAGAGTAATGACCGACTGTTAGTAGTAGTTAGACTGTGCCCCTGATATTGCAGTTGTTCCTGAGCGGCGGTAGTCACCACAGAGTAATGACCAACTGTTAGTAGCAGTTAGACTGTGCCCCTGGTATTGCAGTTGTTCATGAGCGGCGGTAGCCACCACAGAGTAATGACCAACTGTTAGTAGTAGTTAGACTGTGCCCCTGGTATTGCAGTTGTTCATGAGTTGCGGTAGTCACCACAGAGTAATGACCGACTGTTAGTAGTAGTTAGACTGTGCCCCTGGTATTGCAGTTGTTCATAAGCGGCGGTAGTCACCACGGAGTAATGACCGACCATTAGTAGTAGTTAGACTGTGCCCCTGGTATTGCAGTTGTTCATGAGCGGCGGTAGTCACCACAGAGTAATGACCAACTGTTAGTAGCAGTTAGACTGTGCCCCTGGTATTGCAGTTGTTCATGAGCGGCGGTAGTCACCACAGAGTAATGACCGACTGTTAGTAGTAGTTAGACTGTGCCCCTGGTATTGCAGTTGTTCATGAGCGGCGGTAGTCACCACAGAGGAATGACCAACTGTTAGTAGTAGTTAGACTGTGCCCCTGGTATTGCAGTTGTTCATGAGCTGCGGTAGTCACCACAGAGTAATGACCGACTGTTAGTAGTAGTTAGACTGTGCCCCTGGTATTGCAGTTGTTCATGAGCGGCGGTAGTCAACACAGAGTAATGACCAACTGTTAGTAGTAGTTAGACTGTGCCCCTGGTATTGCAGTTGTTCATGAGCGGCGGTAGTCACCACAGAGTAATGACCAACCGTTAGTAGCAGTTAGACTGTGCCCCTGGTATTGCAGTTGTTCCTGAGCGGCGGTAGTCACCACAGAGTAATGACCGACTGTTAGTAGTAGTTAGACTGTGCCCCTGGTATTGCAGTTGTTCATGAGCGGCGGTAGTCACCACAGAGTAATGACCAACTGTTAGTAGCAGTTAGACTGTGCCCCTGGTATTGCAGTTGTTCATGAGCTGCGGTAGTCACCACAGAGTAATGACCGACTGTTAGTAGTAGTTAGACTGTGCCCCTGGTATTGCAGTTGTTCATGAGCGGCGGTAGTCACCACAGAGTAATGACCAACTGTTAGTAGCAGTTAGACTGTGCCCCTGGTATTGCAGTTGTTCATGAGCTGCGGTAGTCACCACAGAGTAATGACCGACTGTTAGTAGTAGTTAGACTGTGCCCCTGATATTGCAGTTGTTCATGAGCGGCGGTAGTCACCACAGAGTAATGACCAACTGTTAGTAGCAGTTAGACTGTGCCCCTGGTATTGCAGTTGTTCATGAGCGGCGGTAGTCACCACAGAGTAATGACCGACTGTTAGTAGTAGTTAGAATGTGTCCCTGGTTTTGCAGTTGTTCATGAGCGGCGGTAGTCACCACAGAGTAATGACCAACTGTTAGTAGCAGTTAGACTGTGCCCCTGGTATTGCATTTGTTCATGAGTTGCGGTAGTCACCACAGAGTAATGACCGACTGTTAGTAGTAGTTAGACTGTGCCCCTGGTATTGCAGTTGTTCATAAGCGGCGGTAGTCACCACGGAGTAATGACCGACCGTTAGTAGTAGTTAGACTGTGCCCCTGGTATTGCAGTTGTTCATAAGCGGCGGTAGTCACCACAGAGTAATGACCAACTGTTAGTAGTAGTTAGACTGTGCCCCTGGTATTGCAGTTGTTCATGAGCTGCGGTAGTCACCACAGAGTAATGATCGACTGTTAGTAGTAGTTAGACTGTGCCCCTGGTATTGCAGTTGTTCATGAGCGGCGGTAGTCACCACAGAGTAATGACCAACTGTTAGTAGTAGTTAGACTGTGCCCCTGGTATTGCAGTTGTTCATGAGCTGCGGTAGTCACCACAGAGTAATGATCGACTGTTAGTAGTAGTTAGACTGTGCCCCTGGTATTGCAGTTGTTCATGAGCGGCGGTAGTCACCACAGAGTAATGACCGACTGTTAGTAGTAGTTAGACTGTGCCCCTGGTATTGCAGTTATTCATGAGCGGCGATAGTCACCACAGAGTAATGACCGACTGTTAGTAGTAGTTAGACTGTGCCCCTGGTATTGCGGTTGTTCATGAGCGGTGGTAGTCACCACAGAGTAATGACCAACTGTTAGTAGTAGTTAGACTGTGCCCCTGGTATTGCAGTTGTTCATGAGCGGCGGTAGTCACCACAGAGTAATGACCGACTGTTAGTAGTAGTTAGACTGTGCCCCTGGTATTGCAGTTGTTCATGAGCGGCGGTATTCACCACAGAGTAATGACCAACTGTTAGTAGTAGTTAAACTGTGCCCCTGGTATTGCAGTTGTTCATGAGCGGCGGTAGTCACCACAGAGTAATGACCGACTGTTAGTAGTAGTAAGACTGTGCCCCTGGTATTGCAGTTGTTCATGAGCGGCGGTAGTCACCACAGAGTAATGACCAACTATTAGTAGTAATTAGACTGTGCCCCTGGTATTGCATTTAGCCGCATGCTCGTTTGGCCCGGCTCATATAAGTAAATTAAAAAAAGCATCTGATTGATGGCGTTATAGTATACGAGTATGTTAAACTTAGAATATTCTAACCGACAATTGGAATCGGCGTCAAAAGAGCGAGATATCTTGTACAGCTTGATCGCTATTCGCCTGCCAAGTATAGAAGACTCATCTCCTAGACTAAATCCATATAATTACAGGATTTTGTGAAATATGATCGTTTGTAACGACCTTAAATTAATTTACACTTTTTATGTTTTACAGTTTAATTTTCTAATAACTGTAACGCAAATTATTGTTTGATGTATATTAAGACTAATTAAGCTTTCCCCTCAGTAGCTAAATAAATATTTTGGCAACAGCTTGGTTCCATTAATGAATGATATTATTTTTTATTATTCAAGCTGGAACTAAAAAGTAATTTAAAAATATCACGGAAGGAAATTCTTTTTAAATACGAAGTGCATTAAATGACAAAAGTTTACATGGTAATTGTGTGCTACGCACGACAAAGCTAATCAAATGATAATTTTAAATTAGTTAACCAATTGACTGTATGTTACGAGGTATTTCGATCGTAGAGTTGGGCAGGTCATGATATGCCTGAGCTCGTGATACACTGACATTTTATAATTTGGCCAACTTAATAAGTATGTATTCATTCATTACAGTCTATCATAGTTATTTGCTGAACACAAATCTCTCCACAGCTTGTCTCTTATGGAGGATATTTACTGTGGTTGCCACGTTGGCCAGCGGGTTGGCAATCGTAGTTTTTATGTTCTGGTTGTTAGGAAGCCGCTGTTCTTTCTCTTTCTTTTTTTTGCGCCCAAAGCAAATAAGGGCAACCCTGCGTTACTGGAAATTTTACCCAGTAAACACCACCTTGTGGGATTGGCTTAATGATCTATCGAGAGATATTTAAGCCGATCGAGAGATCTTTAAGCCGTAAACTGACGTGACCCTCCTTGGGTGAAAGGGGGGTGCAAGCGGCGAGTAGCCGCTTAGAAGTGTGCCTAACTAAGGCAGATTACGGGATGAGTTAAGTAGGCTCGGCCTGAGCCGCCAGGAGGCAGTTCAGTTCAGCCGAAAGCTTGTTGGGGGGGTCCGAGAGAGAGTTTCTCGGCCTGCGGACATTAAAGCGAGTGCAGAGAGGGGCTGCATAGGTCTCGCGAATGAGGTGATTTGAATGGGACTCTGAGGCTTTGAAGAATCTCTCAGAGAGTGATTTGAGGAGCTGTCTATCTCTTGGTTTGTTTCCTGTTTCCCTTTTATTGCCTTTTATCCGCCAGACGATATTGGATAGTGGATATTCTTACACCACCTCCACACCTAACATTGATCATATAAATTAAGTATATTGTAATTGATTAATTAAGGATTACTTAATATTTGCTTAATGTTCGATGTGCTTACATGTTTTACTAAATATTAATTGATTAATTAATATTGAGTAAAACATGTAGGCACATCGAATTATCAAACACTCTCGAAACTCTAGATTATTTCGTAGTGTCATAAATTATAATTATTTTAATATTTTCTAATAGATATTTTGTTACTATGGTACGAGAATTACGTCGTTTACTGCAAATGAAAAATATATCTAAGAATTTAATTTCGCTTACTGTCTTATTTGTTTTTCATAGCTTACCTCTTGTTGATAAAGTATATAATTTCTAACTCAAAGTAAAGAATAACAAAGACTCTATTCAAATTGCTTTAATAATAAGTTTGTTTTTGTGAATTTCAATGTTGAAGAGAATTTTTGGTATTCACTTTGAAGCGTTTCCTGTAGAGGATTTTCTAACGTAGCCTCAGAGATGGAAAAGGTAAAAAAAAATGAATAAAGAAACTACTCGTAATTATAAATTGAAGTTTGTTGTTATATTTGAACTTACTGCAATAAAAATTTGCTTGGGAAGGACTACAAATATTTTATACTTTTATATTATGTTTCAGAATTATCCATTCCGTTCCAGTTCGGTTCCTGCATAGCTTTCTTTATAAATATTTCTACATTCTTTAGTATATAAGGGTAATATATTTTATATATTTTTTTAAACTTAAGAAGAATCATGGAGTCATTATACATGCAATTTCACACAAACAAACACCCTGATATGGAACAACGACTTTTACCCTACAAAAATTATTCAAAGTATAGTTATGTTCGGAAATGGAACCCACTCATACTCACATCGCCCCATAGGTTAGTTTTTGTGTTACCGAACCGAAAAATAATAATTATAATGGACGACACACACGGACAGTTCAACTGATCATTTCAAACTAGGACTGTTGATATTTTTTTAAATATCGGATTTTCGATATAGCTATAAATAAACTAGTATATAGAAGTCCGATATTGATATATTTATAACTAGCTTTTTACCCGCGGCTTTGCTCTCGTAGGCTTCAATTTAGCAACAATAATAAATGTTGTTCCTGTGTCTCTATGTTTGTTTATCAAAGAATTTTTTAGAATTCTCAAGGACTATTGGACGTGGATGTTTGATATTTGGCATAGATATAATATGTTACAGGAACACGTGAATAAATTAGTATTTCATAATTGCACTAATATCTTATGTCTATAAACACCTACTATTTTTATATCAGGCGGGTCTTGCAATGTATTTATGATAAGAAAGGTCAATTGTCTTGAAATCAAAATTTCGAAATGATGAAAGAATTTAAAGTGTAAAATGTAAATATTTCACACTTTACATTCTTTCATCGTTAAAATTAATTTAGTTTTAGTGTTACGAAACAATGATGAAAAAAAAAGATGTTTATTTGCATATATTTGATTCATATCGTTGGTCCCATTCAATACTGATTGGCATCATAAAATAAATGCTGATATTATTTTTACATTTAATAAATGAAGTTCTATAATTATTTCTCATATTTAGGCGAATGCTAAACATGAACTAAAATTAAATTCACGAATTTTATCGCTTTTGTACCTTTTTTACGCGAATTTTTTTACGCATCTTTGGATGCAAGATCCATAAAAACCCGCGTAAAAGAACATATCGCTGATGTGAAGCAGCGACGCTCCGGGACGTCTGTTCAGTATCGTCCCAACCATTATATCAGATCTGATAGAACATAATACCTCGCCAAGAGCCGCGATTTCTGCCAAGGACTTGCAAGGCTTTTAAAAAAAAAAACATCCTAATTTAAATAGAGAATATGTCTGGGTGCTACCATCTGCTTGGAGTCCCATAATTAATAAAATTAAATTCAAACCCCTCGGGTGTAAGATGGCATACTTAACTCAATTTTGACCACTGTGTGGATTGAGTCCTTTCTGCTTAACTACATCCAAATATAACAGTATCGTTAGTCATTATGCCAAACGTGCAACGCAACAAATCATTTCTAGGATGACCACCGGTCTGGGTATTTAAAGTTTTGATTCTAAACGAAATAAGTATTCAGTAGCCTCTATTATTTAGTCAGTGACTTATTTCATTGTGTATGGCTCTGTTATTGGATGAAATAATGAAAGCCAAAACTATGTTTTCTAGTAATATCAGCGATAGAAGGTTGGGGTGCGACTGGAAAGCCGCGAACATTTATTTATTATATAAATAGGGCATAAAGTAGAGTTGATTTCGCTAAAAACTCTGTGTTAAAAATATGCTCTCAGCGCCGCTAGCGGTGAAAAACTATTTGACGATATAACCATAATATCATGAAATAATGTTTGCATGCATGCCATATTGTTTAGTTATTTGAGTTTAATATCGTCAAACGGACCTCTTTCATGGATTTGGACAATTTTATTATGGCATGGTCAACAAACAGTGTTAAATTACTACTACTATTTCACGAAATTTATTACTTTAAGACATGATCAGTCTACGATTTGGCCATTACATTATATGAAAATCTCTTCGATCGAACTATAAGGATAATGAGAATTTTGCAATAATTGCAGGCAGATCAGTTTAAATTAGTTTACATATACATTAGTATTAAGCTAAAAACCATACTTATTATAGATTTTCATATTTTTGATACACGTCATTATTATCTGTTAAAGTTACACTTTTGAAATGAAATAACGAAAAAGCTAAAAAATTAACGTAAGGACTTTTAAATAATTTTATATATCTCATTATTTTAACATATAAATGTAATTTATTTAATTATATTTAATTAGTAACTTAATGCAAAATGTACTTTTTCTATTTGATCATAGATGGCGCTGTTTTGAAAACTAAAATGTAGATCGTCGGCGTAGTTTCAATTTATTAAACAAAGGTTAAAACTAATTTTGGAACTTTATTTATAAATATGCTATTTATTTGAATTAAAAACCAGTCATTCTGCATATATATGAACAGACAGAATCATAATATAAAATTAATATTTAAAGAAAGGAAAAGACTTGACCTTCTTTTTTGAAGTTCATTCATATCAGATAACAACATAGTCTGCATTTTCATTCTTAATCGAGGATACATGTAGATGTCTATGCGCCACAGCATTCACTTACAGTCAGGTAGACTGTGTATACTCTATTACACTGTGTGTATACTCTATTAGACTATTATACGTGGTAGAGTCATGCTGCAGTTATATTAGTAGTATAGTTGTAGCACGAATGGTTCGGCTCAACCTGGGAAGGAAGCTGCTTTTTTCGTATGGTGAGTGTAGAGAACCGGAGACCATTTTTACTGGAAATGAGGCATTCCATTTTAGTCCTCACGGGTGACAACGCATCTGCATTTTGATTTGTAATCGAGGATGGATGTAGATGTCCATGGGCTGCAGCTACCACTTCCCATCAGGTGGATTGTGTGCTCGTTTGTCACCCTATCCTATAAAAATATTTATATTAATTATTTATTTATATTAATTTTTTATTAATTATTAGTAATTTTAATTTAGATTTTGTATACAAAAGGTTATTTTTATAGCGAGGTATGTTGTGCCGGGGCGCGTCTTTGATTTTGGTGTAGAAGTTTGTAAAAAAAAACTTACACATTTCTAATTACAGAATAACGTTTCTAATATAATAAGGTCGGGATTTTTTTTGTATAATAGTGAAGCAAAATCTCTTTAGTTGTAAGTACTGTTTATATCTGGATGGTTTTAACATTTTTCATTTTTCAATTGTTTTTTTGTTTGCCACGCTTGTGCGTAGGCGTGGTAAGCTATCACTGCCATTTTAAAATTTGTAGATTTTTTTCAGTTATCTTAAAGCATATACAAATTATGATAATTTCAACTTATTTTTTTGAATATGTGATTTTAAAAGATTTAAAAAAAATTTGAATTTATATTTGTACCCAGCTAAAAAAATTTTTTTGAACACATTGTAATTTGTTTGATTATATGCATAATTTATTTCCAGTTCATTTTTTGTCATAGTCTGAATTGTATTCATTTAGTTTTATTGAAATTGGCCTCTAAATTATGATCGCTTAGCCTCTGTTTTATTTTGTATATAATTATCTCGATTCTTTCATTAAGTTAGGTACCATTGATACAAGGGTACAAAACGGAAGAATCGTCGACAAACATCACACAATGTTCATTGACATTGATGAGCATTGTGTGATCTTCGGGAGTCATTGAAGTAAATAAGGAAGAGGACAGATCCGAGTACGGACCCCTGAGGTATAGAGTCCCGCACTGGCCGGGCCCTCGAACATATTATATTTTATTATATTAGATATATCGAAAATTCAATATTTAAAAAAATATCAACAGTCCTAGTTTGAACCGATCAGTTTGAATGATCGATTGAACTGACCGTGTGTGTCGTCCATAAGACAAGTAATTACCACCGCATTTTCTTGTATGGTTATAGGGCTATCAGTATTAGTATTTCGTCGTCGAAAATTAGCCAGAAAATCATTATCATATGCTGTGACGCGTAAGAACGCGACATTTACAGTTGAAAAGTTCAGTACTATGCTACGATTTTTCATTTCTGATTCATGCAAAAAGTAAAAAGTATTGTCTAAAGATACGATATCATAGAACGATTTCTTTTACGACTTCGGTTTCAACTCCATAGGCGATGAATTATGCAGAACGGAGAGAGATTTTCTACGATAAAAGTCGTAACACTCAAGAGTGCCCTGAAAGGAACTCTTACAATATCTTTGAAAAGAAATGTAATCATTTCTTTCACAACACAGCCACACACTCTTGTGTCCTTTAGCGTTTTTAGAATCCTTTATGACATGTTGAATCTAAGTTTACATTATGTAGGAATATTGTATTATTTTTAAACCCACATAATTATGTACACGACCTTGTAGCTTGTAGGCAATTACGGCGTCGTAATTTGTTGCCTTTGATAGTTCGGCAATGCACCGCCTACGTGTACGAGACTTTACATTACAGACCTTAGAGCGGAAGCGAGTGTAGGCTGCCGTCTCCAGACGCAGCGCGTGGGGTGTGCGAAGCGCGCCTTGAATACCTAATTGACTAATGTTAGTAGTTGCGAGGACAAGTTTCATATAGGTGTGCGCAAAACTTGAGACAAAAACCACACGTGCAAGATTTGTAAAGGCTACTTTATAAATGGTGGAGTCATGATGCAGCTATATTTTGGTTGTAAGACAAATCGGTCAGCTTGACCGGGGAAGAATCACGCTCTCAGAATAGCAGCGTAAAATAGTAGCTTAATTTTAATGAAACTAGTTTTTAAGGATTTTATCGTGTATATCAACTAATTTTATATTCCTGACGTTTCGAGCATTTTATGTCATAGTTAACCACGGCTATATCCACATTGAAATTATTAATTTTTGTTCCGATTTACGCAGTATGAACCTGTAGTATCTTGAAGTCTTACAGTTTTTGCTTGGCTTGAGATTTAATTTTATTAATTATAGGATCCCAAGCGGATGGTAACGCCCAGCCATCTTCTCTATTGAAATTAGGATGTTTTTTGATTTCAATAGCCTCGATTAGTGGTCTATCAAATCTGATGTAGTGACGGGGGCGATCCTGTACTTGTTCACAGACTGCAGACTCCGGAGCGTCGAATATTCACTTCTGCTATGTGTTCTTTAACGCGGATTTTTATTGATCGGCTTGTTTATCCTATGTATGAGACACCACATTCATAATCAAGATTGTACACTTCTGCATCTTGCAGAGGGATATTACACTTGACTGATGGTAAAAACTGACTATATTCTTCGGCGGCTTGAAGTAAGTTTTAATGGAAATGTTGACTCCTCTGACATATGGTAGTACGGCAGGCACACGCCCTACTGTGGCCAATACACATTTCCACTGTGGCGTAGGCACGGACCTGAATGTTTTGTCATGCAATACTTGCTTGACGTGTTGGAGCTCGGTGGCCAGGTGTTTTCCTGTCACAGATCTCTCGTGCTCTCTGATTTGTTTAGCTACGGCAGCTAACTGTGAAGGATGGTGGTGAGAATCACCGTTTAAATATCTATCTATATGGTATTTTTTCAATACACAGTGAGTCTCAAGGTGTTAATTCCGAATTACTAACACATCTAGAAAGGCTTAAGAATTGTTTGTCTCTAACTTCATTGTGAACTGAATCAAAATGAAAAGATTATCCCGGATAAAGTTTTAAAAATTGTTATTTTTGTGCAAATAACCCTGTAATAGCGAGATTGCTGTATATATATATATATACACACACACACACACACACACACACACACACACATATATATATATATATATATATATATATATATATATACAGCAATCTCGCTATTACAGAGAGACACTTCAATTTTATTAATGTGTATGTATAGGTAACAATTATTTCATATTCAATATTTTTATTTAAAGCAATAGAATACAAAAAGCTGAAACTGAAAAGATCGTTTAGGATTGATTTTACATCTTACAAAAGGCAAAATTGATCTTAATTAAATTACAATAAATAACTAAATGTATATTTTGAAAGGTAAGTTTGTAGGTATATGGGTTGCTTAAGTGCATCAGAGGTTGGAGAGGAAGCACGAGTTCGAAATGAAATAAATTCCATTAGGGTAAATTGTTAGTAGAAGCGAGTGACCGAGTCCGCGACGCTCCATCTCGATACGCCTGCAGCGATCTGATGCCTACTAGAAGTTTTCAAAGGTCAACAGATGTTCGAATTAGGCTGTTACATAAAATTTTAAATCAACGTTGTAAGACAGATTGCTTCCTTAAAAAGTAGATAATTTAATTCAACATTAGTACGTCGTAAAAGGCGGTGCGTCTACTGAGCACAGTTTCAGCTTACTTTGTTATGCTAATCTTCATAATTCTTTAGGCGAAGGAAGTTTAGTACAAGTAACTTTTTTCTGAATAATTTGTAATTTTGTTGTAATTTGTTACTGCGTGAGAATTGAACCATAAATAAAGCACATGATTTAAAAGTTCTAATGCTGCTGATTCCGAAGATGTTTTTAGGCGACTAAACTGGAATGGACACACTGACAGCGTCAAGGGCGAATGTATACGCACTTTCAATTTACTGACCGTAATATGATAAAAATATAAATTACTTCGCAACCTTCCGCTAGCTAGCTAGCTAGCTAGCTTCCGCTAGATTTAGCTAGCGGAAGGTTGCGAAGTAATTTGTATTTTTATTATAATGGATTTCCGCAAAGTAACGCCTGATTCTATCAATTACCATAATATGATTGTGATAGGGGGTGCTAAGAATCTCCGGTGGAGGTTGGGTTGCCACCTACGACGACTCGACCTGGCAACATATAACGTACGCACCCTGAGGACTGATGAGAAGATACTGGAGCTGGAAGAATAGGTAGACAAGTTGCGCTGGCATATTATTGGATTATCTAAGGTGCGAAGAGCGGGGGAGGAAACGGTAATCCTCGAGTCCGGCAACTTGTTCTATGACTGGGTGGGCGACCATCTGTCCCAAGGAGGTGTCGGATTTATCGTCCACAAGTCTCTCGTCAACAACGTTGTAAAGATTGGGAGTGTGTCGACGAGGATCGCGTACCTGATACTCAGAATCACCAAACGGTATTCGCTGAAGGTCATACAGGTTTACGCACCAACCTCGCCACATCCCGATGAGGAGGTGGAGTAAATGTACGAGGATATTTCTAGAGCCATGCATTCCGCCAAAACCCACTACACGGTGTTGATGGGAGACTTCAACGCAAAACTAGGCACAAGAGAAAGCGGTTAGCGGTTGGAGTAAGGCAACGGAACCGTAGGGCCAGCAGCTGGCCGACTTTATGGAGAAAGAGGGACTCTTTATGATGAACTCTTTCTTCCAGAAGCAGCCCCAGAGGAAGTGGACCTGGTCGAGCCCCGACGGTTCGACAAAAAATGAGATTGACTTCATTATGAAGACCAGACGCCAACTGCTCAGTGATGTCTCAGTGATCGCAAGGGTGGAAACTGGCAGCGAACACCGAATGGTTAGAGGCACACTGAACCTAAACGTTAAGTTGAAGAGGTCTCGTCTAATGAAGTCAACGTTCCGCTCCCCTCGTGCACTGATCCAGAATCCCGAAACCTTTCAGCTCTAGTTACGTAACCGCTTTCAGTGCCTAGAAGATTGCAATGCAGTGGACAATATGAATGACAAGCTCGTGGAAACTGTCCATGCGGTCAGAGCTACGTTCTGCAAAATCCGCCGCAGAAGAACACAAAAACTCTCCGATCACATTCTTAATCTCACGGCTGTTAGACGGGAGATGAGGCTACAATGGTCAACAGATTTGACAGCATATAGGCAACTGAACAGACAGATCTCCAAATGCATGCGGCGAGACAAGAGACATGAGACATGCAGAAACTTCAATACTGCTCGTATTGAAGAAGCGATCGAGCGGAACCAGGGCTCCAAAGTCTTTGCCAGAGATCTGACTGCCAGTAAGAGCCAACTGTCAAAGCTGAAGACTGAGTGTAGCAGCATCGTTTCCGGGACACCTGAGATTCTGAGTGAGATTGAGAGGTTCTATGGGCAGCTGTACACATCATCGTTGGAGCCACACGCAAGTGTGAGTAAAGATCCAAGAGCAAGTCTTATTAGACACTATTCCGATGATATCCCGGACGTTAGTCTGAGCGAGATCAGAATGGCTCTCCAGCAATGGTCCCCGGGCGAGGATGGAGTTATAGCGGAGCTTCTAAAAGCGCTTGGAAAACCGGTACTTGAAGTCCTTCAGAAGCTTTTTAATTCCGTTCTCCATGGAGGTACTACTCCCGAGGTGTGGAGTAGAAGTACGGTGGTCTTGTTCTTCAAGAAAGGTGACAACGCCCTCTTGAAGAACTATAGACCGATATCCCTTCTGAGCCGCGTCTACGTGCTGTTCTAGAGAGTCATTACGAACCGTCTCACACACAGACTCGACGACTTCCAGCCTTCCGAACAAGCCGGTTTCCGAAAAGGCTTTAGTACCATAGACCACATACATACCCTGCGGCAAATTGTACAGAAGTTCGATGAGTACAATCTGCCACTTTGCCTGGCGTATGTGGACTATGAAAAAGCCTTTGATTCCGTCGAAATTTGGGCGGTGCTACAGAGTCTTCAGTGGTGCCAAGTTGACTGTCGGTATATCAAAGTGCTGAAGTGTTCCGAGTACAGAACCAGAGTACGAAACCTATTCAACTGTAGAGAGGTGTAAGACAGGGTGACGTTATTTTCCCGAAACTCTTCACCGCTGTATTGGAAGACGTTTTCAAGCTACTGGACTGGAAAGATACGGTATTATCATCAATGGCGAGTACATCACTCACCTTCGATTTGCCGACGATATAGTCCTTATGGCAGAATCTCTGGAGAACTTAAGCACTATGCTCAATGATCTCAATAGTGCCTCCCAACGGATAGGTCTTGGGATGAACATGAACAAAACAAAGATTATGTTTAATGTCCATGTCACACCTACGCCTGTAGTTGTTGGGAGCGAAGTTGTTGACGAGTACGTTTACCTGGGACAAATAGTCCGACTAGGTAAGTCCAACTTGGACTGAGAGGTCAATCGACGGATTCAACTCGGCTGGGCAGCGTTCAGGAAATTACGACACTTCTTCTCGTCAGGAATACCTCAAAACCTGAAAACTAAGTTGTATAACCAGTGCGTGTTGCCAGTGATGACCTACGGAACCGAGACGTGGTCCTTCACTGCTGGCCGTATGTCAAAGGATGTTGAAGTCTATTAACCTCGAACAGATAAACAGATATTGCAAATGTACATTACATCACACAGCCTAAAACTAATACTAAACGTAAGTTTAAACGTCTAATCTAAAGTTTATCTTTGATAACCCCATTTTGTCCAGTCGTAGTATTGCTATTTCCCAATATTACAAAAAGATAACAATTCAATTCAATTCAATTTATTTTCTCCTAAATTAGTACATTATATTAAACTAAGTAACAATGAACTTATACGACCAAATAACAACTATAAACATACATTTATATATGTCGGCACCTGCGCCTTTGCACGTGCAGTAGCGCCTCTGTGGCTAGTCGGAAATATTGTAAACAACACGTGCACGTTCGAGGTTAATAGACTTCAACATCCTTTGACTGATCACCATACAGACTAGCACATATATGTATTTTTCCATAGAAAAGGTTTTTATGCTATCCATTTTATTGAAACCCGCAGCTGCAGTATTCTCAACCGAGCTGTAAATTATTATTAATCTTTTGAAAGACCTATCTTTCCAGAAAACTTAAAGTAGTAATTATCAAATAGACAATGTTTCTTAAAGTTAGCTGACAGTTTTGTAAACCTCTGGCTTGTTCAAGTTAACGAAGAAAACTTAACGATCAAGTCCGACTACCTGAAAACACAAAGTAAATCTTGCCTCCAAAACTTATCCATTAACTTAAGTAGGATCTGTAGACAGCATAGAAGAGAATAGACCCCTCCACTTTGCCGTCATTTGAGATAGATAATAGTTTGAGCGTAGGTAAAACAGATCTTTATCTGATTTAGATAAATCTGTAGAATTTGTTTTCTTACGATTATTTTGTATGCTATGTTATATCTAGGGGAAGTTCTTAAACACACACTTAGGATTCTTTTTCAGATGTTTAATTTTTGGCAATATTTCTCAATTTGTTGATAAATATTTATTATTTCTCTACAAAATTACGTGTTTAAGTATAATAAACTGGTTATAAAGTGTTATTTATAAAGTTTTACTAATAATAATTTAAGGAAAAGCGAAATGGTCGACTTTGCAGCATGCCGTCCACATATAACACAAGAGTATATACTAAATAGTAAAAATAAACATATTTCGCGTAATAAGCTTGTTCCAAGGTACAAGGTGTCCCGAGGTACGAGGAACTCCCCTATCTAAGTTTAGGTATTTGTAAAGAATTTTAAATTACAGTAAAAATATTTTACGACGATATTGCACAAAAAACGTCGGGTTAAGAAACTACTTATAGTCAATAAAATGTTTACATAATGATTTCTTATATTTACGCGAACACTACACATTGATTCAAACTAATTTTACGGGTTTTATCGCGTTTAATTTTAATTTTTAATTCCCGACGTTTCGGGTGCTTTCCAGCACCCGTGGTCACTGGGGACTGAGGTGACTGACGTCCCGATGTCGTGGTTAAACCCGGAGTACCTTCAGCTTTTTTAATTATTGTTTATGGTCCTATCTATGCAAAATGAACTGACTTAATTAATGTAATTTTAATTATTTTTATTTTTGATTATAAGATAATTATATTAAGATAAAAATAACTAAAATTAAAATTAAACGCGATAAAATCCGTGAAAGTAGTTTTAATCAATAATCATGTTTTTAATTAATCATGTGTTAACCATGTTAACTTTAAATATTCCATTAAGTATCGCTATTTAAAAAACGAAAAAATGAAATTTTTAAAAGTTATATGAGATCTTTATAGATTCTTCTTTAATTTTGAAAACTCTCAGAAATTTTCTTTTGCCTCCAAACGCCGAAATTAAAAATTATATCTTGAATTTTTACTTCGCTTAAAATCTGTACAACGTTGTAGTCGACGACCGCTTTATTATTTATGACAAGGAACACGAAACTCATCTCGAGTTATAAACTTCTTGGAATTTCTCCTGAAGTAATACAGAGCTATTATTATGATGTCCCCACAAAAAAAATATGCGCCGCGCAGTAGCACAAGGGTCGCGCATGGGGGTGCGAGGCGAACTAATATAGTCCGGCAGTGGAGCTTAGAAGAGACGGATGCTTACTACAGGGTTCTTACCCTAGGAGTTTCTTAGGACGATATTTGTTTATTATACTTACTATTTTCGTGATAAAGCTAAAATAAATTTTTGAAAGTACTTTATGATCTTGTTATAAATATATTGATTTGTGTTCTTACAAAATGTGTTTTCCAAAATTCAAATATAAATTTTAATGCAATTCCCCTGGTGTTGCGGTTGATCATGGGCGGCGGTAGTCACTTAACATCAGGTGAGCCACATGCTCGTTTGCCCCCTAAAAAAACCTTGAATCTTGTTTTTGACTGTAAAGGGGAATGGCAGGCTTGTATGGGAGTTTCGTACCGCTAATAAAATTTCGTATTTTGGGATATTTTTGAATTTAATTGGTAGATAGTAGGATAGACAAACCCCTTTTAAATTCTTAGATTTTTAGAACTTGGGGGATAAAAGTTATAACCAGTTTTAATTTTTGAGATTATCTACATGGACCATAGACTAATATATAATATTATAAACTAGCGTTGATTGATAGTGATGAATTTTTTTATGTAACTAGCTTTAGGGCTTTGGGTTCCAGACCTTCTGAGCCTATCATTTCTTTCGTAATCTTCGTTTTTGTATATTTTTTTCATTCGCAAAAAGTGACGCATGTGCAGATGCGTCACTTTTTGCGTTACAGTTTTTGGGAGATTATATCAACATCAAACCACTTGTTTCGTCGTTTTCTCTAATAGTTCACACGCGCAGATAATTCACAAAATTGCATCACTTTTAAGAATCATAATCTACTTTAAACCATTATTCAAGCAACGAAACAGGAGCGAACAGGAGGGTGACAATCGAACAGACAGTCCACCTGGTTAGTGGATGCTGTGGCCCATGGACATCTACATTTATCCTCGATTTGGAATCAAAATTCAGATGCGTTGTCACCTCTGAAGACTAGGATCAAATGCCTCGTTTCCCGTAAAAAACGGTCTCCAGATCTCTACACTCACCATCCGAAACACAATAAATAAACTGCTATTTTACACTGGTATTCTGTGTGATCGTTGTTCTTCTCCGGTCGAGCTGTCATTCGTGCTACAACTATATTATAGCTACAGCGTGGTTCTACCATTAAGTAGGTAGATTAAGATGAGGATCGGTATCTACTCAGCGTTGTGAATTAGGAGATACCTATATTCAGCAGCGGAGTGCAACATTTGATAATGATAAAGTTCTGATGGAGTTTTGAGTGTAGGTAAATAAAAAATATTTTGTTTTTTAAATTCATTTATTTTATTGTACTTATAATTAATGAATTCTTAGTAAAACTTCATCTAAGAAGGCGGCAGGCCGGGTAATACCCTCTGGCGAGCATGGCTTAGGTACCAAATAATACTCATAACATGTGAGTAGCATCCCACTGCTCTTAAACCTACAATGCAGTTACAGCAATAACTTCTGATTGCGTCCCACCCAATCATGTCACTATAAATATAGAGTTATATATACTCACTATAAATACACAGTTTTAGTGAAAAATGGCGGGACTTAATTTTAGAATGAAGCAAGATTGGGTTTATTCTCTCTAAACTATCTATTCTCTCTCGGGATACTTCTAGTGTATATATGGCATGAAAGCGAATATTCTTATATTGAGCAACACAATATGCTGGAATCTTTCTTGTGGTCCTTCTGGTACATGTAAGCTCAAATCTCGAGCTTTGTCCCAGCAAACTTCATTCATGGATGACATCTGTAAATAATTTATTTCATGAGACAGCCATAGATATAAAATTAGTATTGATGAAATACAAATTAAACACAAGATCGATAGACATAAGTTGTGTCCAACATTTTCAAGCATGAAAGAAACACAAACAAGATAATTGGTAGGATACAGCGAGATTCCTGATTAAATTTGAGCAACCCAAGCTGGAGAATGGTTCCTGAGACACAATAATTGGTTGCCTCCACCTTAAAGAAAACCTTTTCCAAATAGCTATATGGTATATATGTTGTGTGAATAAGTTTTAGAGGAAAAGGGCTCCTTGTTGTTAGTAGAACCCACCTCACGAGTGTCCCAGGTTTAGCAACATTTAAGAGTAACGCCCTTTGCATGGCAAACGTCAGTACAGAAATCCAAAATTATTATATATATATATATATATATATATATATATATATATATATATATATATATATATATATATATATATATATATTATCGCTCAAAACAATGTATAAGAGTTCTAGCAAATATTTTATACAATACAAGATTATTAACAGTTACATTTTTATACATATTAGAATCATCTAAATTAGCATTAGATAATTTAAAACTAATTTTCTAAAATTAAAATCTAAATACATACAAACACAAAACACAGTACAAACATCTATGTTCATCACACAAAGGTTTGTCCTTGGTGAGAATGAAACTCACAACCTTCAGGGCAGAAGCCATATTTAAGTAGTTTAAGGTAATCATGGTCATAAGATATTCCATGCAAGAAAGCCACTTCAAACACACCGCTTATACCAAAGGAAGTTTTCTCTGTAGAGCAATAGTTTAATTACACTGTTCCTAACATAATCATCCCTTGTACAGTGCCACATATTTATAAAAAAATGTAAATTATTTTGTGTACATATCACTAGAGCCACTAAATATTCATTTATCATATATTATAACCTTTTTGTGATTTGACATTGTCTTTGTAAACCTCTAAAATGTAAGTTGTAATATTCACTATGTCCAAGTTAGGTGATACACTTTTCAATGTTATACTGCTATACAAACTGTTTGAAGGCCACTCAACAATAAACACCAAATCATTTTGTAGTATTTCATCTTCAATGTTTCTATTAAAATTATTATTTCTATCATAGTCCCTAAGTCTGTAAAAAGAAAATATTGCTGTAAACTCGGTAAATAAGCATAATTTTGGCCAAAAAATGTATTTGTAAATAGTAAAAAAACTAACCTCTGAATTAACTGTTCTTTCAACCCACACCTCTTTTTCTTAGCTCCGCTTTTAAAGCACTGGCATTCATTGAACCGTAACTTATATTGGCCACAATTACTCTCAGGAATTTCAATATATTCACAATATTATTCTAAAAGAAATAAACACGCGTAGCCCACCTACTACCAATAGTGACATTTAACATATCGGAGACCTCACTCTACACTAGCGGTAGCACGTAGACAGAGAAACCTATAGACTAATGATCGGCGTGGCCTCGAGTGAGAAAGGACGATAATGAATTTTTAGGTTATACAATAATCTTTATGACTTTTAAACACATTTAGATAAAAAATTTAATTGTTCTAAGAACTGAACTGAACAAGATTCACCAATCTTAAGCTCACAAAACACTTTTTTCTCACTTAAACCAACTTGTAAACTCCTTAAATCGCTACGCTGTTAAAGTTGTTTAGCAAACTGTAGAGTTTGCTAAACAAAAGAACCGGCACGGAAAAAGGGACAAACAATCACACCGCTCTTTCTCATTTCTATGCAAGACGTATGCATAAATCTATCTTCTTCGTGTGCGAATGCGAAAGAAGGCGTCAATTTGTCTATAGGTTTCTCTGTCTACGCGGTAGCACCTCTAGCGGCGAATTCATAGCAGCGAATTCATTGCGTTTAGTTTATGCTTATATTACGTTTATTTATTAAAATCTTTTTATTGCTATTATTAACCAACCTCAAGTTCTAAAAATATAAAACTTACATGAAAATTAACTGCTTAGTTACCTTAATATCTGGTATTAATTCTATAACAAAACAACGATAAAAGTATGCGGTACTAAATCTGCCGTTCCACTTTGTTTAATTATTGCAATGCCTGGAGAGTCAGGGGATAAGCGCATGCTGTATGACTTTTTATTGGATAAGAGAAAACAGAGTTTTATCAACACCATAAGGCACCATAGTATTGTTAATTGCAAATTTAAGTTAGTTCAGATTCTTTACAACGTGCTAGTGAAATAATATACTGTGAATGACTGCCTCGTTGGTCCAGTGGTTGTAGTAGTGCGACTGTTGATCATGAGGTCCTGGGTTCGAATCCCGAGTCGGGCCAAAATCAATTATTGAGTTTTTCCGTCAAGAAATTCTCAGTAGCTGCCCGGAGTCAGGAAGTTGGCGGTGTCTCAACCCCGTGCCTCAGAAGCACGTAAAGCCGTTGCTCCTGCGCCTGATCTCTCTCCGGTCGTGTCGGTTTACCGTCCCATCAGATTACGAGAGTGAGGGAATAGACATAGAGAGTGCACCTGTGTTACACTTGGGCACTATAATCCTGTCCTGCGCCGATGGCCAGCCTCCGTTGAGGCAGGCCGCCGTGACCGAAATTCGATCTGGAGGACATTATTATATTGTGAAGAAAGCTGTATGCCAGATAATGCTAAAATAAATTCTAGAACATTTTGTGAAGTCTGCCAACACGCACTGTGATAGCGCGATGTTGTTTTCTGTACCCCAACTCTCTCAAATGTTACAGGAAGTCTGTGTCCAGCAATGATGCGTATAATATGCTGGTAATTTACTTTCTCATTTATATAAGGATTCATCGTATTTTAACTCATGTTAAAGTATTAGTATAAGTTAGGTATTTCAGTCAAATATTATTTGCAACAGTAAATTTGATTAGGTTCACTTAAAAAGTTTGCGAAACTGTATCT
This sequence comes from Parnassius apollo, assembly GCA_907164705.1. Lineage (NCBI taxonomy): Eukaryota > Metazoa > Arthropoda > Insecta > Lepidoptera > Papilionidae > Parnassius > Parnassius apollo. Next base: position 22,267,047 of record CAJQZP010000693.1, read on the forward strand.
AGCCGCCAAACCCGTCCAAAGATGTCCACCTAGATAAAGAGAGAGAGAGAGAGAGAGAGAGAGAGAGAGAGAGAGAGAGATCTTGTGGTTACGAAAAATTATATAAGCCTAGAAATATCTAGTTTGTCCCAAAATCGATTGGCAATAAACGTTTGGCAGTAAAATATGGAACACTTTTTTTTACAAAATACTCCTGCTCAAAAGTACTACTACTACTACTTTTTAGCAATATTTTTAGTCAAAACCTCTATTTAACCAATTTTTTTTTCAGTCAAAACTACTTTGACCAAGATATTTAGTCAAGTTAATTTGACCAGGTAAGAAATTTAATTGTAACTTATCCATCATCACCGGACAACAGACTTTCCTATTGTAGCAAACACTTTCGGTAATAATAAATAATAAAATGAAAAATATAAGCGGTCTGGCCGCTTGCCAACATTAGCAATCGAAGAGCCAGAAATCGTAGTTCTTTCACCTCGATACTGCTTCCATTCATCAGCGTGGGTATTTATTTAACAGCTGGTGCTACCATATTATAGTACTTTAATAATTTTAAGCCATAACATCTGAAATTTCTTTCGCCATAATACGATAAAAACGTAAATCAGTGTTTATTTTTTAATCTAAAATTAATCAGTAATATATATTTTTTAAAACAATAACGTAAAAAAATATAGTTTTATTTTTCTGATATTGAAAACCTTTATCTCGTTAGAGCGGGAACATAAATCGTCTACCTATAGGACACGTACCCCTTACTTAAACGACAACAAGAAAAGTTTTTCTGATGTTTTTCTTCCAAACCACTTAACAAGCTTGGCGCAAGTAGACATGTTTGTGTCATGCTTGCATTATGACACCGTGTTGCTGCGAGATTTAGAGGGGACATAAGTGAGGAGACTCCGTGGCGCCGGTAACTGCTTGCTTTGTCATAAGCGACAGTAAAATAATAATACCCGTTTGTAGAAGTTTACAACATAGTTGTAAAATGTTCGAATATTCACTTAGTTAATTTGAAAATTAAAAATAGCCTAATGTAAGAGTCATATGAAAATAGAGCAAGCTGTAATTGTTATTACGGTGTGCATTGCCTTTCAGCTTATTAATCCGTTGGGCTATGTCGTTCACTCTGGTTCTACTGCGGATATCCTCATTTCGAAGTCTATTACGTGGAGAAATTCCCTCTCCATAGTTTGCTTAAATTGATCTTAAGGTTACTCAATCGGACAACATTGAAGGACCACGTCTCAGATCCATATGAATAAAATTAAATATTTTTAAAAAAATTAGAATGTTAAATATGTAAATATTTATAAAATTCAAGTGAGGGAGAATTAAGATTTATTGATATCATCGTTTATCTTGTAAACACTTTAGAAATAATAAAAAAATAAGTTTTACCAGTGTTAAAACAGTCAGCTAGTTTATTTGATTTATTTCCATAGCATAATGCCGAATATTATTTTGATATGGGGAAACATGACTGACGCAGAAAAGGATCATAAGAGCAATCTATTGTTTAAAAGAGTCGTTACAAATATTTATAGAAACCAATACAATATCTTACTATACATACGCAACTGTAAAGTAAGATCACAAAAAATGTGGTTTAAAAAATAAGTCAAATAATACATTTTGAAAATAATGGGAACAAAGAAACTAATTTCAGGTTCTTACCTCCAAAGAATCATTAATATTTATGGAGAAATGTTAACGCTTTTGGAAATTTTTACCTATTTCTTAATTTTTTTAGAAGAGGGGGCAAACGAGCGTGCGGCTCACCTGATGGTAAGTGACTACCGCCGCCCATGAACAACCGCAACACCAGGGGAATTGCAGATGCATTGCCGGCCTTTTGAAAAGTTAAAAGCTCTTTTCTTGAAGGTCCCTAAGTCGTATCGGTCCGGAAAAGTCGCCGGTGGTAAACAATTCCACAAAGAAGTTGTACGAGGAAGAAAACTCCTAGTTAAACGTACAGTAGTAGACCGCCAAGTATTCAGATGGTGAGGATGGTATCGGGAATTTTGACGCGATGTGCGTTCGTAAAATTTGGCGGCTGGAACTAATTCGGACAATTCCTCAGAACACTCCCCATGGTAGATACGATAGAAAGCGCAAAGGGATGCAACATCCCTACGTAGCGCCAGTGAATTTAGCCGATCAGAAAGCACTCGGTCGTCGATGATTCGAATCACTCTGCGCTGGATGCGGTCAAGTGGAAGGAGCTGGCACTGGGGTGCCCCGGCCCAGAGATGAGAACAGTATTCCATGTGATGCCGAACTTGTGCTTTGTAAAGTTGCAAGCGATGTGCCGGCATGAAATACTCTCTCGCTCTGCTGAGCATGCCAAGCTTTTTAGAGCCCAATTTAGCCTTCCCCTCCAAGTGACCACAAAAATGCACACTATTGGATATGTCGATGCCGAGGATTCTGATGCTAGCTGAGGTAGCAAGGGGAGTGCCTTCAAACTGAGGAGACACGACAAAGGGGTTCCTTTTAGCGGTTGACGCGCAATCTTGTGTCTTCTGGGGATTGAATTGGACTAAAAGTTGCCCCCAATCCGGGACTTTATTAAGCAAAGAATCGACTTCAGACACAAGTTTGTCATGGTACTCAGCGACGATTTACTCAAATAAAACAAAAATGATTTACACAACATGATTTATACTTGTAAATTGATTACAAGTATTTTTCCGACTGTTGATAAATTCCTTTTTTTTTGAAACGTTACCCCACACTAGGATTTTCTCCTGTATCGTGGAGGCAGTTTACAAACATAAATTGCACAAGGACAAACATACAGACCCGGAAAAATTATTTGTAGGCCAAAAAACATACAAATACTTGTTCCGTGCGGGATTCGAACCCGCGATCCCAAGCGCAGCCACTCATTGCTAAGCCACTGTGCCACGGAGCCGTTAAAATTATTATAAAAATTAAAAAAAATATTTTCAAAAGTATTTTTTTAATCTATGTTGACTAAAATTCTATAAGTAGTAGTATAGTATAAGATAGAAATCCTTAGTATCTAATGGACATATATTATGTTTATATGGTATAATTAAAATTAGAAGTTTATTATATTATAGTAAATAAGATTACCGTAAACAGACAAAATACTCAAATTACTAATCCGTGTGCTAAGCGTGGCTTTTTTTTATATAAGAGAGGTCAAATGAGCATGCGGCTCACCTGATGTTAAGTGACTACCGCCGCCCATGATCAACCGCAACACCAGGGGAATTGCATGTGCGTTTGCGGCCCCTTAGAAAGGAGTAAGCTCTTTTCTTGAAGGTCCCCAGGTCGTGTCGGTCCGGAAAAATTGTCGGTGGTAAACTATTCCACAGAGAGGTCGTACGCGGAAGAAGACTCCTTTTGAAACGTACAGTGGTTGACCACCAAGCATCCAGATGGTGTGGATGGTATCGGGACGTTTGCCGCGTACGGCGTTCACGAAATTTCACGGCTGGGATTAATCCAAACAATTCCTCAGAGCACTCCCCATGATATATGCGAAAGAAAATGCAAAGAGATGCAACATCTCTTCGCAGCGCCAGTGAATCGAGCCGATCGGAAAGCACTCGGTCGTCGACGATTCGAGCCGCTCTGCACTGGATGTGGTCAAGTGGAAGGAGCTGGTACTGGGGAGCCCCAGCCCAGAGATGGGAACAGTATTCCATGTGCGGCCAAACTTGCGCCCTGTAAAGTTGCAGACGGTGTGCCGGCATGAAATACTGTCCCGCTCTGCTGAGCACGGCAAGCTTTATAGAGGCCAATTTGGCCTTCTCTTTCAAGTGACCACCAAGCTGCACGTTATTCGATATGTTGACGCCGAGGATTCCGATACTGGCTGAGGCAACAAGGGGAGTGCCTTGAAACTGAGGAGATGCGAAAAAGGGGTTCTTTTTAGCGGTTAACGCGCAAACTTGTGTCTTCTGGGGATTAAACTGGACTAGATTTAGTCGCCCCCAATCCGAGACTGTGAGACTCGACTTCAGACACAAGTTTGTCCCGTTACTCGGAGACGTTTTCCCGAGAAATATTGGTACGGCCGGCGTACAGAGCATCACCAGTGCTGTCATCCGCATAGCAATGAATGTTACGGGTTCGCAACATATTATTGATATGCAGAAGAAACAGCGTTGGCGATAGCACACAGCTTTGTGGAACACCAGCATTAATTGGCTTGTAATCGGAGCTTGCACTGTCTACAACGACCTTGATGATCCGATCTGCAAGAAAGCTGGCGATCCAATCGCACAATTTCTCGGGAAGCCCATAGGAAGGGAGCTTCGAAAGAAGCGCTTTGTGCCAAACCCGATCGAAGGCCTTCGCAATGTCCAAGCTAACGGCCAATGCCTCCCCCTTGGACTCTACTACCTCCGCCCATCTGTGAGTTAGGTAGACCAGAAAATGACCAGCTGACCGACCACGGCAAAAACCGTAGTGGTGATCACTAATCAGCTGGTGATCCTCAAGGTACCTCATGAGCTGGCAGTTAACAATAGACTCCATTGTTTTGAAGAACAAGGAGGTGATGGCGATAGGCCGGTAGTTGGACGGGTCTGAGCGGTCGCCTTTTTTAGGGATCGGGTGGACGAAAGCCGTATTCCATGATTTTGGGACTACGCCTAGGGAGTAGGAGTACCGGAAAAGACGCGTTAAAACCGGTGCCAACTCTGGAGCACACGTCCTCAGCACATTTGAGGGGATTCCGTTAGGCCCACTAGACTAGTGGATGTCCGGGAGAGGAGTGCTTTGCGAACCGAGCGCTGTGTGAACTGCACTTCCGGCATGGAGCACTCAGACCGCTGGATGGTCGACGGCGTATTCCCCCCGTCATCGAGAGTCGAGTTTGATGCAAAGAAAGAGCCTAGCAGATCGGCTTTCTCCTTTGCGGTATGGGCCATTGAGTCGTCCTCCCTGTGCAGAGATGGAAGAGATGGCTGTCAGAAATTCCCCTGGAAAACCTTGGCGAGAGACCAGAATGCACGGGTTCCAGAAGGAAGGCGAACTAGTTTTTCGCTAATTCTGCCTATGTGCTCTGACTTTGCCTTGGCAATGACTCTTTTGAAGGACCTAGAGGCGGAATTATACTTCTTTTTAGAGTGCTGGTGTTTACAACCCGCTTTAGCACTCCTCTTAGCATATGCTATTTTACAGGAGCGACCAAACCATGGCTGAGATTTGCCTCCAATGGGCACCACAGAGGAAGGAATAAAAAGTTCCATACCCTGAAGTACCACATCAGCGACAGAATCCGCAACAACTTTGGGATCGTCCGGCGAGAAGCAAACCCGTCCCGAAGGATAGGATGCATAGAAAGACCGCATCCCATCCCAATCGGCTGAACTATAGTGCCAAACACGGCGGCAGCCTGCAGAATGCAACTGCGATTTCAGCGTGAGTGGCACCACGCTCCGGACAAGACAAAGGTCCGAGGAGCCTAAAGGGGCGTCGACGGAAATCTGATATCCGTCCGGGTGAGAGTTCAGCAGAAGGTCCAACAGGGAAGGTGCATGTGATCCTCTACATCTGGAATCCGCGTAGGCGAAGGAACCGGTTGTGTCAGACCATATGCCAAGGCAAAAATCATGAACAGATCTCCCCGTATGATCGGTTAAACGTGAATCAAGCCATTCTGCGTGATGGGCGTTAAAGTCGTCGAGGATCATGATCTCTGCGGAGGGGATCTGCTGTAGCAACGAATCTGTAGCCATTTGGACGTGGTCGAAGAGTCGGTCTGTTTCGGCATTACCGCTATGGGACCTGTAGAGGCACCCGTAGACGCGCGGATGGTCGTGGCTGTCTACGCGTAGCCAAAAGATGGACAGGTCCGAAACTTCAAGACTGCCGAGGCGTCGAGAACAGATGTCCTCTCTGACGTAAACGCAAACTCCAACCCAAGGCACAAAGGAGTGTTCCAGTTTGTAACCCGGGTAGGAGAGATACGAGACATCAGCCGGAGAGGACACCAGCGTCTCGTTCAGAAAGAGCAGAGCCGGCCTCGCCGTCTCGAGATGGTAGTGGACGGCGTTTAGGTTAGAGTGAAGTCCCCTGATATTGCAGAAATTCACGGATAGCGTGGCAGGGGTCGCCTTGGTCTTGTTGCTTCGTTTGCCCCGAGCAATTGTGTCTTGAGCGGATTTTTGCCCCCCCCCCCAGAATACGTGGGGCAGCCTGAGCACCCACACTCAGGACTGGAGAAACATGGTCGTGGATGCTCAGCGAGGGATTCTACAGGGGTGCTGGTACCCTCCGGGGGTAGTCTATCATTTAATTCCTCTACCATGTTGATGGGGGGAGGATTTGGGCCTCCGGCCACCTGCACTCACCAGACGAAACGTGAAAGCAGAGCTTCCACTTCACACCGGTATTCTGTAAGGTCGTGGTACCACCCCGGTTTGAGCCGGCCCATAAGTGCAACAGCAAAGCTGCCTCGTGGCTCTACGACTGTCAAAACTGCGTTTATGGCAATTCCACAACTGGAGATGTCCACGTCCATCAAAAGGGTTTTGCAGGCTTGTGACGATGATGGCGATGATTAGAATGTGTCTGCTGCCATTAGAGTTTATAATCGTAAAAGGAATATTTTTTGCGTTGTTAAATTATCGCTTGCAGTAGCAAGTTCCCTTAACCATAGGTTATTAAGACGAGAAGTGACGCTTTTCTCTCGACTGTTAGTAAGTAGGACTTTGTTGTAAATTATTAAATTATTCATGCAAGTCTTGTGAAGAAGCGATGTTGATGTTACCTTAAATATCATTAGTGTAAAGTGCAGTCTAGTGAAACTTGAACTGATTAAAGCTGACATTTTTGCATAGTAAAATGTTCTGGTTTCTGATAAGTAATTGTAAGTCTATACACGACGTGATAACATATTTATTTTTACAATAGTTATATTTAAAATGTATGTAGAAATCTGTACCGTAAAAAGAAGAACACACTACACAATGAACAAATCTTTATCTGTAAACAATATTGATTCACTTAATACTTTTAAAACTAGATATTCACAGAAATTTAATTATCTGGCCGTTATAATCAATAATGTTTTATGCATCCAAATATGTACACATCGTAATATAACAAGTTATTGGAATTAATTTTTAAGTTTGCTTCCTTATTAATTTAATTATTGTATAGGAAAGTAAACTAAAATATCCCATATACTACCCAAGAAAGTGTCTGTTATAAGAGTTAGCTCCAAAAATGATTAAAATTATCCCCATCGCCCAATTTAATTTTGACTATCAAAACAAATACTTATCATTGAAAATAAAGATATATAAATTAAATATGTAAGATAAATACAGAACATCGATTATTTTACAACGTTAATATAATGAATTTTTGCAAAGCAGCATCTGATTCTGTTACTGCCGATAAAAATAGCGTGAACAGACTTCTATTGTTATGGCATAAGAAGTAAACGTGTAATCTTGAATCTCAATAGACGTTAAAATAAAAAATTGAGGATAGTGAAAATAGGGAGAAGACTAAATCAAATTGTCGAATAGACTCTACTGTTACTTCAAAATAAAATAAAATAAAATGTTTGGGTAATGAGGGTTCAATTTAAATGTAAACGTAGTGGTGCGACGTATTTTTTTACGCCTGAAGCAAATAAAGGCAACCCTCCCGTAACGGGGGAGGGAGGTGGTGAATGCTCATAGCATACCACGAAGCCGGCTGTGTGGTTATGTTGAGACTTTAACCCACTAAACACTACTTTTTGGGACCGGCTTAATGGTCTAGCTAGAGATCTCTAAGCCGTATCGGACGCGAGCCCCTGTGGGTGAAAGGGGGGGCGCAAGCGAGCGAGGGGGAGCAGCCGCTGATGAGAATTGCTGCCTTATTTAGGCAGCTTACAAATATGTCACGCTGACAAATATGAAAAAACAAACTTGAAAGTTTTTTTTTCATATTTGTCAGCGTGACTATGACATCACTTTTCCGGCCCTATTATGTTATACGCCACGGTTACGTGCCATGTTGTGGCTGTTCGCTATTGATATATAGTATATATATATATATATATATATATATATATATATATATATATATATATATATATATATATATTGAAAAATTAAAAAAAAAACTTTCAAGTTGAGAGCTTTATGCACCGTCTAGAACATTTAATATATTCGTATATAGTATTTTTAAGTCGCAGAGAAACGCTGCAGCTTACAAAAGTCGTAACATCAGCTTCATTTAATTAGAACACACTTATTCTAACATAAAATAAATAATTAAATAATAATTAAAAATATAAACTATACAATCACATCTTTATTGTTTTGTGACATTACGCCTTTTATTAATTGTCTGTTAAGTTTTGAACTAACTAGGATATTGGGACAGTTTTTACAGAAAATGTAATTAAAAAAAACAATATAACCAATTTTACGGCGATATCTGTTTAACATCTGAACTAAGGTTATATAATACGCAGTTAATTTCTATGAGATGAAAAAATTTAATACCTTAATGTAAAAGAAGCAAAGTTGAGAAGCGCCCAGCGGGTGATGTCTCGGCGCTGCGCAATATACGTTAACGGGCCGGGGCAAGACAAATGTGTTTTCTCTTGGCGGCTATTAGACGCGGCGTGCCCGCTAGCGCCCTCTCCCTAACTTACTGATTAAAATCAATAGCTTATTAATAAATTTTATTAATATGAATTATGAAAAGATTAAAAAAAGTAATGTTATAACAAGATAGTTGTATTAGTCTTGATACTTTGCGTCTTGACAATTTTTCATTGTCGCTTCTTATAGCATCACTATGCCGCCACTATAGGACGTCACATTACATCAAGTAAATTTTGTAATATAAAACAGTCAATGGTGTAATATGTACAGCTTCACTCTCCAATTTGAATGTCAATATATCCACAGAGGAACAAGACTGACAGTCGATGAATGACGCACAAAACAATAGACGCCGAACGGCGATTTCGTGTGGTTCCAGAACACGGAGCTCGAGAGAAATTCAATTTGCGCGAATGCTGAGGACGATACCGTTTGCGTTTCTAACTATATACGACATGAATATTGCTACCCCTGCCTTTTAGTTATATGTGCCTAACGATTTCGGACTTTGCTCACATTATTACATATCACTGCTCAGATAACATATCTAATTATGAAACTTGACTCCGCTACTTGTCTTATAATTTCATATCTCTCAGAACGCGACATTGGATTACATTTGGACTTACAAATTAATTAAATATAAGTTACATGTTTATGTTTATGTTAAGAAACGAATATCTTTTAAGGTTGAGCCACGCTGCAGTTTTTTCACCACTGCAGCATAAGTACGTTGACTCTACTAAGTGGTATTCAGAGCCTGTTTCTGCTTTGTATACTGCGATATTAGACTATCATTTTTACTAGCTAACTGACCAGGTATTCTATCTTAGTTGTCAGGGTTAGCACCGCGTCTTTATTTTGATCCATAATGGAGGATGGATGTCTAAATAGATAATAAATAACGTCAGGAACGTAACTCGCAAGAAAAGAGCAATCATTTAAGTGTAATTAAATTAACTGATACCATAAGGTTAATCAATATTAAATCATGTGGATAAAGTTTTGCTAAGTATAGTAAATAATATTAGTATTTTATAAATCACAGTTTACGTATATGAAAAATTATAAATATGAATCCACTTTTCTAAATCCCGTGTGCCTACCGAAGTAAAAAGTATCCTACGAGTATATTAAGTATGTATGCTATTATATGTATATACGACGTATTCTATTGTGGCCCAAGTTCAACTAAATTTGGTTAGCCATTTCGACGTGATTGCGTAACATAGGTACATACATAAAAACAAACACTATATCTGGTATCTATACTTGGTCGACGCTACAGCTATAATAGTTTTAGCACGAATGTGTCACCTGGGGTAGGACTACGCTCTCACAGAACACCATGGTAAAATAGCAGCTTAAAGCTGCTGTATTTTGTATGGTGAACGTAGAGAAGCGGAGTCCTTTTTTACTGGAAACGAGGCATTTCATCCTAGACCTCAAGGGTGACATCTCATCTGCATTTTTATACTTAATCGAGGATAAATGTATGAACCACAGCCACAGCCTCTTATCATTAGGTGGACTTTGTGCTCGTTTATCATACTTATTCTATATATATATATATATATATATATATATATATATATATATATATATATAGTAATAATATATATGAAAAAATATATGGTAATAGCAGTATTAAGTTATAGGATCACAACACTAGTTAAGTTAGTCATTTAGATTAATTTTTCAACCAATCACTGTATCTTTAATCACATTATGAAGAAGTCAATTAATGTTTTTCCGATTACACATAAATCCTTCATATGGGTGTGTTAAAAATTATAATTTTTGCTTATGGCACGACAATAATGTCTCCCAGAACTAATTTTGGTCACAGCGGCCAATATTAACGGAAAATATCCATCTGGATATCGCAGGACAGGATTTTTGAAGTGAATATTTCTTTAGGCACGTTGGATGATTTTTGGAAGGATAGAGTCTTATGAGTTCGCGTCACCTACATGCTAATGTTAACAGTATATCTGTCGTTATAAGTATGACGTGTTTTGCGTATGATATTCGTGTTGAACGCAGATGGGTACAATCTTTTGAGTACGCATCACCAACATGCTGTAATAGCAGTATATATAATTTACAAATGAGGAAATTAAATTTTGATACTTCGCACTTAATTTGAAAATTGAATATGATTATTCCATAGTTTAATGTTTTCACTTCTGTCGGCAGTTCACAACGACTAACAATTATTATTGTCTACCCTCATCATACAAAAATAGCAGTATTAAGCTGCTATTTCATGTTGATAATTCTGTGAGAGTGTGGGCCTTCCCCCGTTGAGGTGACCCATTTGTGGGCTAAGTATAATAAAGTTGTATCATGGCTCTACCACGTATTATTTATAGTGGACGAGGGTGTGCGTTCTACAAGTGGACTCCCTACTCCTTCACTATCGTAGTCTGATTGAACGGAAATTCGACACGACCACAGAGAGATCAGGCGTAGGACCACTTACCTACTTTACGAGTCGCGGGGGTGGAGCACTGCAAACTTTCTGACTCCGAGTGCCACATGGACCACTTGCATATCAGTTGCGTTCACAACCAGACAAAGTAGATAATCAAAATGTCACTAGGTATATTACATATACGATTCTTACATTAATTGAAAAGTATTACCCACTTGTCGAGAAATTATGCTCTTCTTTTTGTTTTTTTGTCTTTAATTTATGATTTAGACGATTTTGATATAGGCGCTACGTATGTTTAACGTCGTGAAATTGTCGCTTGACACCCTGCGATAGTGACTGAAGAAATAAAAAAAAATTGGAGTCGGTAATATTAAACAAGCGTTAACGCTAATACGCTACGAAAAAAATTATTTTAATTCATGTTCATGTATTTCAGTATTTTATAATTTTTTGTAGGTATAACTATTGTAGAAAATTAACTTCAATTATTTCACATATCATCTTACGACGGCACGTTTAATTTTTTAAGAAACAATGATTTTGGCCCATTGTATTCATAACATTTTACATGAACGCTTGTTGATGAAAAAAGTATTCGTGCATAAGGTAGGTACCCAGAATATTTACCGACGCTCAGAAACAAACTAGATTTAATATTTCCTGAGGCGTTTTGAAATTGTTGCAACAAGCTCCTGATCGTTTTGGCTTCGATTTGTAACAATTATCAAACCGTGACATTATTATTACTATTCCGAAAAAGATTGTAGCCTAAGGCGGAAAAGGCCATCTACGTCTACGTAATTTATAGGCACTATTTTCTTTAATAGTTAAGGGGTAGTAATAATTGAATATCTCAATCATGGAACTACTGCTGGCACTTGTATAAATAACAAGTAAAAAAAATGCGCAATTAAATCCGTGCAAAATGGCGAGACCACCTCCCAAAATTTTAATAATGCTTTATATAAAATACTTTAAAATTGTTGAATCATTTGTTACAGTATCAGTTTTTTATTAATATTCGCTACAATTCAACGGATAGGGTCAAAATGTCCGGAATGTTATAGATATTGTTGCTAAAGACAGAACGATAAAATTTAAGCACATGCTACAAAGGATTACATGCAATTTCACTTTCTAAAGTCAAGTTAGTATGGGTATTACATAGTAGCGTGAGTTGCGTTTTATCGAGTGTTAGCGAGATTAATGGCGGTTCGTCGCGCTCTCGGCAATTACACGCGCGATGTGGCGCCATCATGGTTTTGTTGCGCTCACCAACCGAACGTACATATGTTAGGGAAATGACACGCGTGAAACTCGACTCGCGCATATTTGCTTGTATTGTTTGCAACCGCTTTTTAAATATTTCCAACAAGCAAAAATATGCTAGAATATTTGGCATAGACTAGTTTGACATTTTTTTAATAGAATTAGGGTGACAAACGAGCACACAGTCTCCACCTGATGGTAAGTGGATGCTGTGGCCCATAGACAATTACGTTTAATCCCGATTAGGAATCAAAATGCAGATGCGTTGTCACCCCTGAGGACTAAGATGGAATGCCACGATTCCAATAAAACGGGTCTTCGGTTCTCTACACTCACCATATGAAATACAGCAGCATCAAGCTGCCATTTTATGGTATTTAGTGGGAGCGTGATCCTTCCCCAGTCAACTCGACCCTGAAGTGCTACAACCGTAATATAGCTGCAGCGTGGCTCTACCACGTATTAATTTGTGTAAATAAAATATTTTATTCTAAATTATAATCGAAAAATATTTCAATCAACATTAATGTGAACTACCCTAATGCGTAACTTAGTATCGGATGATTTGGAAGGTTGACCGAGACTCGGTTTCTACTTTTTGTACTATTTGTCAAATATAAAATGGTTATATAAATTTGGATTTCGAACGCCATGTAGGTATTGGATGCATCTTGAGAAATTAGCAAGTGTGTGCGCAGTTTAGTAGTCTTTGTGTCATACTGGCGAGTTTAAGCAATTTCATTTGATATTGAAACACTAAAAAAAGAAACATTGGTCGAATATTTCTTTAAAATTTTTCGTCACTTCCCTATGAGTCTATCTATGGGTGGGGCGGGGCCTACGTTCAGAAATGAACTTTAATAGGCTGCAACGGTAACGGTAGCATGCAACAATCGTATGTTGAAGTGGACTATAGACAGCAGTAGATTTATAGAGACTGTTAAAAATGAATGAGAAATTTTCTGTATTTATGGAGCGGAGCTCCCATGGCTTAAGAAAACAATTCTTTGAAATTTATCTCCTCCGTAACCCATAGGCAAATCTATACAATTTTTTCGGCAATATTTGTAGCTCAACACAGACAAGGTTTGTAAACCCTAAAAATCTGAATTTGATTTTTTTTATAATTCTCAGTAGCACAGTAAGTAGTTGATATGAAATATGCAAACCGGCAGTAACACTGCCAGTCACGATATTAAGACACATGCAACCCTCTTCGCAAAATAGCCTTAGCTTTTATCATAAGGATTTACACAATGGACAAAACCATTTCATCCGAATTCGAGTGACTTACTCCAGCTAAATGAACGTGAAACATGAACTAGTGAATGTTAGTTCTACCCTCATTTCTACCTTTATGTATTTACCTTTATTTCTACCCTCATTGATATATATAGTTATTTCCACCGCCAAACAGCATTATTACAGGCCGTGAGACATTTCATCTTAGTTCACAGAGGTAGCCAACGCATCTGAAGCCTTCTTTGTTTGAAGTTGGCAGCAGGTGTCCATGGACTGCAGTACCCACTTTTACACAAGAATTGCTCGCTTAAAAAATAAGATACTTATAAGGAAAATTGTACATTGATAAAAAAAAATTGTTCAACATATTTAAAATAATTATTAATGTGATTTTAATAAGGTCATTTTTTAAATTGCTGATTAATGTGTAAAACAGTCATTTGGTTTGCAAATTAATATAATTTCCCTCTAGTAGCCACGTGCTCATACATATGAAATACACATTCATAAAATATTCAAAACGGTTTCATGCTTCTTAATTATGTGTTTGTACGTCGGCGTAAAGTTTTACATGGCGTTTCAGATTTTGAATCTGCTTTAGTTTCATTAATTCAACCATGTGCAAATTTTAACCAATTCTGAAATTGTGGACCATGTTTCATGCCTTATGTGCTTGGCACATGACGATCATATGGATTAGAATTCGGAGCTTTAGTTACTCTGTTCGAAGCCTGGGTTTGGATTTTAATCAGAATATATAATATTTGAGTTTTGATAGACCCGTATCCCTGACTGCATCCGAAACTAACTGCGATCCTAACTCATAAGCGTTACATCGAATATTTTGAGTTTGTCTTTGCAAATACTTTTAGCACCATAATATGTCAGGCAAATATAATAAACTACGAGAATATTCGGAAGGTTCCGTCTATAAAGTTTGCAAAATACTATCATCAAACTTAGTAATATAATAAATATAAAATGACTTGTGTTCAAATTATTCGAGTATTTAAGTAGGTATATATTTCTAAATAGCAAATTTTACTAATGTGAGTATTTTAAATAGCTAATTTTAATTTACATAGAGTTGTATTTAACACAGGTTGTTAAAAAATGATACTAAGCTTAACTCGATAATTTGTATATCAGTTGTATTTCGGCTATGCTATATTGTCTATTGCTACCTCCTAACCCATAATCTGTAGCCGCGTAGCCGGGCCGTGTAGCCGCGTAGCACGTGCCGGCCGTCAGCTGGGCATCGCAATTACATGTCAAACGACGTAGAACTAGTAATTTAATTATTATACGTGCGTATATTGTATGTATATTATGTGCCACGTTCGCAAATTAATATGCTTTCTATTTATTAATTTTTATTTATAATTCTTTATTATTAAGACGGATTCTTAAGAAATAGTACATGTCCGTAGTGTAATCAGTAACATTAAATAAAATCAAACGAAAGAAAGATTTTTCTTATCCAGAATGATTTTCAATGAATAGACAGCAATTGTGTGGACATGCTTTACTAAAAAGCTAAGAGGTAAATCTGCTAAGAGGCCAAATCTCGCCAAAACGTGACTGAATCAAAAAGAATTTGTCCAGCTTAAGACGTAGCTTTTCTCACATTCGATGGTTCAGATAGAGATAGTAGTCCCTTTTTACGAATAACCCAACTAAATCCTTAACACTCAACTAAAGTGGCAAATAGCAGCTCTTTTATTTTATCACTTCTGTATACGTTATAGACGAGATCTACTAGATTCGCGAGTAGAATAAGATTCGATTTTTTTAGTTTGTATTAAATACTTTCAAGTTAAACTTTCAAGTCTCTTTTTTGTTATAACTGATTGTTGCTTAATGTATTGCTTTGCATGTTGCTGTTATTGCTTATTCGAAAATAATAAGACAATAAATTTAGTTAAGTTATTATTCAAATAAAAATTTTGCTATTAAAATTTTTCTATTTTAAAAAGCAATACTTGGCTTCGTGAAAGGTAAAAATAATTTTATGTTAAATTTTAAAATCAAATACGATGCCAGCCAGCGATAAAATCAAAGTGAATAATGAAAAGGAAGCGTCAGTCAGCGCGAGGCAATCGCCTTGCGCCGCTCCCAGCAGGTGCAGAGATGTTCCATGATTTAATTTGGGACTTAGGGATCTGCTCTATTGAATCTATTGAATCGTACAACATTTTCACCTGGCCGTGTTACCTTAATATTTACATTACTTTCTCCACTCACGTAAATTATATTAAGCGTTGTTCTATTAAATCACCACGAATAAACCAATAGTGAAACACTTTGTTTCAAATTCTGTAGAGATCAAATAATTATACTAAATGCTTGCGGTTATTTTACATTGATATAAATTGTTGATCAAATATCAATATACGGTTTGTTTCCAGATAAATGGGGTTCGAAATAACAAAATAACCACAGGAAAGCACTCAGACACTGAACAAACGCACAAAAACAAAATCACGCATGGTTGATCACGCTGTGAGCCGCCGGAAAAATGAATGTTTTTTTTTTTTGCAATAATTGCAACCCTTACTCAGACAATGCGCGGCTTTTATTGATACATTTCGGTTTTAGAAACTGGCATTCTTGCGACTATTTCTTAAAGTGTGGAGATACCTGAGTCATAATTATTTTAGAAAAAAATTATGTTATAACGATAATTATTTTTATCTTAGGTGAAATTACGTTTTGTTGTATATCTTCTTACATAACGGCTAATGTTGGGCGAATAGAAGTCGCGGAGCTATCGCCGGTCGGCAGGGCTCCGTGTAACGAATATCAAACAGCTTTACCAGCAGCCTTGGCTAATATTGTGCTGAGTCACATACCTTCGGCTAATGTGCCCCTTTATCGCTTTACTTCGTTTCTCGGCCGTTGAGGAAAGTTTTTTAATTAACCATGTGCTTATTGAAAGTTTAAGAGAAAGATTACTAGAATCTTTTAATATTATTTGATGTTCAGCTACGGAAAAATAATTTGACTGAGATTTATATAATGGAAAAAGATTGTCATTCTAAACAATAAAAGATTTTTTGAATTCACAGATATAAGTTTTGCAACAGGTTTTTGAGTGCCAAATGCACTATAAAAATAAAATTTCCACCACGAGGTGTATGTGAGAATTTCTTTTTCAAAATGCACACTATGCATCCTGGTAGCTTATGAACGAGTTGCTGGCGACTGACAGACTGTAAAAATCCGTTAGGATATGCCGTACTTAAATTCTGCAGACTACTCGTAATTAATACAGTCATGGGGAGTAGTTATAGCAGTCCGCGGAGGAGGGCGTGTACTCTGTGCTCACTAAGTCACAGGCCGAGTATGGTAATTTTGAACAAATCTCTCAAGAATACGACGTTCTTGGTAATCTTGACATCCAGCGGTGAATTGTAAAGGCTGATTAAGAGTACCTCTGTATATTGTATCCTTTGTGTACAAAAAGAGCTACAGTTTAATGTAGATATAGTACTCGTTAATTCTATTTTATCTTTTATTTCAATTCACAATGATGTGTTAGCTCCTACCTAATGTATGGTAGTAAAAGTTGGGTGTGGTAGAAGAAGCACGAGAGTAGAATAAATGCTGTAGGAATGCGGTCATTAAGGAGTATGTTAGGGGTGACTCCGAATGACAGGGTCAGAAATTATGTGATTAGAGAAAAGAATATTGAAGAAAGGAAAGGGTGACAAAACAAATATATGTTGCAGAGGTGAATAACATAGTCGCCAAGGGACCGCAGGATGCCGCAGACGGAACTTTATCGAAAAAAATTGAGATACATTGAAGATAGGCCAAATTGGGAGTTGTCTTTACCAACGAACATATACATAGGAATATTTGAATATTTACGTGAAATAATCGAAAGAGGGGTGTCAGGATCGTGCCAAATGTAATTTCATAATCGCTGAATACTCTTACTTACTTACTTCTAGGTGTAAATGTTTGTGTTTATTTTTAAGTTTTTGTCTTATTATTTTCATGGCATCTACCACGGGGAGTGCTCTGTGGAATTATTTGGATTAATTCCGGGCGCTAAATTTAACGAATGACATCGCGACAAAACTCACGGTGACATCCGCACCATCTAGATGATTGGCGGTTCACCACTGTACGTTTTACTGGGAGTTTTCTTCCTCGTACGATTCCTCTGTAGAATTGTTTAACACCGCCGATTTTTCCGAACCGACACGACTTGGGAAACGATCTGGAAGAAAGCTTACTCCTTTCCAAAAAGGCTGGCAATGCTCCTGTAATTCCCCTGGTTGCAGTTGTTCATGAGCGGCGGTAGTCACTCACCATCAAATGAGATGTTGCTCGTTTGCCCCACTTCCATAAAAAATTATTGTTGGTAATATTGGACACGCACAAACAGAAATCAATCATTTTTAACTTTTTATTTTTAGTATTTATTTGTTGTTTTTATAGGTATAATCGTAATTTTTCATTTGCGCTTTTACGTTACATAATATAACTATAAATTTGAAGTTATCAGCCTTATTACAAAAAGTCGTTTATAATAAGTCACAGTTTTAAGTTCGAATCTTTGGAAGTTCCGCGGAAATATGCTACTAGAATGTTAAGTATGGAACTTGACGTACGCTACGTCAAATTTAAGTTGTAACTTAGAGACTTCTTTATTTGGAAGAACTCTCTCAAATTATTGCTTTAACCGAACCCAATAAGCCACATTTGTAATAACACGGTATAAAGTTCAGTATTTATTCAATTTTAAATATTCTCCATCATGGGTTTTGAGTCAAGATCTAAATTAATTGTGTGTTTGTGTTAAACACAATAACAGTGTTACTGGGTAGGATGCAAACAGGTTTCCCTGCCTAATTTATTAACATAATAGAAACCGGGCGTTCCATCATGTTCGACGACGTCATTTGAATTGCATTCAAGTATGATGTGATTTGTGATCGAGCAATGTGTTTTGATATTCAAATTATGTGATCATAGCCAAATGCAATCGACAGTAACCTACATTTATACGCATCTATAGGCACATTATGAGTTTAGAGGAATTAAATTTTAAACATTTTAATTAATTCTTGATTTTATCAAAAATACTAAAAAAATCTTGCAGAATACTTACATAATATCCGCTTAAAATAGAAGCTTTTTGCTCCTGTGTTTCGTAGGATAGGTGTAGAGAATTGAACCTTTTTACTGAAAACGAGGCTTTCCATCTTAGAAGTTCTGATGAAGGTCTGAAAATGCTATTTCGCATCTACATTCTGATTCTCAACTGAGTATAGATGTAGATGTCTACTGGCCTCAGTATTCACTTAACATCATGTGAACTGTGTGCGCGTTTGTCACCCTTATTCTATAAAAAATTACGCAAATAGATAGGCACATATTTTCTACAAAATAAAATTTTAAAATTGTAATATTCAATCACTCCATGTAGTGGCAGCGTAAGAGAATTCCATATCATCCCGCAGGTGTCGAAAGAGTTAACAGGGGAAATGAGACAGGAGATGGACAGCAGTATCTTCCTGAGAACAACTTTAAACTGCGGTTGTCAATCCGCCTGTCAAGTACGGCAACTATGGAGAAGACCAAAAATAACAGTGAACTTTTAATACATGATGAGAAATATTTTAAATCATTCCAATTACCATTTTACATAAACAAAAATAACATGAATTTGACATAAATGACACCTTATCCAATGATACTTCACATATTAATAGGTCTTTCTGTTCTGCTCTGCAGTACTGGCCATTACAAATTAAAATAATTTTTGCTTGGCAAATAATTTTAATTTCATTTAAAAACATGGAATTCTTTCAAACTTGGTGGGCCATGCTACAGCTATATTAGCAGTATAGTTGTAGCACGAATGGGTCGGCTCGACTGGGTAAGGACCACGCTCTCACAGAATATCAGCGTGAAATAGTAGCTCTATCTATCTATCTATCCACCTGTTATTGGTTTTCCCGCTTCCTGAAAAATTAACCTCGTGGTCGTTTCAAAACTTTGGTCGACAATGACGAATTCAAGGCGATTGTGGAAGCTGATGATACTCAATCTACGGTTGAATTTGCACAATATTGTTCCAATTCAAATTAGCAATGTAAAAAGCTTGACAAATGAAATGAAATTCCCCATGTACTGATTGATCGCCAGCACGAAATACGCGTCGAGATATGCCTTAAACTGTTCAACGGGCACACAAACGAAGGAATTTAGAACCGCATTTTACCTGCCACAAAAAATGGATTCTTTTCGAAAGTCGCAAGTTCTCAGCAAGTTGTTTGGATCTTGGCTCAGCACCTAAACAATGCCCTAAATGAAAACTTACTCCTGGAAAAGTGATGAACACTGTTTGGTAGTTTAGCGTCGGCGTGATCTATGACAGCATCTTACCAAACGGGATGAGCATTACTGCAGATATATATTACTGTGAAGATACAATGATGGACAAGCTCGTTAGTCTCCAACCAGCTTTGTCAATCGCTCGTCCCCGCTGCTCCTGCACAACAAAGCGCGAGCTTATACTGCACAATAGATAATTTCCATGTTACAAGAGCTGGGATTGGAAGCTCTCCGTCATGTACCGTACTTACCAGACCTTGCGTCTATAGACTTCTACTTTATTCATAATTTGGATAACTTATTGGCGGGAAAAAAGTTAAATACCCGAGAAGCAGTACAAAATGCCTTTGTCGCCTCCGTTCCAGCCGATTTCTTCAAAAAGGGCATCAATAAACTGACACAGCGTTGGCAAAGATGCATCGATTTCTTGGAAAAGATGCATTGAGTACTTTGATTCATAGAAATAACAGATTTTGAAAAAATTACGTTAATTTATTTCATTAAAAACGGCAATTTCATAGGTAAACACCTAATATATCATTCCAATATTTTGGTTTTATAAGGGAAATCAGTTAGCCCCATTTCGACCCGTAGAAGTCGTAAAAATCAACATAGGGTTAATTGATAGAGAATGGCATAAAGAATTATGGTTCATAAAAGATAGCTTGATATCTTTTATGAACTATAAGTTCGCTCTTTGTTATTCCTAGTTGAAGGAGTTTCTAATGAAGAATAAATAAATATGGAAATACCCATAGATATTGTTCCTTCAGAATGATAGCGGTATAAAAATTTCTTCATGTCGGGCGAAACATTATCAAACCAGGCCGCAGAGTAAAGTCAAACTTGCGAAACGGCGACAAATATGGAATATCCTCGTTGTTCAGAAATGTAATTTTACCGGCTAATGAAGAACAAGAAGAGAATAATGAATGTAGTAGTAAGTCTATTAATAAATGTTTATGGTTTTCATAATAACCTAATATAGATTTTATTACTTGTTTCTCGAGTTGTAATAATATTGAAATAAGGTAAACTTTAGGTAAGGATAAAACAGAAGAAGAAGAATAAAACAGGTCATGAATTAAAGTCGGGATCTAGAGCATAGATCATAACATTATATACCTACCTTGAGAATATTTGCAATCTAATTAGAACATTCATAGCATAACATACAAGTGGTAAAATATAAATAAAATGAGAACATCATAAATGTATTCGAAGTGAATTAAATAGTTGTCATAATATCTCAAAAACTATAGGTTAGATTTTGATCAAAATTACATGAGACCACATATAATTTTGATCAAAATCTGATCTGTAGTTGGTGCTTCAGAAACTTTCAAATAAAAAAAGAATAATCAAAATCATTTGACCTAGAAAAGAGTTCTTAGGTAACTCACACAAAAAATACAATCGAATTGAGTATCTCCCTCTTTTTGAAGTCGGTTAAAAAGGGGGTTCAGGACCCAATCATAAAAAAAATCAGGGTCTATTCTTATTAATTAGAATTATAAAAAAGAATCATCAAAATCATTTTATTTCAGTACCAAGTATAGCAACCAACGAATTTTGTTGCATATAACAATTTTTTTTGATTTGTTTGATTAAGTTGATTTAATTGATCAAGTGTTTTAGATCTATGAAGGCTTTGTAAAATGTCACTAGCTAGTATAGGATTATATTTTACGTTTTAACAAAAAATAAGTAAATAAATTACAGGCGTATAAAAATAATACATAACACTGAACTATCAAAAAATATAAGAGCACATACATCAAATTCTTATGAAGTTGCTAGCACAGAATAATAAATGCGCATACTGCCGTGTGTTAATCTCAGAGAGAATAAATCTAGCGCGTTACTTCTCGTTTCTTTATCGCACCGCTGAAATCGTACTTCTTTGTGAGTAATCCCTCCACGTTCCGAGCATGTCGCCGACGAAGATAGAGCACGATCTTCACAAATAATGTCACATGCGATTCGTTTCAGGCGACGTGACTCGCATCACCGCGGTCGTCGCCGTGCCGTGCATAATGGGATAAATATGCTGTGGTTATGCTCGCGCATGGCCCTCAAATTAAGCGAGCTCTATTTACTGCAGGCGGCAAAACTTTCTTAGCTGTTTAGCTTGTCGCTAAATGAACTTGATTGTGTTTACCTATAGTCCCCTTATAAACGGATCATGTTTTCCTGCGATGTTTTGGCACAGCGTTTACTAAATTAACTGCAGTTTGCAACGTAGTAAATCACTTTAATATTTAAGCTTTAAAACGTAAACCAAATTTTCATAAAAATATTAATAGCTATACTAAGTACTAGCCATAAGTAACCCGCAAGGAGCAACATCAATGGTGAGACTTGTCCAAAATTGTGTGAGTACCTTCAATTTTGGAAAAGCTCATAGGGTATGTTCAAAATTGAAATGCCAACTACCAAGTTTTTATCTAAATATGGGTATCAAATTCTTGTCCAAATGTGCACCACACCTGCACGATTTAGACCCTAAAGTTTGTCTCCCGAGCCTTTGTCAAGAGATTAATAAGATGTCGAACTGTAGACACTCTTGTCTAAGTGTCGGACACTCCTTTCAAAAAGTCAAAGCTGTTGCTAGTTATTTTAATAGATGGGATAAGGTGCGCTGTTTGTGCAGCGAATTAAAAAAAACGCTAATGATGAGTTGCTATGTTATGATCGCCACACACGGTCAGTTCTAGTGATTATTCCAACTGATCAGTTCAAACTAAAACTGTTGATATTTTTTAAAATAACGGATTTTCGATATATCGATAAATAAACTTATATGTAAAACTCCGATATTAATATATTTATAATGATCAATATGTCGAAAATCCACTATTTTAAAAAATATAAACAGTTTTAGTTGGAACGGAATAGTTGGAATGATCAGCGTCTCTCATCATCAGCGTTTTTTAATTCCCTGTACAAACAGCGCACCTTATCCCTTCTATTAAAATAACCAGCAACAGCTTTGACTTTTGAAAGGAATGAGAGGAACCTTTAAAAACTGATGGGTGTAGCGATATAGTATCTTAAGTGCTATAAACATTTCTTTAAAACTCCTTTTACTAATATATCGAAAAACTCTCACGATCTGGGAGCGTATCAAGTAAAATATATAATTTAAGATAAAGCGGCATCCCATTCCAGATAAGAACACAGCAAGACCCACGTCGAGAACCATCTAACTCGTTACGAGCCGCCCGAAGCGAGGTGTGATACAAAATCATCAATCTTGCCTGAGATTGTACTATTAAATGCCTCTTCGCTCTTTTCCTTCGAACTCCAGGCCAGAAACAAATGTAAAAAGTTGTGTGATAAGTTCAATTTGAATTTGTAAAGCCCCTTTCAACGTTCCTCGCCTGTTTATCTCGGTGAGGAGAGAACGAAAAATACAAAAGTAAGAGATAGGAAATGAAGAGGCGGAAAAAAGTGTCGGGTGCGGAACAAACGCGGAAAAGTTGGCGTTATCCGGGAGACAACTTAAATCGCAATTTATTAGGGCGTACTAGCGGGCTTAGCTGTGCTGCCATGACATCCCGCGGTCGCGGCGCCTTGTCGTGTGCTTGCGCTTAGCTTTGTCTGACATCTATGACCAGATTTATGTGATTAAATCTTTAATTTTGTAACAAGCTTATAAGAAACGTTACAATTTACGAAGAAAAATTAGAAAACTCAATCGTTTTTTGTTTGTAGATATAATAAAAGTAACTAACAATGTGATTGGTCGTTTGTACCAATAATACAATAACGCTGTTAAATTTAATGAAAAGTACCTGGATGCCCGAGTTTTTCTCGGTTTTTTTTTGGAATTATATTTAGATACAAATTACAAAAATTAATAATTACAAAAAAACTGAACTGGTTATTTGAATTAAAAGTCATGAGTGCAATTAGTTTAATTAACATTTTCGTATTTTTAAAAAATATTTAAAAAAGGGCTCGAAATAATAGATTTTCTCACAAAAGAAGGGAACTTAAAAAAAATAGGAAAAAGTCGGACCGAAGACAGGACACGAACCAAGGCATTACGATTTCGCGACCGTTCGATATCCACTTGAGCTATTACATATATTGTAGCAGTTTTTCATTGCCTGAAAACACGGAAAAAAGACATTTTCTAAAAATAAATCCTAGCTAGATCAATTTATTGCACCCGAAACTCCCTGTACACTAAAGTTTATGAAAATCGTTGGAGCCGTTTCCGAGATTCCGATTATATATATATACACACAAGAAAGGCTTGCTCGTTTAAAGGTATAGGATAATTAAGGGCTTATATCTATGTCCAGTATTAGTAATAAAACTAATCTGCTGACGGTGTCATATAAAAGCAATGAAAAGTATATCTTATATAATCATCAACGTGTAACATCAATCGACTTAAAAAAGGAGGAGGTTCTCAATTTGTATTTTTTATTGCGTTTTACCTCAGAAAATTATGAACTGATTTTGATTTTTTTTTTATTTGAAAGTTGGCGCTATGTGTAGTCTCATATACATTTAATCAAGATCTAACCAGTAGTTTTTAAGTTATCCTTAATAGTACGCATTTAATTGATGATGTTCTAATTTTATTTATATTGAAGTCGGTTGTACAAACTTTTTAATTTTACTACTTGTTTAAATTGATGACGTTTTACAAAGTAAAGAACAACACAGAAACGTCCCACAGCTGGGCAGAGGACAGCTACTCCAATGCATGTGGGTGAACTCCACGTATCCTCGAAATATTTTTATTCAATATTTTTAATTTCTCAGACACACAAGTTTCCTTACGACGTGTTCCTTCATCACCGATATGTTAGTTAATTATTTCCTATCGTAAAAATGCTGAAAATTCTTATTTTTATTTGTTAAATTGGGATACATATTGTCATTATAATATCACAGAACTTATTTAAGAGTAATGTGGAGACATTAATTGTCTGATAGTTAGCCGCACTTTGACTACGCCAACTGGTGCCAGTGACCACAACCTCTCTGCTCGCAGTCGCCTGAAACGAAATGCTTGAAGTTGCTTACACGATTTGAAACTATTTACGTCATTAAGTTTACGTGACGACAAATATTTCATTCGAAATCTGGTAACCGTTACGCTAAGTAACAGCATATATACGTTTAACTGTTGTGCACAGGCATCATCTCATTTCTGAGAGGGGTTTGGAGTAATTAAGTGCACCAATGCGTGTTGGAAAGTCGAAATATATTATTACATAGATATGGAGGTTTTTTACAATGCTACCCTTCACCAAGGAACACAGGTAGTTACTTAAAATTGCAATTAACATTGCTTGCGTACTGTAAAATTCATGGTGAGCGTTAGCCCCTGAGATATTATAGTTTACGCAAAATTGGATAAAAACTAGATATGGGCCTCACTTGTGGTGGTGGTTGTGGTAAGGAGGGTTGGGGGGGGGGTTGTATTTACCGCTATGTTTGGCAGACAGATTCTTGATCGCAGTATTGGACGTTCTCGTAACGTTAACACTTCTCAACGTCTCCCGTATGGATATAAAATTATCCTACATTTAATTATTTTTGATTATCACATAAATTTTGAGAGGAAACAGAAATAGAAACTTTTTATTCAATATAGATTATAAAGAACACTTCAATAAGTTCAATAAAGTCAAAGTGTTTCAATAAAGTCACTTTTTTCATTAACCACTGGTTCGCAAAAAAACATCTGTCTTGGGAAGAATCAGCAACAAACCCAGCGATACTTTTTTTTTTCAAATAATAGCTTACAATTATGTACATATGTTACAATAAACATCACAAAACAAATTAGAAATAGCTTGGTAGCGATCACCCTTCCCAGAGGTTATTATCATCCATAAATTTCTTAATATTATAATAACCCCTTTTTATACAAACTTAGTTTAATAAAGTTTTTGATCTTTGTGTATGTGAAATTTTGTGTATTTTATGAGATTTTGTTGTAAAAGCGTATACATCGGCCCAAGAATGAATAACTGACTCGGTGGAGTCGAGTAACTGGTACTACTAGCTTGTATCTCTTCCTAGTATTTACAGAATGAATATCACTTATTTTTGCAAAACTACTTTTATTTTTGTGTACGTACATTACATTTTCATAAATGTATTGAGAGGGCAGAGTTAATATAATAAATTTTCTTAAATTTTTTCTGAGCGACTCTTTTGATTTTAAATTATATACTGCTCTAATGGCCCTCTTCTGTATAATAACGATATTCCAAAATTAGTTGTAGCACTTACCTACCTACGCGTTCGCTTTTTATTACTAAATGGTAATGTGAGTAAGTTCATACGCTTTTCGTCTTTTACATTTGAATTGTGAAAGTCTATTTGTAAATAAGAATAGCAACAAATTACTTATCGAATGGCCCATACACATCCAAACTGATACATAAAGTTGAAGTTTCTAAGTGTATTATAAATAAATATTTGGTTTTTGGCTTTTTTTCTATTAGATTTAAATAGTGAAATTCTATTTGTATGGAGAATAGCAAATAATAATAAGTTACTTATCTAATGGCCCATACACATCTAAACTGATACATAAAATTGAAGTGTCTGAGTGTAATATAAATAAATATTTGGTTTTGGCTTTTTGTCTACTAATTATATTTAAATTGTGGAATTCTATTTGTAATGAGAACTGCAAAATAATAACAAGTTACTTATCGAATGGCCCATACACATCTAAACTGATACATAAAATTGAAGTGTCCGAGTATAATATAAATAAATATTTGGTTTATAGCTTTTTGTCTATTAGATTTAAATTGTGAAATTCTATTTGTAATGAAAACAGCAAATAATAAAAAGTTACTTATTGAATGGCCCATACACATCTAAACTGATACATAAAATTGAAGTGTCTGAGTGTAATATAAATAAATATTTGGTTTTTGGCTTTTTGTCTATTAGATTTAAATTGTGAAATTCTATTTGTAATGAGAACAGCAAATAAGATGAAGTTACTTATCGAATGACCCATACACATCTAAACTGATACATAAAATTGAAGTGTCTGAGTGTAATATAAATAAATATTTGGTTTTGGCTTTTTGTCTTTTTATTAGATTTAAATTGTGAAATTCTATTTGTAATGAGAACAGCAAATAATAATAAGTCACTTATCGAATGGCCCATACACATCTAAACTGATACATAAAATTGAAATGTCTGAGTATAATATAAATAAATATTTGGTTTTGGCCTTTTGTCTATTAGATTTAAATTGTGAAATTCTATTTGTAATGAGAACAGCAAATAAGAACAAGTTACTTATCGAATGGCCCATACACATCTAAACTGATACATAAAATTGAAGTGTCCGAGTGTAATATAAATAAATATTTGGTTTATAGCTTTTTGTCTATTAGATTTAAATTGTGAAATTCTATTTGTAATGAGAACAGCAAATAAGAACAAGTTACTTATCGAATGGCCCATACACATCGAAACCGATACATAACATTGAAGTGTCTGAGTGTAATATAAATAAATATTTGGTTTTGGCTTTTTGTCTTTTTATTAGATTTAAATTGTGAAATTCTATTTGTAATGAGAACAGCAAATAATAACAAGTCACTTATCGAATGGCCCATACACATCTAAACTGATACATAAAAATGAAGTGTCTGAGTGCAATATAAATAAATATTTGGTTTTTGGCGTTTTGTCTATTAGATTTAAATTGTGAAATTCTATTTGTAATGAGAACAGCAAATAAGAACAAGTTACTTATCGAATGGCCCATACACATCGAAACTGATACTTAAAATTGAAGTGTCTGAGTATAATATAAATAAATATTTGGTTTTTGGCTTTTTGTCTATTAGATGTAAATTGTGAAATTCTATTTGTAATGAAAACAGCAAATAATAAAAAGTTACTTATCGAATGGTCCATACACATCTAAACTGATACACAAAATTGAATTGTCTGAGTGTAATATAAATAAATATTTGGTGGTTGGCTTTTTGTCTATTTATTAGATTTTATTTGTGAAATTCTGTTTGTAATGGGAACAGCAAATAATAACAAGTAACTTATCGAATGGCCCATATACATCTAAACTGATACATAAAAATGAAGTGTCTGAGTGTAATATAAATAAATATTTGGTTTTTGGCTTTTTGTCTATTAGATTTAAATTTTGAAATTCTATTTGTAACGAGAACAGCGAATTATAACAAGTAACTTATCGAATGGCCCATACACATCGAAACTGATACATAAAATTGAAATGTCTGAGTGTAATATAAATAAATAACTGGTTTTTATTAAGCTCAGGGAGTTATTTACATGTTACTAGGACCTGAATAATCACTTTTAAAATTTTTCTCTTTCTTTCTGTGTGTCCGAGCTAATCTATGGAAGGGCTAAACCGATTATGATGAAACTTTATGAACAGATGGAGAGCAATGCCAGAAGGTACATAGGATGGTATATTTAATCCGTAAACTTGAAAATTAAAAAAACAATAAACTGATAATTTAGCAACCTTTGATTATCTTATATCTAAATAACGCCTCATTCATAGATACTATCCAGGAGAAGTCGTGGCAGGTTGCGAGTTTATTATAATTTAGGGTAATTAGCTTTAAATAGTGTCGTCATGAACTTGTATCCGAATTAATTTACGATTTTTTTTCTCCATGGTTTTCGATGGATAGTGGTATGTAACTTTGTTTACGTCAGACCGGTAACGGTGATCATTGTTATTCCTTAAGGGGATATAGTAAGTCAGCTCAAATTCTAATTTCGCCCCCACTTCCCCGCGCGTCGTAAGCTATGTACCGACATGTTTGTAATCACTAATACTGTAAGTAGGTAGGTCGTTAGATACTTATTTTATTAGTTTTATCATATTTATGTCTGTTTCTTTACGCCAACTCAGTCGCTTCTTATTTTAATGCTTGCGAGAGCCCCATGTCTAACTGTGAACTTTGACAGGATAATGATGAAGGAGTGGATGCAGATATATACATCAAATAGTATATAATATATTTACGTTATGTCTTTTCCACCTTATTTTTATCTATATTAGAAATTAATTGAACTATAATAATGTATTTTTTATTTATTTCAGGTATTTCTGACCACCGTAAGGAATATTAACAGCAGTATACAACAAGTATACAGGCAAGTATAAATACCTAGTTAAAAAAACAAATATTTTTACTGCTTAAGGTTTTGGCCGGATACTGTAATACTTGTTCATATTACAATTATTACTAAAATAATTAACAGCTTATATGCGTGCATACCTTGTAGCCGGGTATAGGTCTCGTCGCTTTTCTGGGAGGCATATAAAGCAGGTAGTGCATTTCGGCGGACCACAGTACTTTTTAATGCTGCGGATCTATACATATTTAATTTCTTAGTCTAGCGGATTTTGTTACGACATTTTCCTTCACCGTGCGCTCCTGTACACGATGGCGCCGCTGCGCCTACACCGCGCCGCCACCGCGCCTCTATGCTGCGTATACGTTCGCGACCGCATCACCTCCGCGCCGCCACCAAGTCGCTACCGCACTGCCACCACACCGCCACCGTGCCGCCACCGCGCCGCTACTGCGCCTTCATTCGCCTCTGTTTGACTTTGCTTATTCCATTACCGGGAGCCAACGTATGCGCATGTATGCACTTAATTTTTAGTTACCTATCATGGATAATTTTGATTACGAAAAGTTCATTACTTTAGTGGAGAACAGAGAAGTGTTATGAGACAAAAGTTTAGAAATATATAAAGACAAGCGTAAAAGCTTAAAAGCTTGTTTTGAGATCTTCCATATAATGAATAAGAACTTTGGGGATCTACCCGATACAGAGAAAAATAAATACGTTAAGTGTAACTTTCGTAAAATTTTATTAATGCGTGTTTCATCTTAACAATAATTATTTTGCCATGGTACCATGTTCGGTTTAAAATACTCTTTATATTTATCACGTATATCATTAGCTGGTGTAGGAACTATTTCTACTGGACCTAATGGCAGAAGTTCCCATAATTCACCACATCCGTTAATAGATGCCGTTCTTATACCTTCTTCTTTATGAATAAAATTTTGTAATAAACAACATGCTTTTACAATATCAACACCTAAATCTAACGACACATTTAAAGGTCAACGAAAAATTTGCTACATATTAGCTACTATGCCAAAGGTTCATTCCACACATTGTCTCGCTCTTCTTAAATGATAGTTAACAACTGATTTTTCTACATCAAGTTGTTGACTATTATATGGGTGTAGTAAGTTCTGATTTACTGCTCCATCGCCTACAAATACATAAGGTAATACAATGTTACTGTTGGGTAAAGGTGCAGGCTGTGGCAAGTTTAAAGTATTTATTATTAACCATGTTGTGCCAAAAAGAAGTTTCTTTAAAAACGCCTGAGTCACAGTCCTTCCCGTAAACACCGACGTGTATATAAATAAAGTTGCTAATCGGCTACTGCCATTAACACAATGGAGAAGTAATGTTTGTAGTTCAAAAACATCGATCCACTTTTGTTTGGTTTAATTACTCTTATATAGATGGGAAGCATCTACAACACCAACACAATGAGGAAAATTTGCAGCATCATTAAATTTATTTGCTATTTGCTATTTCAAGCCCATCGGTCATAGATGGAATTTACATATATTTTGCGCAAAGTTCAGACCATACTAGAGAACACACTTCTCTTATAATTACGCTTAAAGCTTTTTTCCTATCTTAAATCGATATAAAAGATCTGTTAATAAAGTTTCTGTTGCTAAGTAACTGCAAAATATAAAGTAAATACATGTAAACTACATAATATATACAGGTAAACTAATGATCCAGAAATGGAAGAACCTTAGAGATGCCTGGATGAAATGAAAAAAAAATGCTTGTAACGAAATTCGGATCGGGTGCAAAACCAATTCATAAATATCAATATTACGACAGTTTAAATTTTCTAAAAAAATTAACCAATTCCCACGTGTCCATACACGTGGGCTTTTCTTCCGGCATATTTGATCCTCATGGATCAAATACGGCGAAAGAAAAAAGTAAATCTGAGGATGCTGATCCCAAAAAAACAACAAAAACAAAGGGAAAATTAATCCTGTGGATAAGAAAATGATGAAATTTATGGAAAATTTAGAAAAAGAAGAAGACAATATATATATAAGGTGATATCTTTTTTTAAAGGGTTATCCCCTTCCGTGGAACTCTTTAAAGATGAAGATATTGTTGAATTCCAGTATCAGGTATTAAATATCATAAGAAATATTCAATATAAAAATAATTATAGCGAACCACATCATTCACGCACACCTGAAGCAACAACTTCTCCGGCTAACTATTGTTATAGTTCTGCTGCTGGATCAAGTTCAAGGAATCAACCTCAAGCATCTACTTATAGTATTGAAGAGGATTCCTTACAAAGCATTGCAAGTCTGGCAAATGCAAATCTTAAATAATTTTGACTTTTCTTAATTGAATCAAACAAATTAAAAATTGATGAACTTACCTCAATGAGACAACCAATCTTTTCGTTGGAGATATAATATTTGCTCGCATATTTGTGTCTTTGTGTTGCAGTTTATTTTTTAATAAATCTTATAATTTGTCTATTGTAAATATAATAATTAATACGCAGATAATCACAAAAATTGCCCTCATCTTTTCGTAGATCTTCGTAAAGTGTGTAAAATTCACAATATTGCTCCCGTCGCATTACAATAGGATGTACCCACAACTTTCTAATGGTCTTACGACGTTCTTTTTGCCATTTTCTGTACATGTAGTAAACCAACTCTAACTTCTTTTTATTCGTTGAGTTGGACATATCCATGTGAGTGCTATGCATATGCTCTTCGCAGCTAACCATGTATTACTAACACCTGTATAGTGGTATGGTAAAAACAAGCGGCGTGGATGCAGTAGCGGTGCGGTATTGGCGCGGGGGCGGCATCGTGTACAGGAGCGTTTTACACACTTAAAATTACAAAATGTCGTTTAATACAAAACTCGGCCACGGCTTAGCTTCCAAGCCACAGCGACCCTCTTATTATATTATTATTAGGTGAAATAATTTTTGCTCATGGCTAAATTCTATTATCACGTATCTTCAAACTCGCGCGCTACCCTTTATTCGTGTTCCTTACCCTTTATTCCTGTTAACTGTGTTTGTGCAACTATCATTTCAATAATCTCTTTTGTTAATATTTTGACGGTAAAAAGTAAATAGTATCAAGCCAAAAAGCAACATCTTATAGACAAAACATTATTATTTTTTCCTTTCAGGATAGCTTTTGCATTTTTAATATCGTCTTTGGATCATTACGTCTTTCCTTAGAAAATATTTGATTGGATGTTTCAGAAAGATGTAATATTTATACATTATAGAAATAGTTAATAGTTACTCATCAAATTACTAACCTTTAATAATATTTAATGGCGATTGTGTGGTTTAGAGTTTTTTTTATAGAAGAAGGGCAAACGAGCCTGCGGCTCACCTGATGTTAAGTGACTACCGCCGCCCATGATCAACCGCAACACCAGGGGAATTGCAGGTGCGTTGCCGGCCCTATAGAAAGGAGTAAGCTCTTTTCTTGAAGGTCCTCAGGTCGCATCGGTCCGGAAAAATTGCCAGTGGTAAACTATTCCACAGAGAGGTTGCTTCCACGCGGAAGAAAACTCCTTTTGAAACGTACATTGGTGGACCGCCAAGTATCCAGATGGTGTGGATGGTGTAGAGACGTTTGCCGCGTAGTGCGTTCACGAAATTTGGCGGCTGGGATTAATACGAACAATTCCTCAGGGCACTCCCCATGGTATATGCGAAAGAAAATGCAAAGAGATGCAACATCTCTTCGCAGCGTCAGTGAATCGAGCCAATCGGAAACCACTCGGTCGTCGACGATTTGAGCCGCTCTGCGCTGGATGCGGTCAAGTGGAAGGAGCTGGTACTGGGGAGCCCCAGCCCAGAGATAGGAACAATATTGCATGTGCGGCCGAATCTGCGCCTTGTAAAGTTGCAGGCGGTGTGCCGGCATGAAATACTGTCCCGCTCCGCTGAGCACGCCAAGCTTTTTAAAGGCTATTTTGGCCTTCTCTTCTCTTCCACGAAACTGGAGTGCCTTGAAACTGAGGAAATTCGACAAAGAGGTTCTTTTTAGCGGTTAACGTGCAAAGTTGTGTATTTTGAGGATTAAACTGGACTAGATTTAGTTGCTCCCAATCCGAGACTCTTTTCAGCAAAGACTCGACTTCAGGCACAAGTTTGTCCCGGTACTCGGTGACTTTTACCGAGAAATATTGGCACGGCCGGTGTAAAGAGCATCACCAGTGCTGTCATCTGCATAGCAATGAATGTTACGGGTTTGCAATATATCATTGATATGCAGAAGAAACAGCGTTGGCGATAGCACGCAGCCTTGTGGAACACCAGCATTAATAGGCTTGTAATCGGAGCTTGCACCGTCTACAACGACCTTGATGCTCCGATCTGTAAGGAAGCTGGTGATCCAATCCCACAATTTCTCGGGAAGTCCATAGGAAAGGAGCTTCGAAAGAAGCACTTTGTGCCAAACCCGATCGAAGGCCTTCGCAATGTCCAAACTTACGGCCAACGCTTCCCCCTTGGACTCTACTGCCTCCGCCCATCTGTGAGTTAGGTAGACCAGAAGATTACCAGCTGACCGACCACGGCGAAAACCTTATTGGCGATCAGTAATCAGCTGGTGATCCTCAAGGTACCTCATGAGCTGGCAGTTAACAATACACTCCATTGTTTTGGAGAACAAGGAGGTGATGACGATAGGCCGGTAGTTGGACGGGTCAGAGCGGTCGTCAATGTTAGAAGTACTCTAATAACTACTTAGTTCAGGACTCAACAATTAGCCGTTTGTGGCACAAAACTAATAAAAAAATATTCTTTACTCTAAAAGTGCCACATTTTCTTAGAAAGTTTCATCGACAGTAAACGGATTTCGATACAGGTAAGCAAACGCGCGATTACCTTCGTGTCGAGCATGTGAACTTAATACAGTTTAACAAAGTTACACCCTAAATACGTTCCACAGGTGGGCAAAGGTTTCCTCGCATGTCTGAGAGGGTTATGGAGCAATTAGCCTGTCGCGCTGTTTGAATACATGCGCTTCACTTACCTTCGAAATATTTATTCCACATACATGCAGTTTCACAATGTTTTCCTTCATCTCCAAAGACGTGATAAACCAGCACTTAAAATCGAAAGTAACAATTTCATCAGTGGTGGAAAATCGAACCTGAGTTGCTTGCGTAATTTACGGCAAGCCTCTAAGCTACCAGGGCTCAACCAAAACATCTAATAACTTACGAATTACGATCTTTTAAATCCCACTGTAACACTGAACATCATAAAAATACCTTTAAAATCCCGGAATATGTCAATATTACTGAATAAATTTAAAAATATGTTTGTAAAATTTACTCATTGTTGCAGAGACTAATCCAGTCATCTACCGTCTGAATATTCCATTAGCAACTGAATCCTGCCACTCCACCCATAAATATTCATTTGAAATTCGATGAATCGGTCGCCCATTGTGTCCACTGACTTTATCAATATATGAATTATATTAAACACTATTTTATCACGAAACATAAGAAAAATACTTACTTAGGTTAATCAAATATACTGTGATCTATATTTATTACATTATCGAAATTGTACCGGCTTTAGTAAGACGCTACTTCCACTGGGAAGTTCTGGAAACAAACTTTTTAATTAGTCTGAGAGGACAAACAAGAGGTCTTCTTAGTTCCTCCAGATATATTTGTACTTTCTTGTCTCTATCTAAATAGAATAGAATAATTTGTTACGCTTGCATATTAAATACACATATTATATTTAAAATAAAATATAAGAGTTTAAAAAAATAAACAACACGCATTGATCCTGAAATGTGGCGATCCTGATAATTATATTATTTTATCCCTGTGATCCTGATCGGGATACTAGGATAAAGTTATTAAATTATTGCATTATCATCGGTCCTTGATACGGGTGCAGATTTTTTAGTCATTAAGAGTTGGCCCTCCACAAGTTGATAAAAATTACATTAAAAATAGATAAACGCGAAGTTAATAAAAGCGTTTAATTTTTTTTATAGGAAAAGGTTGACAAGCGAGCACACAGTCCACCTGATGGTAAGTGGATGGTAAGTGCTGTGGCCCATAGACATCTACATCTATCCTCGTTTGCGAATCATAATGAAGATGCGTTGTCAGCCTTGAGGACTAAGATGGAATGCCTCTTTTCCAGTAAAAAGGGTTTCTGGTTCTCTACACTCACCATACGAAACACAGCAGCATTAAGCTGCTATTTGACGCTGGTATTTTGTGAGAGCGTGATCCTGCCCCGGTCGAGCCGACCCATTCGTGCTAAAACTATACAATTAATATAGCTCCAGCATGGCTCTACCACTTAAAATGCAATACACTTATATACACTTTTTTTAACTATATAAACTTTTTATATAAAGATTGGTGAACGATTTTATGGTATTTGTAACTTCTTTCCCGTAGTTATAACTGTGAATAAATTCAGTAAATATGTTACGACGTGAATTTAAAATAATAAACAAGTTGTTTTATTGAATAGTCAACATGCCGTTTATACCGGCTCTTAGCTTTCGTCTTGCGGACTGATCAACATTGTTTTGTTGTCGCAATCGTCGCCTTTTTATCACAGTATAGGTACATTTATGTACGAAAGGAAATATTGCACTTGCCTTAAATTGATCAGAGTTAGGGCAAAGCAGGCCGCGTGTAATATCCCGCAAGGAACAACTATTAATATAGTCTACAAAAATCTAAGCTCTGCATGTTAGTCCATCTGCAATTAGTGCACGTTAAATACAATTTATCTTTTAGAATTGGGGTATTGCTTTTTTTATAATCAGAAAATCAGATTAGCTACATGGACCGAACGAAATAACTCACTAAATTTTGTATAACGTGATACAATTATTGTCTTCATCAGGTTATATAGTACATCATTTAATATATAATTATTGATAATTTAAGCAAATAGCAAATTTATTAAAAATGGACTGAATTTTGATATAAATATGTGTGTACGTGGAAGAGAGGTGTCAGTTAATGTGATCACGTAGGCGAGAGCCGACTGCCAGGCGCCACAATTATTCAAGCATCCGTAAATCATAAACATCAACCCTCCATTTAATCCAAATAGTCCGTCGTTAGTCGAGCAGTCTGCGTCTAATTTGTCTCTCAAACTGGAGATTAATTTATTAATCAGAATTACATCATAACATTATAAACTATAATGAAGGGTACCCATTTTGTAAATGATTCTAATATTTTTAATTATTGCTCGTATATTAATAATAATTTAAAAGTAAAAAATGAAAGCGTGGTGTCTAAAAACTGGATCGTTTCATATTTCTATTTTATTAATTTTCGTTGGCAATATGTTGCACCGGATCCCTAAATTACATTGGCCGGGATGAAACTAAATTGAGCATAACTTTTTATGGTTGTTTTGTTTTGTGTACTTCTTATTACATAAGTTTGGCTTTATAAACTTATAAACTAGTTTTGACAAAATGTTTTATTTTTAGACTTTATTGAACAAATAAACTTCGTAATGGTAACATGTTTTATTATTCATCCAGGACAATAGGATACACCAAAATTCTTTATAACAATCCCAGTAGCAATTATTATCGTTGAGTGTTTAAATTTTTGCTTTTTAAATATTACTTGCATGCAATAATTATTGGTGCGTGCCGTATGGTGGCAGTACAACTTTATTTTCAGTCAACCCCTAAGAGGGTAGTTACCGTTTGTATGAAACTTTTTATTTCAGGCGATTATCTCGATACTCACTGAAAGTATTGTGCAAATAAAATAAATAAATACGTTATTTATACGTGTTTTGCGATTTTAAAGTCGTTCATGTTGTATGAAGAAAAAATATTGACTCATTGTTACATTGTAAAACTGGTACTGAATTAAAATAACAATATATACGGTTTATATTTTTTCAATAGTTGATCCTTAAGGTTTCAAAAATACTGTGCAAATTTTCTACGAAAAATATAGTATTTAGAATACAGCACAAACTGCTGGACGTAGATGTGTGATATTGGGACATTAGCTTCCTTTTAATATGTAGACAACCAATAAGAAAATATTTTACAAATCCTTTCAACGAAGTCGCGGGCACAGTTAGTTTCATTTATAATTGATTTAAACCATACCTATAGAGTCAACAATGAATGACTCTAAAATGAAAATATTTTAAAAGTACTATCAATACTTTTCATCCAATTTGCATTAATTTTAGTTCACTGCAGAGTGTCTGTTTTTGTCCATTTTTGCGCTTTTTTTGGATATAATATGTACGTATGGATAATTTTGTATTTGGCAAAATATATTTGCAGTATTATAACTCTTTAAATATTCGATTATAATACGAGTTTCTGATGCAATTTTATGAAATTTACTTTGCTTTTGCTTCGTTAGCATATGAATAAAAATTAATATTGAATTACCCACAACAGTCTCGTAATCAACACCTGCACTTTTTATTTGTACAAGCATTGTTGTTGCGAATTTAGCATTTCGTTCCTTTCCAAATAAAGGGGGAAACAGTGCTGACAGTTGTTTGTAAAATTGTGGAGAGTCGCCCGCGGAAAAATTACGTGGAGAAGCGGTCGCCAGCCGCATGGCGCGCGACGATACGCCCTACATAACTGATGACTTTTCGATGGCTATTCATTCGCGGACACGCCGCCGCTCGCCGTACCCATGCTCGTTTGTATTTTAAAACAAAAATAATGCTTGTTTGTTAACACAACAGACTGCGTTCATAATTTATGGTTAAAACATAAAGGGCATAAAATAATAAAAAAATACCATATATTCTTTAAAATATTTTTAGTAAACCGTAAAATGTTTCTACACATTTACAAGTTTACTATTTTTTAAGAAGTTTACGTTATCTATAAGAAATATTATAGACATTCCGTAATAGTTCCCAGAGGTGTTAACTGACAATGTATCTGTAAGTTATCTAAAGTTGGTTGTACTTAGGTATACCGTTAGTTCGTTTGTCATTTCAGTTTTTTTTTAATAAAAATACTTTTTTTTTTTTTGAAAATATTATACAGTGTTTTTGTAACACTTTATGCTACTTACATATTCTTTTAGAATCCAGTCTAGAGTTCCAGTTAAATTAGGTATTTTTCTAATGTATTTGGGCAAGGAATTTCAGAGAATTGCTGCCATTGATAGATTTACCAACAAAATTTGTGAAATATTGAGGGATACTTATTTCATATTTAGATTCATTTTCATTCATTAGGTCTGCATTATCAATAATTGGTAGTATTAGTAACTATACAAGCATAAGTTTAGTCTTAAAGGGAAGAATAATTTAAATTTTAAACGATAAAGTAAACGAAAAGCACCTAAGATTTTGTCGTATGTGTTTCAGAGATATAGTACAAGCTCAGAGTTACATCGATATAAAGACTAAGTTTTTTAACTGAGGACAAAACACTATTCAGAAAACATTATAATAGACGTAAGGTAGCTTCGCCGTATAAATTCTTGCAAGTATCCTTGTGCTACCTATAAATATCGCTTAGCACTTCATAGGGTTTACAGAAACTCCAAACCGCACGGACCAATTACGAACTAACTTAGAATTGGAATTTAATTTGTCCATATCATTATGTATATGTCAGATTGTACATCATCATACATCATACAGATGGTACGAAAAATCAATATTAGATGCGATAAAGTTAGTAAAACTGATAATGTTAACGCGGAAAGACCTTCAACTCTTTGTGAAGTCGATTAAAACTACTTTTACGGATTTTATCGCGTTTTATTTATAGTAATTTTAATACCCGACGTTTCGGGTGCTTTCCAGCACCCATGGTCACGGGGGACTGAGGTGACTGACGTCCCGATGTCAAAGTTAACCCGCAGTACCTTCAGCTTTTTAATTATTGTCTTTGGTCCGATCTACGCAGAATGAACTAACTGTATTTTGAAGTCTTGCAGTGGTATGCTTGGGTTTAGTTTTAATTTTATTAATTATAGGATCCCAAGCAGGTGGTAGTACCCAGCCTCCTTCTCTATTGAAATTAGGATGTTTTTTAATTTCAATAGCCTCACGTATCATCCTTGGTAGGAATCGATGTTCTTTCGCGAGGATTTGTGCTCTATCAAATCTGATGTAATGGTTGGGGCCATCTAGAATATGATCGCAAACTGCAGACTTCCCGGAACGTTGATGCTTCACGTCAGCTATGTGTTCTTTTACGCGGGTTCTAATTGATCTCTTTGTTTGCCCTATATAAAAAGATGGAAAGCACCCGAAACGTCGGGTATTAAAATTAATATAAATAAAACGCGATAAAATCCGTAAAAGTAGTTTTAATCAATGTATAGTGTTCGCGTAAATATAAGAAATCATCTTTGTGAAGTCATTTTATTCCACGTGAACGGATACCTGATATTCTGATATAGCTAGGAAGTGTAGGAAGGGATTTTAAGAAAGCCAATTCCACTAAGTCTTTTACTGACTTAAGTAAGGGAAAAATAACAATGTGTTTGACTGCACAGCAGAAAGTATTCTAATATATCGGCAATCAATCATAAAGCTGCTAATATCATTGCAACCGATACGTTCAATTTAACTTCCAGCGGAGTCTTTTATAATTTCATCCTGATGAACAAAATTTAAAAGTAAGATTGGAATGTTAGAAGACAAGTTTGAGATTAGATTAAAAGATCCAATGCAGAAGTAGAAGCAAATTCTGAATGGACCACTATGTACAGAAGGTGTTTGACCCATTCCTAGAGAACTGAGAAATTTCCTCACATCAGCTATCGAAGAATTATTTGTAATGCTGACTTCACCTTTTTGTAGCCTTCTTAAAGGACTAGGAGTTTTCTTCCAACCTACTCCTCTTAAACCGCGTAAAAGCTCGATTTCGTGTGAAAATTGCCTGCCGTACTTTTACTGTCATTCTGAGAGTGTGAACTTTTTGTCCTGACTCACGGTATAAAAGCATGATTATCGTACAAAACATGAATTATATCACTAAAATTTTACTTACCTACATAAATAATTGTACTTCTTTCTTTATGAAAAATACTATAAGAGAAGACGTAATTTGCTATAAGTAATTAGTTCACAAACTTGGGCTTTAATAGTAGAGACAATTATCCGTAAACATTACGCTCGGTAAATGGAATGACGAGCGCAGTATCAGGAGTTTTGCACTTGCACACAAAAGATTTGTAATCAAAGACTGTAGCTTGTCATCACTGACCTGGGTGTTCTTCATTTACCATCATAATTACAGATTATTAAAGCCTACTGCTGAACATAGGCCTTCCCCATAGGTTGCATTATAGGGGGGATATTTGTCATAGTTGCCACGCTTGGAAAGCGGGTTTGCAACCGCATTTTTTTTATTTTTAGTCTTTAAGAAGACGCTATTGCCCATCTCCTGACTTGTTTTCCTCTGCCGTCTTTTACAACACGCACGGGATGATATGGGGTAGTGGGTACACCGCCATTATTTTACATTTAGTACATACGATATGGGTATTTATTGTGGGAATAAAGTCTTACAGCTATTGTTACTTCTAACGAAACGTTTTTAATGAGAAGATGTGATGGATTGTCAAACACTACCACGACACGGCGTTGTATAGGTGATTAAAAGAAGTAATTTTTTACTATTGTATGTGATAGACGTTGCAGCTATATTATGGCTGCATCACGATTGGATCAGTTCGACTGGTAAAAGATCACGCCCTCACTGAAGATTAGGGGAAAATAGCAGCATAATGCTGCTTTTTATGTATAGTAAGTATAAAGAACCGGACCATTTTTTCTGATAACGAAGCACTCCATCTTAGTTTTTCAGGAGTGACAACGTATCTGCAATTTGATTCTTAATCGATGATAGATGTATGTATCTATGGACACAGTATCCACTCACCATCAGATAGAGTGCGTACTCGTTTCTCACCTTTACTGCTATAAAAAAAGTTTTGTTTCTTTTTTATATTGGTTATTTGAATTACGTTCCGTAAGATATCTCCTTAAGAGATACTTAGGATGAGAAAAATATTACCTACGTATTAAATATTTATAATAATCTATTTTATTCAATAGCCCGTAAAATTTCACAGCTGCACAAGTCTCACCCGTTGTATGGATTCCTTAAAGTCCATTAAAAGTCTGATACTGCTGAACCTATGTTCTCTGGATTACCTTTTTTTTAGTTGTTGAAATGGAGACGTTGCTGCTCATTTCCGGGTTTAAATCCTTTTTTTGTCCTACGATTCCCACGGGACGATTGGGATAGTGGATATTCTTACATTGCCACTACGTGGCTCTTCACCTCCAGCTTGGGCATTTTACCATTAGTAATTGTCCATTTTTGTTATGTTTATATACATGATAATGTTGACATAATGAAGAGTTAAAATATTTGTGAAAACATTTTTGTTTTGTTTCTAAATAAAGCTTTATGTTATCATATCATTATCAATATAATGAAATGATACAACGAAGTTGTGGTTGAATTGGAAATTCGAAGTAACAAGACATCTTTTATTATTGTTGGTAAAGTAATTAAAAAGTTGAAGGTTGATCGCTGAGTGGATGAGCAGCCCGCGCAACTTTCGGCACAAGAAGCTACTTTGTTCCAATGTTTTTTTATAGAAGTATTTTATAGGCGCATTAATATATAAAGCGCAGATAAATATGATAAATTAAAGTATTATAGACTCTGTCATGTGTGTATTTATCGTAATATATTACTAAGCAATATTTCGTCTTCATATGTTTTTATATAGAATACATATCATCATTATCACCGTCCCAGTTCCATACAAGTCCACAGCTAAACATAGGCCTCCTTCCAAATAATGCCACAAAGCAAGTTATCCTACTAGGTCGTCACTCCATCTAGTGGGGGGCCGCCCTATATATCGCCTACCGATACGATGCCACTTGAGAACTTTAGCTAAACAAAGGCCTTACCCATAATTGTCTCATTAATGGGATATTAGTTATAGTTCGCGCTTGGCGGGCCAATATTTTTTAATTTTTTTTAGGATAGGGTGACAAACGAGCATACTGTCTGACCACCTGATGGTAAGTGGTTGCTGTGGCCCATAGACATCTACATCTATCCTCGATTACGAATCAAAATGCAGATGCGATGTCACCCGTGAGGACTAAGATGGAATGCCTCGTTTCCAGTAAAAAGGGTCTCCGGTTTTCTACACTCACCATATAAAACACAGCAGCATTAAGCTACTATTTTACGCTGGTATTCTGTGAGACCGTGGTTCTTCCCCGGTCGAGGCGACCCATTAGTGCTACAACTATACTTCTAATATAACTGTAGCATGGATCTACTACCACGTATAGCAATAATGCAATTGACAATTTTGGTTCTTTTAAGAATACTTGTGTTCTTATTAGATATCAACGCTGCTACCCATCTCCTATTTCAGTTTCACCCTGTCGCGTCTTACTACACGTGCGTGCGATGATACGGGTAGTTCCCTTACCGGACCCAAACTTGTTAGATAGTCATTGAGAGTTGGGGACCATAGCAAGGATATCTGGTACTATGGTTTCCAATCCTACCGCAAATAAGCTATGTCATTCAGCAGGGACTGCTCAGCACTGCTTATGACCTGAGAAAAACCCCCCGAACAAAAAAAAAAAAAACACAACCCCCGTTTTTTTACCTCCCTTTAAAAACCCCCCACACCCCCACCAGCGCTGGCCGTTCCATTGCAGCCCTTTCTCGGGAGGGGACCACTTCTCTCCCTGATATTGATACTACCTACGCTATGATTTTGAGTTGTTTATTTTCCTCTTTTGTCTATTGACATCCACGGGATGATATGGGGATAGGGAATTCTCTGACGCCATTACTACACGTTGCATATATACATGATATGTACGGACACTATACTATACGCGACAGAGTTATGCGGCTATGTAGCCACTAATCCACAGCCAATTTCGTCCCATGGGTGTCGAAGCGTGTAATAGGTGACTATGGGTAATGCCAAAATTTTTATGGCGGTTTACCCATCTTGTTTTCACCTGTCGTAAAATGCCCAGACGACGCATCTGCGTCAAAGTTGTAAGAACTACGTACTGCGTCGACGTCAAACAAGCGTTTCAGGCAAATCCTTCCTTCACCGAGAGAGATGAAAGTACAGAAGTGGATTTATACGGGATGATAAAGTACAAGATTTTATAGTTGTAGCAGGAATGGTTCGGCTCGACCAGGGAAGTACCACGCTTTCACAGAATAACAGCGTGAATTAGCAGCTTAACACTGCTTTGTTTCTTATGGTGAGTGTAGAGAACCGGAGACTCATTTTACAGGAAACGAGGCATTCCATCTTAGTCCTCACGGGTGACAACGCATCTGATTTTTGATTCGTAATCTAGGATTGATGTAGATGTTTATAGGCCACAGCAACCACTTACCTTCAGGTAGACTGTGTTTGCGTTTGTCACCCCTTATCCTATAAAAAAGGAGGAAAAGAGAAATATTCTGTATTAGAAATCGGTTGTTAACATATTTAAAAAATACATTGGCTAAAATAAAAATAGGAAATAATATTAAATTATGCGATATCCAAAACAGGAATTTATTCTTATTCGTCAGGGTAGATAAGCACCGAAGCATCAGTAGCAAACTTGAACGTTGAGTGGTCGCACAATAACTTTTGTTAGCAATGCATTTCTTCGAAGGGATATTTCTGGGGGAAATTCAGTGTAGTTAATTTTTGAAAACTTGTTTTTTTATACGTATAGATCTATTAATTTAACCTTTAAACGTTTTGTAAAAAAGCAGTCTCCTCAAACTTTTTAGTAACGCAAAAAGAGCTCTTAGGAATTAATAAATTAATGACCTTTAAAACGTGTACTTAGTCTGGATGATGTTTCTTTTACCTTAGTTATATAAAAACTTCAAGAAGTTGAACAAGGCGGTAAGAAGAATATTTAAATCATCATCATCATCATCATCATCATCACAGCCCATTACAAGTCCACTGCTAATAGGCTTCCTGCATAGATTGCCACAAAGGACGTTCCAGAGCTATCTGCGTCCATCGACTACAATCATGTTGCATCGGTCCAGTT
The DNA here is from genome assembly GCA_907164705.1 of Parnassius apollo. Lineage (NCBI taxonomy): Eukaryota > Metazoa > Arthropoda > Insecta > Lepidoptera > Papilionidae > Parnassius > Parnassius apollo. The sequence goes on from CAJQZP010000693.1 coordinate 22,311,172, forward strand.
CAGTTTTTTTTTGAATAAAACTATTATTTACGGATTTTATCGCGTTTAATACCTTTAATTTATTTTTATTATTATCCCGACGTTTCGGGTGCTTTACAGCATCCATGGTCACGGGGGGACTGAGATGTTTGACGTCCCAATGTCATAGTTAGTTCGGCTACCTTCAGTTTTTTTTAATATTAATTTTTTTTTGATCTGATTTATTTAAAAAAAAAAATAATATTAAAAAAAAACTGAAGGTAGCCGGACTAACTATGACATTGGGACGTCAAACATCTCAGTCCCCCCCCGTGACCATGGGTGCTGTAAAGCACCCGAAACGTCGGGATAATAATAAAAATAAATTAAAGGTATTAAACGCGATAAAATCCGTAAATAATAGTTTTATTCAATGTGTAGTGTTCGCGTAAATTTAAGAAATCATTTAGTTTTTTTTGTCAGAAGTTTATGAAATCTAATATGTCTTAGTAGAGTTATTAATAAAGGAATAAAAAAAGATGATACATAAAGCTACACATTTATTATGTAAACTTTTGGTAAATCCAAATGTGCATGCCTAAGCATGATATACGTAAATTTTCTTAAGTATTTTAAATACACACAAGTTTTCACAAATAAACCTATAACTATTACTTCTAATTTTCCGATAATTTATGTCAAACATCAGTAAAAATAGTTTGGAAAATTTAAGTCTCTCACTCTTACTCATAATGCTCATATGATCGTGAAAAAATGTAGAAAAAATCTCAATTAACAACAGATTTTTTTTTAATTTTACTGTAAATATTATTATTATTATTCAGATTAAATTTTCTTATAATTGTTCATTGAAAAAACCTTTAACAAATTATCTTAAATTGATCAGAAATCAACTTTAATATTACTTAAATTTTTATGTATTTATGCTCAGGCATTATTTTTCTTTTTTACCTGACTCGTCAATATTTTTTATCTCATCGACCTTTCCTCATTTTCAAAAAGTTTTTCATGTAGTCATAACCAGTATTTTAATTTAGCATTCACCAAGGTACAGATCACTCCATAAAGTCCAAAACGTTCTATATAAATGCTACTTTTAATTAAACAATTTATTGTCACGAAAATCTGTGATTATAAAAATAGTAATAATATCTTACCTTGGTCAAGTATTTGTATCAAATTTGGTTTTTGGAATATTTTGTATTTCTACAGTGATCGATATTTTTCATCACGAGTCGCTGTAAACAAACGATACAGTAACCCACTCACGACGGCTGCCGAGTCCGCAGGGATTTAAAGTGGATCTGTATTAATAAAATATTTTATTACAAAGGGACTTGAACACCTAAAATTTCGGAATTTTTCAGCCGAAAATAATAATTATTTATTACCAAACAAAACAAAATTAAACAGCCATTTATATTCCATGGCTCAATCTATTTATTAATTTCTTCATCTATCATGTGGGAAACATGTAGAAACAAGAAATTAATAAATAGATTGAGTTAAACAATTGATATTTTCAAAAGTTATCGTGTTTACCCCGCCATGTGGACTTGATAAATAAACGATTTAAAAAAAATTAATAAATTCAACAATCATTTATCTTTCTAAAAATGTGCTTTTTATATCATTTATATGTTCAATATGATTGTTGGATTCTTGATTTTTAGGCGCTAGTGAAACATACCTACGCGCTTTGCGCTTAAGGCATGCAAGAAGAGAAAAAGATTGTGTGTTGTAATCACCAACATCATACCTAAGCATATACACTCCCACGCACATTTCCATTTGGCACGATCCTGATCACACACGACACACCTCTATTTCGCTTCTTCCACATCCATATACATATATAACGAAGAAGAACATACACGCTCGTCGGTTAAGGTTACTCTTAATTTGGCCCAACTTCAATATATTTCCAATTTAGTCGATCTTCGTCGAACTTCTGTCTCGTTCCTTGCCGACTCTGCCACTCACTTCTGCAGTATACATTTGCTTTGTCACTCTTTTATTTTTTTCTTTATTATTACTACGAATCTAAACTACCGAATCATTGCATTCTTTGTTCACAACATCTTGCAAACCACGCTTTTCTCTTATTACACACAATTTTTCACAGTCAGTCCTAACAAACTCTTTAGTGACTGCATTTCTACAGAATTCATTTTATAATAATAATAATTCTTTATTGACATTTTCATAGTTCACATACTTTTTACAAATATATACAATACATTATGAGGACCAATTTGAAATGGGTAGAAACCTGAGTCTCCTAGCTAGGTTACTTAGTAACCTGTGTTTAGGAAATACAGTCCCATCCCCCTGTTGAATAGGAATACATAGTTGTATTGTTTAAATTAAACTATTTTTTGTATAAAGAAATAAAATTTATAAAAATTTAGAGACATAATAAATGATTTATCTCTCTCTTTGTGTGCTTGTGTGTGTGCTCCTCGTATGTGTGTGTGTGTGTGTGTGTGTGTGTGTGTGTGTGTGGGTTTGTGTGTGTGTGTGTGTGTGTGTGTGTGTGTGTGTCAGTGCATGTATATGTATTAATTAAAAAAAAATAAGTACGTAATTTTATAACAATGTTAACAAGTATTACTCTGTATCATCATATGACTTATTTAGCAGGAAAGAGCGGACAGAAGTTTTACAATTAAATGTTGACATTTCGTAAATCTCTATTTTCACATTTATTTTGTAGTAAAGTAAATGACCTAAGTAATTTTACTTTCATGCTTCTTCTGCCACACCCAACTTTTACTACCATACATTAAGCTTGTACTAATGATGATATAACCAACATCAAACTATTGCAAAAACTTTATTTTTTATCTAATTCAGTCTTTTCTTTGATAATTTGCAAGATTATTAGCCTTTCTGATTATGTTTTACTGTGATTGATCAGATATAGCAATGTAGCATGTTTGAACAGGAGTCGAGCGCAACGAGCTGACGGCGGCTCACTGAGCCAAACAGAGGCAATGTTTAAATGGCCATTCAGCCATTCCGATGCCGCCGCATTTCCGCCGTTCGATCTTTAAACAAAACTAAATTGTGCGGCTCACTTATTATTACCTATAGTACCTGTTACTTTATATTGTAACTTTGTAGGATTTGATCCAATGAAACATTTAGTACACTACTAATAGCAGCAGCATGATCAGTTTGGTGTGGGAGATAGGCTTTTCCGGTTTGGGATGATTAACTATTTATTAAAATTCTTTACAAAGCGGTATCGTGCACTCAATTCCAAATAGTTCGCATTTGTAACACTTCTTTCTATCTCTGCTCGTGATCTAACATTTGTTGTGGTTTATTTATATTATATACAGGTTTATTTTTCAAAGAGTATCAAAATTTTATATTTAAGTTCAAATATATAAATAATTATAAAGCGTGATTGCAGTTTTTGACGATATGAGTGAATAAGGTTTCTACTTTTATGCCTAATTTATTTAGAACACGACAAACGTTCTGGTTGGTTGGATAATGGCTTTCGATCAAATGAAATGAATATAAAAACTTTTTCACCGACACACATTATCTACAGTATTCAACATATTAAGATGTAAAATATGATATTACTTACCTATTTTCTGATATCGTAGATATTATTGAAGCATTTTAAAATGTGAGAATAGTAAGGGAAAAGCATAGCTGTAGCAAGGTTCTCCCGAGGGACCTGCACTGTCGGAAGTCCTTTGATAAATATTTTACGCTCCTCACAATTTTACTTCGCATATAGCGATGTGATTTCGATATAGATTCGACTACAGAGCAAATATTTATTTATATTCAAATATTCCTGTATAATGTATCTATATACTTATCTAACCTAACATAACTTTGTTATATTGATAAAGTTAATGTTCGTTAGGTAAATTTTTTTTTCATTCTAATTTGGTCTAGCCTGGCTACTTTTCCAATAATATTATATTCGTTGTAAATTTATTTTAAATTAAATAAGAAGTATAAAATAGAAACGAATCTATCCATAAATAAAATACTCGAATTGTGTAAAATGAGTCACTATGTATGAATTAAAGGAACAAGACAAACCCTCTAAATAACCATGTCTATACATATAATAAAACAGTAACGAAAGAAAAACTGTACATTGAGAATTTTTGAGAAAAAATTAGTGGCTTTTGTTAGAAAAACGTAACTGATGATAAAAAGTGACTTTTTACAATTTTTGTCTGTTTGTCTGTGAGTATGGTACGGCTTCACGCCAAAACTACTGGATAGATTGAATTGAAATTAAGCAAAAATGTTCTTTGTTTACCGAGAACGGCTTTAGGCTACATATTATCACGCCGTATGTTATAGGAGGTAAGCAATATTGATTTTAAAAAGTGTTTCTTCATAATTGAATGCACAAAATAATCATTTAAAGATTATTTGGTAAATACAAATTATTCTTACGATAATAAACCGAAATCACGTTCATTTTTTGCTCATTATCGTGATTTACAATACTTTAATGCACAACCAGGCATATTTTTATTAAAAATGCTGTGACCACGCGCATGTATTACACCCTCTAACGAAATATAGCAATACTACACTGAATATTTACTTAGAAAACATTTTAGCTATTTCCCAGTAGGTGACACTACTAAACATAAGGTTAAAATCCTATGTAGGCACATCGTTAATCACTAACGTATTTGTAAATAAATAGTGACGTTACTGGATAACAGAGGGCACTTATTACAATAATGATTTTTCTTTCTTCTCGACATTACAATAACAAGATTATTTGGTAAATACACATTATTCTTACGATAATAAACCGAAATCACGTTCATTTTTTGCTCCATATCGTGATTTACAATACTTTAATGCACAACCAGGCATATTTTCTTTAAAAATATTTTTAAAATTATAAAATGAATGCGTCTTGACCTTTTGACGATGTCACTTAGACTAAATGACAAAAATCGGAGATATATCATATAGGACAAAAGTTACAGATGACAATTTTGTTACTGATGTTCGGTCTATTACTACTACCTATTTAAATGTCTTTGCTTACAATCAAATTTGTTGTAATTAATTGATTTAAGTATGTAATTCTTAGCTTTGTTCCTTGCTGCTGTTACTATATTTTTTTAATGCAAAAATAATGTACTTGTCTGTTAAATTAACTAAAATTTAGTTTTAATTCATGATTTAATTAATTCATTTGGGTAAATAATATGTAGTTTCCGTTTTCTAACTAGATGTCGTTGGCGTTGAGTTAGATCGCGCTATGGTGTCGTCCCCAAAAAGTGATGTTATAGGTGCCGATGGGCCGCTCTCATCCTATCGAAACGGCAGTTACATTTGTTGTCTGCGTTGGTTGATGTGTTTAATTTTCCTGCGAATAATTATTATTCTACTTAACAGCAATTCTTACGTTAAGTACGTTCGATTACTTTTTTTTCATTTTCATTGTTTTGAATATCGTTAGTATCGGACTATCGGATTAAGAAGGAATTTTCAAAAATTCCTTCTTAATAATTTTAGCTATGCCTTTTAGAAAAAGATCAAATCTGTCTCGAAACTCAAGGATTTCTAAGATGCGCAGGTTAGTTCGATCTTTCGAAACCGACGCAGAGCGTGAACAACGGCTGGGTGCTAACCGTGAGCGTAATGCACTAAGTTTGTCCGCAGAAACTAGGACTTTAGAATTTAAACGAGTTCGCACTACCGCTTCTCGACACTCAGGAAAGTGTGGAACAACGAGAAATACGTTTAGCTATCGACCGGGATCGTCATTCTTTGTCTCGCGCATCCGAAACGGTTACACAGAGGGATCAGAGGTTGAGTCTTCAGAATATCCGCTCTGAGACTGCTCGATCACTTGAGAGCAGTCAGGAGCGTGAGATACGACTTGCGCGTGACCGAGAGCGTCATTCTTTATCTCGCGCTTCCGAAACGGAAACAGAGAGAGAGAGCAGAGATTAAGTCTTCATCTTTTACGCACTGAGACTGCTCGGTCGCTCGAGAATAGTCAGGAGCACGATACACGCCAAGCAAGCGATCGCGAGCGCCACGCAGTATCTCGCGCTTCGGAGACTTACACGCAGAGAGACTCGCGTTTAAGCTCCCAACGTATTCGCACTGCCACATCTCGATCACTTGAGAATCCTGAAGAACGTGAGACGCGACTTAGTGCAGACCACTCACAGCATGCTTTAGCTCGGTCTTTGGAGACAGACGAGCAGCGCGAGCAACGCAACGCACTTGCTCGGCAAAGATATCACGACATGCGTGTTGAAGTGTCTGTTCATTCCACGCAAGAACGTGAGCGGACTCAGGAAATTCGGGCAAGTCAGTCAGTCGAACAGCGTGTGGCCCAAATTGATCTAGACCGTATACGTCGCAATCTTTGCAATTCATCCTCATCTGATATTGAGTCTATGGTTTATGATCTTGAAGAGCAACCGTGGTTCATTAAAGAAAGGAGCGCGTTTTCCTATAATCCATTTATTAATTACATCGAACACGGAGACATTGGCACCATGTCTGAGGTTTGTGCACACTGTCACGCGCGTAAGTGGAAGGGAGAGACTAAGGGAATGTGTTGTGCGTCTGGAAAGGTACGACTAAACTCTATGCAAGAGCTACCGGAGATCTTACGAGTTCTTTTGAATAGCGAGCATCCCAATTCCAGCCATTTCTTAAGCAATATTCGAGCCTACAACAGTGCTTTCCAGATGACTTCATTTGGAGCTCATAAAGTCACTGAATCTGGATTCATGCCGACTTTTAAAATTCAGGGGCAAATCTACCATCGGATAGGTTCCCTGCTTCCCACCGAAATGCCGAAATTTTTGCAAATATATTTCATTGCAGATTTTGCTGAACAGGCTAATGTCCGATGCCGACACATACCTTATTTAGACTTGAGCCTTATAAGGGGATTACAAATCACTCTGCATAGTGTCAACCCATACGTTACCGATTTCAAAACCGCTTTGGAATCGGTGCCTGAACACGAGCGCGATAATTTTAAATTCGTTATTAACGCAGACAAAAGACCGACTGCAGCCCATCCAGGACGATATAACGCACCAACGTTAAACGAGGTAGTCGTCCTCTTGGTTGACCAGGATTGCGACAAAAGAGACATTGTTTTACGCACACGTGATACGCCTACAGCGTATCAGCGAGACACATCGCGCTTATGATACCCTACAATATCCCCTAATGTTTCGAAGGTGGCTATCACTTTGCCGTATACAATGTAGACCCGCAGACAGGTGCCCCAAATTATAACAAAAAGACTTCCGCTCTCCAGTTTTACAGTTACATGATTCAGCTCCGTTCCAACGACTACTCTCATCTCCATTATTACCGTGCACTCTTTAGTCAATTTCTGGTAGATGAGTATGCTCAGAAATTGAAACGGAGCGGTTGGTGTTCATTAGAACGAATCAGCGGAAACTAAGGGCGGAAAACTACGTGCACCTAAGGGACGCCATGCGAGAGGACTCTAACGCGGAAAATATTGGACGGATGGTGATACTCCCTTCCACCTTTACGGGAGGTCCGCGGTACATGCACGAGCGGACACAGGACGCATTCTGTTACGTGCGCAAGTACGGTAGACCGGACCTCTTCATCAGCATCACTACCAACCCTAAGTGGCCCGAAATAACCAGCGAGCTCTTAGCAGGGCAGGTGCCACATGACAGGCACGACTTGATTTCTCGGGTGTTTCATTTAAAATTAAAGTGCCTGATGGATATTCTCACAAAAGAAAAACTATTTGGTGCTACCAGATGCCACATGTATTCGGTAGAGTGGCAAAAACGCGGCTTGCCTCATGCGCATTTGCTTTTGTGGTTGAAAGATAAAATCAGGCCCAACGAGATCGATGATGTCATAAGTGCTGAGCTACCAGATCCCAACGTTGACCCCGTTCTGTACCAAATTGTAAAGGGTTACATGGTGCATGGTCCTTGCGGAGCCCTAAATCGCAATTCTCCTTGCATGAGGGACGGACGGTGCTCAAAAAGGTTCCCGAAGCGATTTAGCAGCGAAACACTTACAGGTGAGGATGGATACCCTTCATACCGGCGTCGATCTCCTGCTGAGGGTGGCAGTCATGCCGAGTTAACTATGCGTGGCCAGGCAGTCGAGATCGACAACAGGTGGATAGTTCCATACTCACCTGTACTTTCCAGGACGTTCAGTACCCACATTAACGTCGAGTCGTGCACAAGCGTACAGTCGATTAAATACATCTGTAAATACGTCAACAAAGCTAGTGACCAGGCAACGTTCGCTTTACAGAGTACTGACAAGGATGAAGTGACCAAGTACCAGTCTGGTCGCTACATCAGCACTTCTGAGGCGGTTTGGCGGATACTGGCCTTCTCCATACACGACAGGCATCCAACAGTCATGCATTTAGATGTCCATTTAGAGAATGGCCAGCGCATTTATTTTGACCCTGATAACGTTGCAGCGAGATTGGAAAATCTGCGCCAAACCACTCTATTGGCCTTTTTCAGACTATGTGAAGGGGACAACTTTGCTAGATCACTCACCTATGATGAGGTGCCGTCGTACTACACGTACGACAAGCAAGAAGGTGAATTTAATCGACGTAGACGCGGACACGCCGTGGACGGGTTTCCGGGAATCTTTAAGGACACCGCATTGGGACGGGTTTACACTGTGTACCCAAATAATGACGAGTGCTATTATTTGCGAATATTACTGCGCACAGTGCGGGGCCCACACTGCATTTCTAAGGACAGTCGATGACATTCACTATCCCACATACCGCGCTGCTTGCGTAGCACGCCACCTTCTCGACGGTGATCAGCACTGGGACAACGCACTTGAGGAGGCCAACATTAGTGACAGTCCCAGTCGTTTGCGACATCTGTTTGCCGTCATGTTGGTGTTCTGCGGTATTGCAAATCCGCTTCTGTTGTGGGAGAAATATCGGCATCTTCTGTCCGAAGACTTCCTAAGAGCTCCGAGATGCACTACTGGAGATAATACTGAGGCAACTGATGAGCACGTTCTAAACAGTTGCCTTAGTTCACTTCAAGACATGGTCATTTCGATCGGCGGCAGTTCTCTGGTGGATTATGGGCTACCGTCTCCACAACATCTGGATGTACAAGAGCGTGGAAACAGAGAGTACAACTCTGAAATAAATTATGATCTTGCTATGAGTACCGTCGTCAATGACCATGTCTGTAAGTTTACCTCAGAGCAAAAGCAAATTTTCGACACCATCCTTGAAAGTGTTGGGCTCGACCAAGGTAAAATTTTTCTTGGATGCTCCTGGTGGAACAGGGAAAACATTTGTCACCGCTGGCATTCTCGCAGAGGTCAGGAGGCAAGGCAAGATTGCTGTTGCAGTAGCATCGTCAGGAATTGCCGCAACACTGCTTCCTGATGTCAAAACAGCGCACGCAATGTTTAAGATTCCCATAGATTTAGAGAGTAAAACACCTGTTTGTGGAGTGTCACGCAACAGTGACAAAGGGCACGTGCTTAAAGATTGCTCTTTAATCGTGTGGGATGAAGCACTATGGCGAACAGAAAAGCAGTAGAGGCGGTAAACAGGACTTTGCAGGACATCCGCAGGAACCAGCAAATTATGGGTGGCGTTACAGTTCTGTTTAGCGGCGATTTCCGACAAACGCTGCCTGTGGTGACGCGAGGAACTAGAGCTGATGAGGTGAATGCTTCGTTGAAATGCTCTTCCTTATGGCCACATATTCATAGGTTGCGCTTAACGATGAATATGAGAGCACAGCTTGGCGGGAATGTACACGCCCAAGAATTTTCTGATGTTCTCTTAAAATTGGATGAGGGAACGTTACCAGTAGCCAGTGGCCAGGTGGTTCTACCTGAGATACTTGGGAGAGTGGTGTCCACCTTAGAAGATTTGATTCGCCTGGTGTACGGGGACATCAATAGGATACCGAACCAAGATAATTCTTGGGTGTGTGAACGAGCCATTTTAACACCCAAAAACGACCAAGCTTCTACGATCGATGAATGCATTCTCGCCGAAATTGAGGGAAATGAAGTGATCTACACCTCAATAAACACTGTGGTCGACCGAGAGGACGCTACACATTACCCCGTAGAATTTCTCAATTCCCTCAGTGCAAGTGGACTGCCAGCGCACACCATTAAGCTAAAGGTCGGTGTCCCAATTATGCTTCTTCGGAATCTCACTCCGCCAAAACTGTGCAATGGGACCCGGCTCAAAGTCGTCTCGCTGCAGAGAAATATCATTGAGGCGGAAATTCTAACGGGTTGTGGTGTCGGCGAAACAGTGTTTATACCACGTATATCACTTATTCCCACAATTACCCCTTTCAATTCAAGCGCGTGCAGTTTCCTGTGAGCGTGTGCTTCGCCATGACAATAAATAAGTCGCAGGGGCAGACACTGAAGACTGCGGGTGTCGACCTCTGTACGAGTGGCAAGCAACTGTACGTGGCTTGCTCCCGCGTCACCAGTCCTGACTCGCTGTAAATATTGAATGAGACCGAGGGAAAAACAACGAACGTTGTTTACACAGAAGTGTTACAGTAAATTACAACACTTCTGTTATTCGACGTCACCAAAATTTCCTTATTAACCTGACGTCTTTTACCAGTAAATTAACTACATAACTTTCAAATTTGAGTTTACTAAGCTAAATAGTTTTTGAGGTAGGTATCTAAGCTTTAGTATAAGTATGGGATGCGTCTTTTGAGTGTTTCTGTAAATCTACAAACTATCACTAACTATTATTAAAATAAAAATAGAATAAAAAATAGTTATGCGATACGTGGGCAAAGCCACGTGTACAGCTATAGTTTATAAAGTATTTTTTTTGTAGTGCGTTCCGCACCGGATCGGTGAAATATACGGGATGAAAAGTTTTTTGTTGTATAGGTGTTAAGTCTAGGCAACATATAGGCTATAATTTATTTTGGAAAATGGAACACCTGATGCAGAACCGCAACAGACCAGCTAATGTATAAGAGATATAAAAATGGTGCCATAGCAAAAAATATTCCACGTGAAGAGTATTTTCTGCTGTGAGAATAAATTTGAAGATCTGGAACACCTGTTGTGGAACTCCAAAGCCCAGCGACATTATAACATATATAGGAAATAGGAATGACGTCTTAGCAAAAGTTGTTTAGTCTGATGGGCATTTCCTGTTGACTTACAAAAATGAAAGATCTGGAACGTCTCGAATTGTTTGGCGCATCACATTGTTTTCCCGTCCCCGGGCTCTTTGAATTTGATTTTGACGACCCCGTTGTCGCTGGCATAAGCAACAGGATCCGCGTACGAAGTCGCGGGCAGAAGCTAGTAACATATCTAGGAATGACGTCTTAGCAAAAGTTGTTTAGTCTGATGGGCATTTCCTGTTGACTTACAAAAATGAAAGATCTGGAACGTCTCGAATTGTTTGGCGCATCACGTAGTTTTCCCGTCCCCGGGCTCTTTGAATTTGATTTTGACGACCCCGTTGTCGCTGGCATAAGCAACAGGATCCGCGTACGAAGTCGCGGGCAGAAGCTAGTAACATATATAGGAATGACGTCTTAGCAAAAGTTGTTTAGTCTAATGGGCACTTCCTGTTGACTTACAAAAAATGAAAGATCTGGAACGTCTCGAATTGTTTGGCGCATCACGTCGTTTTCCCGTCCCCGGGCTCTTTGAATTTGATTTTGACGACCCCGCTGTCGCTGGCATAAGCAACAGGATCCGCGTACGAAGTCGCGGGCAGAAGCTAGTAACATATATAGGAATGACGTCTTAGCAAAAGTTGTTTAGTCTGATGGGCACTTCCTGTTGACTTACAAAAATGAAAGATCTGGAACGTCTCGAATTGTTTGGCGCATCACATTGTTTTCCCGTCCCCGGGCTCTTTGAATTTGATTTTGACGACCCCGTTGTCGCTGGCATAAGCAACAGGATCCGCGTACGAAGTCGCGAGCAGAAGCTACTTTTAAATGAACTTGCTCATCTTATGAATCTTAGATTATTTGTGCTAATGAATTAGTACACATATATAACTTAATTGAAGAAACGAAATACTTAAGCAGTATATATATATATATATATATATAATAGTATATCTGATATTTGAAATAATTGTTGTGTCGTCTGTCGCCGGTGGGTCTCTTAGCGCGAATGATGAACTGGCTAGACCAGAAGTCGGCAACCTTTTAAGTCGGAAGAGTCAAAAATTACAATTAACAAAATGTCAAAGTTTTTAAAGAGCCACAAATATTTTTCTTGCAAACCATAAAAATAGTATTTGCATAAATAAATTTTTTAATAAAAAACTTATGTTTGTTTATTAGGTAATCACTCATTATTAAAATAGAAAATTAGAACAATGAATCATTTACATATTATATATATTGTAAGTCTTACAACACTACCTTGTACTTCAAAAACAAACAATTGAGCAAAAAAATTAAATGGAAGCTTTGGCTTTGCATAGTTATTTAAGTAGAATATTTAAGCATTATTCAATAATGTAACTTATACTTAAAAATAAAAAAGCAATAACATACATTTGAACAAACAAATTTAATGGGAGCGTTGGCTTTATATCGTTTTAAAAGATTGGATAAATTTGGCTCATAACTTGTTGCTCATAACAAGTTTCAAACACGAATCGAAATTATCATTTGTTAGATGGCTTCTTACCTTACTTTTAGTTATATTCATGTAAGAGAACGCTTGCTCGCACGAATATTTCGATCCGAAGATAGTCAGCTTTCCAAACGCCAACTTTTACCCCTCTCTGTAGCAATCTTGAAGACTATTCTATGCGTCGAATATAAGTGCCTTAACTCGCGTCATTTATTTTATAACTGTTCATTTTTGTTGCGATACGTACATATATTTCTGGACCTCCAGCTCTTCCAAACTGCTTTTCAACACTGTAAATTTTCCCCTCTACAAAGCTTTATTTTTTAAATAGATCAACTGTATTTCTAGAAATCCAGTATCAACTTCAAATGGCCCAGTGTGGATTTCGTGTGCGTGGGTGCGGTGAAAAGCGAGTACAAGTGGCTAAGAGATAGAAATGGTGCCTAATACTCGATATTCGATTCAGAAAGATTTTGAAATGTTTTTTTTTTTTTAATAAAATAATTACTATTTGCGCATGGAACTAAAGAGTCGCAGCTTCACATCCAAAGAGCCGCATGTGGCTCGCGAGCCACAAGTTGCCGACCCCTGGGCTAGACCGTTGTGTTGAGTGCGGGCATGGTACCTACTGTCCCCACCGAAACGTCACTGTCGTTGTTGCGTTTGTTCTCCCACATCTTCTACTGTGTTGATGTTCAATGATTAACTGGAAGAGGGAAAATATTATTATAAGCTCTATGTATGTTTCCCTTCTTGATTTTGATGTTGACGCAAGACGTTATCGCTGTCTGGATAGGTCTTAACGACGCGACCGAAGGTCTAGTAACTTAATTTTAACTCAACAGTGCATTAACTTTTCTTTAATTTTTTATCACTTCAAAAATTTGTCGGATTTTAGCCATTATTAGTTAATTTATGAACAGTATTGGTAGTTATCAACCGACTACAGGACTTATTATAACGTACGGGTAGAGACAGAATAGAGGCTGATTCGTCTCATCCTACGCGTCGATAAAATTTGAATATAAAAAGAGAATTTTCCAAACCGGTTCAGGCGGCTTTGAGTAATTGGTAAACATACATAAATACAGATTCAGACGAATTGATAACCCCCTCCTTTTTTGAAGTCGGTTAAAACTAAATAAGATCTTAAATCATTTAAAGTAGTTGAACGTGATAATGTTAACTAACAGAATGGGACGATGGTTGTTTTCTACGCGCACTAGCAGTTAAATAAATTAGATAAATCAGGACACACGCCGACGGAGGCACTTACCAACTTTTTCCGATGTCGACACTTTTATATTTGTATTTACGCGATCCATTAAGAATATGTTTTTGGTGCCGTATATTTATTATGAATAAATGTTTTCTTTTGTTGTATTATAAAAAATAGTCGTATACTTATTATTCTATACAGACGTAATTTTTGCCATAAATGTCACGGCATTTTTGCGATCAACCCGGGTTCGATATCCGCCGGCATCGATTTAATTGTTAGTAGCAATTTAAAGTGCTGATTACTTGTTCGGTAGTAAAGCAAAACATCGTGACTAAGCTTGCACTTTTGAGGAACAAAAATAATTCCAAGATATTTTTTATAGGTTAAGGGTGATAAGTACTAGTACTCGACACAGTCCACCTAATGTTAAGTGGTTGCTGTGGCCCATCGACATCTACATCAATCCTCATTTGAGAATCAAAATACAGATGCGTTGTCAGCCGTAAGGACTAAGATGGAATAACTCTTTTTCAGTAAAAGGGGTCTCCGGTTCTCTACACTCACCATACGAAACACAGCAGCATTAAGCTGATATTTTACGCTGGTGTTCTGTGAGGGCGTGGTCCTTCCCCGTCATGCCGACCCATATATGCTAGAACTATACTATTAATATAGCTGTAGCCATTTTTATTAGTGCATGCCCATAAAGTATGACATTGACAGGTACTGTCTGTACTACTAAGAAATTCAAGACTTCATAGGCGTGATTTTTACTGACAGCTGTCGCAGAGATCAAGCTATCTTTTATGAACTATACAAGGCTAAATACTCAGACACTCATTGACAAAAGAAATCATTCAACACATTTACATAAAGTATAGTTCATAAAGTATAGTTTCCTTATTGTAATGACTCTTTATCACAATTCCTCATGTTAATGATGACCAGTTACAGAAAACACTTCTGTCCATCAAGTCTCATCATCAATGAGTCTGGTTTCTGCTCTGGGCAGAGCCACCCTTCTTGTATAATCGTATAAATAATATATTAACATTTTTTTATAGAAAAGGGGACAAGCGAGCATGCAGTTCACCTGATGGTAAGTGACTACCGCCGCCCATGAACAACCGCAACACCAGGGGAATTGCAGTTGCGTTGCCGGCCTTTTAAAAAGGAGTAAGCTGTTTTAAAGGTCCCTAAGTCGTATCGGTCCGGAAAAATCGCCGGTGGTAAACAATTCCACAGAGAATTTGTAGGATGAAGAAAACCCCTAGTAAAATGCACAGTGATGGACCGCGAAGCATCCAGATGGTAAGGATGGTATCGTGAATTTTGACACGATGTGCGTTCGTGAAATTTGGCGGTTGGAATTAATCCGAACAATTCCTCACCGTAGTTACCACGTATAAAACTTCAGAATAATTTTATGGCTTCCTATAGATGGCTGTATAACCTCATCCCAATTACCCCGAACATGTAATACTGTGACCGGCAATGGGAAACAGCATCAAAGTGCGAGACTTTTGTTTAATAAGACAATAAGATAATAAGACTAGCCTGGTATAGACATGTGAATTAATACTAGCCATTTTTACTAGCAATGGGCCGGCCATATAGCTCGAAGAACCGGTAACCGATGGGGAAGAAAGGTTCTCGAGTGACAGCCTCGTACCGGTAGGCGTAGTATAGGGCGACCCTCCACTACATGGAGTGACGACCTGGTAAGGCATTCAGGAAGTCGATGGATGCAGGTGGCTCAGGACCGTGCTTTGTGGCATTACTTGAGGGAGGCCTTTGTTCAGCAGTGGACTTATGACGAACTGTAATGATGATGAATGATGATTTTTACTCGTGTGCCTTTTCAATAAAATATATATTTTAAAGATAATTTTATTGCGAAGACTACTTACTGGTTGTAGTAAATGATAAAGGATGTTTGCTCAATATCGCTTATGAATCACGATTGCCAAATATTGAAACGTTAAAAACACCGTGCTGGATATCTACAAACAAAAAATGCATGATTTTGGTTTAGTTTCGTCAAAATTCTGAGTGTGAATAGCTAAGACCTGAAAATTACGTTTCATTTTTAATTAGATACTAGATGGTTGAATTATTGATGAAATTAAAACTAACTGAAAATAAAATTATCTCTATTTAATTACATAATATTTTAATGAAAGAACAGGTGAGTAGAATTGCGAGTACCACTTCACCTGATAATCTGATATTAGGAAATAGAACATTGCACCAACCAACCTACATTTACATATTTTCTGTGCTCTGAAATTTTGACTGGAATTGAATTTGTTTGATAGGCAACTGAGTGAAGCGTGTAAAGACTACAATATTTTTAATCAAGGGAAGCCATTTATTTGCGTATTATAATTTTATTGGGCAACTCATCCATTATATATTTGCCTGCACATTACCTATGTTTGAAAAAGTACTGTTAGTCCAGTGTGCACATGGGTGAAAGACGATATATACGTAATAGATGTTGAGGATTCAAAACCATGATTCAAAAGAACGAGCAGATAGTCCACCTGATGACAATAAGTGGATGCTACGGCCCATAGACGTCTACATTTATCCTTTTTACGTAAAAACATAACATTGAGATTACTAACATAATACTAAGATTATTGAGATATTATTGAGATTACTTGAGATTTTAATCCCATCCGTGCGACAGCAAAAGCTGTCGGCCCATCCGTGCGATAGCAAAAGCTGCCGGCCGGCTGGAACCGGGGTGGACCAAGACCTTACAGAATACCAACGTGCAGTAGAGGTTTACCTCTGCGTTTCGCTTGGTAAGTGCAGGTGGCCAGAGGCCTAGTCCCCCCCCCCTTAAAATGGTAGTGCAATCAAATAAAAAAACCTGCCGAAAGAAGGTACCAGCACCCCTGGTGACAGAGAATCTCTCGCTGAGCATCCGTGACCAAGCTATTCTACTCCTCATAAGCGTGGGTGCTCAGACTGCCCCGCATTCTAGGGAGGTGAAATTTGTGTGTGAACTCGGGGAAAGCGGAGCAATAGGACCAAGGCGACCCCTGTTACGCTATCCGTGAATTCTTACAACATCAGGGAACTTTATTCCAAACTTAATTCTGTCCACTACCATCTGGAGATGGCGAAGCCGGCCTTGCTCTTTTTAACCGAGACTCAGGTATCCTCTCCGGCTGATAGTTCATATCTCTCCTACCCAGGGTACAAATTGGAACACTCCTTTGTGCCCCGGGCTGGAGTTTGCGTATACGTCAGTATCCTTACAGAATCCTTATTAAAGCATATCCCATTCGCAGATATTGTGATAATTAAACGCCCATCACCGTTCACGTTTAACCAATCACGCGGGGAGATCTTTTTATGACTTTGCTTTGGCATATGTTCTTACGTAGCTGGTTACTTCGCCTTCGCCAGATGTGGAGGATCATGTACCTTCCCTGTTAGACCTTCTACTGACCTCTCATCTGAACGGATATCAGGTTTCGGTCACCGCCCCTCTAGGCTCATCGGACCATTGTCTTGTCTGGAGTGTGGTGCCACTCACACTCGCGGTCGTATTCTACAGGCTGCCGCCGTGGCACTATAGGTCAGCTGATTGTGATAAGATGCGGTCTTTTTTTTTGAATTCTACCCTTGGGGTTGGGCTTGCTTCTCACCAGACGATCCCAGCATTGTTGTTGATTCTGACGCTGACGTGGTACTTCAGGGTATGGAACTTTTATTCCATCCTCCGTAGTGCATGGTCGTAGTGTTTTGTCGCGCCTATAAAATAGCATCACGAGATAGGCAGGAGTGCTACCGGGCCTGAGCTAACGTATCAACGTCTCGGAATGTAAACACCAGCGCTCTTAAAAAGCCCTACCATCACCATTTCTTCCATCCTGCAAGAGGACTCTCACTCCCATGGCGCAATGGAGAAAACCGAGCCTGTTAGGCTCTCTTTTTGCTTTCAACTCGTCTCTCGATGACGGGAGAACACAACGGCGAACATCCCGTAGAGTGACTGCTCTATGCCGGATATGCCTTTTACACAGTTCCCGGTTCGCAAAGCACTCCTCTTCCTGGACGACAGCAAGTTGAATGGGCCTGATGCAGACCTTTCCATTGTGCAGAAGACGTGTTCTCCGGAGTGGGCACCGGTTTTAACGCATCTTTTCCGGTATTCCTACTCCCAAGTCATAGTCCAGAATTCATGGAAGACAGCTTTGGACCACCCGATCCCTAAAAAGGCGAACACTCAGACCCATCCAACTACAGGCCTATTGACACCAGCTCCTTATTCTCCAAAATAATGGAGTTGATTATAAACTGCCAGCTCATGAGGTACCTTGAGGATCAACAGCTGATTATTTTCGTGTTGGTCGATCAGCTGGTGATTTTCTAGTCTATCTAACTAGTAGATGGGCGGAGGCAGTAGAGTCCAAGAGGTAGGCATTGGTCATTAGTAGCCTATTAACGCTGGTGTTCCACAATGCTGCGTACTATCACCAACGCTGTTTCTTCTGTATCTCAATGATATGTTGCAAACTGGTAACATTCTTTGCTATGAGGATGACAGCACCGCCGTAGTCGCATAGCAATGAATGATGAATGAAACCGTCCTCGAGTATCGGGACAAACTTTTATCTGAAGTCTAGTCTTTGCTGAATAAAGTTTCGAAATAGGGCGAATAAATCTAGTTCAATCGGTTCAATCCCCAGAAGACACAACGCGTTGCGTGTTAACCGCTAAAAAGAACCCCTTTGTTGTATCTCCTCAGTTTGAGGGCACTCCCTTTGCTGCTAGCTAGTATCGGAATCCTTGGCGGCGTCATATAAATTAGTGTGCAGTTTTGTGGTCACTTGTAAGAGAAGGCAAATTAGCCTCTTAAAAGCTTGGCGAGCTCAGCCGAGCGAGACAGTATTTCATGCCGGTACATCGCTTGCAACTTTAGAAAGCGCAAGTTCGTCCTCACATGGAATACTGTTCTCATCTCTAGGCGGGGCCACCCCAGTACCAGCTCCTTCCACTTGACCGCATCCAGCACAGAGCGACTTGAATTGTTGACGACCGAGTTCTTTTTGATCGGCTCGATTCACTGGCACTGCGTAGGGATGTAGCATCCTCTTACATTTTCTATAGCATCTACCATGGAGAGTGCATTGAGGATTCTGCGGGATTTTTCGGATTAATTCCAGCCGCCTAATTTCACGAACGCACATCGCGTCAAAATTTACGATACCATCATCACCATCTGGATGCTTGGCGGTCCACCAATGTGCATTTTACTTTTTTTCCTCGTAAAACTTTTCCGTGGAATTGTTTACCACCGTCGATGTTTCCCGACCGATACGACTTAGGGACCTTCAAGAAAAGAGCTTACTACTTTCTAAAATGCCGGAAACGCACCTACAGTTCCCCTGGTGTTATGCTCAACAGTGGAACGTATTACGTTATTTGTACTTTTTTATAAATATCTCAATTTATGAATACATTGCTAAGTGCAATGGCTAAGGATTTGATAAGGGCTCTGCTGGCCGCGGGCTTGATTTCATCACAGATGAAATATTATACAATTAATATATTATAATAATATAATATATTTACCTAGCCTATAAATAAATTCTAGATTTTTGTCCAAGTGCAATTTATGTATGTAAAACGCCTCCACGATACGGGAATAAATCGTGGTGTGGGTGTAATGTTATGTAAAACACTTCAGATATCTGAAAATATTTATCATATCGAATATTTAGAATTTATATTTTTTAAGTACCTATTATAATTTTCACATTGTTATCGCTGATAATTTTTTATCAAATTTTGAACTAGAATTCTTAAAATTTAGCAGTTTAATATACATATATACATTTATTTATAAAAATTATCATGAGTACTACGAGTAGTCGAAACATCTTTTGCTTTGCTTGATATATTTATATTAGGGGGCAAGGGAACGGAGAAGCGGTTACGTATTACTGTGGGTTTGCTTCTTATTTTAAACTTCGACGCTTCATTTAATCAAAAGTTGGGTCTTTGAGTGTTTATTTGATCAAAGCATTAAGGCGCTTTCAATCATACCATTTTCGACATTTTCCAAGTTTTCTTTACGTTATAACTTTTAAAATGCGTCGAATACTTTATATTGCAGAAAACTGCTTTGAGACGGCAAAATAGCGTAGCGAAACTATGTGGTAAAGAGTATAATGGTATATAAGATATTCTGCACTATTATTGTTTTTATTTGAAAACTTTGCTCAAACCATATTTTGCTTCTCATAACTTTTGTAGAAGCAACGAATATATATATATATATATATATATATATATATATATATATATATCACTATGGTGCTTTTGCTATTAATAGAAAACTCCAGGTAATTGTTAGTTTATATATATATATATATATATATATATATATATATGTGCTGATTAGATAGTCAAGAAAAAAGCACCAGCAAAACTGGATGAAAATATAAGGCGGATTGGGTTTCGAATATAATATATATATATATATATATGGTATTCAAATATGTAAAAATCAGATTTGCCGGTAGAGTTTCAGACGTGTCGTATATTTTTTTAAAGCAATGTTATTTCAACGGCGCAATGATATTCATTTAAATAAGTTATATACTAATATCGGTACTATAACAATGTATATAAAATATTTGGTATAATGTAAATATATTTCATAGAAACACATTGGATTTCAGCGATGGTTGCAAATAAAATAATTTTAATTATTTTAGATGATTTATGTTAAAACATACACCTTAAGAGAAAAAAACTTTAAATAAAGTTTTTTCTCTTAAGGTGAACTGTGTGCTCGCGTCTCAAAATTATTTATAATTATAAAAAGAAAATGTTATCATCTTCATCAGAGAAAAGCCAAGGGTCAAGTTAAATAAACCCACGAAAGTAGAAACACGAAATCAATCCACAAACACAGCCAAAATGCCAAACATGAAGGTTAGAGAACAGGAGAATGATCACTACGTACTAAAGCATAGCCCACCTGTCCTTGAAAATTGTAGAATGTATAGCGGCGCTGACGTCGGTAAGTAGTGACTGCGAAGTTAGCTGTTAATGAGTACAAGTAGATGAAGTTACAGTTAAGTGTACAAATTTTCATTTCATTTTTATTGAGAAAATTTTCGTGCTCCGTAATTTTGTAATTTTTGGCAATAAGAAACATTAAAAAATGGAGAAATATTTTATTGTGCGTGGATGTGCAAGTGGTTTAGCATCTGATCGGAAAAATAGACTGAAAATGACTTTTATTGACAGAACTTTGCGATCGCAGCGCCTCACTGATGGTGTCCATAATTTTCTGGGACATTATTTTCTTCTACGGTGATCATTCTCCTGTGGGATCTCTAACCTTCATGATGCCGAATGCCCAAGACAAGTTGAAACTTGAAACTCGAAGTTTCAAAGTTAAGTCTTCTTCGCAACAGGCAATGATCAATGATCATACAACCCATTCAGTCGTATCAGATAATATTCAATTTTTTTATTGTTTCACAAAATAGCCTATTCAATCGTTTTTAAATATATTTTTAATCAATAATTTTATTTTCAAAGATTTAATTAATAATGAAGACTATTTTATAACAAAAACTGCCTTAATTGCCTATTGTCATAGACAAAATACACAAAAATGTTTAAAAAGCTTCTTTTTTGCTGTAATAAAAGCATTAACTTTCGTTTTTTTTTTTGTTTTAAAATCTGTTTTTATGATTATCCCACGTATAACAAAAATAAAAACCATTTATTTATGCTTATAATTTATCGTTTTATTATCTACATATTTTTGTAAACTGTTATGAACGATGTCAAGCATCCAATTTCCTACATCTCCTTTAAACTTGAGCAGTATACTTGTACACTTTAAAGTCGCAATTAGCAATTGATACCAGTGGGGATTGAACTCGGGTTTCTTTCGTTCCGTGAAATGTACTCCGTGCGCTTAACCCCACTGTCTAACTAAGCAACTACCGCTCTTTTTTTATAGAAGAGGAGGCAAACGAGCATGCGGCTCACCTGATGTTAATTGACTACCGCCGCCCATGATCAACCGCAACACCAGGGGAATTGCAGGTACGTTGCCGGCCCTTAGAAAGGAGTAAGCTCTTTTCTTGAAGGTCCCCAGGTCGTATCGGTCCGGAAAAATCGCCGCTGGTAAACTATTCCACAGAGAGATTGTACGCGGAAGAAAACTCCTTTTGAAACGTACTGTGGTGGACCGCCAAGCATCCAGATGGTTTGGATGGTATCGAGACGTTTTCCGCGTAGTGCGTACACGAAATTTAGCGGCTGGGATTAATCCGAACAATTCCTCAGAGCACTCTCCATGGTATATGCGAAATAAAATGCAAAGAGATGCAACATCTCTTCGCAGCGCCAGTGAATCGAGCCAATCGGAAAGCACTCGGTGGTCGACGATTCGAGCCGCTCTGCGCTGGATGCGGTCAAGTGGAAGGAGCTGGTACTGGGGAGCCCCAGCCCAGAGATGGGAACAGTATTATATGTGCGGCCGAACCTGCGCCTTGTAAAGTTGCAGGCGGTGTGCTGGCATGAAATACTGTCCCGCTCTGCTGAGCACGCCAAGCTTTTTAGAGGCCAATTTGGCCTTCTCTTCCAAGTGACCACGAAACTGCACGTCACTCGATATGTCAACGCCGAGGATTCTGATACTGGCTGAGGCAACAAGGGGAGTGCCTTGTTATTAGGAAATATTAAAACCTACTAAATCAAGTCTTTTAATTAAAATAAACCTTTTACTTTTTGACTACTGCGTGGCCCAGAAGTCAGAATTAATGGATTCTTTGCTGCGGCTACTGGACACAGCTGGAACCATCACAGGCTGTGAGGTATTTCATCTTAGTCGTCAAAGGTGAAAATGTATATATACTATCTACTAGTATACTGAATCTTTCTTTGTTTGAATTTGGTTGCAGATATCCATAACGCACTAGCAGCCACTTATCATTACGTGGAGTGTAGATTTGATTGTAACTTCATTTTATTAAAAAAATATTATGTCGCTATTTTTCGTTGGTATTCAATTTGTAGTACTATGAGCCTACTCGACCAGGGAAAGACCCCACTCTCACAGAATAGCAACGCAAAATGGTAGCTTAATGCTGAAAACCTAGTCTCTAACTAACTCTTGTCCACAAGGGCGACAACGCATGAAAATTTTGATTCTTAACCGAGGATAGATGTAAATATCTTTGGGCTACAGCATCCACTTACCATCAGGTGGACTGTATGCTCGTTTTCCCCCCTTATTCTATCAAAATGATCATACAATCTACACATAAGTTGAAATGTGTCCACTATTACTGTATTATTACTTCCGTTATTGTGCAGTAATTATCATCATGGTCGCAATCGGTCAGGACGTCATCCAAACTAGGAAAAAAAACTTTGGATGACCTAACTTAAGTTACTTACTGTATTGCAATTTACAATTGTATCTCGAAGTTACGGTTTGTAAATCGGCAACGGAACTAAAGTTAGTCTTTATTCCGATGTAATTTAGTTTTGTTTGAATATAAAATGTGCTTAGCAAACTCCTTCCAAGCAAAATTCAACGGTAACTAAGAACCTCTTTTCGACAAACCCTGCATTTTGCTAATGACTCTTAAGATTACGATAGAAGGAATGCCTTTTTCAGCTATAGCACGACTGACACTAACTAGCAGTGACTAACTGGACAGTTGTTCTGACAGACTACCATAATTTTCTCAGAAAAGAAAAGAGGTCTGTGCCTAGTTATAGGACATATATGCTGTAAAAATGATCTCAATCAAAATACTTTTACAAATCCACTTAAACAATTACACACAGGAAACCCAAATTTTTGTTTCAGAAATATTTATGTCACTTGGGTTGACCCTAAGCCTCAGATTGTTAAGGCGCTACTCCTAGCGAACTACCTTGAGCGTTCGGTCCTATAATACATTCCACGCGCTCTCGCTACAATATATCGCGTAACAAATACGCCCCAATTTTAAAATACTTTCTTTTTATAAAATAGAATTTTAGTCCTTTGAAAAAATTAAATAGATCAAAATGTTCATTAATAAATTGCTTATGAGGAGATGCATGTTATCAATATTATTTCGCATTTCTGTGGTTTAGTTGTAGGAAGGTTCATCAATTATTTACTCCTTTAAAAAAATGGAATTAGCTATTATGGAATCAAGATTATGTAGAAATTGAATAGATTTTTTATTGTTTGATATATCTTTTAATAACAAGTAGATAACAAGAGAAGCTAATAATATTAATAACAAAAGAGCTTCTAAAAACTCACAAATAACAGCTGGCGCGACATTTTGCTCAAACACGCACCTTAACCTCTCAAACGCCATGCGTCCCAATTTGACCACTTCGATATTCCGTCAAAATCCAAGCGGTCAAATTTGACCGCACCTACCCACAGAACATGAATCCATAAATACTTATGTTTAGACACTACTTTTCTACGAAGAAGTTTGGCATTATATAATCAATATAAAATTTTCTATCCTCTAGTGAAATAAAAAACTGTTATCCTACGGATATATATTTATAATCTACGTTCATTTCGTACGCCGTTTTCGCGTGAATGTTATTGTGTTGATTTATGGATTTTTCTAGTGTTTTATTAGAGTATTATTATAGTGTTTTATTATAAAATTGTTATAAAAGTTTTTGTGTCAAGAAAGATTTTCACGCTGCCGACATCCGCTTGGTACTTTTTTTTGTTATCGAAATACAATAAAATCTTTTTGTAATGAAGTAAAACCTGTTTAGATAACATGATAGAGAATTTTGTATAGATTTTATAATGCCAAACTTCTTCATTGAAAAGTAGTCTCTAAATATAAGTTTTAATGGTTTTAAGTGCTGTGGGCGGGTACGGTCGCATGCGACCGCTCGGGATTTGCCAGGCGCATGCGACTTCATGGGAGCTTTATTGGGATTGAAATGTTAAATAAAATTCTGTAGCACTTATGTAGGTAGTCAGTATAGACTGTAGCTACGAGTGCGAGTGTTAATCAGCGGTGTAGGTGCAAGGGAGGTTAGTCGTAGCAAGGCGACGTCGCAGCGGGCTGCGGGACCGTTCTCCCACTAATTAAATCTCGTCGACGCGGACGGTGCGGTTACAAACCGACAGCCTCTTAATTATTGTTCCGGCTCTTAACATCTGTCTTAATGTCACCTTCATTTTAATTCAAAAATTCTTCGAGAATAAGAAATGTTAATTACTGTAGTAGAAATAAAACGTTATTTGCATTATCGGAGATATTTTGTTGTCATTAAAATAAATTTAATTAATAGGTACATTACCTGTAATGATTTATTCGTTATTTGTATAAAAATTATTCTACGCTGAGCTCCCAAACTAGACTTATGTCACACTTATGTTTTGCCAATGATATCGTCGTCTTAGCAATCACTGCAGGATATGCTAAGCAACATGTTAATATGTATGAATTTGAACAAGACCAAATTTATTGAATGGAACTGGTTATTTTAGAATTTCATCGTTTTTAATTTTCTTATTTCACACCCCCGATGTTTCGAATGTAAGTTCACCTTAGCCCGGACTCTCTTCAGCTTTTTAATTTCGTCCAATTAACCCAGAATGAACCCACAATATCTCCTGCGGTGCCTGGATTTTATAAATAATAGGTCTCAAGCCAATGGTTGCACTGATACAATTTGCTTGGAGTCCTATAACCTAAGGAAGGCCAACTCCTCAGTATACACCTGACCATATAGATGATCGACATATAAAATAAACGCGGTAAAATCTGTTAAAATGTTTTTGATTCAAAACTTGTGACCCACCTGGTTTCGCCTGGGTATGATTTATTAATATGGCAATATTGAGATTTAAGATAATCACCAAAAACATTTATTTTATCAATTTTCAATTTATCAAAATATCTAAAAATAATATATAAATATTAAGGTACAACACTAATGAACAATACTGATGCTTTTGTTTAAGTTTTGCAATACGTGTTATTACAAAAAAATCCGATTTTTATGGTCACCGTCCATTAGTCGCTAGTAAAAAATAGTGTTTCTAAAATGATTTAAAACGACTGGACGAAATACCTCATGCAATTTTGGTTCCGTCCTAATATCACCACCTTCTAATTTTTAGTCAAGTAAAATCACGGTTGCTAAAACCGATTAAATTTACATGTGAACAAGAACTCTCAAAATAGAACATCAGTGTTGCTGGTAGAACACAGATTAAATCAATTACATGGATGTCTCTGAAAAGGAACATTTATCTGAAGTATCATGTATTATTTTTAATATAAATGTTTAACTATTTCGGAGTCAGTTATTATTAATAGCTATTTATTCCAAAATTTTTATATTATTAAAGGCTGATTTACTTATTAAGGTGCTGTTTGTTATAGAAGAGAGGGCAAACGAGCATGCGGTTCACCTGATGGTAAGTGGCTACCACCGCTCATGAACAACTGCAACACCAGGGGAATTGCTGGTGCGTTGCCGGACTTTTAGAAAGGAGTAAGTCCTTTTCTTGAAGGTCCTTAAGGTGAAGATGGACTCGTACTGTATTTCGACAACAGACCTCAGAGACAGATATAATAATATATTTGTGCGAACGCATAATTAAACTTAAGTTAACATTTCATTTGGTCATATCTCTCGCCGCGAGGACGAATGTCTTGAGAAATTGAAATTGATAGTTGTTGGAAACGTAGAGGGAAGAATGCCCAGAGGTAGATCTCCAACCCGGTGGTCTGACCAAGTTAAAGAAGTCGGTGCGCTAAATTTCTACGACGCTCTCCGTATGGCCAGCGATAGGAACCGGTGGAGACAGATCATACGCAATAAGCTTACTCCCCGTGATTGTGATCACGATCCTGAGTCATGAGGGACCGACTAGAGAGGGAGAGAAACATTTCTAAAAAATACTGTTTTCACGTAGTTAAAACAGAATATTTTTATATAAACGTAAACTTTCTGAAAGTGCAGACCTTTTAATTCGTATAAACACTTTGAAGTTTTTAATTTTCTTGCCGGTATACAAATTGGTTTCAGAAACTAGAAAGAAGCGCCCGCTTCCCCGCATTTCGGCCAGACTTGGAGTCGAATACAAATGAAGAGGCAGATTTCCTTCTCGGGATACTGGTCGATAATGTGCAACTTCTTGCTTCAAGATCATTCCTATCAAAGTTCTAATAAAAAATGGATAAAACGTGTAAGTTTGAAATAAGTTTAATACAGAAAGCAACGAAGACTACACTGAAGTAATAGGATTTGTTTGAATTAACTTTAAAAGTTTACGTTATTTTTAATAACTTGCATTTATAATATTTTTTATAATTATATAATTTTATTAATATTTTTATATTAATATATAACAGCCCATAATTTTATTTGAAATTATACTACCTAATATAATTTCATTGTTTTATTTTTGTAATTTCTATTTTAAAGTGGACAAAGTAAAGGACGTAGTTCTAATTAGTAGTAAGTTGGGCCAAGTCTAGGCGGGCTGTGTCGAACTCTTTAATTATTAATGCACTGCAGACTGAATAAGGAACACTCTCTTGGTTCAGTGCGCCAAAAACAAATGAAAATATGAATTTGCGGGATAAATTTGTGATCACCGTTCGTCTTAACACCTACATTTTTAATTGTTTTATAATGTTTTCAAATAGAGTTTTAAGGACTTGAAGGGGTTTTCTGTAAGTGCCAGTGCAGGTGAGCTGCTCGCGGTTAATTATTGATGTAGTTCTGACGATCGACTGCTGGCGATAAATCCATCCAAAAACGCTGAACTTAAATTCACAAACTGGTGATGAGGCATTACCTGTGCGAGAGTATCGGCCAAAACCAAACCTCCTGCTCAATTTAGTTTTGGTAAATCAAATTTAATGCTTGCCGGCTAGGGCAGTCTTAAAAGCCCTGTTAAGCACGGACTTAAAAAAGGCTCTTGTTGAAACGTAAGTTTTTAAACCGTTTTCGGACCGAGTTCAATCGATAGTAAGTAGATTCTGTGACTCATGTTATTCCTGTAAGATACATAGTGTGCCTTGATTTTTCTATTTTATGGTGGTTTTTGTATAAATGCGATCCTTCCCTGGTCGAGTCAATCCGTTCGTTTTACACCATAAAGCGCTGTAGCGCAGTTTTATCATTTATATAAATTTTTAGATGTCTTTATCTTTATATGACGGCTGGGTAGCGCAGTGGCTATGCTTTTGTTACAGCGCTGCGGGACCGTGGATTTAAATCCCGCACGGAACAAATGTTTGTATGACTTTAAAAAAATTCATGGTAAACAGATGATTTACGTACGTAAGAGAAACCCCTGGTTTTCTATTCAAAGTTTTATTAAAAAAAGTATTATAAATAATTAAAAAAGCTGAAGGTACTCCGGTTTTAACAATGACATCGGGACGTCAGTCATCTCAGTGCCCCGTGACCACAGGTGCTGGAAAGCGCCCGAAACGTCGGAAATTAAAAATAATAGTAATTAAAAGTAAAATAAACGCGATAAAATCGGTAAAAGTAGTTTTAATCAATAAAAAAAGTCTTACACCTATATAATCATTATTATCATCGGATACAGATTTTTATATTGACACTAAGATCTTGCAGATACCGAAGCACTCATTTATCCTAAACTACCCATATAAAAGCGCCTATGCTATTAGATTGGTGGTAGGCTAAGACACTGTTTTAGAGTAAAGAATACAAAATACCACAGTCAACAATTTATCATTTTCGTCGAATGTTGGCACCGGCTGCGGTTCCAAGGCCCGAAGCATAGCAGTCTGCTCACTACTACAACAGTTGTCATATATTTATTTCATTGCCACAGAATTTTTTACTTTTTAACTGTACTCATTGGTCTAGTGGTTGTAGTAGTGCGACTGCTGATCATGAGGTCCTGGGTTTGAATCCCGGGCCAAAAAATTTATTATTGAGTTTTTCCGTCAAGAAATTCTCAGTAGTCGCCCGGAGTCAGGAAGTTGGCGGTGTCTCACCGTGGTGCTTCGGAAAGCACGTAAAGCCGTTGGCCCTGCGCCTGATCTCTCTCCGGTCGTGTCGGTTTACCGTCCCATCGGATTATGAGAGTGAGGGAATAGAGAGTGCACCTGTGCTTGCGCATACACTTGGGCACTATAATCCTGCCCTGCGCCGATGGCTAGCCCCGTTGAGGCAGGCCGCTGTGGCCGAAATTCGATCTGGAGGACATTATTATTATAATTTTTTTACCTTATTACATATATATAACTCGAAATAAATGTGCTTGGGAACGGAACTGTAGTGTAACAATTGAGAACGGTGACCGTATGTCCATCTTTTTTATGTTGTAACATACTAGCAATGCTATTAATACTACTACATTCCCGTTTAAATGACCCCTCCTTCATCATTCATCTACATTCTTGAACCAGTCCTATGTTAGGACTGGTTCAAGAATGTAGACGAATGATCGATTCGAACCCATGACTTTACTTATTTATGTTTCTTACCCATCGATTATTATATTATACTTAGTGTAAGTGTACAGCTTATATCAATTTATTTTTAATATCTAATGAAGAAAAGATATTACCTTTTAATAACTACATTTCGTTAATCTAAAGTAGGTTAGAAGTAATTATGTTTGGCCGTATTGCAACGTCAAGTTTTTTTCACTCAATACTGCTCATTTATAAAGTCAAATTAGCTACGAGCATCTTTAAAAAGAACGCAAACATATCGGCCCCGACGAGTGGGCCGGGGGTGCGCCAGTCAGTACAAAGGGCCCAGAGCAGTGAGGACGGAAAGTTTTAATATCCCTCCGATTAGATTCAGCCGCAGCCAGGGACGATGGTACGGCTGAGGGATTGAAGGGAAATATTTCGCCATTGAACACGAATACGAATATCTAAAGATAAGGAAATCTTGTCAGTCTCATTGGATATCTCGATAGTTTATATTTTCATATGAGTAGTTCACCGTCGCCGTGTGTGTAAATGTAATCTGGATTACGTAAACTGTAAAAGTAAATAAATAAATATATGACGTAAGAAAAAGTATATCTAATATATTGATTATTTTATATATTATAACAGCGATCCGCAGCAGCTTCACACGGGTGAATTCTGCATCTCGACAACAGCGCCGCCTACCGGCTTCAATTTTGAATCTAAACCATCCAGTTACCTACTCTAACACACACAAAAAATATAAATGAAAATCAGTCGAACCATTTTCGAAATTTAGCGACACTAATGTACAGCAATTTTTTTTTATTTAAAATAAATCAAATACAAAGCTTAAATTATTTTATCATGGTGTCGCAAAAAGCTAATAAGATTTATCTGTACACCATGCTTCATCGACGGCACTCGATGCTCAACCTACGTACAGACATTATCTATTATATATTATTACGGTAGATATAATATGCTTTAAAATCGTAGCGAAGCTCGCAATGCATAAGTAGCTACATTCACGGGTAGTAAAAATATGTCCTTACTCAGACGCACAAAACCGGTAGGCCAATGAACGTACACAGGATGTTCACAAGCGGTAGATTTTAACTGTACTACGGTTGGTTAGTAATCTCTGTTTTATAATTAAGTATTATAACACATAGAAAATCATCGATATTTGTGTATAAATATACACACGCATATACATTTATACGCACATATACACATATATAACAATAATATATACGTATTCATACAGGCATACTATATGATTCATTTATTTATTTATGTATAATTAATTGATTTTTATAAATATAGTATTATTATTTAAGTAATTTTAAAATAAATATGAATTACATGGTATTGGATGTAAGAGGAAATTATGAACTTTTTCATCAAATGTCAACTTCTCTTGCACAAACATAGCTGTCACGATGTTTAAAATCCGCTATGTTATTAGCGGCGTTTTCCTTTTCCGAATTCTGTTACGTGTAATAATATGGAAGTTTTCATCTTGTTATTACCTGTAGATTATTTTTCGGTTGTCCGACTACGTCGATAGGGCACGAGGGTGTGCTACTGGGCGAATGAAATAGGGAGGACTAAATCCATATTCGATCGACGAGATCCTTATTGAGCCGATCTGACAAGCTGCCGATCTGTTTTGCATTTATATAAACAGCCCTTTCCTACCTCTAATATACGTGTTATCTTCCCCTGTAAGCTTCCTTTCCGATAAAGATTCCCTTTAATTCTCATATTAGAATGTTGTATTGTAATTATTAACCAAAATTTTAGTAATAAAAAAATTAATTTAAAATATTTTTATAAAACACGTAAAATGTGCGATAAGACATTCCTTTTGAATAATGTAGGTATATATTATTTTCCGAAATTAACCAATTAGGTATATATTTTAGTTTTTCTTTTTCTATAAATATATTATGTATTTTAAACGTGGTAGATCGAAGCTGTGGCTATATTATGGCTGTAACACGAATGGGTCGGCTTGACTAGGAAATAAACACAACAGAATACCATCATAAAATAGTCGCTTAATGCTGCTGTGTTTCGTATGGTGAGTGTAGAGAACCAGAGACACCTCATAGAACTGATAACTACTGAGTAGAAATATTTTTAGAAGAAGCCTCGTCCCGAATCGCAGGTCTAATCAAATGTTCTGAAGATTTACGAGTATGTATCTCGGGATCAAGCTTTCCGAAAATTTAGCGCGGGATCTATTTTCAAAATTAGAATTACGATGAATATCCGCAGATACCCAATCATTCAATATGCTATAATAAAAAAATAGTTTCTTAGACTTCCCAATTACACGACCCACTGGTCGCTAACACGACACAGCTGGGTAAAGACTCCGAGAAATAAGAGTTTCTGAAAGGAACGTGTTGGTGTATTTCGCATGTCTTGAAATATATGATATATTACACTCCTCAACCGAGTAGACTGTTATTTTCTAAAAACGTCACGAAATACTTGAAATTTCTTCTATATCTTAAAAGTGTTTTAAATACTCGCTAGCCCGGCAGACGTCATTTTGCCCTTTCTGGTTGGTTACGCGATGAGTTTCATTTTCCACACACACTTTACTATAGACTTATTATAGAAATTTTAGAATTATAGAAGTCCTCATTATTACTAATAGAATCACTACAACCGTTACGAAAATAAACTCTTAAAAATCTTTCTTCTTTACTCTTCTGTAAGCGTATATTAAAATTGCCCATATGTTATACGCCATCATTTACTGCCGTGCGTGAATCGTGAACAAATATTTTTTCTAAAGATTTATTATATGTATAGGTAATACACTCGAGCAAACATCCATACCCGCAACAATTAATGGACCACATATAACTTTATCGCTGTACTTACGGTGTTAGTATATCCCTAATACGCCTATATTCAGCATTGTACTTTTCAGAGGCTGTAATGATGATGATGATGATGATTATCATGATTCAAACACTTGTTCCGTACGATATTCAAACCCGCAGTCCACAGCGTTGAGATCAAACGCTTAACGACTGCGCTATGGAGCCGTCCTACGTTTCCTCGGGTTGTTTTTACACTGCCGAGCACGTGGAAAATTAGCAACAAAATTGCAATCCACAATTTCAGAATCGAATACAGTTCCCTTGTGTATTGTGAAAGTTAAGGCGAATACTTAAACCCTGAGCTATCACGGCGATAATATAGAAGACTAGTAGACTTTAGTGTCATGTACACATACGAGTATGCTTACCATAGAGTACTATTATTAATTCTGTGCCATAGAGACAAACATTATACGGCCATAACCTAAACAAACAAAATATTATGATGATTTCTTATGTTTACGCGAACACTACGCTTATAAATAAAACTAGTTTTTGCAGATTCTATCGCGTATATCAACTTATTTAATATTCCCGACGTTTCAAGTACTTTACAGTACTTTACAGCCATGGTCATGAGGGGGGGGGGGGACTGAGGTGTTTGACGTCCCAATGTCATAGTTAACCACGGCTACCTTTAGATTAAAATTACTTATTTTTGGTCCAATCTACGCAGTATGAACTTATAGTATCTTGAAGTCTTACAGTTGTATGTATGTCCCAAGCAGATGGTGGCACCCATCCCTATTGAAATTAGGATGTTCTTAGATTTCAATAGCCTCGTGAATTACCCTTGGAAGGAATCGGTGCTCTTTAACGAGGATTTTGGTCCGTCAAATCTGATGTAGTGACGAGGTACCTGTACGTGTTCACAGACTGCTGACTTCCCAGAGCATTGATTATTTA
Source organism: Parnassius apollo (assembly GCA_907164705.1). Taxonomy (NCBI): domain Eukaryota; kingdom Metazoa; phylum Arthropoda; class Insecta; order Lepidoptera; family Papilionidae; genus Parnassius; species Parnassius apollo. The sequence continues at coordinate 22,344,294 of CAJQZP010000693.1, forward strand.
CGTCAGCCATATGTTCTTTCACGAGGGATTTTACTAGCCTTTTTGTTTGTCCTATGTAAGAGAGACCACAACTTTCACAACCAAGCTTGTACACTCCTGCATCTTGCAGAGGGATGTAACACTTGACTGATGGTAAAAACTGACTAATCTTTTAATCGACAGCTTGAAGTATGTTTAAATGGAAGTGCGATTAAATATATAGCAAATCTTGTCAGTGACACTTCTGACATATGGCAGTACAGCAAACACACGCTTGACTGTGGCTTACTTGACTCTTTCACTGTGACGCAGGCGGGGACCCGAAGCTTGTTATCGTGCAAAACTTGCTTGACGTATTGGAGTTCGGCGGCCAGGTGTTTCTCTATCCCCCGTTCTCTATGAAACAAAGACTTTCTTTCGGTACCTAATTGTAAACCGTTTAAATATCTATCTGTGCGGGTCTTTTTTCTATAAACAGTGTTTAACCACAGAAAAAAAAGAAAGCGCAACACATCAACAGAATCTAGGATTTCTTATATTTCATCAAATATCTAAAAATCTATGAAGATTTTTCCGATAAAGTAAATGGATAGGTTATTTTAAGTTCTTTAATAAATAATAAAGAATATTTCGTAATTATTTGTTTTAAATAAAAAAAGTATTTTTTTAATCGCCATAGAAAATTAGTAAGAAAAAAAATTATTTCTTCATAAAAAAATATTACTCTGATTAAAATGGAAAAAACATTATAAAATGTAATTATTAATATTAATCGGTAAAAATTAATAATAATCGGTGTCACCACCTCTTACATTAATTACACATCGATATCGATTGTTCAATACTTAAAATTAAATTGTCAATGTCCCATGTTCTTTGCAAGAGTTCGTAAAGTTGTTGTTCCGTCGTCAAATTTGGCGAAAAATCTCTCAAAGATTTCGTTATAACATGTCCCAGGCATGCTCGATAGGATTTAAGTCAGGTGACTGTGCAGGTCAATCCAAAACTTGAATATCGTGGTCTCAGAGAGCGGCCGACACCAGCCGCGCCGTATGGAAAGGAGCATTATCGTGCATGAGTAGAAATACTTGACCCATTTGGATTCTGTATGGGACGATAACAGGCTCTACTACCTACTTGTTTTATTTTAGTGCATTCATGCTACATTGGATCCAAAAAAGCTTAGTTCGTCCGCCAAAACGAAGTCCTGCCCACGCCATGATTGTCTCGCCATGGTATGAGTGGACCTCCTGAGGCTGCCGTAGACGGCTAACTCTCCCTGGAGTTTTCCAAACGCAAGTTGTGATGGATGAAATCCAAACCAGGACTCATCGGTGAATAGCACCAAAGACCAGTTCGTGACTCCATGGTAAATGCTCCCGAACCCACGAAAGCCACCGACCGCGATTGCCACACCACAATGCTGGAACATGTAGCGATCTTCGAGCATGCAACCTCTTTTGCACGGTTCGGTCGCTTACGCTTACGCTTAGATATTGAGTACCGCGCCGACCGTCGCGTGGGTTGTCTTCTGGCGGTCATTTGGCCAGAAATCCATCCTATCTCTGCGTAGTAGCCCGTGTGCCGTTCAGCCACATCCCCAGTATTGCGATAACGTGACCACAACCTTGATATCACGTTTTGGATGGTGTGTAGGGCCTCAGCAACTATGCGTTGAATAGCACCATTTTGTAACATGGGCTCGTAACATTTCATCTCGACTCATACAAAGATTTAAATATATATATATATATATATATATATATATATATATATATACTATAGAGTAGACATGGGAACATTTGCATACAAAAACTGTGAGCACGCGCGTGTGTTAAGGCCTCTAGCGAAAAATAGCAATACTACGCTGAATATTAATTTCGAAAACATTTTAGCTATTTCCCATTAGGTGACCCTTCTAAATATTAGGCACGTCGTCAATTTAACATATTTGTAAATAAATAGTGACGTTACTGGACAACAGAGGGCAATCATTACGATAATTTTTCTTTCTTCTAGAACAATCTACAAGAAATAATAAAATTTAAAGATTATTTGGTAAATATACATTATTCTTAGGATAATAAACCGAAATCATGTTAATTTTTTTGCTCCATATCGTGACTTCTGTCTTAATGCACAACCGGACATATTTTCTTTAAAAATATTTTTAAATTTATGAAACGAATGCGTCTTGATCTTTCGGTGATGTCACTTAAAGCTCACACGGCACGTTAAATTAAAAAAGAAAAACAATCTAATCCCTTTTCATTAATTAATATCAGTAGAACAATTTTAATTTTCCTTGACGTAACGAATTACCAACAATTTTGCCGTCGTATTTTGCTTTTTCTTTTTTACATTCTTATTTACTTTTTTCAAATTTGAGAATAGAATAAAAGAGGTTTCAATCTGTATGTGAGCATTTTATGGAAACTTAAAAGATTTTAAAGTATAAAGTCGTAAATATTTTAGAATTAAGGTATCCCTAGATTCTGTTGATGTGTTTATTTTATCTTAATGGTCTGAAGTTGTAACACGCTCGGTTTGTGAAAGTGATATTCTTATAAATATTTAAAAAAAATATTTAAGATCTCACTAGAAGATGCAATTACAAATATTAGGTGGTGTGAAGATCACGCGGGGATACTGTCAGGAATAGGCACGAAAAGAGGGTGCGGGTTGGACCTTTATCAAGTGGTTGACTGGTATTAGGGCCTGCAATTGTTCCACATGCCACATTCCGCGTTCTACGCAACACATATTTTACCCACAGATTTTACAAATTAGCACTCCGCTTCTAACGGTTTAGTGAAAGTATTTGTAGTGCTTAAATCTTTGTGTTTCTTTTTGGTATAGGTAAATTAAAAATTAAAAACTTTAATAAAAAACGGAGATTTTTGTCGGTTCTTCTCTGAAAAGGTTTTGTTTTCCGAATCAGTACCTACACATAATAAAATTTAATAGCTTTTAAGAAATCTAAATGAAATAAAAAGTTAGAATTTTTGCTTGGACTTTGAAATACATAAACTCCATATTAATTCATAATAATTTTGCCATTTTGTTATAACGAAAAATAAAAAAATGCCGTTAGGAAGAAATAAAAATAAGTAAGGAGTTTTTTTAATGTTCCTTCAATAGTTAATCATGTGGTATATTTTTATGAAGAATTACATAAATAGAATAACACATAAGTATATAAACACGTATGTAACGTATTTATGTTCTATTCTATTTATGTTCTTTGACGTTAGAATGATTTACTGCGTTGTAGTTTTTGGCATAAAAACAAGTTATATTTACAGTATTTGTTAAAAACGACGTGGTAGGTATCCGCTACTTTTCATCTTATTGTTGAACAATATTATACATATTATATATACGTTTTCACATTACATTTTTAATTTTTCCCCTGTTCCATATTTCCATTAAGTTCCTTTTAAAATTATTTATCTTAAGCTCAACTAAGAAGAATGAATTTGTTTTATTGCCTCTAGTATAATTACATTCTAAGTTTAAACGTCGAAAACACAAAATTCCATTTACATTTCACATCAAAGAATAAAAACTGTTTGCGCAAGAGGTGTAATTACAAAATCCCTCGCGCACCAAATTTACCAATGTTTTCGCGCGGCGTACGTGCCGTAAAAATAATTCGACGCTCCTCCGGGATCGTTTGTAAAACGTCACGCGTAAAACATATTATAAAGCCAATAAAACGTGTTTACAAGGGTGAGTAGAACTCTCTGTCCTTGGGGCGTTCCGTTCCCGGGATATCCGTAAACATTTTAGCACTGCAATAAATTTAACATTATCCAACCTACGAAAAATTCCGTTTTCTTCCGTGTGGGATCAGCTGGTTAACGCTTGTAATCTCGGCTAACTTGATTTCGGGAGCCATGAATCAGTTTGTATAACAATAAAAACAAATTTTAAACAGTATACTACAAATACAGAATTGTGCCAGATAAATAATAAATATATTTGTTTACGAGACAAAAATCAAAACAATGGTTCACTTCTTAAAAGCTATTTAATAAAAGACACTATAACTCCGGAATTCCGGCGGCGTCAGTCAAACACTAACCTCAAACAAACCTGAGAAAATAAGCGCCCTTGTTTTCTCGCAGCCGACAGGGGTGAAAATGGAGTGTCTACATTCATGAAAGTGCTTTGGTCAATCTCTATCGCGTACTTTGGCCTTATCATGGCTTATTATTTATGTTGTTACAAGTAAACGAAACTAGATGATGTAAATGTACTAAAAATTAAAGATCAAAAAAAAATCGAACATCGGCCTAGAATTAAATTGATATTGATACCTCAAAAGGTAAAGGTATTGTTAAACCTAACCTCAAAAGTATTTTTTACGATATGAATATACCTTGGCTATTTAGATCTAATTTAAAACTGGATTGTGTTTACTAGATCTTAATTTTCTTTCTGTATATGAAAAATAAAAGCAAGGTGCGGCTTCTACACGAATTTAGCAATTGTTCTTTATCAAAAAATGACTACACTTAAAACAGAACGTATTGTGATGAAATATGCACATTAATTAAAATGCAGGACTGTTAATATTATTGTTTATAAAGTAGTAAATAATATAATATTTAGTTTTTGTTTGTAATACGAAATTAGTATTGGAAATTAAAATACTTTTGATGTTTTCCTGTCTATACTTAGCCGTGCCGTTATATACTGTCACGTATGCGCGCTAATACACCCACTCGTCCTAATCTAACCGTGCTCGATGTAACTAATTATAATTATTTATTACCTGGCAGTGCCATGCTCAAACAGTAAAGGTAACGTAAAAATCAGCATAAGTTTGTATGGTGAGTGACGGAAACCGGAGATTCTTTTTACTGGTGACGAGGCAATTTTAAGTTCATGGGTGACAGCGCATACGCATTTTAATGAAGGTGTCTATGGACAACAGCCTTCACTTACCTTCGTCTTCCTTGTGCTCGTATATCACATTTACTTTTAAAAAAAATATAAGATCGGAGGTAGCTGCTAATCCCAAAATTGTAATCATATCACAAGCAGATCCGAAAACTGACAATTTGTGTTTTTGCACAAATGTTGCCTCCCGCTAGGATTAGAATCCACGGCACAGAAGCCAGGTACTCATAGTAGTATTAGTAACTAGGCCCCGTATTCGTATTATATAAAAATATAGTAAAACTAAAAGTAGGAACCTCGTTGGTATATTTTAATCAGAGTTGATATTGTTTTATGCAAATAAAATGATAGTGGCAGCAAAACTCAATTACGTATGTATCGAGACGCGCTGGGAGCCGCGAGCGCGTGACATACCTATCTCCGCTTATTTCGTATTCGGTAAGAGAAACTTTACCCAGTAGGTTTTTATATTTTTTACGAATAATATTTATAGTCTACTAACCTTATTTATACGACTTTTATATACGGCTTCCTAAGGAAAATAGTTCTTGCACGCTCCAAATATTTTCCAGTTTTTATTCAAATTGTTGGAATGTTGAGTAAAAAAGTATATTGTAATAATATAACACATTAATCAGTGAATAGTCTACTGCAATGGATTTTGCAACGCTGATCCACTTTTCTACGGATGCGAGATTAAAGGGGAGAGTAACAAAATGAGAAATGTAACGATTTCAGGACGCATTGTTAGACAGCCGACCGTTGTCGGATTTATGACAAAGAACAGCCGGATGATTCAATCAGGCTAGTTCTTTAATTTGTTTCATTCATGTTACAGTCGGCATCCATGTAACATTTTGTTACTAGCGTGTAGGCGAAATTTTCTTTCATTGTACTTGTCTGCGCTGATGCATTATTTTTTGTGATGATTATTTTCAGGCTTTGTTCTACCTATTTCAATATTCTTGATTATTTTTTATTACGTAAGGTTGCTAGCATTTTTATATCCATTATAGTATTTTCAAGGTACACTTATAAAAATATAATTTTCACAGTCAAAATTATGTTCGTAAACTTGGTTTGATGTCGCCACACCAATGATATAATATATAACACACAGATTTAATTGCTTGTGCCTCGACAGGAACAAATCATAAGGAATCCTGTATGTCCGAGAATTTAATTATTTTGAGGACATTTGAAGTCTACAACGCACTGAAGCAGTTCGGCGCGGCGGACTAAATCGCTCCATGTCCATGACCCTCTAAGAAATAAGGCTTTAAGTTTAACATTTAAACTTTTATGTTTAAAATTCATGATTAAAACTACTTTTACGGATTTTATCGCGTTTATTTTTACTTTTTATTTACTTTTATTTTTAATTCCCGACGTTTCGGGCGCTTTCCAGCGCCCATGGTCACGGGGGACTGAGATGACTGACGTCCCGATGTCATTGTTAAACCCGGAGTACCTTCAGCTTTTTTAATTATTGTTTATGGTCCGATCTATGCAAAATGAACTGACTATGTCCTGTGGTCTTGCAGTGGTATGCTTGGATTTAGTTTTAATTTTATTGATTATAGGATCCCAAGCAGGTGGTAGTACCCAGCCTCCTTCTCTATTGAAATTAGGATGTTTTTTAATTTCAATAGCCTCACGTATCATCCTTGGTAGGAATCGGTGTTCTTTCGCGAGGATTTGTGGTCTATCAAATCTGATGTAATGGTTGGGTCCTATCATATGTCAGAGGTGTCACAGACAAGATTGGCTATATCTTGAAGCGAGCTTCTATTAGAACATTCTACAAGCCGCCGAAGAAGATTAGTCAGTTCCTACCATCCGTCAAGTGTCATATTCCTCTACAAGATGCAGGAGTGTACAAGCTTGATTGTGAATGTGGTCTCTCTTATATAGGACAAACAAAAAGATCAATTAGGGCCCGCGTAAAAGAACATATAGCTGATGTGAAGCATCAACGTTCGGGGAAGTCTGCAGTTTGTGATCATATCCTAGACGGACCCAACCATTACATCAGATTTGATAGACCACAAATCCTCGCGAAAGAACACCGATTCCTACCAAGGATGATACGTGAGGCTATTGAAATTAAAAAAATCCTAATTTCAATAGAGAAGGAAGCTGGGTACTACCACCTGCTTGGGATCCTATAATCAATAAAATTAAAACTAAACCCAAGCATACCACTGCAAGACATCAGGACATAGTCAGTTCATTTTGCATAGATCGGACCATAAACAATAATTAAAAAAGCTGAAGGTACTCCGGGTTTAACAATGACATCGGGACGTCAGTCATCTCAGTCCCCCGTGACCATGGGTGCTGGAAAGGCCCCGAAACGTCGGGAATTAAAAATAAAAGTAAATAAAAAGTAAAAATAAACGCGATAAAATCCGTAAAAGTAGTATTAATCATGTATAGTGTTCGCGTAAATATAAGAAATCATTATTTAAAATTCATATTTTTTTAATTATTTTTACTGCTTTGAGCCTTGTATACAACGTCACGCCAGTGAATATCCTTTATTAAAACATAGTCGTTTCGCTTACTAGAAATTGTTATTTCTTTTAATAATCAGACCTCTTAAGTAGAAGGTTTCTATAATATTCAGGAAGGTTGGCCAACTTAGTCATATCGTCAAAGGTAGGTGAGCAAGAGGAAGGAGTTGTCACCTCCCGAGAAGTTCATGGATCGCCCGGCGCTGGTGAGGCCGCGGATGTGTGCGAAACTGTTCTGTTATGTATGCGAAACTGCAAACGCTAAACATCTTTAACCCTGCCAATATGCGGCAAACGTGGAAAACCATGGTCAAGAATTCAGAGTCCAACATAATCCGCCCTTGCCCCCGCGAGGCGTTCACATATCATACAAACAAAGAGATTTAAATATAATATGTATATATAAATATATACGAGTATGGAGCCGTGGTAGCTCAGATGGTTAACGCTCGCTGTAAATGTAACAGAACGCGAGTAACCCGGGTTCGATCCCCGCCGGCACCAATGAAATTGTTAATTGCAATTTTAAGTGCTAATTTACCACGTGCTCGGCGGTGAAGGAAAACATCGTGAGGAAACCTGCATGTCTGAGGAATAAGAGAAAAAAAAAATACTTCGAAGACATGTGAAGTTCGCCAACACGCATTGGGGCAGCGCGGCGGACACTTCTTTGCCCTAAAACCCTCTCAGAAATGAGGAGGCCTGTGCCCAGCAGTGGGACGTATGTAGGCTGTAACTTTACTTTTTTATGTATACATGAAAATCATAGCTTCTGGCATTATCCGATAGTTGTTACCGTAAGTATATGATATCGGCAAGCAGGTCATCGTGATAACAGGACAATAATTAACTAGCTTTTGAAATTTTTAGTTTGGGCACCTATTTATTCTTTTAAAATCACCACGAATCCAGACAGACTGTTAACACTTCGTTGTGGCGCGATAAAAGCAACTGTGAAAAGGGCAAACTTTCAGCAAATAGGTATTCAGTACAGGGGTGCAATTTACAATTTAAATATTCTTAATGTCTCCAAGTTGTCGCTGCGGGGAGGGGAAGGGGAGCGACGTGGGCCGTGGGACGCGGTACGAGTACACTTCCACTACATCAATCACTCGCGGACTCTGCACTTGAACATTTCTAATTATTCGACTTGCTTTGAAGCGTTAAAGTGTTCACTATTATAATACAGATTATAATACTTTTACTTTGGTGTGCAAGGTTTCATTACAATATGCTTTATTTGAAATATATTGGTTTGATACTATATTATTTTTAATCTAAGATAATTCTACATTATGATGTCCTCACCTAGTCGATAATTTTAACCGTGGTGACCAATCAATTATAACCTGTACGTGCTAATAAAGATTCATTTATTCGTGTGAAATAAACCACCACATTTAAATGAGAAAATTTCCTTTTATTTAAAAAAATGGATAATTATCTACACTTACCCAGCCTGCGGAGGCAAGAACTTAAGGGTGGAGGATGTTGAGCTTGCAATTACTATAATCTCGTGATGTTACCTATAGAGCTGAGAGCAACCCACATCTTGAGTCCCAGCAGCCTGCGTACTTCTCTCCTCTTCTTTCCCAAAGCAAAAAACATCGGAACACTGGGCACTGGACAGTGTCCCGTTACTTCAGTCCCGTGACGGTAATACGTCTCAGACTTTCTGATGAACGTTGTAATATAAAATATATTATTACCCATTTTTCAGGCCACTATAAATTTCTTTTAAATGATTAACTATAAACTCCGAAAATCAGTTGCTTACCAGCCGGTCAACGGATTCCTTTTAGCTTTATCATGGCTTAGGCAGCTATGTGGTAGCCTTGGATGACACGTGGTCGTAGTGAGTATCCCGTCACAAAATGCGTGAATCGAGATAACGTTCAGTGAAGTATATAACAACATATTTATTGTAAAACGTATTTATTGTGATAAATGTTTAACGCTTAACGTTAAAAGTAGATTTCGGGCAACTATTGGACAGAATATAATATCACCAAATGCGTTTAAACCAGGAGGACTCTATTATTAATACTTTGAGTTTCGTCTTATGTCGACTTTGCCGTTACCGCAGTCGTAGTCGTTCTCATACAATGGTAGACAGTGGTCTCTCTAAAATTACTGTACCTTAGAATGGCAGCTATTCATTAATAGCGACTGTTACTTCCATCACAAAGATGTCAGAAAGGACAGAAATGCTACGACTATTGATGGGAAAGAAACTAGTTACACTAAAACATCCGCTATTGGAAGACACAAATTCATTATTCAATTGTAAAACGTTAAACGTTAACGTTAAACTGCATAGCACTATTTGACTTTGTTTGCTAAAGTTGCACTTTCAGCTACAAAGAAAATTATTACAAAAGTCATGTTTTAATGATGTATGGTGTTTAATAAAGTCTGTCAAGTACGTCAAATGGCAAGTTTTTACGTGGTAGAGCCATGCTGCAGTTATATTAGTAGTATAGTTGTAGCACGAATGGGTCGGCTCGACCGGGGAAGGACCACGCTCTCACAGAATACCAGCGTGAAATAGTAGCTTGATGCTGCTGTATTTCGTATGGTGAGTGTAGAGAACTGGAGACCCTTTTTACTGGAAACGAGGCATTCCAACTCAGTCCTCACGGGTGACAACGCATCTACATTTTGATACGTAATTGAGGATAGATGTAGATGTCTATGGGCCACAGCAACCACTTACCATCAAGTGGACTGTGTGCTCGTTTGTCACCCTATCCTATAAAAAAAAGTAACTGCAGCTAGACAGAATTAATTATGACCCTACACTCTCGTTGAGCGGCTTGGGAAGTAGCGAGGTAAAGATAGAAGAAGAAGAAGAAAGAAGAAGAAAGATAGAAGATACAGAGACGTAGTATGGCCACAATACTCGTTACGCCGCACGTCATGCTCCTCGTCATGTCCATCGATCCCTATTTTGTCGGGGTTTTGGGCGCGAATCAAAGGACTGGCAATATGATGGCTGGCCACACACTCGCACAAACGCAGTCCGAGTCGAGCGTTTGGTACGGAACGTGTCATTTAAAAATCGTAAATATTGTAAATTACCTATCATCATCATTCAGCTATATTAATAATAATAATGTCTTCCAGACCGAATTTCGGCCACGACGGCCTCCCTCAACGGAGGCTAGCCATCGGCGCAGGACAGGATTATAGTGCCCAAGTGTATGCGCAAGCACAGGTGCACTCTCTATTCCCTCACTCTCATAATCCGATGAGACGGTAAACCGACACGACCGGAGAGAGATCAGGCGCAGGACCAACGGCTTTACGTGCTTTCCGAGGCACGAGGGTGAGACACCGCCAACTTCCTGACTCCGGTCAACAACTGAGAATATCTTGACGGAAAAAGTCAATAATTAATTTTTGGCCCGACCCGGGATTCGAACCCAGGACCTCATGATTAGCAGTCGCACTACCACAACCACTAGACCAACGAGTCAGCCATATTATCACATAAGTAAATAATATACAGAGAAAAAGCTATGTTTCTTTATATGACATTGATTTAATTAGCTATAATAAATATGCATAGCTCGCACGCTGCAACGCTTTCAACATCTATTGTGCTGCAAACGCGAGCGACCTAGTGCGGAGCGCCACGAATAATTGCGCGAGTAGAGCTGTGTGTGGACAGACAGGACAACATCGCGGTAGAGCGAGGAACACAGTGTAGCCGAGCCATTACGATGATGATAAACTCCTGGTCAATTTCAACAATATTTTATAACTTCTAAAACATTTCAGAAGCTATCACCTAAGTAGGAGATATAACAGTGCAATTATGACTGCCTCGGTCAGTTTAGTGGGCGTAAAAGCACGACTGTTATTCATAAGGTCGAAATCGGTTATTGAGTTTTTAAAGACACATAAGTAAATAGAAAAACTGAACAACTTTCTTTTTTTTAAGTTTCCCCCGCACTAAAATTTTCTTCTGTGTCGTGATGGCGATTTATATACGTACATACGACAAACATCCGGACCCGGTACAATTATTTGTAGACCATTCAAACACTTCTCCCCTGCGGGATTCGAACTCTTTGCTAAGCCAATGGGACATAGAGCCGTTGAATAATTATAGGATTGATTATTAAATTCTATGATGTATCTTTTAATGGTCATTGCTCTCAGTTATACCAAGTATTTAACCGAATGGAATAATTATTACAAAACATTAACAGACGATTTCCATTATTAAAGACAATGACATAAGTTAGTGAAGTTGTACTAATATTGAATTGCAGTATCTACAAATATGCCGCTGAGAAAGGCATTAGGTTGCGGAGATTAGACAGTGGCTGTCACCTCGCAAGAGGACTCTCGTCGAAGAGAAGAGGCCCTCGAGACAAGTCGCCCCTTCCTGCTACATTTATGAGCAAACACAATCGTGACAAAATATGCAGACAACGCCCTCAAATTAAGTGTAATGGTTTTCACCGACGTATTCGATTTCCGTATTCTCGCCGTGCCATAGATTATAAAAATATTTTCAACAGACTGAATATTAAAATTATGAGTCCAGTTTATATACATAGTAGAAATATTAATAAAAATAATAGTTATTATCTTACACATTAGATGTTGATAACAAGTAAATAATAATTTAAACAGCCAATGTTGTTGACATTTTCTCAGTTTATAATTTTTTCGAATTACCTATATAGAAAAGTCATTAAAAGTAAATAGTTTTAGATAAACTTAATAAACTGATTAAAATACAAAATTTATAGGAAAAGTGATAGCCTTTATACGTCCCACTGTTGGGCACAGGCCTCCTCTCATTTCTAGATTGAGGGCAAGGAAGTGTGAGTAGCTCTGCCCCAATGCATGTTGGCGGACTTTATTGCCGGATGAATGTTTGTTGTGGTCAAAATATTCTTTTAACTTTCAGTTAGCAGTTTTGTCCACATTCTTATCGCAGCTGAGCATATAGTAACCAGCACTTAAAATTGCAATTAACAAATTACATTGATGCAGGCGGGCATCGAACCCGTGCTTGTACGCACTTTACGGTGCGCTAAGCCCCTGAGGTACCACGGCTCATTTAAAAATGCAACTCATAAAGTTGGGTATATGCTCAAAGATACGACTAAAGGAAGAGAATGTGTTGTGTTATAAATTATAATATGTCCCATTTACAAAAAAAAATATTTATTGATTGTTCGTATTTTCGTTAATGTTTGTGTTCAGTTTCCTAGTATTCATAAAAAATTGTTAGATCAGTCGTAAATGTAAGTACCAAAAATTATTCGTAAAATCTACTTGTATTAAAGCAATAAGAGATGCCAACATATCGGGGATACAATGGACGTGTTTACAGGAAATCAGAGTCAACGCCTTCACGCCGAGCCCGCCGCATACGCAAACATTCCCTTTATACGATAAATTTGTCAAAGTACGCAAATCCAGGGTCGTTTCAGTATCAAGCTTTTAAATCACCGATATAAAATATAGTACGTGAATGCTTAGAAATTTAAATTCACAAACATAACAACATAATACAAGTATTAACAACTTTATAACACTACTCGATTTCTAATTAAATTGAACTTAAGTAATTTTATTTTGGAAAATATCTTAGTATATCGAAACGGAGTTCACAGACAGTGAAATAAAAATAATTGACAGATCAAACTTTCCAATAAATATCAGCGTTTGCAAACTTCCACAGTCGTCGAACTTTAATTCAGTTTTAATACTTAAATAATGTTTGTAGGAATTCGTTCTCCCGTTGGGTACATGAGCTCGGCAGTATCTGCATTCAAGAGAGGTTCGTTGGCGTTATGAATACCTATGGATGTCGCTGGTATTATCTGCGTGTTCGGTAATATATTCAAATATGTATCAAGCCTCATCCGCACCATGTTGTCGTTGTTATTTTATTTCATACGCGTGACGTCGCACCGGCTTTATTTTTCTGCGATATAAGAATATCATATTGTCCTCCCAGTAAATTTTTACATCTTGAGTGAACATTTACATGTTAGTTAAGAAGCTATAGTATTTACGCAGTTCTTTAAGGCCAAAACATTTATTATTTTTGTGCGTCCTTTCAAAACTTTTATAAATTAAGCTTATATTGAGAAACTTCACTTTTAATGTCTAGTTTAGACATATTCAAAATTTTGATCGTCAAATTCAATTATGCTATTGGTAATAAGTATTGTAGTTGGTATTGGTACGAAACTAACCAAACTCTTACCTAATATGCACCTATCAACAGAGAATCCGTGCTAGTGTGTTAGTGAGTCTCAATAATTACGGGCTGTAAATCATTTCATATAAGTCCTCAGAGGCGATAAGAGATATTCTTCTTTGATTAAAGTTAGTTGCAGATAAATCAGGGATGCAGCAGCCGGTTAACATGAGGCGGACTGTTAGACTCTTAGCTCAGTGTCAAACTTATATTTTTTACAATAAATAATTACTTGAAGTCATACACATATTTGTAGCTTAGTAGCACATCAAAACAAGCTCTTGAGTAATGCGCTCGCGCACGTACTACGAGAAAAATTGCCCCGTAGAGGAGACAGCCCTGTCTTCGCTCCGGCGTGGCGTTCAAACGGATATTGATTACTTGTCTGTAAGGAATACAAATGTGTCAGGAAACTGTGTTCTAGTGCTCGTCTGGGCGCCATCCCTTGTTCTGACATCTAACATTAAACTTCATAGATGGCCTTTACACTTTGTACAACGTAGATGAAATATACGATGCGCCTTTGTTATTTATTACATCCACACAGATGCGTATCAATTTTAAAATAATATTAGACAGCTTTGGAAATACTTAGTCATTTTTTTCCTTACCTATTTGATATTATTTTTATTTATTTTATAAGACATCCAGTTATGTGTAAAAGTAATGAGGGCTAGCACAGTAAACTAGCAGGTGCACGTTAAAGAAGAAAAATTAAATAACGCAAAAAAGAGAAGTCGCGGCGGGTGGGGGCGGCGAAACCGGCGGGGTGGTTTTTTCGAGAAAAGCCAGTTTCCTTTAGTGGAAACAGATAACGATCCGCTGCCGACGACAGAATACGTAACTGCATTCGCTGAGCGTAGATCTACATACTAACGGCGCATTGGCCTGTCAAAGGTATCTAACACAACAGATTTCTTTAGTGGAACGAATGAGCTTAGCTAGTTTCCTTTTTATGTATCGGCACTTATACATCTACCCTATTAGTTTAACAAAAATATGTCAGACATGCTTTGTATGATTCCCTCTGATGTTTATATCCACAACAATACATACATATAAAAATCTTGAATATTAGTGCAACTGGTATTAATCAAACTATTTCTTAAATCTATGCGAACATTACACATTGAATAAAACTATTTATACGGATTTTATCGTGTTTAATTTATTTATTTTTAACATATTTCTAATTCCCGTCGTTTCGGTTGCTTTACAGCACCTATGGTCACGGGGGAGACTTAGATGTTTGACTTCTCAATGTCATAGTTAGCCCGGCTACCTTCAGTTTCCGAATATTAATTTTTGGTAGATGCGCGTAGATCGGACCAAAAATTTATATTCAAATACTGAAGGTAGCCGAGTTGACATTGGGACGTAAAAGATATCACTCTCCTCGTGACCATGGGTGCTGTAAAGCACCCGAAACGTCGGGAAATGAAAATAAGTTAATTAAACGCGATAAAATTTGTATAAATAGTTTTATTCAATGATATTGACGAACTTCTTACAAAATAATATTAAAAAATGTGCATATTTCATTGATATAAATAATCTTACGGTTACGCCCGACGCACATCTATTAAAATGTACACTAAACAAAGACATTGAAAGAACACCAGCATAAGATAATGCTGTATATCATTCCGTATATGTTATAAGACGCGATAGAGGCAAACTGAAAGAGGTGATGGACAGTAGTATCTTCTACAGATAGCAGCTTAAAATAATAATAAACTGCGATTGCCAACCCGCTTGCCAAGCGTGGTAACTATGGCAGATGTCCCCTATGACGCAATTTATAGGGAAAATCTATATTCAGCAGTGGACTTTTTATAGCTTTATCATCATCATCATCATCATTATCATTATTATCACACACAGCCCTTCACAAGTCCACTACTGAACATAGGCCTGCCCCAAGGTATGTCACAAAGCACGGTCCTGAGCCATCTGCATCCATCGACTTCCCGCATGTCTTACCAGGTCATCACTCCATCTAGTGGGGGGTCACCCTACACTTCGCCTACCGGTACGAGGCTGCCACTCGAGAACCTTTTATCCCCAACGGTTGTCGGTTCTTCAAGCTATATTGCGACCCATTGCCACTTCAGCTTACGAATCCGTTGGGCTATGCCGGTCACTCTGGTTCTTATGCGGATATCCTCATTTCTACGTTTATCATGCAAAAAAACCCCGAGCATACAGCCAGCAGTGAAGGACCACGTCTCAGTTCCATAGGTCATCACTGGCAACACGCACTGGTTGTATATAGTTTATAGCTGATAATGGATGAATGAATTAATTAATTAATCAGCAGTCATTACTCTACTATGTATTTTTAATCCCCGACGAAAAAGAGGGTGTTATAAGTTTGACCGCTATGTGTGTTTGTCTGCCTGTGATGAACCGATTTGGGTGCGGTTTTTTTATTTAAAATAGGTTTTCTGGCGGTGGTAACTAATTACCACCCACAGCGGTCAAACTTATAACACCCTCTTTTTCATCGGGGATTAAAAATACATAGTAGAGTAATGATAAACATATTTTATAAAAATTGGTTTAGCCGTTTAAAGATTATCAGCATTTCTTTTTCGGGGGTTTATTAAATTTCCAATTTAAGTTACGTTATAATACTTTATTTTTTTTTATTAATATCCTGCAATTAAATGTAAAAGAGTAAATTCGCCAAGTTCTTAATATAAAGAGATGTAATCATAACAAGTCATTAAAATTATGTCCACGAGCATATTTGTATGTGAGAGTGTTCACAATAGAATAAGCGATGTTGGTTTAGCTGGTATGCCGGTTCAGTACAACAATTCGACGTGCGTGAACCCCGGGCGTCGATGCTCGTGACCTGCATCTATTGCATCCACGATATGCAATATTACGTGACCGTTCCGCTTATTACATATATTACGAGTAAAATTAAATGGATTCCCTCGCAAGGATTTTATTTAATATTTTGCTAAAATTAAAGCTTGTTATATGTACGCAAATTATATGATCTTATTTTTGAAATATAGTAGTATAATTTTATTTTTGAACTATAGTACTAAGTACCAAAACTCCCAAACTAGAATTTGTTTATTATTGTACCTATTTGACAAAAAAACGACATATAATTTGAAAGGGTGTGCCACTACTGATTTAAAAATGAAATTTTAGAAAACTGAAGTTTCTGAAGTAATAACGGAGCAGGAAAGTAGAATTCGCTGCAACTATATAATGTAT
Source organism: Parnassius apollo (assembly GCA_907164705.1). Taxonomy (NCBI): domain Eukaryota; kingdom Metazoa; phylum Arthropoda; class Insecta; order Lepidoptera; family Papilionidae; genus Parnassius; species Parnassius apollo. The sequence goes on from CAJQZP010000693.1 coordinate 22,361,166, forward strand.
GCAGCACAAGTGGGTCGACTCAACGGGGAAGAGTTCTCTTAGAGAATGTCAGCGTGAAATAGCAGCATATTTCTGTTGTGTTTCGATTGGCGAGTGTAGAGAATCGGAGACCCTTTCTTCTGGTAACGTGGTATTTCATCTTAGTCCTGATGGGTGACATCGCATATGTATTTTTAATGTTAAACGTAAAATAACCCGACGAGCCACAGGCAGCAGCGAACAGCGAACTGCGATCGTAATTCAGCCTAGCTAACATGAACATTTACGTGCTGATGAATATAATGATGATGAAGAAAGGAAATAGTTCAAAAGGCGAATCGTCATACCTAATATCCTCGAAAAAAAAATCTTTTCTCCACTCACCCTCACTCATCACCCATAATATGGAAAATTAGCACTTACAATTTTAATTAACAATGATATAATGATGATATTAGGGATCAAACTGACACTGCTCTCGCGCTATGGAATTTAAGGTTTTGGTTTAACGTTTCAGTTACATAATAATTGCTGTTTGCTAAATATTAATCAGTTGCTCTATTTTCAGTTAGTTTTAGTTTCAGTCTGTTGTCAGTTTAGTTTATTTTTTAATTAAATTCAAATGAATATAGCGCTGCGCTATTTTCAATTGAATTTAATAACGGACGTAAGTGCCCGTAATATAATTCCATTATATAATATGGATACGTGGTAGAGCCATGCTGCAGTTATATTAGAAGTATAGTTATAGCACGAATGGGTCGGCTCGACCGGGGAAGAACCACGCTCTCACAGAATATCAGCGTGAAACAGTAGCTTAATGCTGCTGTGTTTCGTATGGTGAATATAGAGAACTGGAGACCCTTTTTACTGGAAACGAGGCATTCCGTCTTAGTCCTCACGGGTGACAACGCATCTGCATTCCCATCTCGGGCCACAGCAACCACTTACCATCAGGTGGACTGTGTACTCATTTGTCACCCTATCCTATAAAAAAATAGATTATGATGGAATTGTATCACATACTATTATATAGACACTATTATTATTATATTTTTATTGAACTTGCAATCACGCACAATTTTACAATATTTTCCTAATATGTATAAGACGCTATACATTAGTCGTTACTTTATAAGTAAATATACAATATTTCATTATAATGTAAGTTGAGGTTTTTTTCGTAGTTTATTTAAGTTTAAAAGTATATAAGAATCACAATGATTACTACTAGTACCTGGATTATTAATATCAGTATGCCAGAAGTGGTTTAAGACAGCAGTCCAATGACAGATTTGAACCTGCGATCTTTTATTTTCACAGTTCGTACATTTATGTAAAGTACATACAGTTTTGTTGAAAATATTTAACGAAACTCGAAATGCAAAATGCATCCGAAAAACCACAGCCATATAACAATTTCAAAAAGTGTACTGATAGCAATAATGTCGTTCATTATTTACGTACTGAAATTAAGTAATCACTTCAAATTTTGCCGAGTGGCGTTGTGTCGGGAGCTCAGCTAATGGCGGCATTACGATTCTGAACCGGTAGGCGCGCGGTAACCCGACCGACCGCTGTGAGTATGCAAAGTGAACAACGTTAAATATTGAACTGCCTTATTGTGTCTAAATGTGCCTTTAAAATCCTCGGCACTTTGAACTTATTAAAGGCAATTACTGGATAAAACAATATTTTAAATAAATTAAACATTGTTTGATTGCCGTGATAACCATGGAAGGTACACGAGAAACCCTGGTTCGAACCTTGCCAGTAGCAATGCACCAATTTAACTGCTGATTTACCACTTGCTCGGCGCAGAAGGAGTTAGGAATAAAATATTTTGAGGGCATGTGAAGTCTGCCAACACACACTGAAAAAGCCCTCCCAGAAACCTCTTAGAATGGTGAGGAAACATCTGTATAGCAGTGGGTATAGCGTATATAGGCTACTTTATTTTTAAACATTGTTAAAATCAGAATAGTTTTCATGAATAAATCGTTATAACCTATATTTTATGTTGTGGAGCCAAGCTACCATAGTGTAATGGCAGCAAAGCGATATGATCTGCTCAAACGATTTAGCGTAATACCAGCGTAAAAAATAGCATAATACTGCTGTTTCCATCTCGTTCATGCTGAGAACCTGAGACTTTTTTACTAGTAACGTGGCACTACACTTTTATTTTAGTGTTTGAAAGTAATAATTACAAAATAAAAACGAGTCCACACAAGTATTATCAAGCAATAAAGCAATGGTACGGTGAGATTTTGTGATGCAGCAATTATAACATATTATGGATTTTCCATCGCTGCAGGATTTCTAAATAAATTACTTCACCTTATTCACTTTTTACAAGTGGTAGAGCCATGCTGTAGGTATATTATAATTGTAGCATAGATGAGTCGGCTCGACTGCAGAATAGCAGCGTAAAATATCTGTTTAATTCTGCTGTGTTTCATATGGTGATGTTAGAGAATCGGAGAGCCTATTTACTGGCAACGAGGGTTTCCATCTTCGCCCTCAGGGACAAGGGATCTGCATTTTGATTTTTATGGATGTAGATTTCATAGATGTAGATGTCTATAGACCAAAGCATCCACATACCATCAGATACAATGTGTGCTCGTTTGTTACCCTTATTCTATAAAATCAAAACACTAGCCACAGCTAAGTTTAGACTACTTCCCACATTTCAGATGTATTTTTGTAATAGGGGGCCTCGTCACGCAACGTTGTCCATTCATCTTCGAAATTTTTTTTAATCATAGTTTCATCCATGTTTTTCCTCACTGTGGTAATAAATCTTCTCTTCAAATTCCAATCAACATATTATGTGGTGCCGGTGGGAAACGAACTCAGGTTACTTGCGTATCCACAACTCAAAATACACACTCAAAACTCAAAATACACACATTTAAATAAACGCTTTCATATGAATTTGTCATAATGAATTAATATATACATAAATATATAGGTTTAGGTAATATATATATAATATATATATATATATATATATAGTATGTAGGGTAGGTGGCATTTACTTGTAAGTAAGATATGTTAAAAAGGGTGTAGATGGTTAAGTAAGGTGAATAGACGTTGCACAATCGAGAGTGTTTTATTTTACAATAGGAGTAACGTCAGCTAAAGAACATATAATAACAGTGAAAGTTTTCAAATAATGTTTACAAACAAACCTTCTAAAGCTTTTCAACTACTTCGTGGACAAGAAATTCCCAAGAGTGTCACCATAAAAGTTAAAGAGTTTGATAATGACCCAATGACATGCTTTGGAATACTTTTCCTAGAATAAGATCGAAATTTGGCTTGTGTTAAGACAAGTAGAGATTCGGAAATTTATTCTTGATTACAAACTAAGAACTTTGTAAAAATCATATTTTTGCACTCAACAATTAATTCTTTCTAAGTTAGTGTCAGCTGTAACAAGTTCTAAGAAGATTTTGGTTGATTTTTTCAAACGCAACGCACTGGACAGGTGGGCATAGAGCCAACAACCAAGTAAAGATTTCGAAGAAGATCATAAAGTAATACTTCCTAGATAAAGTTTTTCTATTTCGTTATTTTCATTTATGTTCCTTTTAAATAATTGCTTAAAATATTGTACTGTATGGTAGTAAAAATAATCTGCTTTAAAAGTAATGAAACACCAATGAAATAAACCATCACGAATTAAAAATGTAAATTATATAAAGTATCATATGACATTCGACAAATTATTATATTAAAAATGCATTAAAATTAGAAAATCTGAAATGCATAACCGTCGTTCATAACAGCCTGATCTACAGACAGCACGTAAGTGACGGGGCACGTTCGCGAACGTTCCACCGGTGAACGACGCGTGCCTCTCAACACCGCCGACCACTCGAATTTGCAATGAGACTGCTCATGGCGACTGCTCACGATGAATGTTGAAATCGTGGCTACATAAAAATTGCACGAAAATATTATACGCACGTATAAAACATAAAACATTTTGAGAACATATCAGAAATAATTGCTCAAGTTAAACAGAGAATTTTCAACGGAACGTTTGTATTAACCTATAATACACATACATAATTATTAAATTTTATTTATATTAAAAATTACAAGTTTTATCGCGTTTCAGTCGTAAAAATTGCAGCAAATATTTCTTGAGATTTTCAAATTCAATGAGAGTGCGAAGCAGTACTTATGCAAGAAAAAAGAATCTGAAACACGAGTTTAGATGCTATGTTTAGTGAACAAAGCAGTTCCAGGTCCCTTTGGAATACATGCACATATGTAACTAAGCTCTTCCACAGACTGCTGCTAAACACGTTTCTACTGTACATACTCATTACCCGTCACTCCATCTAGTGAAGAGACACCCTACACTACAATTGAAAAGCTATCGCTCGAGCACCCTTCTTCCCTATCAGCTATCCGTTCTTCAAGCCTAGCTTTATCATACTTTTGGCAGTGTTGTGTAATAGTTGAGTCGTGATTTCGGTGTTATCCCTGCGGGTATAAATGAAATTATTAATTGCGATTTTAAGTGCTGATTTACAACGTTCTTGTCGGTGAAGCAATACATCGTTAGGAAACCTGCATGTGTGAGAACACCTCAGTGTTTGTGTGAAATCTTGTAGCAGTATAATATGTACTGGCATATCATAATAATCCTCCAGGTTGTCTAAATGCTTGTACTTGGAGTTTTTGGCGATATTTATTAAATGGCAAATACAAACATTAGGAAACTGATTTTCGTACAGTTTCAGACTCAGTAGAGAGACGAGCTAAGAAACTTATTGAATTTATTTGAATTATTACAATATTTATTGGAATTGAATATATCAAAATTCAATCTCAAGGACATTATTTTCCTCGTCAGCAAATCGAAATCGAGTGATCTAATATTTAACATTGATGCTGATATCGTTTCCTTTCCTAGTAGCTAGCTTGTGAAATGTAGTGTAGCTTGTAAAATCGCCCAAATTTTGTTGTAAATGGTGTACTCATCGGTAGTAAATATAGTACATAATTATAGTACCATGGTACCATACACAAGGCAAAGTTACGGATTGTACTTTTCGTTCTTCTGTATAATATGCTAAAGAGTATGTGGTGTATGGCACTGAGCTATATACCACACACATACTTTTTGAAAGCTGGTTGATTTGGGGGCAGAAAGTTATCAAGTCTGCGAGCGACTTGTAATAAATCTCGAACAGCACGTAGAAAGAACCCATTCGATATACATATTGTTGCGCGCCTAAGTTGACGTCATGTACCCGGCACTAGCGCCATCTGTGTCGGGTAACGGAGCGAGGAGAGCTTTCTAGAAAATGACATCACTACTCTTTCAACCGACAGCGCCATCTAGTATCGAAATGAAGAACTAAGCTTCTAGAAGCCCGACACTCGAACTTTCGGTGCCTAGTCGATTGGCGCGCGTATTTACTTGAATTGGATGTTTCGGTGATAATGTGTATTTAAAGGCGCTGCAAGATGCAATCGGGGAAGTATTGAATTTGGCGAGACAAGCGAAGATTCGGAGCGAAATAAAGTGAATCAGTGTGATTAGTTATTAGTGTTTTAAGTTTAATTAGTGTAAAGTGAATTAAAGTGTTAATTTTGGTAATTCTATCGGCAATTTTTATTGTCACGAACCTCAATCTCGTAACAATATCTTAAGTGTGTACCTGCGGCTACTTTGCGGTACTTTCGAAGTTGCTTCTCCGAGAAAACGATATATCTGTTTTATTTTATATTATATATATATATATATATATATATATATATATATATATTTCATTTCATTCATTATTTTATATTATATATATATATATATATATATTATATAAAAAAAAAATGTCTCTAAAAGCAAACGAAATGAAATATATATATATATATATATATATTTCATTTCGTTTCACTGCTTTGTCTCCAGCCCAGACGTAAGAAAGCCGGTCTCTTAGAGACATTTTTTTTAATTCCAAAATTTAATTTCCCAATCTAGAGGGACTATAGATCACATTCTATTTTTTCTAGAGACCATATTTCATCTAGAGAACACAGGACGCACGGTGGATTTCTATATTTTCGTTGTAAATATGATAATTTCATTATTCAGATGAAGCGTTACGCAACATCTTTTGCCCATAGCAAAAGTTTGGAACGATTTGCTCGCAACCATTCCATCCAAATAGAATGTTTTTTTTTATAAACCAGTGTAATTTATAATCCACTTCTGTACTACCAATTACCATCAGGTGGGATTAAAGTCAAACAAAATTTTTATAATTTGTTAAAAAAATGTGTTTTTCCTCAAAATATCCAAGCTTTATTTTTTAATAAATCCTACGCCAACAACGCAAAATACGATCAGGATACATCGCGAGTTGAGCGCCGAATAGACGGGTAACTTTATAGTGCTATATTCATGCAAAAATATTTTTCGATAAACTTATAAAAAGCGTACGCCGGCATGTCACAGCAAAATAGCAACGCGCAGCTTCCCTCGCCATGCGGCATTGTACCCGAAATGACACGTGAAAGGCGTTAAGAGTGTCGTGCTTCGACTTCACAAAAGGCTTACAGATGCGCGCACCAGAAGATTTTAATGAGGCAACGACTCTGTGTGATTTTATCGCGTATGCCTTAATGAGAAATAACCAAGCGCATCCTCTTTGACTTCACTCGTTCGCAGTTGCTATCAAAAATGCTACAAGTGACGTCGGAGCTAGGCTGGCATGAAGCACTCTTATAACGAAACTAGTGCGTACATATATCTATATTTTAATTATTTTCTTCTTTTTCATTATTTTTAATTGAATTTAAAAATAAGAAATACAAACCTTGCATTGATTATGAAGCATTTGAATTTTTTTCTTCTTTATTAAAACGTTACCCCTACACTAGGATTTTCTCATGTATTAAGCGGGGCAGCTTACAAATACAAGTACAAACATCCAGACCCGGAACAACTAATTTTTATCTATGGTAACCGCTGTTAACTATGACATTTGGACGTTGAACATCTCAGTCCCCCCGTGACCATGGGTGCTGTAAAGCGCTCGAAACGTCGGGTATTTATAGTTAAATATACGCGATAAAATCCGTAAAAACTAGTATTATTTCAATGTGTAGTGTTCGCGTAAATATAAGAAATAATTAGATATAATGGCTGCGGTTTTACAAAAGCAATGAAACAAATTAGGCGACAAGAAAGTTACGGAAGCGAAGTATACTAGCCAATTCTCATCAATGCAAATCACGTTGTAGACTCGTCAACCCAATTACCAAGAAGTGAATTTAAATAAAGATAAGTATCGCCCTCGAGGAGACAATGCTAATAGCAGGTGGAGGCGTGATAATAGGCCCCGACTGGGGTTCGCGCTCACCGCGGTAGGTGCCTTAATTAGATCTCTCGACTTACGCGCCCGTGAGCCTCAAAACACTTGTTCAATTAGTGATCAGTCTTAAGAAACTGTATTATGCAAACGGTGATTCGCTTAAGCGCATGTTATTTGGTTAGGAAAGTCTTTGTTAATTTGTTTCTGTTCTGCTTTATTTTTATTGCTTACATTGCATTATGATAAAAATATTAAACTCTTTAAATGCGGCTCTTATATGTAGCATTATAAGCACATTCAACAATAATCCTGATTGCATCATTTGTAAAAACGAGCAAGTTGCTACAATTTACGACGCCAACTCGGCACGGCAATTTCACGCAATGAAAACATTATTGGGTGGTCACGTAAACGTGGCGTGGGGGAAATCTTTCCAAGCGCTGTACTTTTTCTGGCATAGACACGTACTTATAAGTGAATGAATTGAATAATGTGAAGATAGGCTTTGCAAAAATAATTTATAAGCCAGTTCTTTTATAGGGATAAGAAACTCTTAAAAAACTACAAGCAATCGCATTCGTAACGATCATCATCCCTAACCTTTCAAATTCTAAACTCGACATAGCATGCTTCTTCAAGTACATATACTGGGAAAACTTGTTGAAGAAATGAAATTTTGCGTACAAGGAGCATGTATTTATTAAAAAAAACAACCGATATCATATCTATATTGAACACACATATTTGATTGTATTTCTTTCAAACAACGCAGGATATTGAATAGGCGTTCAAACGATTGTTGTAAGTTAGGGTGATTGTATGTAAGGCGGGCGGTGCGGCGGTGTGAGGGCGGGGAAAGCTGTCAACATCTGCTTCCGCACTACCGACTAACTGACCGCGACGCCCTATGCCTATCACGATCACTTATAACTTCCCTACATCTCAAAAATGTCTTAATATTTTATAAAAGTATAACAGCAAAATTAAAAACAAACTAATATGACCACATATCAATTTTTGTGTAAACTATTGAACTAGGTATAGAATATTTTCAATTATTAAATTATTAGTTTTTTTTAATAAAAATTTTACAAAATTTATCTTTTAAATTCAATATTTACCTTATTTGACGTCTCTTAGTATTTGCCATTCACAAAAACAATGATGCTAGTAGTTATAAAACAAATATTATGTATTACATCCTCAATCCGTCGACTGAAAGATAATATGATACTTTATTTCTATTTTCCGTATTCACTCAGGGTTTATGTTTCTCGAATAGTCACGTTCGGTCCCCGCGAAGGGTAAAGCATACAAATAAGTGAAAGTCCGAACCGTCCAAAACCCGACGCCATGTTCTTTATCTAAGGATATCTTAAAAGAATTTGATCACATATAAGAATATTACAAGAAACATCTGTGACAAGGGACGAATAAACTTAAATGTTTGGCTTTATTGCCGTGTTTTGATAAAGCAAAGTACTGCTAAAATACTCTCGCTACCTTGTAGCAAACTTTGTAACTTAGGTACTAATCTCGCTAATATTATAAATGAGAAAGTTTATATGTTTGTCATTTGTTCATTCAATTACGATAAAAAGATTTAGTAAAACCGTAGGAATAAAGTTTTATTACTAATGTATACAGAATATACAAAGAAAACTTGTTATAATTGTGATTCAATGTTAATTTATAAATATACCTAGACTGAACATAGACCAGTTCCAGATTGCAAATTAAAATGTATGAAATTTAAAAAAAATTAAAATGTATGTAATTTATACTATATGTAGACATATGAGAGAGTATATCTCCAATAAAGATCAACTTGAGCAAGCTGTTTAGCCATAAAAGCTAACAAACTTACAGTACCATATAATAAATTGGAATTCAACGGCAAGCGAATCCATCATCATACATACATTATTTTTAACAGAAAATATTTAGTACAAATCATTCAATATTTTGTTGCAAATCGTATCGTCTGCCGCCTTTGTTAGACAAAATTCAGTAACATCAATAAATAATTAATTATTTTTGGTCATAAAATAATCGTCAGATGGAAAATATTTGTAAATGTATGTATTAGAAAAGTGATTTTAACGTAAATTTTGATTTATTTTTATTATATAAAAGCAAAGTTTTAGGTACAGTAATGCAGTAACAATTGTTTATATTTAAGTGAATACTACATTGAACAGAACCAATTTTACAGATTTCGTTATGTTTAACTTAATTTTATACTTAACCCACGAAATTTTGGATGATTTTTTCGAGATGCCGCAGCCATGGTTACTGGATGCTAAGTTTACTTCATTTTGAACTCATGCAGTGGTATAGTTGAGTAACTATTTAAATTTTATTATTGTCAGAATCCGTAAAAATTAAAAAACCAACTTTCCTATGTAAATATGAATGTTGTTTTATCATCTTGTGAAGCATCCTTTGTAGCAATCGGTGTTCTATCTGAAAGATTTGTGATATATCAAATCTTATATAATGGTCGAGACTTGAAGATGGACACAGACTGCAGACTTCACTGAACGTTCGTATTTTACGTCAGAAATATGTTCATTTACTTGAGTTTTTATCTTTTTTTTTTGCCTGATATAAGAGAAACTACATTCACAATTAAGTTTGTACAATAAAAAAACTGTCTTGTCAATGTACTTGGCGGATGGTACACAATTACTAATCTTTGATGGCTTGTTGAATACCTTAATGCAAGCTCGTTTTAAAATATTGTCAGTCTTGTCCGTGAATCATCATCTGACATATGATAGTACAATGGGCAGACGGTCAACTGTTTCTTGTATCATTTGATCACTGTAAAATACTCGTAGGTGTGAAGTCAACGAATTTTCCAAACTAGCGAAGCTTAATGGTTGGTATTAAGATAGAATGTTTAAATATCTGATAGTACAGTCACTCTTCAGAGTCATAGAAAGTTTACCGCCGTCATATACGGACGCTGAATCGCTTCCACCTGCAATGTCTGCGCAAAATTCTCAATATCCGTTGGTCTGATCGCATTCGAAATACGGAAGTGCTGCGTAGAGCCCATACCTTCGGGATTGAGGCCTACTTTATGCGGCGACAACTCCGTTGGTGTGGACACTTATCGCGAATGTCAGACCAGCGTACGGCAAAGTGCATCTTTTTCTCTGAACTTGAGAAGGACTAGCGTAAGCATGCCGGACAACTCCTCAGGTACAGAGATGTACTTAAGTAGAAGTGAAGAAGTGCGACATTGAGCCTTTAGAGTGAAAGCCATGGTCAAAATGTTTGAGGAGAATCGCTGCTCTGAATTGGATGCCCGACGTGATGAACTCAAAGTACGCCCAGCTTGTGCGATTAACTATAATTTCTGTAATGGTGTGCTCACCTGCCTGCATTGCGCCCGCACATTTGTAAATAAGATCGGCTACGTTAATCATGCACGAGCACACCAACGGCAGGATCGGAGTTGAAGAGGTCGCCGTGGCCCAAATCAGCCGAGGATTATAATACAGTCATTCCATTCAATATAGATCGGACGAAAATAATTGAAAGAAGCTGAAGTTGACGTGCACTATTAACTCGAGAAAAACACCTCAGTCCTCCCATGATCATAGGTTTTGTAAAGCAATAAAAACGACGGGAACTAAAAATAAGTTGAAACTAAATTCCGTAAATTAATTTTACGCAATAAATTATGATGGCATACTGTAAAGCGAACATTGGACAATCTAATCCTGTAGGTCTCAAGAAAATTTTCACAAATTGACGAAATTATCTTCTTGAATTGATCAGTACCTTGCACCTATGATGAACGGGGCCTAAGTTTAAAAACGTAATTTTCTTAAAAATAACTATTTGCCCCTTGCTACCTTTTAGATTCTAGCTACAACATTCGAATGTTTTCAATAGGGATTCGGGGAACTATTAGTGAAATTGTCGGCCTTAATTAGAAATATTAGAATTAATATATCAGAAGCAAAACAGAGCTCTTTACTTAACGAGTTTTACTAATAGGAACACACACACGGCACTAATAGGAATTTCATTTAGCATTAAAACATAAGACAATTTCTTACTAAGGATTTTATAGTGTATAAGGATTTAGCTGTAGCATATAAAGATACATTATAAAATATTTTAACTAATGCAAGGAAAGAAATGAGTACATCTTTCGTTATCATCATCCATCATTACTACCTTATACATATCCACTGCTATGGTTTTGACCTATGTTTATAATCCACCCCCAAGGAATGCCATAAAACACGGTCCCGAGCTATGTGCATCCATCGAATGCCTGCATCTCTAACCAAATCGTCACTACATCTAGTGGGGGGCTACCACAAACTTCGCTTAACGGTACTGGGTTGCTATTTAAGAACCTTTGTTTTCCAACGGCTGTTGGTTCTTCGAGATATATGGCCGACCCATTGCCACTTCAGCTAACTGATCTATTGGGCTATGTTGTTTACTCTGGGTCTACTGTGGATACTCTCATTGTGAAGTCTATCAAGCAGAGAAACCCATGTTATGACCCTCTCCATAGCTCGCTAAGCGACCTTGAGCTTCCTCACGCGGGCAGTAGGTTAGGTACTGGTAACACGCCCTGATTCTACACTCTTCTTTTCAAATTTTGAGGAATATGTGATAAGAAAATGATTATTCGGATTGGTCCGATTACTGTTCCATCGGATTATGAGAGTGAGGGAATAGTGAGTGCACCCGTGCTTGCGCATATACTTGCGCACTATTATAATCCTGTCCTGCGCCGATGGCTAGTCTTCGTTGAGACTGGACGCCGTGATTAAAATTCAATCTCAAGGATATTATTTTCCTCGTCAGCAAATCGAAGCCGAGTGATCTAATATTTACCGTTGATGCTGATATCGTTTCCTTTCCTAGTACCTAGAAAACGTCTTCTAATGCTGCGGTGAAGAGTTTTGAGTTATAACGACATCCAGTTTTACAACTCTTTGTGTAATTGGATAGGTTTCGCACTCTGGTTCTTTTCTCCAAAAGCCATCGTAAGAGTACTGTTCAAGTACTTTAACACCTCAATATGTTGACATTCATCTTCCACCGCTGAGGGGATTGTAGAATCGTCCAAATTTTGATGTAAAAGGTGTACTCATCCGTATTAAATATAGTACATAATTATAGTACCATGGTATATATTCGCAAGGCAAAGATACGGATTGTACTTTTCCTTCTTCTGAATAATATGCTAAAGAGTATGTGGTGTATGGAACTGAGCCATACACCACACACATACTTTTTGGAAGCCGTTTGGTTTTGGGGGCTGAAAGTTATCAAGTCTGCGAGTGACACGATTGGTAATAAATCTCGAAAACAGCGCGTTGAAACAACATACCACTGCACTTCTGAAGGCCACCATGGAGTAATTTAACAGCTTATGAAGGTCTTTAAGTCACCATTTTCTATTTACTTTTAAAAGCGCCGCTGTAATTCCATCCTTTTCCTAGATCTTGCCGTTATAAGGCGGTGAATAATCATTTTTATCTCGCTCAAGATACCATCGGAATAGTGTCGGATGAGTTCTCCGTAGAACTTCTCACTCATCCTTCATACTCAGGTTTCACGGAAATGACACTGCCAATAACCAAGTAGTAGGATTCCTTCTTTGCCGAAGAGTCCATCAGGATACTTCCTTTTCGCATATTTCTGCTTGCTAGCAGCTAAGTAGCTGCTTGCAGCTATATAACAGTACTTGCACTATTGTACTTTGGTTTGAAAAGTATCAGGGGCATATATTAGGGTCGGCCAGTATAATTACGGTCTGTGAGGTATCCAGTCTAAGTTCCCAAGGGTGACAATGCATCTGTCAGCTGCAGATTTTCATAGTAGTGTGCTGGCGGAAATCTGTCTGTTCAATTATCATATCTGTTGAATATTGCAGTTTCACTTCCCGTCTCACAGCCGTGAGATTAAGAGTGTGGTCAGCGAGTTTTTGGGTTCTTCTGCAACAGTGTTCGTATCAAGCTAAACGTTTTTGGGGCTTTTTCATTACAGCCCCAGGGGGTGAAGCGTAAACTCCATTACTTGACCTCTTCAACTTAGTATTCATTGTGCCTCTCACCATTCAGTGATTGCTACCAGTTTTCCCTCTCGCAATCACTGAGACGTCACTGAAACAGTAATCAAAATGAAGTCAATCTCATTTTGTGTCAAACCGACGAGGCGCATAGGTCCCCACTCTGCGGGACCGCTTCTTAAGGGAAGAAATTTTCTTTAATATTTGCAAATAATTGTATAAACTAATATCAACTGTTTCTATTCAAAGAATGGTATTTATTTCTTCAATACTAAATGCGACCATTGTTTTAACTGACGATACAAAGGAAACATAAAGGTTTTTATAAGAAGGTAAATGCTTTCGTGTCTAATTTCTTTAACAGCGCGTAAAAAATTGGATTTTGGACTTGAACTACTCCCGTAGCGGGGGTGATTTTCCATTATTGCTACTTTTGATATTGCTTCCCGTCACCGGTTTGACGTATGGCTTAATTCCGATAAAGCATGATATGTCTCAAACAATAAGATATTTCTGTCACTTTCCTAAATACACATTCTTAATTTCTAAAAAATACAGGTTTCCTCACGATGATTTCCTCCACAACCAAGTGTATAGGTAAATCGACGCTCAAAATTTCCATTAAGAATTTGATTGATTTTGTCTAGCAGTTTTGGTACTCGGTTTACTGGAGTATTACGCAATTTTATATTGAGTGCTTTCGAGCTGATTTGCCACGGCCCCGTTTAAATAGTCTTATTTTAACATAATACAATTCGATTAGTTCTCACGAGTTAATAAAGCTGTAGAGTACTATTTATCAACAAGCCGTCACATCAGTGTAATGATAACGACGTAGGTACCCGTGAAGCCACAATCAATTTGGCGGCTCGGACGGCTGTCAATTTGCGGCGGGTCGGATCGCGCTCCTGATGACTTCCGAGTGACCGACTCCGATTTGCATAAGGGCCCACCCAGCTTGATTATCCGCTTATTTCCAAATTAATGTATTGTAACTTAGTTTCGAATATTAAGTCGGAGCAATTTTGGAAACTATAATTTGAATTATTGTTGCGTAAAAATCGATCAGAGATATTTAATAACAGGCAAATTTCATCCATTTATTTTAAAATATTCATTTTTAAACTAATTTCTCTTTTAATTAATTATCATGGTTTTCACAGCGAGTATTAACTAAAATAATTAGAAGTTATTAACTGCGCTGGACTTAATACTGTAATATCCCACGTTTTCAATATGATACAATCATGCAAACAATCTCAATTAATGAAAAATTGAAAACGAGACAATTTTTGTTTTATAGAAATATTGACACTGGGGTTCGAAAGAAGATAGTTATGGGCAATCTGGCTACTGTATTAGTGATACGGTTGCCAGATAACAAATCGGTCGGTTTGGTGTCAAAGTTTGAGTTGAGTCATGAAGATTTATAGTTCATTAGAACCAATAGAAAAGCTGTCGTTTAGTGCGAAATCTAAAAAATATCTTCTGTGTTGGAGTAATAAAATCGGTTATAATAGAATGCATTTTGCAAGAGTTCAACTCTAAACGCTATGCGTTAAAATACCACATACTAATCACTCAAACAAACTAGTACGCATAGTTGCGCCTCACAATGCAGAATTCAGACATTTTATTTCTTCTGAATGAATACATATAATTGACTGCACGTATAAGAATTATAAAAAAATATTCATAAATCAATTTAACCGCTATGTTTTTCTACTAACTTGTATTATCGTCTAGGATTAGACTGTTACCCAGGCACCCTTTTCAGCTCGTAATAAATTATGAACGTGACGTGGTAGTTCGTGGGACAAACGGTAGCCTTTAAATTGTATATTACGCGAGCAAATCTAGTTCTATCCTCAACAGAACTAATAAAACTGTTAATTGCTATTTTACGTGCTAATTTTCATGTGCTCGGGATTGAAGGAAAACATAGTGAAAAAGCTTATGTGTTATTAATGTTCTATTTATTATAAATATTCCGAAGATATGAATTAGGCCAATATATTTAGGTAGCTCGGCGGAACCTTTCCTGCTACATAATTCCAAGAACCTTTCCTGTTACTTAAATCCTTTTGGATTTATGTAGCGGGAAAGGTTCCGCCGAGTTAGTATACTAAGAAGTATGCTGAGAGAAGGCATATGACTGCGGGTATATATAGGTTTGTTATTTTTTTAATTAGACAGCAACTAAATAAACCCAAAACAAAAACTACTATCAAGAAAACGAAGAGGACAAACACGAACATTAAGTTGAAAATTACTGATAAATACCGAAAAAATAATTTAGACATGAATACTGTAGACCTTCTTACTGGACATGAAGCATTCCATCTTAGTCCATAGGAATGACAGCGCATCTGCATTTTGAATCTTAATCAAGGGTTAATGTGTATGGGCCACAGTATCCTGTTACCATCGGGTGGATTGTGTGCCTTTTTATCACCCATATTCTTAAAAAAAGACAAACAAAGTACCAGTAAAAACATAGTCAATAAAAAACCGAACACCCATCCTAACTTAAGTCAATAAAAGGAAATAATATTTTAGTGTATTTAATCGTTTTTGCATAACGACGGTAAATATTCTGTTATTATTTGTCTGGCCATTTAACACATAAGTCATAAAAACTATTGCCGACTTAAAATTAAAGCTCGATAAATTTACATTAAGTTTAATTTATAGACTATAGTAAAGTATAATATTTTTGATAACGATTTTAAATTATATAAGAATCTCACCATCTTGTAACAATAATGTTTAAATTTGTTTTTTAGCTTCTAAATTGTATCAAGAAAAGCAAAAAAGAAACACTTTAAGATCATGTATTCAGTTAAGGAACATAAAGCAACACGAAACATATTTGTAGTCAGGCGGGCCAACATCTTGCGACCGGTGACAAAGGGATTACACCCTCCTCCGGATCTCCCTCGAATGCTACTGTCTGCGGTTTCTTAATTAACCCCTAAATACCTCGTATGCGCCACACTGCCTCGTGCGGTATGTAAGATTATTGCCAACCTTACCCCGCTTAATTTTAATGTACGCTATTATTGAAACAAATAGAACGTTTCGTCTCGTCGAGCTCATTAGCCTTATTGCATGTTTGTTCATACTCATCGCGTCACTTTCTGGTTTATTAAGTGTCTACGTTTCATATCTTAATTTAATTGGCGAATGGCGATAGACACAAACAAAATGCTCTATATCCCTAGACTTTCTGACATAAATGATGGATGCGGTCAACTTTGTTTTCCTTAATTCTACTAAGTGTTTGGTTACTCACATCTTGCTATTAGGTGCTATTCGTATGTTTGTTTCTAAATATATAGTGATATTATTTTATGCATAATTTAATTACCATTATACATAACAACAATAATAAATCTTTTATTTCTCATTATATTTGCTTATATTTTAAATATGCACATCTTTTTTTTTTTTCATCATTATAATAACTACGAAATTTATTAATTTTTGAAAGTGTATCGGATTTTAAATAGTTAATTCCGAGTTTAATGTCAGTAGTGTCAATGACCTGACACAGGAATTAATCAATAACCATATTTGTAGACTAAGAAAAGCACGGTTTAAAGGGTGCGTTATGGTTGGTAATGCACGATTTACATCAGTTGAGTTAGGAGCAGCGGTGTAGAAAATGGAGCATCGTGCTCAGAACTAATACGATCAGGTGAGCAAACACGTAACGTGGAGCTTTCATCTTCAGTTGGGTATCTGTTAGTAATGTGCTGCTTCACACACACAGCTGTAGGCGAACGTAAACAGTAGAATAATACGCACTGGTGTGCATATTTTATCGATTTTAAACTATCTATTAAAGAAAGAATGTGTGTACATAAAATAAATTTAAAAAAAAGAAGTAAAATAAAAATTTATCATATGTGTGTAAAGAAACATGTGTCTTTGCGTTAAAATATGAAGTCAAGTACTAAAATGCTTTTAATTACATACTCAAAATAATAAAATAATTATTTCACATCAATAAAATATCCTTTTAAATTTAGAACAAACTATCGGCCAACTTTCATTACAGTCGCGGATATACTTTGATACGTAAACACACGGGGGCGGGCTAACATTTCGCAATGCAAGTTTATTCTCCAAACAACGCGGTGTGCGCGAACCCTCGCCAAGTAGATCGTCGCATCTCCCTTCCGACTGGCTCCGTTCGCTGAATGGCAAAATGTTTACCAAGTCAAACGGACAACTCAGCTTTCGAAGCTCCTAGCACTAACCTTTACTACAACATAACAACGCTACGACCTTATTGAGTTTTTTGTCAAGCCTTAATACTTTGCAACTCACTGACGCACCTTTTATTGCTTACGTTGACACGTACGGGCAGAGGATACAAAGGGAACCAATTTGGCAAGTCGAAGACAAACGTATTTAAAATGGGCAAAGTGGAACAGCAGTCATCTATCTTAGAGCTTGATAAACGACGACATTATTCCTTATCGCCCACTCAATTTGTTTAAAAGCGTTCTGCTTTGATAATTTGAAAATTACAAATCGTATCCCATGACACAAAAATGTTCTTATAACAGCGAAATCTCGCCAGCTACTAGATAAGATGAAGGCGAAAAAAATTGCCTCGATTTATCTAAATTTAATATCTTTTATATTCCTCTTTGTCACAGGCGTAAAATTTATATTGTAATATGTAAGCTGTTGATAATATCGACATTCTGAAAATATTTTTCTCTTTTCCAGTCATGGAAGAGCCCGAATTCACTGATGTTATACAAAACGTGACAGTGCCCGCCGGTAGGAGCGTGCGTCTTGCCTGCTCCGTTAAAAATCTTGGATCTTACAAGGTGATCTAACATTTTGCATTTATTTTTATTGATAATTTAAGTTTATCCCATTTATATTATTTTATTTCTTACTTTGTATTTGTGTAAACCTGCAAAGGGAGAGAAACTAAACAGCATTTATGGTTGAATTGTGAATTTTGTTAATTTATTAGAAGGAATGTGACTATATACTCGTATTTTTCATTTATTTTATTTAATAAAAGAAGGACTAAGTGACCGTCTATAATGTACAGGACGTGTCAGATTTTCAAATATTACAGACCACATAGCTCAACAGAATACTAGTAAAACAACCAACAAGACTTTTTATACGACTACGTATGGAACACTGACGGCTCCTTCGGGCAGTGGCTTAGCACTGAGTTGCGGTGCCGGGGGCCGAGTATTCTAATCCCGCATGGCACAAATATTTTTATGTTCTACAAATAATTGTTCGGTGTCTGGATGTCCGTGTCCGTCTTTGTGTAATTTATGTATATAACCTGCCTTCACGATACAGGAGAAAATGCTAGTGTGGTGTTAATATTTTTTAAAGAAAAAGATCAGGTCAGATTTAATAAGTGAAGTTTATAAAGTTACTGCCTATAATATACGTCTCATTACTGGTCAAGGTCTGTCTTTTGTGAGTAGATATCGAAACATTGGTGAGTTTGCAACAAGCCCCAATGCGTATTGGAGGCCTTTACATGCAGATTTCCAAAGTTGTTTTTTTTTGTACAAGCAAATAGTAAATCAGTATGCATCAATGAAATAAAAATTATAATGTGAAAGAAGATTCAAAGAGATTTATTTATACACTAAAATGTATGAATACAATTGAGATCGCCTATATAGTAACTCAGATTTCGTAATTTTTAATTTTTTTACATAGGTAAACCAATCATATATATGATTGGTTTGTGTGTGTGTGTGTGTGTGTGTGTGTGTGTGTGTGTGTGTGTGTGTGTGTGTGTGTGTGTGTATGTATGTACGTGTGAGAGTGTGTGTAAAAAGATCTTCTTATTTATGTAATTGCTTAACTCAAAATGTATTTGATCGATCAACGTGAAAATTGGTATATATATGTATTTTTCAATGGAAAATGATATTATTTATAAACTAAAAAAAGAAATTGAATAAATTTTTTAGCTTTGCTATCAAGTGCGGCAATTAGTAAATAAAATTGCATGCGTAAAGTTAAAAACAACGTTGCTGAACACAGCTCATGATTTTAACTGGCAGGACTACGTCTGCCAGCTCCAGCTAGTATATATAAGTATGTACTGATATGAGCTATTCAAGCTCAACCCCAAGATATGAAGCAATAGTGATAACATGTGAGTAATACTGAAAGAAATCATGAAATACGAAGCATTTTATCATTTGATTTAGAACGCGCCGTCGTAATAAAGTGTCCAATGGAAGCAGATATGATTTACAACCCGTACGCTGAGTTAGCACCTCGCTTTGGCTGTCGAGAAGACTTAAAAACTTAAACGCTTCAAATATTCTTGTGAATGTTCTTATTTGCCTTACGATATGATTACCTTGTGTAATTAATTAAAACTACTTTTACGGATTTCATCGCGTTTATTTTTAATTGATCCAGCACCCGAAACGTCGGGAATTAAAAATCAATTAAAATTAAACGCGATAAAATCCGTAAAAGTAGTTTTAATCATCGTGTAGTGTTCGCGTAAATATAAGAAATCATTACCTTTTGTAATGTCATATTTATATCCACTATGATATAATTATATTTTTCGCACGGTGGCGGCTTAAAGAATCCACCATAACATTTCCATTTTGATGGCCTCAGAAGACCATATATTGTAAACCAGATATAAAATATTCAGATCGGCGACGGGAGGCAGTAACACAGGTGCGAGGCATCTGATACTGCGATCGACAGTCCGTCTGGCAATTGTCTCTGGTGTTGTTCTGGGAAATCCTTCCATCTTCATCTTCATTCTTCCATCATCATTACAGTCCTTCACAAGTCCACTGTATATAATAATAATAAGTGAGAACTGACATAAAAAGTGTAATGGCTTGCTATTTGTCCCCCCCCCCCGCAAATCTTTCTGAATTGTGCTTCTCCCATCTTAAGTTAGGTTAGCCATACTTTACACCTATCTGCGACCAATGCACACATGAACAATCTGTGAGATTTTTATGATAAAAATTTTAAGTCGACGGATGCTGGTTGCTCGTTTCTGTGGTTTGTTGTGTTGGTAGTTCATAATCTTACTATTGTATAATTTATTTATTTATATATAAACATTCATACATAATTTTATAGATCAATTCAGATTCAACCCTAGCATATTCCTTAAAGACCGCATTTCTACAGCATTTATTCTACTTTCGTGCTTCTTCTGCCACACCCAGCTTTCACTACCGTACATTAAAGTAGGGACTAACACAGCATTATGAATTACCATACGTGCCTTTTTTGACACATTCTGGTTCTTCACAATAGAGTGTAGTGCCCCATTCACTCTATTCCCTGCATTTACTCGTCGTTCTATATCCCTATCATATCTACCATCCCTGCTAAATACACATCCCAAATACACAAACTCATCCACTTGCTCAATTAACTCTCTTTCTATTCTTATTTCACACACCGTTTTGCTTTCTTCTCTTTCAAAAACCATCACTTTCGTCTTACTTGCGTTCATTTTCATTCCCCTTCTTTTAATTCCCAGTTCATTAATGTAACCATCATTTGCAACTCAGCCGCCGATGACGCAAATATGACTTGATCATCGGCGTACAAAAGGCATTTGACGGTTAACTCGCCCATTCTTAACCCACATTCTTCATCTTTCAAAGTTTGCAAACACCTGTCCATAAATAGGTCGAACAGCCAAGGGGAAGCTACACAGTCCTGTCTGACACCTTTTTGGATGCCAAACCAGTCCGAGTAGACCCCATTGATCCTGACATAAGCACTAGAGTCCCTATAAAGAGACCTTAATGCCTGTATCAAACCAGCGCTCAACTCATATGAGTTCAGTGTTTACCATAACACATTCCTGTCCACTCTGTCATAAGCCTTTTCCAAGTCCATGAACGCACAAAAAACTTTCTAGTTTTTGGCCAAAAATTTCTCCGCAATCATGCGCATGGAAAAGACTTGATCTGTACACCCCATTTCCTTTCTAAAACCCGCTTGCACATCCCAAATTTTTCCATCAGTTTCTTTCATAACTCTTTCAATTAACACCTTAGCATACAGTTTACCCACAATACTAAGCAAGCTGATACCACGGTAGTTTTTGCAGTCCTGCTGTGACCCTTTTCCTTTATATATTGGTACTTTAACTGCTTTACACCAGTCATCCGGTACCCGTTTTAATTCCCAACATAAATTAAATAAGGTGTACAGCAGGCCTGCCACCACTCCCTCTCCAGTCCTTAGCATTTCGAGTGATACTCAATCATATCCAGCTGCCTTACCTACTTTCATGCTTTTCATTGCTTTCATTATCTCATCTACACTTATCTCCATACCCCTTTCCACTTCTTTCGGAATTTCTAGTTCATTTAATTTAGACGACTCTTCACTCATAAACACGCTTTCAAAGTATTCCTTCCATCTCTTTAAATTCGAAACTTCATCATTCAGAATACATTCATTCTCGTCTCTTATAGCATTCATTATAGGCTGTTTTATATTTCCCCTGGCAGTTCTTATGAGTTTCCAGAAGATTTTTATGGTAGCCTGGAAATTATTAGATATCCTTCTTACATTCTTTCTTTCTTTCTTTCTTTTTCCTTTCAACAACTTCTTTTACTCTCTTATTTAGACGTATAAATTCTGCCTTTTTTCTTTCAATCTCATCATTCATACCAGAAGAATTACCAGCTGTGGTTGCTAGTAAATCTAACCATGCTTTCTTCTTTGAATCAACTTCCACCCGTACCTCATCATCCCACCAAAACATATTTACTGATTTACTTGTTGTGCTTCTACTTTATGAAAGAGATTAAAAATTAGTTAAATAGCTTATCATCTCTACCTACATCTATACGTGTTTACCAATTTAAAACTTCTTATAATGTCACAATATGATAACATACTATGCAAACCTGGCGACTTTGCAATTTTTGGAAAGTCTTAAAAGTATGGGATCAATTTTCTAACATAAAATGTACTCTCAGACTGGGCCTCAATGTTGTAAGTGACACTATATTCTTCATAGATTTTGTATTTATTAGTGATTTAAATGAATACTAACATTAATAGACAAAATACTCAAAAGTAGAAAATGGCAAAAATAACCTCACTTTGTGGCAACTTTGCCATCGGGTTTTATAATGAAAATATTCACTTCAAGGTTGAAGGTAAGTTTACCCTATAATATATATTACAATACAAACACTTAGAGTTACGATTTTTTCCTTTAATTACGCTGAAAATAACCATATTTAAGCTTGTGGCAAAATTACCGTCCCATTTTTCAATTTTTACACAGAATACCGGCGTGAAGTGGAAGCTCTGCTTCCGCGTTTCGTCTGGTGAGTGCAGGTGGCCGGAGACCCAAATCCCCCCCCCCCACAACACGGTACTGGAATTAAATGTTAAACTACCCCAGGAGGGTACCAGCACCCGTGGATAATCCCTCGCTGAGCACCCACGACCAAGTTACTCCACTGCTGAGCGTGGGTGCTCAGGCTGCCTTGCGTATTCTCTAAAAATTCCGCTCAAGACTACAACTGCTCGAGTAAACGGAGCAACAAGACCGACCCCTGCCACGCTATCCGTGAATTTCTGCAATATCAGGGGACTTCACTCTAACCTAAACGCCGTCCACTACCATCTCGAGACGGCTAGGCCGGCTCCGCTCTTACTGGCCGAGACGTAGGAGTCCACTTCAGCTGATGCTTCGTATCTCTCCTACCTGGGGTACAAACTAGAACACTCCTTTGTGCCTCGAGCTGGCGTTTGCGTTTACGTCAGAGAGGACATCTGTTCTCGATGCCTCGGCAGAATTGAAGGATCGGACCTGTCCATCCTTTAGTTACGCGTAGACAGCGACGACCATCCGTGCGTCTACGTGTGCCTCTATAGGTCCCACAGCGGTAATGCCGATACATACCGACTTTCGACCACGTCCAAATGGTTACAGATTCGTTGCTACAGCAGATCCCCTCCACAGAGATCGTGATCCTCGGCGACTTTAACGCCCATCACGCCGAATGGCTTGGTTCACGTTTGACCGATCACGCGGGGAGATCTGTTCATGATTTTGCCTTGGCATATGGTCTGACACAACTGGTTACTTCGCCTACGTGGATTCCAGATGTGGAGGATCATGTACCTTCCCTGTTGGACCTTTTGCTGACCTCTCACGCAGACGGATATCAGATTTCCGTCGACGCCCCTTTAAGCTCCTCGGACAATTGTCTTATCCGGAGTGTGGTGCTACTCACGCTGAAATCGCAGTTGCATCCTGCAGGCTGCCGCCGTGTTTGGCACTATAGGTTAGCCGATTGTGAGAGGATGCGGTCTTTCTTTGCATTCTACCCTTGGGGGTGGGTTTGCTTCTCGCCGGATAATCCCAATGTTGTTGCGGATTCTGTCGCTGATGTGGTACTTCAGCGTATGGAACTTTTTATTCCTTTCTCTGTGCAGCCCATCGGAGGCAAATCTCAGCCATAGTTTGGTCGCTCCTGTAAAATAGCATCATGCTATAAACAAGAGTGCTACCAAGGCTGGGTTGACGCATCAGCGTCCCGGGATGTAAACACCAGTGCTCTAAAAAAGAAGAATAATTCCGTCTCCAGGTCCTTCAAAAGAGTCATTGCCAAGGCAAAGTCAGAGCACATAGGCAGAATTGGCGAGAAACTAGTTCACCTTCCTTCTGAGACTCGTGCAATCTGGTCTCTCACCAAGGCTGTCCAGGGGAATTTCTGTCAGCCATCTCTTCCATCTCTACACAGGGGGGACGACTCACTGACCCATACCGCAAAGGAGAAAGCCGATCTGCTAGGCTCTTTCTTTGCGTCCAACTCGACTCTCGATGGCGGGGGGAGTATGTCTCCGACCATCTCGCGGTGTCAGTGTTCCATGCCGGAAGTGCAGTTCACACAGCGCTCGGTCCGAAAAGCACTGCTCTTCCTTTTTTTTTTTCTTTTTTTTACATGGGGAATTGCCTACGCATACCCGCCTCGCGGGGGCAAGGACGGGTTATGTCGGACTCGCACCGACTAAAATCCATGGTGTTCCACCTTTGTCGCATATTGGCAGGGCTACGGGAACGCTTTCGCACACATCCGCGGCCCTACTAGCGCCTGCCGCCCCATGGCAGCACCTCCTCGGGAGAGGAAAATTCCTCCCCGTTCTCCTTCCCAGGTAAGGCGCACCAGAACACATGGCGCGCCTTCCTCCACGGCCTCCAACTACGTCTGTGCAACAGACGCCCCCGCGTCCGATGCACAAAGGCCATGGGGCCAGGAAAAACGAGCACTTAGAAGTACTAGCCTTCCCGACCCCAGCGGCGGATCTGGTCTATGCCTCCGCCGCCAACCAAGATTCGGCTGCGGAGGGTAGGGAGAGCGGCGCCTCGCAATACCGACAACCCTCTCCCCCCGCAGCCCCACCACCACTGCATCAACGGTACGGCCCCGTTTGAGTCGCGAAGGATAGGGCGAGTGGCGCATCGCCATACCAACACTCCTCTTCCTCCGCGACTCCACCTCGGCTGCAGCGGTAGAGGGTGCGCGAGTCCCCACTCGCTGCAGTCCACCAGCAATCATCCGAAGTGGGCTCCCCAAGCCCACTCGGAGTGGCCACCTCAGGCCGGCCCATAACCTCGGGCCAGCCACGTGGGTTCCTCTTTGTTCACCGTGGGAGACCAAGCCACGGCTACTAAGCCCCCCCCCCGCCACGACAAGGCGGGAACCCGTTCGGGGGGGAGCACTGCTCTTCCTGGATATCCACAAGTTGAGTGGCCCTGACGGAATCCCCCCCAATTGTGCTGAGGACGTTTGCTCCAGAGTTGGCACCGGTTTTAACGCGTCTTTTCTGGTACTCCTACTCCCTATCCGTAGTCCCAAAATCATGGAAGATGGCTTTCGTCCATCCGATCCCTAAAAAAGGCGACCGCTCAGACCCGTCCAACTACCGGCCTATCGCCATCACCTCTTTGTTCTTCAAAACAATGGAGTCCATTGTGAACTGCCAGCTCATGAGGTACCTTGAGGATCACCAGCTGATTAGTGATCGCCAATACGGTTTTCGCCCTGGTCGATCAGATGGTGATCTTCTGGTCTACCTAACTCATAGTTGGGCGAAGGCAGGGGGATCCAAGGGGGGAGACATTGGCTGTTAGTTTGGACATTGCGAAGGGCTTCGATCAGGTTTGGCACAAAGCGCTTCTTTTGAAGCTCCCTTCCTATGGGCTTCCCGAGAAATTGTGCAATTGGATCACCAGCTTTCTTGCAGATCGGATCATCAAGGTCGTTGTAGACAGTGCAAGCTCCGATTACAAGCCTATTAATGCTGGTGTTCCACAAAGCTGCGTGCTATCGACGCTGTTTCTTCTACATATCAATGATATGTTGCAAACCCGTAACATTCATTGCTATGCAGATGACAGCACTGGTGATGCTCTGTACACCGGCCGTGCCAATATTTCTCGGGAAAACGTCTCGGAGTACCGGGAAAAACTTGTGTCTGAAGTCGAGTCTTTGCTAAACAGAGTCTTGGAATGGGAGCGACTAAATCTAATCCAATTTAACCCTCAGAAAACACAAGTTTGCACGTTAACCGCTAAAAAGAACCCCTTTGTCGTATCTCCTCAGTTTCAAGGCACTCCCCTTGTTGCCTCAGCCAGTATCGGAATCCTCGGCGTCGACATATCGAGTGACGTGCAGTTTCGTGGTCACTTGGAAGAGAAGGCCAAATTGGCTTCTAAAAAGCTTGGCGTGCTCAGCAGAGCGGGACAATATTTCATGCCAGCACACCGCCTGAAACTTCACAAGGCGCAGGTTCGGCCGCACATGGAATACTGTTCCCATCTCTGGGCTGGAGCTCTCCAGTACCAGCTCCTTCCACTTGACCGCATCCAGCGCAGAGCGGCTCGAACCGTCGACGACCGATGTTGCATCTATTTGGGTATTTTATCGCATCTATCACGGGGAGTGCTCTGAGGAATTGTTCGTATTAATCCCTGATACGCCCTGGGGACCTTCAAGAAAAGAGCTTACTCCTTTCTAAAGGGCCGGCAACGCACCTGCAATTCCCCTGGTGTTGCGGTTGATCGTGGGTGGCGGTAGTCAGTTAACATTAGATGAACCGCATGCTCGTTTCCTTCTTTCAAATTTCAAAATTCTTCTATAAAAAAAATAAAAAATTTCATACAAACTTTAAAATGTGAGGGGTTGTCAAACATTTTTCATTACGTACTTTACTTAGTTTTTTATTTAAAACTTTTCACAATTACTTCTAAGACAAAATCTAAAATATATCATACAAAATACTCTCCCCTAAAATTAAAAGTCAAAATGGTATAAGAATAAGCTTATATCGATTATAGTACATATTAAAAATAAAGCTTGTCGTTAAAATAAGTCGTTATTATCATCATATTACGATCAGGTAAAAAAATAATTGTAACGAAGCTAAAT
The DNA here is from genome assembly GCA_907164705.1 of Parnassius apollo. NCBI lineage: Eukaryota > Metazoa > Arthropoda > Insecta > Lepidoptera > Papilionidae > Parnassius > Parnassius apollo. The sequence goes on from CAJQZP010000693.1 coordinate 22,388,003, forward strand.
ATTGTTTCACAAAATAACAAAACATTCATAATGATTAAAAATAACACTGTTCTTTGGGTGCAAATTAAAATCTAATCTCTAAATCTATTAAAATCTAAGGAATAATATTATTAATACTCGAAAACGCAGTAAAAAAATATAGATTTCTCTTTTTTCACTTAACTTTTGATAAAGCTGAATCGATTGACAACTCATTTGGCAAAATTGGTCTATATAGCTGCTACGGTGAAACATATATTATCTATACATAGAATGTCAAGAACAGAACCTTTTTTTTATTTGTCGTAATCGGTTAAAATACGGCTTGAAAGTGTGTGTCCTGTGTTGTAACAAAACATGGCAAAGTTACCGTCACGTGGTATCACTAGTATGATGTTTGCAGTATTGCAAACAAAACCAACAAATGTTCTAGAGTACTGAACAAGGAAGTTAAATTGCTGCCACAATTCCACGTTAAAATAAAATGCCAAAATTAACTGTCATATAGCCATAAAAAAATCATTACTGTCAATTAGTTAATACATTTTCATCCCAAAAATGATATATCTCAGAAAACGTTACGTTGCGTTGTCCGTATAAATCTTAATTTTGTACCTGTACATGGCTGATGGCAAAGCTAACTACCATTGGTAGAGTTGCCGAAATTGACTGTACCAGTTTGGAACGTAATTCAAAAACAGGTTATGTTTAAGATATAGTACGTACGGTGTCCATTCTTGTATACGCCCGTAACTCCTAAACTTGTTGTTTGGTTTTGACAAATCATATCGCAATATTATTTTTTAAATTCAAAATATGAATCAGAAATATAAAAAGATTTTAAACATAACGAATATGATTGATTGTGTGTAACATTCGCTCGTATAGATTCTTCAATCATAATATCCTGTTTCGTGTAATACATATTGTCGTTTATAAGCATCCGACAAAAGCTTCCGCTCGAAATCGAATTGATTATAACCTAACTACAGGGCTTGATATTCGAATATATAAATATGACTCGCGTGTTATTTATGATACGACTACTGTAATGAACTGAGCGTTCGACGTATATTCGGACAACTTATAGTGGCGACGACAGCCGGTGACCGGACGGCCGATAACCCGCAAGGTGACGTCTAACCGAAACTGCGCGGCCCGCACGCTCCCCCGTCCCACCGCTTCGATTCACCCAAGACTTGTCAGTTTGGTTGCAACCATTGCTCACCGAAACGTAAATTATTTTCGATTTGATATTCATTAAATTTATTTATATTTGTTAGGTTAAATATGTATACATTTCGAAAGTTTTATATAAATTAATGATCACATTTATGGGTTTTGTTTTTATCATCATAAATATCATCATCTACTATCAAAGTAGTAGATACGTGGTAGAGCCATGCTGCAGTTATATTAGTAGTATAGTTGTAGCACGAATGGGTCGGCTCGACCGGGGAAGGACCACGCTCTCACAGAATACCAGCGTGAAATAGTAGCTTAATGCTGCTGTATTTCGTATGGTGAGTGTAGAGAACCGGAGACCCTTTTTACTGGAAACGAGGCATTCCATCTTAGTCCTCACGGGTGACAACACATCTGCATTTTGATTCGTAATCGAGGATAGATGTAGATGTATATGGGCCATAGAAACCACTTACCATCAGGTGGACAGTGTGTTAGTTTGTCACCTTATCCTATAAAAAAAAAGTTCACTCCTGAGCATAGACATCCCATAGATTGCCTGGCCAACTGGCAAGCGGGTTGGCACCCGTAGTTTTCCATTACATAGTTGTTATAAGTGAGACGCTGCTGCCCATCTCCTGCTTTAATTCCCTCTGTGGCCTGCAGGATATTCTTACACCGACACTACACCCCTTTTTTTAATATAATAATTTGTTGTAATTTGTAAAAAAAAAGCATTACCTTTGAAGGAGCACAGATTTATAATAAATTGCCTTGTAATATAAAAAAAGTAAGCTCATTTAGTAATTTTAAGTCTCAGCTATCACAATACATAATTGAATATTTTTCACCATTAAATTGAGGCTATGAAGTTACTGATGGAGTGTTCGGCGACCATTAGAATAAGTATACTAAATTGTAATTATTATTTTCATGTAAGTGGCATTGTTTGTCTTTTTTGAAAATAAATTTCTTTAAACTTAATTTTTATTCACATCTATGCCGGTAGTTGTGGGGAGCACTATGCTCGAAGTTGTTGACGAGTACGTTTACCTGGGACAAATAGTCCGACTAGGTAAGTCCAACTTCGACCGAGAGGTCAATCGACGGATTCAACTCGGCTAGGCAGCGTTCGGGAAATTACGACACATATTCTCGTCAGGTATACCTCAATCTGTGAAAACTAAAGTGTACAACCAGTGCGTGTTGCCAGTGATGACTTACGGATCAGAGACGTGGTCCTTCACTGCTGGCCGTTTGAGGACGCTCAAGGTCGCTCAGCGAGCTATGGAGAGGGCTATGCTCGGAGTTTCTCTGCGTGATAGACTCAGAAATGAGGATATCCGCAGTAAAATAGAGTGACCGACATAGCCCAACGGATTAGTAAGCTGAAGTGGCAATGAGCCGGCCATATAGCTCGAAGAACCGATAACCGATGGGGAAGAAAGGTTCTCGAGTGGCAGCCTCGTACCGGTAAGCGTAGTGTAGGGCGACCCCCCACTAGATGGAGTGACGACCTGGTAAGACATGCAGGAAGTCGATGGATGCAGGTGGCTCAGGACCGTGCTTTGTGGCATTATTTGGGGGGAGGCCTATGTTCAGCAGTGGACTTGTGAAGGGCTGTAATGATGATGATGATGATGAAACTTAATTTAAAAAGTTAGATATTAATTTATACAAAAACGAATGATAAAGCTGCAATATTTTTATTACTTACTACAAAATCTTATTAAGTTATATGTTCGCGTAATTAATTTATTATAATCGAATGATTTACTTGGTTAATTAATATACAACAGAATTCCGTACTTACAAAATCTGTACCTCTGGTGTCTGGTATGTAATAAACTTGGGAAATATGCTACGGATGAAATATAGTCGTCACATTTCCCGACTATATAATTTTCTTTAGAAACCCTCAATTTTCAGTAATTCAATTTTATCTAAGTACTGCCGAAACAAATCCAATATAATTTTACAAAGCTTGGAGATCGTAATCCGCATGAAAATTTAATGAAATGTTACATATTGGTTACATATAATATCTATATAATATCTAAATATATATATATATATATATATATTCATATAATAAAACTGTAAGTTGCCGTGTCAGTATATTGTAAGTACATTTTGTGAGTTGTGACAAAAATGATTGAGAGGGGGGGGGGCTAAAGTTAAGTAAGTAAATACATTTTTACCCTTTTTGAATTGTCTGTCTGTATGTTTGTTTATGAACGTAAAGAATCATTATGAAAATAATAAAGTGTATCTTTGAGTAAACTTTAGTTTACGTTTTATTATAATCCGTTCATTCTATCAAAAGTAACGATTATTTTGAAATACAGTTAGGAATATGTTCAATGGCAGCATTGTGTCATTTTATCAAATTTATTTTAATGTAATCGCATAATGTCGTAAACCGTAAATAAGTTAGATTAAATAACGTTTGTTATTGGTACACTTATACCTAAAACACATTATACAAAAAAAAGGAAAATGTATTCTCACAGATATTAAACCTAACATCATTTTATAACGTAATAACTCATATAGCAATGTAAACTTTATTATTTATTTTCTAAATTATAGTATAGTACATACATATTCTAATAAATCTTTCAAAAAGTAAAATAATAACGTCTATAATACATTCTGATTATATACTTAAAAAATATTAATATTATATTTAAGCCGTATACTTTAAATCTTTAAAATTGTTAAAAAACTGCTGGTTTTCTAAAATAAATTTAAAAAAAAATCGTAAAATCGTTGTAATGTAGCTAGAATAACAATCAAATCAAAGATTGAAATTGTTCTTATTTTTAAAAGCACGTATATTATTACCAAAGATAAAAAGTAAGATGTTCAACTTCAATCAAAAAGTAACCTAATAGCCTATATATACGTATATGTTGCACAGTTGAGCACATGCCTCCTCTTATTTCTGAGATGGTTATGGAGCGCTTGGTCCGACGCGCTTCTCCAGTGCGTGTTAGCGGACTTCACCTAATGTCTGAAATATTTTACTCGCACGACCTGGTTTCCTCACGATGTTTTCCTTCACTCCCGAGTACATGGTATATTGACGATTTCGTAAACGTAAAATTGCAACCAACAATTTATTAGTGCAAACGCGGGTCTAATCCAAGTTGTTTGCGTATTGTAATATTTACAGTGAGTGCTTAGCCCCGAGCTACACCGCAATAACAAATCATAGTATATTTTAATAGTAAACAGACCCTTTTATTTTTATTGATCCTTTCGTATAACATAACCATCGCAATATTTTATTCAGTTAACTATAGATTCAGTTTCTTTTTCTCCTTCTTCGCTTAGTTTCATTTGACATTTACCGACAGGTATCACTGTTTAGTTTTAATATATATATTATCGTTCAAATCTTTACAATGGAACACGGCTCAAATTATTAGTTTCTTAAAAGAACGTGGTAGACACCCTCAGATAGACACAGATATTGTCAGCGATTATGATGTTGGTGAATGGGTGTTTTATCCCACGAATTCACTTAAAACAAAACACCTATAACTTTGCAATGACAATTTCAGTGTTTAGTGTTAGTATAACTTAAAATGTTTTAATTACAAGACATAATATATAGGTATGTAAGCATGTAGATACTTGGATAGTGCAGTAAATTTCAACTAAGTTTTGTAATAAAGTACGTAGATATTACTTGTGTAGATAAATTATTACTTAATTCTTTTTACTTTAAGTACCTATCTAACAAAAAAAATGAAATAAATTCACCTTTCATAACTTCCTTCTAAAATCCTTCGGTAATTTTAAAGAATGATATATCTGAAACCTTTTTTTTGGGCTTTTGGCATCCATCCACGCAACAATTGTAAGTAGGAGCGACGCTTTTCCATTACAAATTATCAAATTGGTAAAATAATATAAATAACACTAAACAAAGACTATTTCAACAAGTGTTTACAAAAATACTATTTAACAACGCGACGTGCAAGGGTGAATCTCAAGTTTAGAAAAGATCAGAGATTGAAAACTTTTGTCGCAATACCTTATGGCGTAAAAATGACAAAATAATTACCTTAATATCTATTCTTGTTCTCCTTCATTTCAAAAATTTATTTAAATACTAGTGATCCACCCCGGCTTCGCACGCGTGATTTCTGGATCTCGACAGCAGCGGCATATACCAGTGCCGGTCTAAGCCATTCACCCACTGAAACACACACAAAAATTTTCATCAAAATCGGTCCAGCCTTTTTCAATTTTTTGCGAAACTAACGCTTGGCAATTAATTTATGTATACATAAGATAGTATTGAGCGGATATATTCGAAACCCTCGGTGTTAAAATCATCCATGCACTTGATACTACATATTATGTTGATATATTGCATCAAGTACATATATGATTTTAATTGATATATAAGTTACTAACAAACATTTTATGCAAACGAATTCTTAGGCACATCTAGTATTAAATATATATATTAACTTTTGACTTATACAACTTTTTTCCCTATTTTATTGTATTTTCGTATTTACTAATGTTACTTCTATTTATCTGGGCGTAATAAAAGCGGAGATAGTGTGCTCTTACTTCTGAAATAAAGGCTTAACGGAGGAAGCCATCATGGTTGCCCTGTATTGACAACAAGAAGCGGATTTTCCCGAAAGCCTCGCCTGTGCCATTAGTTTTCCGCCTCGGTTAAAAAGATTTGCCTCTTCGTCCGCCTTTTTAGAATTATTGAGTCACGTGAAATATTGCGATGAAACGACAAAACATACTTTTTATTTTCATTTTGCTTTTACTATTGTTACAGATTATGAAAGCAATTTATTTGGACGTTACGTCTGTGATGGTTACGTCAAGAAACTGAAAAATTATTATTAATCATCTTGATGTTAAAATTATCGTGATTTTTTTAAAGAATAAGTATTAACATTAGTTATTAGCCTAAAACGAATGTGTTAGAAGTGGTGCACGACAGTAGTTGAATGACGATTTCGTCGTCGAGCCCGTCCCTTCACCTACTAGGCTACTGTCGCTTAAAATTAAAAATGAAACAAAGCATGTAAAAAACTCATACTACCCACACAGTATTTTAAATATAAAAATAAGACAACTAAAAAGCTATAAAATACAGTTCCATTTAGTGTATGTAGCGTTTGCATAAACATACTATACTCGTACGTATTTGGTCTAAATACTTACACAATTTCGTAAAAACTTTTCTTTAAACAATTTCATGTAACACAGCGCTAATATGACGACTTTAAAAAAATATCCCTTAAGATGCAAACAAAAAGAGAATTATTAAGCATTATTACGTTATTATTTAAATATCTGGAGTCACGGCAGTGCCCCTACCAAGTCGAGCAAAAAAGCGGCACGGCCGTACCATTCTTTTCTCGAAGCAATTCAGGCCACTTTCGACCTCCTATAACTTCGTAGTGGATAAAACTAGAAACCTGAATTTTTACTAACTTAGTAGGCATTGTATAAACATGGTATATTTCAAATTTCATTCAATTTGAACCAGTAGTTTAAGAATTATAACTAGTCAAAGTTTCTTAATTTTGTCACTCACTGACTGACCGATCATCAAAATTCTAAGACACTTCTAGCAATCTATTTATTTAAATCATAAAAGATTTTTAACATTGATATGGTCACTATAAAATGTTGTTAGGTTAGCTAATTACGTAAGAACTTAAAACAGAAGGACCCTTAAGTAGGGACTGAATAAATTAACCGACTTGGTATTACATGGATCTCATAACTTTTTACGGTAGAAAGAGTTGCGAGACTTGTTTTTTTTACAAGTTATGTTTTTGATAGCATAATTCCTTACTATTATCATCTTAAACGTCAATTATCTGTAACTTGCGATGGAGACTAAATAATTGCAAAATGCGTGATGCGTGTTGAACACTGAAAATATAAAGCATTTTAAAATTAAAGTTTTCGGTGTTAGAAGCATGAAAGTAAAACTTATGTTAGAAATAAGGTCATTATGAGACTTAAATTATTAGAGACGACTCTGAATGATAGAACCCGAAATTGTTTAATAAGAAAATTGTTTGGTTTGCAAGATGTTGTAATCAAGGTTAAGAAAGGAAAACTTCGGCAGTTTGGACACGCAAAAAGAATAAATAAAGAAAAAGTAAAAAAAAAAACAATTTTATGCTGCTGAAGTAATCGGCAGAGAATCTCATCGACCAATTTAGCGATATATTGAATATGGGTTAAATTAAGAGTTAACTAATGAGCATGTGATATGGATAGAGAGTGAGAGAGTATATTATGGATGTGAAAGAAGCGTGATAGGTGTGTCAAGATCGTGTCAAATAGATGTCCGTAATTTATGCCAACGACTCCACAGCGTTTATGTATGCATTATTATAAATATTTTTGATGATATACCGTTAAACCGTCCAATTTTGCTCACTTTTTAACAATTATGTTGATTTTCTAAATAAATTAACGATTTTTTAAATAAATTATATGGTATACCATACTTCTCAATTACAAAAGATGGCCTAGCCGATTATGGAATTGTGTGTTATTGTTGCGATTGTAAATTCAGTCTTATTTACATACAATTTCAAGCAATTTGAAATTTTGACTGCTGGCAAATTTACCTTTATATTGGTCCATGTTTGCCCGCATCCATTATTGCTTCTATGGCATTCTTGTCAAAGAACTTATTTTAAGCTTAAAGGCAAAGTGGACGTCCCATCATGGTACCAAACACTTTTGCACAATCGATTCACTATAAAACATTTAGACTAATTTAGTTTCTAATATCTACTTATTTGTTTTCATACAAGCAATTTTAGGTGTTAGGGCTGTCAAAATCTGGTGGAAACAGGTAGGAATAAAACTATACTTAGCAAAAACCTTTTATCACAGTCTTTGATCAAATCAGTCTAATTAAGGTTTTTTTGAAAAGATATGTACGAATAAAATAGATACATAACACAAAAAATACATTTTTGAAAAATCAGAAAAGTAATAGTAAATTAAATGAAATATTATATATATACCTAGGCTGCACTAAAAGTATCGGGAATGGAATATTTCCACTGTTCCTGTCATATTAAAATCTTTTTAATTGAAAACTCCTTGGTTTTAAAAATCGAATACCATTTTAAAAGAAGTTTTGTCAAACTTGTTTAGTCGTTGAGAAAATGGAATTGACTAGAGAAAATTCAAGAGCGATGATTTATTATGACTTTCCAAGTGGTTTCCAGTCAACACACTGTTTTTGTGTGTTGACCGGATGATTTCTGCATTTGGTGATGAAGCCCCATCAAAAACCACAATTTATCGCTGGTTTGCTGAATTTCAGCGTGGACGTGTCAAGCTCAGTGATGATCCCCGTCAAGGTCGTCCAAAAACTGCAGTCACCCAAGAAAACGTTGATGCTGTGCGTAAGCTGATTGAGAAAGGTCGACATGTGACATACCGCGAAATTCAGGCAAATTTGGTTTTTGGAATATTTTGTATTTCTGCAGCGATCGACATTTTTCATCACGAGCTCCTGTAAGCAAACGATACAGTAATTTACCCATGACGGCGGCCGAGCCCAAAATGAATCAAAGTGTATTTTAACATTAGCAAAATATATTATAACAAGACTGCTCAAAGCACCGATAATTTCAGAATTTTTCACCCGAAAAAAGTTATTATAACTAAACAAAACAAAATCAAACAATCGATTGAGTTGAACAATCGATATTTTCAAAAGTTATCGTGTTTACCCCTCCATGCGGACGTGATAAATCTATTACACCATAAGACACTAAAACTATTTTTTAATGTAAAAATAGCAATTAATCAATTTATAAGTTCAACAATCATTTTTCTGACAATGTGCTTTTTATATTATTTATATTTTCAATATGATTGTTAGATACGATTTCATGCGACAATACGTCGGATTTTTGATTTTTAGGCGCTAGTAGAACATACCTACGCGGTTTGCGCTTAAGGCACGCAATGAACAGTCGTTAGGTAGGATGTAGGTATTTAGGATATTTACTTGTACGTACAAAAATACGTGTGCCTCTCCAGTCTGTTCATTGGCATGAAATGTCAAATACTCGGCAGTGCCATATATGTACGTATGTGACTTTGCCGTGCAATAACATGCCGCAATGAGTCGCAGCTATGTAACACCCGCTTCGCATACGAGCGCCGGCTGCTCACATTCTGGCATATTTCTGTTACCCTAATATCATTTGGCTTAAGTTTACATCTAATATTAATTTATTTCAAATAAGAGAAATATTTTACAATATAATCTGTGAAATCTATGACATATGTACCATCGTTACACATTACATATCGTACATCATTTTCTAAATTACTGATAGCTATTACAATAAATTTTTATATAGTATAAGGGTGAAAACGAGTACACAGTCCACCTGATGGTAAGTAGATGCTGTGGCCCATAGACATCTACATTTTTAACCTCGCTAAAGAATCAAAATTCAGATGCGTTGTCACCCTTGAGGATTAAGATGGAATGCCTCGTATCCAGTAAAACGGGTCTTCGGTTCTCTACACTCATCAAACGAAACACAGCAGCATTAAGCTGCTATTTTACGGTGGTATTCTGTAAGAGCGTGGTACTTCCCAGGTCAAGCCAACCCATTTAAGCTACAACCATAATAGCTGCAGTGTGGCTCTACCACGTTGAATTTAAAATAAAAAAAAATTAAATAACAACCTCATTTTCATAATATAAAATTGTTAAAGTCCCTTAACAATAATACCCTATACCTTTAAACGAGCAATTCTTGTATATAAATAATCGGAATCTCGGAAAAGGCTCCAACGATTTTCATAAAATTTAGTGTCCAGGGAGTTTCGGGGGCAATAAATCGATCTAGCTTGGATTCATTTTTAGAAAATGTCCATTTTTCGGTGTTTTCAGGCAATAAAAACTGCTAAAATATAAGAAGGTAAATTTTGACAGACTACTAACGATCGTATTAGCTCAGGTGGGATGTCGATCTGAAGTGATATCGGAGTTCCGTGGTTCGCGTCCCGTCTTGGGTCCGACTATTTTTTCCTTTTTTTTCAAATTCCCTTCTTTTGTGAGAAAATCTATTATTATTATTTCGAGCACTTTTTTTAGTAATTTTTAAAAATAAGAAAAATTTTAATTAAACTAATTGCACTCACGATTTTCGTTCAAATAACCAGTTCAGTTTTTTCTATTATATCAATAAGATCAAAAAATATTATTCATGAAATTTGTATCTAAATGTAACTTAAAAAAAACCGAGCAAAGCTCGGTCATCCGGGTACTATTAATTAAAATATCATAACAGTAAAAATAATTTCAACATATTTACAATAATATATGATATTGTTTTTAACGCCATAGCACATTAGATACATCAGTCGACAGGATGATTTGTTAATTTACTTCCAAATACTTCACATGGAATAAAACCGATTTTGCGGATTTTACGCAGATCGGACATAAAATTAATAATTAAAAGCTGAAGATCCTCTTCGTTAAGGGGCAATAGTGGAAAATTAAGGACCTATACTACCTCAAATGGCTTAGCAAGATCCTCAGTTATGCCGAAAATATCGCAGCATTAATTTTGAAATAAATATATGACATCACGGCGTCAAATACCGCAGTCCACCTCGTAACCTTGGGTGCTGTAAAGTGCGCGAACCGTGGGGAATGAAAAAAGTTTAAATTAAACACGACTAAATCCGTAAATTTAGTTTTATTCCTAACATTCACTCGAATCAAAAAATAACTTATTGGTCAAAGATTTACGGAAAGGGTCCGTCGGAACAAATCCGTACCAAAGAGAGCTTTAAGTGGGCTTTTAGAGGGGAATAAGCTAAGCCGTCCCGTACAAGATGTTACTCATTTATATCTGCGCCATTGCATTACTTAGTAGTTGTCTATTTGACACACTCTATTGCAGTATTTTCACTATTCTACAAACACTTGAACCCTATTCAGAAAATTCTATTACTATAAAGTTCAATGAAATATTACTATTATTATTGGACATTCCAATATAATTGTCGTTAATACCGCCCGAGCCAGTGACTTCCAAAAGCTTGGCGAATGCCCACCGTTCATAGACATTTCGGCCATGGGTGCCCACATATAAGAGCATATGGAAATGATAATATGTACCTAATTCAAAGAATGAAATGGTTAAGGGATTGGTTTAAAAAAAATCCAGATTTTTAAGATATAAAAGTTTTCATTTCACAAATACCGTTTTTAACGATAATTTTACTGATTAAAACTACTTTTACGGATTTTATCGCGTTTAATTTCTTTGATTTTTAATTTCCAACGTTTCGGGTGCCTTCCAGCACCCATGGTCACTGGGGACTGAGGTGACTGACGTCCCGATGTCACTGTAAACCCGGATTACCTTCAGCTATTTTAATTATTGTTTGTGGTCCGATCTATGCAAAATGAACTATGTCCTGAAGTCTTGCTATCAGCTTGACATCAGCTATATGTTCTTTTACGCGGGTTCTAAAGAAATTAATTATTATTTATGGTCCGATCTACGCAGAATGAACTTACTGTGTCTTGAAGTCTTGTAGTGGTATGCTTGGGTTTAGTTTTAAATTTATTAATTACAGGGTCCCAAGCAGGTGGTAGTACCCAGCCTCTTTCTCTATTGAAAATAGGATTTTTTATTAAAATATTAATTAAATCCAAGCATACCACTGCAAGACTTTATTACACAGTAAGTTCATTCTGTGTGATAAACAGTTTCTGGTCACATCTCTTGTAAGTATGTACACTGCTACTTAACGGCAGTAATTGTTAAGAGGTAAAGTAGTCCTACCAAGTAGTACCTAATATACTTAATATATTTTAGCACTTCTATCATAACAAATATAAACTTCGCTTTGTGAACAGACGCAGAAAATGGAAGTAAGTGGTTTGTAAGAATACTTTGCGATGTTGCGCTCCACAGATGCTTCAAAGATACAGACGAATGATATTACTAGCCAAAAATGTAATAAACAACTTGTTTGTGAACATGTTTTTGCACTTCGAAGCATTCTACTCAGTTTGCGCGTAAACATATCATATTATATTACATACAACATTTTCTATATATTTAAACCTGTTGTATAAATTGTGAACCATAAAGAATGCTTTAGATCGTTGGATACTACTAGTATTCTATCAAAAAGCTATTTAAGTACGTAGGTAGGTTATTTTACTGCTACTATACTATACTTTTTCCTATTTCTGTCGCTATATAGCAGTGTCGCAGTTATTGTGTTTCTTTTGAATGGTGTCATTTATAAACATGTTTGTCTTTTGTTAGGTGTTGATTGCATATATAATTGTCCAAGATCCCGATACTGGATGCGACAGAGGCTCAAGGCAGATTTTTTTATAAAATAGGGGTGACAAACGAGCACACCGTCCATCTAATCGTAAGTGGAAGCCGTGGCTTGTAGCCCAGTACCACCTACACCTACCCTTGATGAAAAAATAAGTCTGTTTTCATCCCTGAGAACAATGTATATATGCTGTGCTCTACATGTACTAGTTCATAGCGGTATATTGTCAGAGCATGGTCTTTCGCCGCTCGAGGTCACCTATTCAACTGCAAGTAGCAGCAGTAACTGCAGCAGAGTGGCCTAACACCTGATAACTTTATTGGTTCAATATAATTGTTTTTAATTATACTTGTACATATAATATAAGAAAAATTTAATATACGATTAAATTACTTTGTAGAAGAGACAAAGTTTAAGTTGCATAACGTCGAACCGTGTATGTTCGATCGTAGAAAACATTGTATCACGTATCGGGCTATTTATGATAGCTGCGTTTCATTTTACAGTATAAATGTGACTGGAGTCCATGGGCTGCATGGGCGGCATGACTAATTAATATGCGGTAGACTGCATGATCGTCGGTCTTCTTTATTATTTTACCCTTGGAGGTGCCTTCTAAATACAAAATCCAAAGATTTCAACTGCAAATGATAATGGGTTTTTACGCAAATATACGTATGACTAACTCTCACCTTCTTGTATAATTATATTATATGACTGAAATACAGTGTTAAAACACTAGTTTACTACCAAGTATATTCAATATACTTATAATTAAGCTATAATTATAATTGCCTAATTCTTAAATTTGAGATTTTTCCTTGATTAAGCGAATATACACTTTGTTTATAAAGGTTATAAAAGCAAACTTGAAATAAGCAAAGTAAAGGTAATAGAGTAAGTTGAAGTATCTTAAACGCTCCATAATTAAATCTGTCGTAATATTATTAAACACGTCTAGGAATCATCTCCTGCGGCGATGGGGTCCGTTGTTAAGGAGGTACGGTGCGGTGCGCGGCAGAATGGCTAAAGTTTGCAACGAGTCCATTATAAATCAAACGACGCCTCCGAGGCATGTCCTGAGGGACGCGGGCGTCTCCCACCGTGCTTCAAAGTTCAAATTCGCCTCCTTAATTCCCCAACAATTAAGATAAAAAGAAAGAAGGGTCTAAATTAAAGGTGGTTAAAAGATAACAAGTTAATAGGCCTCTATATAACTTAAACAGTAAAACTAAGAAATCCGTGACTAGAAGTGAAGGTTGAAGAAATCTGCCAAGATTTTCTTTTATGATAAATTTTAAACATTGCTGATCTGAAGTAATGGGAAAAATAACTAACACATATGTTCTGCTTTTATAACCTTAGGGGCAATGACTTGAAACTTATTGGATTTAAAAAAGTACGCATTGCATCGTGTTTAATTTTATTTACTATATTTTAAATCTCAACGATTAGACTGGCCTTTAAAAAAAAAAGAATACTAATAAACTATTACCATTACTAATAATCCCGTCGACTACTCCAAGTAAACTTAAAATAGTTGTGTTAGGAGAGGTTTACCGCAGATTGGCATCCACGACTTTCCGTGTATCCAGTCTACACCCTTAACAATTAGTTTGCCTACGGTTGCTGAAAACTTTGACTGTTGCTCTGTAGTACACAAGGTCAAGTGTAGTCTATAGTTTTAAAGCTTATTATCATTAACGTTTATAGTACATTCCTCTCTACTATAGCCCATGTTAACCTGAGAAAAATCTTCTTGTTAGAGGTCAAGCCCAATTTTTGGGAGAGTTTACCGGGAAGGTATTTCTTAATTTCTACGTAGTTCCACTAGGAACACTAGACAGAACTATAAGCAAATTCAATTCATAACAGCCCCATCCTATTTAGAAAATAGTCCGTTACTCGAAATTAGTTTTGATCATATCATATTCTGACTTCAAATTATGGTATGTTACATATTACTCTCATATACCACTTATACAGTTAAACGTATACAAAATATTTACTGAAATACTTTTAACACTCTTTTGACGAATACCGTAAAAGATAAGGATGACCGCGGGCTGCTAGTACCAGACTGGCTGTGAACGCTGTCAAAGCTTGAACCTACGAAACCCTATAAGGAAACAATATTATGGCGTGAAATGAAGACCAGAAGCTAGGTGTTTACTGTCGAAACACAGGGCATGTCAATGCAGATTAAAAGAGAGGATCGACAAAATGAATGCTGTCTCAATATTCTGGTAGACGATCCAGAAATATACACGTATGAAGATCTTCAGTATGAATGCGCTGCCATACATCAGATTGCGTTGTAATTTTGTCAACTTGTTTCTTGCACTTACGCGAAGATTATAGGTCTAGTACAATTAACTTACGCGGTGGTGCGGGTATCGTACTGACAAATGTATTTTAAAGTTATATATTATTAAACTTCAATGAATGTATTAATTTCGTTCCTAATTAAACATGAACTCTTACAAATTTAAAACGATATTTGCAAAGTTATTTTTTCTATGGCAGCAACGCGCCGGGTAGTTAATAATAAAACCAGGTAGTTAATAATAAAAATTGACGCAGCAGGCCCTAGAAAAGTGAGTAATGGTAGTACCATAACTTATTTAGGTTCCGCAGACGAATGAAATTAACTGTTGCCGCCATTTCAAATATCATATTTGCATCTGCCGGCTTCATTACCCACTTGGCGAGTTTAGAATTGAATTTTTCAGTAAATGAGTTTCTGAATTCAGAAACAAATTTTTAGTTATCTTAAAAATTCATTTTTATATTTCTTACTATCGTGATTTTAACTATAATTATTAAATTCAATTCCATTTATAAAAAGTAATTTAATTAAAACTATTACCTATTTCAATTTATGTATGGTAGCACCATGCTGCAGATGTAGCAAAAATAGATCGGCTAGACCGGAAAAAATCTACACTCTTGTCAGGGTAAGATAGCAGAGTGAAGCTGCTGCGTTTCGCATGGTGAGTTAAAAAAACCGTAGACCCTCTTTACTGATAACGAAGCATTCCATCGTAGTCATCAGATGTGACAACGCATCTAGATGTAGGCTAAACTACCCACTTTCCTTTAGGTGGACTGTATGCTCTTTTTCACCCCTATTCTAAGATGCTATGATATGGGACTTTGCCGCCTTTGTTATTAGACCCCTAATATAATATATAAAAATTTGTAATATTCATTCTTAAATAAAATTATTTACTCTTTGGGAAGAAATAATTAAATGAAAGGATTAAAATTGTACAATACGTCTTAACTGTAATGCGTTTGCTTAACAGAATTTCACTCTTTAAGTTGTGCATTTTATTATGCGAATTCCATTCAACTTGGGACGTTACAAAATATTTCTCCCCGACCCCACAAACCGCGATATCCAAAACTCTTGAACTTCAACACTCAAAGCTTATCTTTTAATCAGTTGTAAAATTTTGATTTATCTTAATTGTTCGAGTAATAAATGTAAAGTTTGTAAGAAACCCGACTGAGGTGTCTTAATAGCGATAAACTAAACATTTTAAAATACTGTATTCTGAAGTCGTAAATAATCCTATCATATACTCGTAGTTGTTATCAACGTTGATGGAAATTGAACAAAGGACTTTTTTAATTACAACTTAAATATCTACACATAAGTTTTAATATTATTAAACTTGGGATAGAATGGGTAGGATGAGATGGAATTGGATGATATAGGGTAGCATGGAATGGGATCGAATGGATGGATTAAAATAATTTTATTCAATATATATTACAGTTACTGGAATTAAAAGTCATTTTGTATAATTTCTATTTAAGAAACAGTTTGGAAGCGATCATCTCATTTCCTGAGGTCATTCCAAGAACCGTGTCCTATGTATATACTATATATTACAATAATCCTCTTTATGGTCTTTTTTAACAAGAAATTTTAAGTTTGTAGTATTTTGCGTTTTAATACCCTTAGGTATTTATTTTAATTAATTAAGACTCTTTAGAGTGGAGTAACTAGTATCTGAAGCTTGTGTTTTTTCCTAATGTTACAAATAATATATATATATATATATATATATATATATATATATATATATATATATATATATATATATATATATATTAATTAAAATTACTATTATTTTTTGTGTTATTTATTTATGATAAATATACTGAAAGGCAAAGTTGATTTTTTTACGAGATAAACAAAACCCCAAAAAAAAAACCAAAATTATAAACAAAATCAATCGCCTTTCCCCGCAGTAAAACCCCTCTGGACATAATGCTAGAGAAATAACTAAAATAAAATCTATGTGTGTCTGTTCAGTAAAGAAATGTGAGTAAGTACTGAAATGTTAAAGATGTCTTCTCATTGGACAGTCGTACAAAATCGATATTAGATTCCTTCCGTTCTGAAGAAAACTTATGTCAAGTCACTTAAGTATTGAACAACATTGGGATATACGGATAAATTTGCGCAGGCCGTAAATATAGCGAATGCAGAGGTTGAGTAAACGGTCGAGTTGTCTCTATTTCTTACGCTTCACATACACCTAATCCGTCATCGGACGAAATTTGCTCGGGCGATGATGGCTGAACTCGGACGATCGAATCAAACACTTGTAAAACAAAGAGTGACCAAAACAGAGACTGACTGTCGGCGTCTACAGTGCAAATTGAGTCTATTTATAGTTTAATTTATATAATAAAATTTATTTATTTATATAAATATTAATTTTATCATTTTGTCTTTATTCAGTTGCTTCTGTCAGTATTGTTATCTACTTAAACGGCTGTTATATGATGATGATGATATTGAAAATATAAAAATAGAAAAGAATACCGGCAACGTCCAATGTCGGCACAAGTGGTACACTGTTGCAGTGTAACACATACACATCCGAGTTACTCGTCCGGGTAGTTCTGTCCGCCATCGGCCGACAAAATCGGTTTTGGTGTACACGTACCGTTAGACAAATTCTATCTATTAGAAATAGAAATTTGTCTCTATAGCATAGATTTTCTTTATACGCCCCTATTACAACGCACCACGCTGTATAATATATAAATTATTAAAAGTATAGATTTATCTAATATTATTTACGACTATGACTCGCCCCGGCTAATGTAATAGTCGGAGAACTGGCGACGAGTTTTAGCAGGTTCCTTTTTGGCAATTTGAAATTGTAAATTTTTTTTTGTCAATTGGCGAATCCAGTCCCGCAAGTCTGGGAGAGCGTTTGCGCTTATTTCGTTACAGCGCAGCACATAAATTAAAAAAAAATATCGTCTAAAAAAATATATTTTTGGCAACTTTTTGCCGATGACATATTTTTAAACGATAGTTTTATAATAACTATTTCAAATTATCATCTACAGAGACTCTTAAAAAGTCAGAAACTGGGCTCTTTCCTTAGAATAAAAAGTACTTTTTTTTTTCAATAATTCACAATTAGATATAATTAATTAATTTTACGTGAAATTTTTGCGTAACTTTTCTTTTTTTTTTTTCAAGGCAAATATATTATTTATTGTATTTCATCATTTATGCGACAAGCATCATTCTTCATCATTTGTGCGGCAAGCGTAATTCATGTTTTAATTCTTAATTCCGAATTTTTAGAAATATAAGATCTCATAATATGGCTTTATTTAATTAATAATTAATATAATCAAAGACAATGTTTCACTATATAAATATAATCTTTAAACTTGTCGTGTAAAATGTAGCCTAGACTGGCATTGCTCTTCATCTATCCGTAAAGTTTCATCACCATCGGTTCAGCCATTCTGAAGAGCCCAGACAGACCGGCAGATAGACAGACAGACAAATAACCAGTCAGTTTTATAGCCTAGGATGACAAACGAGCACACAGTCCACCTGATAGTAAGTGGTTGCTGTGGCCCACAGACATCTACACCTAACCTGTCACCCCTGAGGACTAAGATGGAATGCCTCGTTTCCAGTATAAAAGGGTCTCCGGATCTATACACTCACCGTACGAAACACAGCAGTATTAAGCTGCTATTTTACGCTGGTATTCTGTGAGAGTGTGGTCCTTCTTTGGTCGAGCCGACTCCATTCGTGCTACAACCATAATATAAGCTGCAGCGTGGCTCTACCACGTATAATCTATACATATTAAAGAGAATGTTTGTATATATGAAATCGTTTAACTAAAAATCTATTTGATCGATCACAATGAAAATTGGTATATATATATATATATATATATATATATATATATATATATAAAAATATATATATATATATATATATATATATATATATATATATATATAATTAAGTTATAAAATTGGTACTAATCAAAACATTGTTAAATCTATACATCCTAGGTATGCGACGCGCCGCGGCTCGTAATTCAATCAGCGCCAACAGACGGACACAGCACCCTGATTAGATTAGACGGCGCGGCGGCCACAATTACGTAGATCGCATTTACATCTGCCACCGTTAAAGTTACGCGCCTTCTACAAACAATTTTATACAACATGTGTTTTTTATTGAATAAAACTATGTTTACGGATTTTATCGCGTTTAATTAACTATTTTAACTTATTTTAATTGCCGACGTTTCATTAGAGAATCATAATTTCATCATCATCATTTCAATAGAGAAGATAGATGGGTGCTGCCATCTGCTTGGGATCCTATAATTAACAAAATTAAATTCAAACCACAAGCATACCACTGCAAGACTTTTAATATACTGTAAGCTCGTTCTGCGTAGATCGGACCAAAAATTAATATTCAAAAACTGAAGGTAGCAGAGCTAACTATGACATTGGGACGTCAAACAACTAGGTCCCTCCCCCGCCGTGACCATGGGTGCTAAAAAGCACGCGAAACGTCGAGATTTAAAAATAAGTTAAAATAGTTAATTAAACGCGACAAAATCCGTAAATATTAGTTTATTCAATGTGTAGGGTTCACGTAAATTTAGGAAATGATTATATGTTTTATATTTAGTGCTGCGTGTATAATAAAATAATATTACTAATGTTTTCCCCTCAACTGGTCATTTTCTAAACTAAAATATAATGTTTCTAATGAAATCGAAATGTTTTATCCCGTATTATTTAAAATGTCGAATATAAATCGTTGCTTAACATCTTAAAAGACCCAGGTTTCGCCCACGAGACAGGTTGTCGTCGTTAGAAGGGCTACCGTCCTATTGCATAATAAAATGGGCGAAGTTTCCTCAAGTCCATTATAAATTAGACAGCGGCAGACAACCGCATCACTTGAGTTAGATATGATGTGACCCGGCACGAGTCAGCTAACAAACTTCCTTCTATATTGCCTTTGCAATCTTGATAAAAAGAACTACCCGTGATTCAAACTTATCGCTGGATTAAAAGATGAAGTATTCTCTCAAACTTTTAAATTTTATAAATTGGTCTTCTTTACTTGCTTTATTTGCTCAATTTTACCACAATAAAGAGCCAAGACATTTTCCTTTTACGCTGTAAAGACTAACAATTTTATATTGCGCTAGGTTCATATCTATGTGACATTTTTAAGACAAACATCGTTGGCTTTCCAAATTGAAGTTCTAAGAAATACTTTTTTATAGGATAGGGTGACAAACGAACACACAGTCCACCTGATGGTAAGTAGATGCTGTGGCCCATAGACATCTACATTTTTTACCTCGCTAAAGAATCAAAATTCAGATGCGTTGTCACCCTTGAGGATTAAGATGGAATGCCTCGATTCCAGTTAAAAGGGTCTCCGGTTCTCTACACTCACCATACGAAACACAGCAGCATTAAGCCACTATTTAACGCTGGTATTCTGTGAGAATGTGGTCTTTCCCCGGTCGAGCCGACCCATTCGTGCTACACCTATACTCGTACTACTAACATAACTGCAGCATGGCTCTACCGCGTTCAACGTACTTTCATTGAATGGAAAGTTTAAAAGTATAAGATAACGTAATTATTTCAAGTGTAACAATCTCTGTAAAATACATTTTAAGCGGTTAATGCCTTAGAAATTAGTTCAAAGCGGGATCGTGATAGCAGCTTCTAACAATTACACAGATGTCGCACTGGGCCTGTACCAATCTCGAATGGTGACCCTTAACATTTAATTTTGCTAGGTATTTATGTAACGTCAGGATTAACACATCAACGATATTTGTTCGACATTACTATTAAATATCTTACACAAACATCTTACGATTTGCAATTTATATGTCAACCTTTGTTATATTTCAAGTAAAAAACCTTTTACAATAAAAGGAAATAGAAACTTCGGTAATATTGAAAGACCTTAATAAAAACTGTTACATTCAGGCTATAATATGAAAAAATATAATATTAAAGACTTTTAGAAAGGGGGCGACTTTTTAATTTCCGTTACGTCAATCGTCAAATTTAAAAGACGTTCCGAATTCAGTCACGCAACATATTTTGTTGGTTTCTCTTGATTTTCGAGATTTCTATACATATAAATACCTGCCTATAAATATTTTTCAATTTCTTTCAATGACGATAAATTTTTTTATATCTGCCTAAATTTCATTTCTTAATCTTCTTCATCTTTAATACACTACAAGTCCACTACAGAATGTTGGCCTCTCCCAAGCAATGCAGTCCTTTTTTTCAATGACTATACGCCTACGCATAGCCGCCTCGCGGGGGCTAGTACGGGTTATGTCGGACTCGCGTCGACTAAAACCCTAAAGTGTTCCACCTTCACTGCAAATTGGCAGGGGCCACGGGAACGCTTTCGCACCCCCTGGTGCCGACCACCCCATGGCAGCCCTTTCTAGGGAGAGGACAACTCCTCCCCCATCTCATTCTCAGGTCAGTCCTGAGCCAAATGCATATATCGACTTCCTGCATCTCTTACCAGCTTCTCACTCCATCTAGTGAGGAGCCACTTTAAACTTCATTTATTGGTATGAGGCCAACTCACTCGGAGCAGGTCACTCGAAAATATTTTTTCGGTTATCAGTTTTCTGAGCTATGAGGATAAACTTAGTACTAAACTTAACTAGTAGTAACTAGTAGTAAACTTAACTGAGTTATTTAAATTTTACCAACTTGTACAGCATTATACACATAACAAAACAAAAAATGCAGTTTTAAATTTAAAGATACGGGCTAAATACATCCCGCTGGTGGGTATAGGATAGGCCACCTCTCATTTGTAAGGAGTAGAAATTGCAACGCAACAAAGTGTGATCCCGAAGTCCCATAGTATACAGAATTTTCGAAAATCTGGTGGATCCTGCACGCATGCGGATATGCGCATAGATCCGCAAAATCATGATCTCTTCGACAAATCGATCAAAATCCACGAAAGGGCTGGTATGGACAATACTTATTACTTTTAAAATCTTTTATAATTAATTTCAAATAATGTGAAATTACTTAAGGATGTCAAAAAAGAGATAAAAAAACAGATAAAAAATATACAGGCATGGTCATGTCATAATGCATAATGTCAAACTAGTATAATATCAACCTTACAAATTCGAATTCATTTGTCAATTTTGAATTTCAAACATCATCAACAATTCGCTTGAGGTGACCGTCACGGCAGAATTTGATAAATTCATTTGTCATAAAAACAGTTTTCAATCAGAATCCTGAAAATGTTTTTTTTTAAAGATGTCTGTCAACTGTCATGTTTTGAATATGGTTCAGAAGTAAATAAAAAAAGGAAAAAAAAGTCGAACGCACATCCTATGTCTACTTCTAGCAAACAAGTTTTGGTTGCCTGAGGCACAGATAACTTCCACTGGTACCCTCTTGTACCACCACGATCATTATGTTATTGTGTGAAGAGCTTAGCATTTTTTGTCAATATTAAAATTTACATGTTTACATATGTATATAATATAGGGAAAGTATGTAAGAATTTATAACTTTTTAAGGAGAGGTCTACATGACTCCGTTTGACATTCCGACGCCGCATATAGATCGTATACATCCCTTCTGTGGTATAAAGACACAAGAAATGTGTGTCGAATTTTTCAGGATTTAGTATCTTAGGATATCTACGACACATAATATACTAAGAGACAAATAACATCGATTAGCTATTAGGAGTAACACCTACCCTTATTTTATGCAGGTAGCGTGGATGCATTTTGAACAGTCGGCAATCCTGACAGTACACAACCACGTGATTACACGTAACCCTCGCGTAAGCGTGACCCACGACAAACATCGAACTTGGTTCTTGCATATCTCTGACGTACGTGAAGAAGACCGCGGCCGCTATATGTGTCAAATTAACACCGTTACCGCCAAAACCCAGTTTGGATACCTTCATGTTGTAGGTAAGCGGTTCAGCAATCCCTTTAATTTTTAAGAAATTACTATTGTAACAAGAGAAAAGGCTGGAAATTTTAACATCATTATAGTTTTCAATGTTAATTACCTTTTTACGTTAGACTCACATCACGTTTGTAATTTATTATTTTTAATAAAAAACAAAGAGTTTATGTTTCTAGCTAGTTTTCGTTTTCCAGCAGCCCTTGTATAGGTTTTAAACGAGCTCCGTACATTTAATTACTTTTAATATGCTAGTGTACAAAAATGAGATATCTCTCGAATCTTATTATTTCATTAAATGAATATAAGAAAATTATAAATTGCTTAAACCCAACTTCTTATACTGGTAATAGAAAGTAGATTAGTTGAGTTTGAGCTCTACGATCAGCAACCATCCTGCCTAATCTGATCAGTATTTTTTTTAACAGGATTGGATAACAAACGAGTACACAGTACACCTGATGGCAAGTGGTTGCTGCGGCCCATAGACATCTACATCTATCCTCGATTACAAATCAAAATTCAGATGCGTTGTCACCCGTGAGGACTAAGATGGAATGCCTCGTTTCCACTAAAACGGGTCTCTGGTTCACTACACTCACCATACGATTACACAGCAGCATTAAGCTACTATTTCACGCTGGTATTATGTGAGAGCGTGGTCCTTTTGTGCTACAACTATACTATAAATATAACTGCAGCATGGCTCTACAACGTATTAATATACTTAAATCTTCAAAGTAGCCCATGTCAGCTGGCGCATATTTGGAAAGTCCTGTCTCCAAGATTATTTTTAAGAAGCTTCTCGTTGATGCTGTAGATATAATAATATTCAACAATGTATTATTAAATATTTAATTTGTACAAGTCATGTTGTTACAGTTATTCAATTTCGTTTCAGAACCATAAATGTATTAGCAAATATAAAGACCCTATACAAAACGTCACACTTAGTTCCAAAACTTGACTTATCCTTAATTACAGTGCCACCTTCAATCGACGACTCGTTGAGCTCGAGCGATGTTATCGTCCGAGAGGGAGCTAACGTCACTCTGACGTGCCGCGCTAATGGCTCTCCTAAGCCTACCATCAAGTGGAAACGGGATGACAGCTCAAAAATCTCCATCAGCAAAGGACATTCAGGTTCTTCCTTATTAATGATGATGAAATAATTCACTTAAAATCGTAATAATTGATACTTAAATTCTTCTTGTGATTGCAGTTTCCGAATGGGAAGGTGAAGTGTTGGAAATGGCTAGAATATCTCGATTAGATATGGGTGCTTACTTATGCATTGCTAGTAATGGTGTCCCACCAACTGTATCTAAAAGAGTCAAAGTGAGCGTTGATTGTAAGTTTTCCTATTAAAAAGTAACAAAATGCACATAGTATAAAAATTCTATATATTATAACTTTATCATTATATATTTTCAGTTCCACCTATGTTATGGATTCCACATCAACTTGTAGGGGCTCCCCTATATTACAATGTAACCTTGGAATGTTTCACTGAAGCTCATCCCACTTCATTAAATTATTGGACCAGAGACGATGGCAATATGATCCACGAGAGTCCGAAATACCATATGGAGAATATAATAGGTGTACCAGCCTATAAGACGCACATGAAACTGCTCATAAGACATATTGTGACAGAAGATTACGGAACATATAAATGTGTTGCTAAAAACCCAAGAGGAGAATCCGACGGCACAATACGATTATATAGTAAGTATTTTTTTTATAGAATAAGGGTGACAAACGAGCACACAGCCAACCTAATGATAAGTGGATGCTGTGGCCCATAAACATCTTAATCTAATCGAAAAGAATCAAAACGCAGAAGCGTTGTTACCCCTGATGACTAAGGTGGAATGCCTCGTTTCCAGTAAAAAAGATATCCAGTTCTTTATACTCACCATACGAAACACAGCAGCATTAAGCTACTATTTCAAGCTGGTATTCTGTAAGAGCATGGTACTTCCACGTTCGAGCCGACCTATTCGTGCTACAACTATATCGCTGCAGTACCACGTAAAAATAGTAATTTAAAATGAGATAAGATGGTTGTAAAATAAGTGCTCATAATTAAAAATAATCTTCCTTGTAGCTTCTTCGCCACCAACGACAACTCCTGATCCTCGGGCCACCATTCCACCAGCTTCTCGTCCACCTCGGCGAGATACCCCAGTTGCCGACAAAGGTTGTAAATTCCAAACAATTTTTAAAGTTTTAATATCATAATATTTACTTTGCTATAGTTAAAAACTTAAAATGCATAAATCGTACTAGAAAATAAGACAGAAAGAAAGAAAAAAAAATATGTTTATTTAGTAACGCATTATTACAATTGCTAAAATCAATGCCAAATTTTTGATTTAGTACATGAATACTAAAATGATCCCCAAATCAGCATGGTATTGGTGCTACCAGAGCTCTTCGACACTTCCCTGGGTGCCAATGAATAACAATTTCATTATTATTCATAATACATAAAATACATACACAGACATGTATATATCTAAGCATATACACCTACATACTATCACATACAGAAATAAATAAAAAATATAGCAATTATAAAATATGTTATGTGTATACTTGTTTTATTTAAATAGATATCTTACTCGTATGTCCAGAAATGTTACGTATTTATATTTGTCGTAGCTAACGTAGTGGACGGTAAGATTCGACGCATCATACCGTGGCCGCACTACCAATAGGAAATATTTATTAAACGAAAGATATTTTACATAATAATTAAAAATATATCAGCACAGATATGAAACAAATAATGTTTTATTGATGTATGTTGTGACTTAGACATTTTTGGCGGATGATATTGATAACTTTTGTCCTTTACCTATTTTATTCAAATGGATATCTAATGTACAGAAATGATACGTAAATATTTATCTAATGCGTCGAAACAGGACTTTTATGTCAGCGATTTCTTTTATTAAGAGATAATATTACCTTTACGAGTTGTATCCCTCGAGATCGTTCAGTTTATTTTCATTGTTTGTTGCTGTTTCAGTTATTATTAGTGGTCGTTATATTTGTTTATAGATCGTAAACTGCTACTGCTCCCTGCTTGTCGCCAGTCTGTAGGTTGTTAACTGGCTTCGAATGTTATGCTGATCGTAAAATGCTAACAAATCGTTTATAAACGGACATTTAGAGAAGTGGTTAGAGATGTTTGCTTATTTAATCCCCAGCGCTATTAGATACTTTAATTAGTATTAAAATTAAAATGCTATAACTTTTACCATCATCATTAAATAATTAATAATTATAAGCACGTATAATGACGAATGTACCTACAGATAATAATAATATAATAAATAACGTTTAGTTCTCACCACAAACAAAGTTACATTTAGAGTTATAAGTAGTACAAAACATTTTTCCCGTGGATCGCTGGTGCCTATAGTGGGTGAGATACCCGTATTACAAGTCAATAAATATATAGGATAAAAAGTTTTTGCTTTTTGTAGAAAAGAAGCAAACCTAAGCAAAGTTCGTCTGATGTTAAATAACCATCGCCTCTCATATGCGTTGCTGAACTTTATTAAGGAGCAGATAATGGATGATTACGATAGGACAATTATTTTGTTATTACTAAGGAAATATTACAGTTTATATTTACGGAGCAAACACACATTTAAACCTTCCCATTTGGTAACAACGATAAGATTGAAAAAGGTTTAAATGCTGCGTCAGAAACTTGGTACATAAAAGGATCTATTTGGATCCGGCAAACATCTATTTTTGTGTATCTATCTACACGGTGCCTAGACTACTAAGCTCAGCAGGTAGATAACGCACTCTTTAATGTAAACAAAACAAATAAGTTTAAAAACTACTATTTATTTTATTTGAATAAAGTGCAGAGTTATAGCAATTTCTGAATTTGAAAGTTATAAAGATAACAGAATCAGACGTTCCTTTGCGGAAATGCTAAAACACCGCCGATTATACTCGGGTGAAGTAGACTCTGCGGTGGATGACCGCTAAGAGATATACCGTTATAAAGAAACTGTGGTCTACCACCGACGATTTTTCGGACCGATACGATTTATGGACCTTCAAGAAAAGAGCCTACTCTTTTTTTAAAAGGCCGGCATCATCATCATCTGCAATTCCCCTAGTGTTGCAGTTGTTAATAGTCTGCGGTAGTCACTTACCGTCAGTTGAGCAGTATGCTCGTTTGCCAACTCTTATATTAAAAAGACAATTCGATCATTAAATTTTATACACTAATATTAAAGACAAAAGCTATTGCTTTGAAATTACATTTTACATTTACAAAAAGGCGTTATAATGTCGGCTCATAAGTTGCTTGTTGCGTCATTAGCCCGCCGCTGTTGTGAAGTTGGGTATTTTCTCTGACACGACGCCGGACAGCGACATCTTGCGCGACAACCTATTACAACTGAACCTCAACATCCGGGTTTCCAACGTCGAACTTGTGCGATTTTCTTTTCAACTTTCCGCCGTTCTGCGGAAAATCTCGCAAAAGTTAGTTAAATAAATTTGACATATTATAATTAATGATTTCAAGTCATTTTATGCAGTAGATATTTGCGGAGAAGAAATTAATAATTAAGTTGCTGCTATAATAAGCGTAAACATAATATTAAAGGATATATTAGTTTTAATTTAACCCAAAACTAAGAAGTCTAAGTATTTAAGTAATTAATTGTACTTTAACTGTTTCAGTGCTGAGCGAATACTTCTCTTCCTATTCAGCATCGTGTTTGATCTATTTGAGCATAACGTATATTATTTCAATAAAATTAATTATTCTAAAAACTAATTATCTCCATACCTTTGGTGGAGATACATTTACGTGTAGACAAGGCACTACATACACACAGTCAGTACATTTAGAGTTTATGTGCGATAAGGAACCGTTTTGATGTAATTAAAACAAAAATATAGACGGTACGAGTTAATAGTACCCTCTATTTTTCTGCTTTAATTCATTAGACAGGATATATAAGTTCCACGGCAGTTTTTGCGCAGCGCGGCAAAAACGCACCGAGAACATCGACCGGACCCGCTGTTTTACTTTTTGCGTCCATTACGAATTTACGGCCAGCCCGGCTACTCGACAATATTGCACGACTTTTCAATAACTGCCCGCCGTCCGGCCCGTCCCTTGCTATATTGGATCTTTTACCTAATGAGTCGCTCTATCTTGATAAAATATATATGGTATGGTTGCTACAACCATTTCTCATTATTGAAGTGAAAAATTCTTTAGACACGTTGGGCACTTATTGGATGGGGAAAATGCACAGAACTCGCGTGACCGTCACGCGCGTACATATATACAGATGTGTATATATCTGTATTATATAGATAATAATCATTCTTTTTTATGTTAAACTGCGCAATTAATGAAAATTTTATTAGTATATTAATACATTAATAAAAATAATTTATAATGAAAAATTCTTCCTAAAAGACTTCTTAACAACCCAAAAATAATGTTTTTATGTTTGTGAAGCTAAGAAGATTTCACTTCTGACGTGCAGTCTTACGACACGTTTTTTTTTAACATTACATTAAATGAGTCGTGGTAACTTAAGAGCTTAGTTTTTGCCGTATGCGAGAAAACCATGTTCAATCTACGCCGACACCGATGAAATTGCCAAATGCAATTTAAAGTGCTGATTTACGACGTGCTTAGCAGTAATAGAAAATATTCTGTAATAACCTGCATGTATGAGGAATAAAAATGTATTCCTTTGGTGTTGCGTCTATGTGCTATTTCCGAGAGTCGTTAAGAATCATCTCGCATGCAGACTTGAATAGTTCCTGCCTCCCGAACAAATTGTTTTTTGAAAAGACTTCGGTACAATATGCCACGTATATAACCCTTACACGTACAGAAAACCGAAGAGTATAATCTGCCATTTTGGACTGCTTACGATTATAGGGTAACCTTTAATGTCGTTAAATTTAGGCGGCACTGCAGTCCTTTCAGCGGTGCCAGAAAAAATGTCGGTATATGGAAGTGTTAAAGTGTTTGTACGGTATGGCAACCACACTATCCGAGTATAGGTCCAGAGTACGAAACCTATCCAACTATAGAGAGGGTTACGTTTTATCGTCAAAACTCTGCACCTCTTCATTGGAAGACGTTTTCAAGCTACTGGGCTGTAAAAGGATATGGTATCAGCAACAATGTCGACCGTGTCACTCAACTTCTATTTGCCGACACCGTCATTATCGCAGAACTGCAGGAAGACCTTAGCACTATGCTTAATGACGTCAATACGTCACCTAAGAATCTATCCGTCTATAAATGAAAATCGGCAAGACAACGATCACGCGTAACATTCATTAGTATGTGTTAACTTAAAACAAATTTCTCGATTAGTTTAGTTCAACTTACATTAAGAAGAGAGAGACAGGGAGATAATAACTTAAAATAGTGAACATTACAGTACCTTAAAACAATGAAAAAGAAATAATTCGAATGAAAATATCCTAATATTATATCACTGCAAAACCAAGATACTTTAAGATTAATTTACGTAAATCGGACCCTAAATTATTAAAATGCTGGGGTTAAAACTGACATCAACATGTTTAATACCGCGGTCGTATTGCGCTTGAAACGTCGGGAATATATTAAAAGAAGAAATTAAATACAATCAAATAAAATTTGCCTAAATATAGGTAATAATTAATTGTTAATTATTTAAGCAGCTTGTATTTAATACACGTAATGGCACACTCACACACACAAACATGTGGTAAACATTGGATTATGCTTATGTTTTAGGAAATAAGTATCAATCAAACCTGAACGAGATTGATCGACGCGAATCAGGGAAGCAGAAAACAGATGAAGGTGGTGGAAAAACGCATCTTAATTGGGTAGGCGGTGCATCGCAAGTCACAGGTAACAACAACAATAACAAACAATAGCGCCACATTTTTTATTAAATTTAACAGTTTTCATTAAAAAAAAACAGCGTAAAACAACTATAGAATGCTGCTGGATGTTTGAAAAACCAGCGATATTCCATCTTATTTCAAAATGCATCCACATTTTGATTCTAAAACGATATAGATGTCTATCGACCACATTATTAGGTGGACTGCGTACACGCTTGTCATCCTTACCTCGACAAAAAATAGAAAAAGAAAGGGGAACTATTTGATTAAAAAAGACCCGATATAAAAAAAATATTAAATTCAAATTTTTATTTTGATCCTAATATCGCAATGTTAAGCTCTTCTAAACTATCTATATGGTTATTAAGGTGTCTTTATTTTTACAGGCGATGCAGACTGGAGAAGAAGCCATCCATGGGTTTTAATTTTGTTGTATCTATTTCAATTTATATAATTAAAAAATAGATATATATGTGTCTTGAAAAACCTCTGTTTATTTGTTGTCTAGAACAATCTTTAGGGAAGCACGTTAAAATATGATAAAGAATAACGTTTTTTTTTATTTTTTAAAACATTTCACACAAGCCGGGTTGCAAAATTAATAAGATTTTTTTAGGATTTTTGCAACTTTACGATGATCGATTAAACGTCATTTTTGTTGTCCAAAATATTCTATCGCTCAATTAATCTTTCAAGCCTACGTAACACGAACAATTTCTAAATGGTTTTCTGTTATATAAAAATAATGTCGGCCTCTATTATCTTAAATCGTTATAAACTACGAGAATAGCCTTAATATTATAAGAAAATGTAAAGGGTTTTTTGAATTAATTCCAATGGAATTCTGATACTTTAACTATTCAACAGTCAAAATTTTGTTCAAGCACTTTTTGCAATTATTTTATTTTTTCATAAATCTTTGGAAACAGGTATTTAGAATATACTTAGTAATAATTATAAGCAGTAAGCAAATCGTCGCTCACAATCTGACACCTCTGTTAAAATTACATCACCTGTTGTTTTTATATGTCATACAAAAATTAAAATTATGTATAAATATTGTTATTAATTATATTTATAATAATGTATAACAGTTCCTTGAATATTAATTATGTTATGTGCACGGTACAGTAGATTTAAAAATTAAAATTTCTTTTGTTTGAATACTATCCAAACATTATTTACACCCTACCTATGTTCATTTGTTAAATCTACTGGGCCGTGATACCTAAACTCAGACGCACATGTATTAATATAATATAAAGTGCACACAAATCAACTGTTTAAAACGTAGCGTAAGACTGAAAAAATATCCTCTTAGCAACTTACTTTATGAGCTTCTAAGCATCATGTTTGCTGTGATAAATGATTTGAGTTCAATAGCAGCCTTAAAACTATTAATGAAATGAAAAAAAATAATAGTTTTGTTTATCCTAGCTAATATATATAAGTAATAAAAGAATGAGTATCTACAAGAAACACAAAACTACAGCAGTTTTTATTTATATAATAGTTTGAGTGAAGTACTCTTACTTCCCTTACTTATTATGTTTCAATTAAGAAGATATCGTACTCTTTTAAATGTAGAACACCTATGCTACCTTTTATATCTGTATCTTCTAGCAATGCAAATTTTTTGCAGTGCGAAACTTTGTTGCTTAAATTTTTGGTAGTTCACATGAACACATATTTCGTTCATCCTAATTTTTTTTATAATATTTAGCATTAATTTATCACCGTATCCCAAGTTTATTCTGTCAATTAAAATTTTAAATAGATGATGTATTAACCTTAATGTTATATTTAACATGTTGCCAAATGCTAATTATAAGACGAAAGCTGCATAGTTAAAATTGATGTAAATATATAATTTAAGCCAAAGCAATGGAGTGTGTTTTAATAACAGTGTTTTGACTGTTCTAAATGTGCATTGCACTAAATATAATATTTGTAAGCCTCCCTACGTGACTATACGTACGATTTTGTGAATGAATAGGTTACAAACAAAATAAAGCTTGTTTTAAATATGTTGTTTTTATTCAAGCCTAACCTTTTCTTCCTATTTAATATTACATTTCAATTTGTTTTGAGAATTATTTTGTTTATAAACTAAGCACTACTTACGACTAAATCAAGACACTAAACACAAAACACTTCCAACGTATCTTTGAAGTTGAATTGGTATTCATACTAATATGAGAGTAGTCCGATATTGTAAATTGTGTCGGAAAACTGCCATCGACAAAAGATTTTAATCATTATCTGCGTCCACTTAAAATGAACAAACTACAAATATCGTTCTGCAAAAATACATATAAAACACATGAATTCACAAATTGATTTTTAGGGAGAAATGAAGTCACTGACTCACACAATGTCACATGCACCTACTTGCTTACTTTTTTTACTACTATTTTTTTTATTTACACAAATGGACTAATATACCCTGATGAAGCCGTAAGACGAAACTGTTGCAGTTATATAATTTAACCCGGACGATAATTATTTGTAATCATTGTGTCGGCTAAATTAAAAAATATTTGTAGTCGATACTGTGTGTAAGGCCTTATTCCCCACAAGATTCACAGATATATCACAGGTGTCAAAATTATATTTAAAATGTTCGTTTACATAAGTCGCTTATTAAAAAACTATGTGCTAAAAACTCTAAGAACAAGATCTGCATTAAAATGTCGTTTTGGTTTATTCCATCTATAATTTATGCACAGAAAGTTTTCATCCATCATATTTTGATGGCCCAAAATGCTTGCAAACAATATGCGGCGGATTTTTGTAGATTAGGGGCTGGCTTTTTGGGGCGCCGAAGAGGCTACAACTACGTATGGCCGCTCGCCAACTCCCGTAAGCCAATCTAACTTCTTTTAAATGTGTTTTTGATGTAAAGAACACACTACGGTACGCATCGCTTGTCACAAAACTGGAACCAAATTAGCTTTTGATTTATTGGATCTTAACTTCATAACTATATTACATCAAAGAATAAATTAAGATTTTATCTTTTTTGATCAATATACTGAATGATAAGCGTACTCGTACATAATGAGTATTATTTTTAGCATTAAAATATTTATAACTATGATGATATATTTAAAAAAACTTTTTATATTTTTCTACATTCTAATTTCGTATGCGTTTAATTTGTAAGAAACTTCAATCGATTTTTATAAGTTATTTTCACCGTAATTGTTAAATTACATAATGATGGGGTACGTTGAAGAAAGAAGCTAGGCATCATCAGTACGTTTGTGTATCACATTATAGGCAGGTACAACAACAATTCAGTTGTCGAAGCAGAAAAAAGACCGGGCAGCCCTATGCTTTTAGTACTTGACGGACTGTAAACGCTGTCAAAACTAAGCATTCGACGAAACCTTATAAGGAAACAATAAATGCACCCGCTACGATAATACGAGTTCTGAAGGTAGATGATTAATTGTCTAAATAAGACTGTAGCTTATAGAAATAGATGAATCAAACCGCTCGCTCGCTGTTGCAATACGCTGGTAAAAAACACAACCATATGCTTATTACGAGTAAATAACAAGCAAAATTAAAACAATGTGTGCTCAAAGCTCAGGTCTGGAACTTGTTAGAAATATTTAACTTGTCCATCATCTTCCATCAGTCATAGTTTGGTTGGGGGATCTCCTACCAAAGGGTTATGAAGCGTTATTTTTTTTTTATAGAATAGGGTGACAAACGAGCACACAGTCCACCTGATGGTAAGTGGTTGCTGCGGCCCATAGACATCTACATCTATCTTCCATTACAAATCAAAATGCAGATGCGTTGTCACCCGCGAGGACTGAGATGGAATGCCTCATTTCCAGTAACAAGGGTCTCCGGTTCTCTACACTCACCATACGAAATACAGCAGCATTAAGCTACTATTTCACGCTGGTATTCTGTGAGAGCGTGGTCCTTCCCCGGTCGAGCCGACCCATTCGTGCTACAACTATACTACTAATATAACTGCAGCATGGCTCTACCACGTAAATTTATTCGTTATTTTGTTAATAGAGAGTAAAAATTCAGCCAAAGTTAATCAATCAAAATACTGCCTTGCATCGTGTATTGAAGACTCTAAATTATATACTAATTAAAAATGTTCCATGGACAAAACAAGACTTCGAATCTAGTCACAAGGTACTCACAACGAATACCTGACTCGAGAACAATGTTACGGACTTCATAAGAACTAAAGAGTGACCCTCGTTCTATCCAAGTCTTAACATGTTGGACTATAAATTGTATACTGATAAGACTTCATATTGTCTGTACTAGAGAACATGGTCTCCTGAAATATTACTTTGACATTGAGCCTCTAAGGAGATCTTTAGAGCTAGCAGTGGCTAAATCCAACATTGTGACTATGCATAAATCTATCTAGATGAGTCTTTCTCAAAGTGGGCGATAACACCCCCTTGTGAGCGTTGGATACCTAAAGGGGGGCATTAAGGGGCCCAGAAAAAATGGGGGCGTTGGCGTGGTTTAGGTGGGCGATGGTTGATTTGTAATTTCATTTAGATATATATATTTTAAAATTTACTAAAATACAACCTACCTACTACTCAATATCGAATAAGTAGTTTATATTTCTGCCCTGTATAAACTAGAAATACTTAATATAGAATTCGTAGGATAGCCCGTACGCCGTACGCAATCAAGTTGTAACAAGTTTTTGTTAAATAACGCTATTGGTGCAATCCCGTAACAATCGGCTGGTTCATCGATACTTGTCTTAACTTTCTCTGTAAGATTAAACGTCGAAAGAGATAAACGAGTTTGTGCGTGTTTGTCTCATTCCTGCCGGTGCATGCTGTATTTAAATCCTATATAAAAGCTCGTAATAATTTTTATATTTACATTAGTGGCTTGGGGTGCAATCTTTAAACAAGTATTTAATTTCAACACTTTATTAACATAATATTTGTAATAACAAAACCATGTCGGAAGAAAAAAAGCAGAGGCGCCAATATATTGCAGAAATATATTAAATATGGATTCATGATTCATCATTCACCGCCGTGTAGTGGCGGTTGAGAATATCCACTACCCCATATCTTCCCGTGGGTGTCGTAAGAGGCGACAGATGGAGACAGGCAGGAGATGGGCAGCAGCATCTTTCTGATAACAACTGTGATATAATAAAAAACTGCGGTTGCCAACCCGCTCGCCAAGCGTGGCAACTATGGCAAATATCCCCCCATGAATAACGACGCAAAAAAACGGCCCCCAGTCCCCGGCGGCCCCGCTATTCCTGGCTACGGTGGCGACCATGGTAACGGCGGTGCAGGGGGTGCTAAGAATCTCCGGTGGAGGTTCGGTTGCCACCTACGACGACTCGACCTGGCAACATATAACGCACGCACCCTGAGGACTGACGAGAAGATACTGGAGCTGGAAGAAGAGGTAGACAAGTTGCGCTGGCATATTATTGGATTATCCGAGGTCCGAAGAGAGGGAGAGGACACGGCAATCCTCGAGTCCGGAAACTTGTTCTACCACCGGGAGGGCGACCATCTGTCCCAAGGAGGTGTCGGATTTATCGTCCACAAGTCTCTCGTCAACAACGTTGTAAAGATTGGGAGTGTGTCGACGAGGGTCGCGTACCTGATACTCAGAATAACCAAACGGTATTCGCTGAAGGTCATACAGGTTTACGCACCAACCTCGGCACATCCCGATGAGGAGGTGGAGAAAATGTATGAGGATATTTCCAGAGCCATGCATTCCTCCAAAACCCACTACACGGTGTTGATGGGAGACTTCAACGCAAAACTAGGCACAATAGAAAGCGGTGAGCTGAAGGTAAGGAAATTTGGAGTAGGGCAACGGAACCGAAGGGGCCAGCAGCTGGTCAACTTTATGGAGAAAGAGGGACTCTTTATGATGAACTCTTTCTTCCAGAAGCGGCCCCACAGGAAGTGGACCTGGTCGAGCCCCGACGGTTCGACAGAAAATGAGATTGACTTCATTATGACGACCAGACGGCAACTGTTCAGTGATGTCTCAGTGATGGCAAGGGTGAAAACTAGCAGCGATCACCGAATGGTTAGAGGCACACTGAACCAAAACGTTAAGTTGGAGAGGTCTCGTCTAATGAAGTCAACGCTCCGTCCCCCCTCGTGCTCTAATGCAGAATCCCAAAACCTTTCAGTTCGAGTTACGTAACCGCTTTCAGTGCCTAGAGGATTGCAATGCAGTGGACGATATGAATGACAAGCTGGTGGAAACTGTCCATGCGGTCGGAGCTAAGTTCTGCAAGACCCGCCGCAGAAGAACACAAAAACTTTCCAATCACACTCTTAATCTCATGGTTGTTAGACGGGAGATAAGGCTGCAATCGTCAACAGATTTGACAGTATACAGGCAACTGAACAGACAGATCTCCAAATGTATGCGGCGAGACTTACGCAACTTTAATACTGCTCGTATTAAAGAAGCGATCAAGCGGAACCATGGCTCCAAAGTCTTTGCCAGAGATCTGTCTGCCAGAAAGAGCCAACTGTCAAAGCTGAAGACTGAGTGTGGCAGCATCGTTTCCGGGACACCTGAGATTTTGAGTGAGATTGAGAGGTTCTATGGGCAGTTGTACACATCATCGTTGGAGCCACACGCAAGTGTGAGTAACGATCCAAGAGCAAGTCTTACCCGACACTATTCCGATGATATCCCGGACGTCAGTCTAAGCGAGATTAAAATGGCTCTTCAGCACCTTAAAAACGGCAGGGCCCCAGGCGAGGATGGAATTACAGTGGAGCTTCTGAAAGCGGGTGGAACACCGGTACTTGAAGTCCTTCAGAAGTTCTTCAATTCCGTCCTCCATGGTGGCACTACTCCGGAGGCGTGGAGCAGAAGTGCGGTGGTCTTGTTCTTCAAGAAAGGTGACAACGCCCTCTTGAAGAACTACAGACCGATATCCCTTCTGAGCCGCGTCTACGTGCTGTTTTCGAGAATCATGACGAATCGTCTCGCACGTAGACTCAACGACTTCCAGCCTCCCGAACAAGCCGGTTTCCGAATAGGCTTCAGTACCATAGACCACATACATACCCTGCGGCAGATTGTACAGAAGACCGAAGAGTACAATCTGCCACTTTGCCTGGCGTATGTGGACTGTGAGAAAGCCTTTAATTCCGTTGAAATTTGGGCGGTGCTACAGTCCCTTCAGCGGTGCATCCCTTAAGTGCTGAAGTGTTTGTACAGTAGGGCTACGATGGCTATCCGAGTACAGAACCAGAGTTCGAAACCTATCCAACTGCAGAGAGGTGTAAGACAGGGTGACGTTATATCCCCGAAACTCTTCACCGCTGCGTTGGAAGACGTTTTCAAGCTACTGGACTGGAAAGGATATGGTATTAACATCAATGGCGAGTACATCACTCACCTTCGATTTGCCGACGATATAGTCCTTATGGCAAAATCGTTGGAGGACCTTAGCACTATGCTCAATGATCTCAATAGTGTCTCCCAACGGATAGGTCTTAAGATGAACATGGACAAAACAAAGATCATGTTTAATGTCCATGTCACACCTATGCCGGTAGTTGTTGGGAGCACTATGCTCGAAGTTGTAGAGGAGTACGTTTACCTGGGACAAATAGTCCGACTAGGTAAGTCCAACTTCGACCGAGAGGTCAATCGACGGATTCAACTCGGCTGGGCAGCGTTCGGGAAATTACGACACATCTTCTCGTCAGGTATACCTCAATCTCCGAAAACTAAAGTG
Organism: Parnassius apollo; assembly: GCA_907164705.1. Taxonomy (NCBI): domain Eukaryota; kingdom Metazoa; phylum Arthropoda; class Insecta; order Lepidoptera; family Papilionidae; genus Parnassius; species Parnassius apollo. The sequence goes on from CAJQZP010000693.1 coordinate 22,425,513, forward strand.
TACAACCAGTGCGTGTTGCCAGTGATGACTTACGGATCTGAGACGTGGTCCTTCACTGCTGGCCGTATGAGGACGCTCAGGGTCACTCAGCGAGCTATGGAGAAGGCTATGCTTGGAGTTTTTCTGCGTGATAGACTCAGAAATGAGGATATCCGCAGTAAAACCAGAGTGACCGACATAGCCCAACGGTAAATTAGTAAGCTGAAGTGGCAATGGGCCGGCCATATAGCTCAAAGAACCGATAACCGATGGGGAAGAAAGGTTCTCGAGTGGCAGCCTCGTACCGGTAGGCGTAGTGTAGGGCGACCCCCCACTAGATGGAGTGACGTCCTGGTAAGACATGCAGGAAGTCGATGGATGCAGGTGGCTCAGGACCGTGCTTTGTGGCATTACTTGGAGGAGGCCTATTTTCAGCAGTGGACTTGCGAAGGGCTGTAATGATGATGATGATGATGATGGATTCATAGAAAATTCGACAAATCCATCTATGCCTTTGTGCCTTCTTTATTCAAAAACGTTTTCAAACGAAGCGATGAAGTCGTCAAGACTTAAAGTCAAGTTCAATCATTTGAATAAAATGCATCCAGATTAGAAGGATAAAAATGTAGCCTAATTTCAAGACCCGTAAAAAAAGGATTATCCTTTTTTACGGGGCTCAGCCAAGTATAACGAAACTTTTTTCGGTGGTTGCTAAGCAAGACGATGATGGACTGCGAGCTAAATACAATATCTCTTTATTAATTGCTCAAACAGGTAAACCACACACCATTGGAGAAACGTTAATTTTGCCGGAAATAAAAGAAGTTGTAACTACTGTGCTGCATAAACCGGAGGCAGACATAATTCGAATAATTCCTTTGAGCAATAGTTCTGTGCAAAGACGAATTGATGAAATGGCTGAAAATATTGAAGAGTCATTGTGCAATCATCTGAAAACTAGTCAATTTTCAATCCAGTTAGATGAGTACACTTTACCAAGTAATGAAGCAATGTTGCTGTTTTGGGAGGTTTATTAAAGATGAAAAAATATGTCTAGAACTATTATTTGCAAGAAATTTAAAGACAGACACAAAAAAAGAAACCATATTTAAAACACTGGGAAAGTTTTGTGATGAAAAAGGAATTCCCATGAAGAATATTATATCAGTTGCTACAAATAGTGCTCCAGCTATGACGGGGTGTCGAAAAGGTTTTATAGCGTACTTGAAAATTCCAGATGTGCTTGCTGTACATTGCGTTATACATCGACAACATTTAGTTGCTAGAAATTTAAGTGAACGACTGTTTCAATAATTGCAACATGTCATCATTACAGTCAATAAAATTCGATACAACTCTTTAAATAACAGATTATTTAATCAGCTTTGAATTACTAATGATAAAGATTGAACCGATTGATCTTTCACACAGAAGTACGTTGGCTATCAAAAGGAAATTGTCTGACTCGATTTTACAATCTGTTTGACTCTATCGTAGAGTTTTTGGAAAACAAAGATATAATTGCGCGACAACCTCGTCGCATCAAAGAATGATATCGCATACCAGACAGACCTTTATAAATTGCTTAATGATATGAATTTTCATCTTCAGGGCGATGAATTGAACTTAATAAAAACAAAAACTGTCGTCGCTGCTATCGTAACCTAGCTGCTCGTACACAAGAAGAATATTGGCAGAAGAGAGTTCCATAATTTTCCCAATTTCTGCATCAACAACGACTTGGTTATCTACTTTCAACATTTGGAAAATCTCCACAGTGATTTCGTTGAAAGATTCCAGAACCTTTTGAAATTGGAAATGTCAGACTGGGTGTCAGATCCTATTTAAAACGTCAACATAGCAGTTTCACCCCTACTGGAAGAAGAACTTGTAGAACTGACAACGAACGAGGAAACAAATCAAATTCAAAAAGGGCTACCAAGAATTTTGGCTACAAAAGTCAATCCCGAAGTTGTATCCTGAATTGTGGTCGATAGTTCGATTTTTGATAGCATTCTCACCGTCATATTTGTGTGAACTTGGATATATCCAACTATAGTGCTGTGACGACGCTGCTTACTAAAAAAAGAAATCGTTCGCATGCTACCAAACGCGGCGATTTACGACTGTTTTTGAGTAAAATCGAACCTGATATCAACAAACTTGTTAAAAATCATTAAATTTATCCATCTCATTAGATTCTTTTTAAAAATAAAATTGATTACCTATCTATATTGCTTATTTTAATTTGATGAAAATATATTCTTAAGGGGAAATATAACCTCAAATGGCTTAGCAAGATCCTCAGTTATGCCGAAAGTATTGCAGCATTAATTTTGAAATAAATATATGGTAAAGTTGAGGATTAATGTTAAGGTTTATGTTAGACGAAAACACGATTCCGTAAAATTTTCTCGATAGAAAAAAAATCCAAAGTTACCTCCAAACTGAACAATAAACCGCTGTTATTCATAAAATACTTTAAATAAGATCATGAAACTTTGCATACTAACTGAACTAACCATAAAGCAGTGCTTATGTTATTTACTTTTTTTAAAATATCATTATTTTCACTGTAAAAAGAAATTACCTAAACTATCGGCGCGTAAGCTTGGTTCCTGTCGCCGCAGGAACCAAGCTTACGCGCCGATATATTTATTTCAAAATTAATGCTGCAATACTTTCGGCATAACGGAGGATCTTGCTAAGCCATTTGAGGTTATATTTCCCCTTAATATTATAAAGTTGCGTTTTAATTGCTTTTACTGGTAATAATGTCTAGTTTAGGATGTAAGTTTAAACACCATAATCGACTAATATAGCACACCTTAACTAAATCAATTACAGTAATAAAATTATGGAGGTGTGTATAAAAAATTGGGGCCGCTGAAAAATAATTGATTTTTAAAGAGGCCGGTAAAAAAAATAAGTTTGACAATCTCTAGTCTAGATTCATGTTCAGAGATAACTCATGCTATGTTATGAGTTTATCATAAGAAAATAAAAAACAAAAAATATTCATAAATTTAAAAACACACCAAAAGTTAACGTGATATAAATAAAATTTGCAGCCACTTGTTTTTATAATTACAATCACGTATATCGCAAACTACTTACCTTAAAGGCAAAGGATAGGATAGTTATAAAGGTAAACATTCGTAAAACGGTATCTCAATAAAATAACCTTACCACCACAATTTCAAGTTTAAAATCCACTTAACGAGAGTCAATATCATGTAACCTTTTATCATAATTGTCACGTTTGTAGTAGCTGGCTCATTACTTAGACGCAACACGATAGGCGTGGACTTACTTCCGTCAGAACCGGACACCGTGGGGGACCAAATAAAATTAACGCTTATTGCCTTCCGTTGAAATCACCCTTAAATTACGGCGTTGAGTTTTATAAAGTTTCGTTAAATTTATATTCCATTTCACTAAATAAATATTAGATTTAATCTGTTTATTTGTTTTCGTTTTATTTTGTAATATACTGTACTATATTAATAGATGAGTAAAACTATTATTTTCAATGAGTTTTTTAAATAAAGAAATAATTATTTTAATTAATTTATTTCCGTTGGTTCAAGTATTCTTGAAGAATTAAACATTCTGGTATCACCTCTCTAATACTTGCCTGTGGTGGCAGTGTAATAGTCCATGGTAAGAGCTATCAATAGGAATTAACAAAATACAACATCTTAAAACCTCAGAATATCACGGTTATACACTGTTATATGAATCAAGAATGACAGTAGCCGGTTATCGATACGGACAGCGAACTTAAAAATGTCAAGTGTTCGAATTTGCCATTTGACTACTGTCTTGAATCACTCCTAACACAGGTATTTTAAGCTTACTTCGAGTGGTGAATGGGAACGGTAATACCATAAAAATATCTTTTACTTTTATAAATTTAAGTTAACATAAAATATATAAAAATATTATGCTAGAATTAAATTATCAAAAATGGCAACAGATCGCAGAACGCATATCTGTACAAAGAGTATAAAGATCGCATTTCTGGCACACCACAGTTCAGTACCATTATTAGTACTTACGTAGGTAAAGATGGTGGAAGCTAATCCGCCAAATGGTGCGTAAGGATAACGCGAATCCATTGAAGAGAACATGTCCAGCGGGGCGCTATTTACGACCGAACAAAGAAGTACTATTTTAAATTGAGTTGACATTGAATAATCGATACGGTCTTCCTTAAGTGGATGAATACTAGTTACGAATATTTTATCCTAGCCCCGCCATCGGTCAATTTGTTGACCGAAATGTAAACAAAATTAAAAATAGATCAGTCAAACATAATATTTTCTAGTATTTTTTTAATAAATATAATATTTCGGGGGGCATGTGCCGGTTGTGCCATTTTGTTAGAAAAAATAGTTAACATTTTAGTCTCAGGTTTAAAGTAGAGTCTGTTTCAATAAAAAAAGTCCTGTGGAAAATATGCAAACTAAAATACAAAGCATGGAATTTGACAGTAAAGATTGTCTTTCGAGACAATGACACTTCCTTAAACTCGAAACTATTAATAAAACACATTTACAAAAACTTGACTGGGTTAGTGGTCGGAAACGCCGTTGCTGATCATGAGTCCGAATCCCGATTGGAGCTAATATCAGTTATTAGGTTTTTTTGTCGAGAAGTTTTCGGTAGCAGCCCAGTGTCTCTCAGGGCCTCGTGGAACTTCGTTGCTCGCCAGCTTTACCCAGGAAAGCACTTAAATCGTAGGCCCTGCACCAGATTTCTCTCGTCCGTCCTGTACTCCGCACATAGCTAGTCTCCTTTGAGAATAAGGTTACCAACCATATTTTTAATAACGTATCTTACTTTGTTTTTGATAAATATACTTTATACTTTTGCATAAAAATAAAGTATGCGAAAATACTTTATTTCGAATGTTTAAGGATGCTACAAATTCAAAAAAGCATTAGATCGTTTTTTTTTTTTTCATTAAATTGTGGAATCCAAAATAAACCATTAGATTTTTACAAAAATCCAAATTAATCTGCTAATGTACGCGGCAATTAAGGAGTCCATAGATTCTTACAACCTTTTATTCAATCAAGTATATGGGCTCAATCTTAAAAAGTGCCGGATCTAATAAAAGACAATTGTAATGTTCATATCGTCCATAATACAGTGAACCATGCTATGGGTTACTTGACTTTCGACATAGAAAATATTATTTTTAAAATCTACAGTCATTTATCTGTGTCAGATTTTCGGAGAGAAGAATTTAAAACAAATTGTCTCAATTGTTGGTGGTGAATTTCATGAAACCGTTCGTTATCTTTACTTCCAGCCATTGAAATATTTTTACTTAATAGGGAACCAAATGGAACTATTTCAAAAGTTTGTTTATGTAATGGTTCTCCGATAATTATACAAGAATTACCTAATACAAAGCTAAGTGTCAAACAGGAACATGAAGACATTGAAATTTATCTACACTTTACAAGTCATATGCTGAATATATTTAATAAAATAATAAAACGTCTTGAAGGAAATTCTGTGTATTAATGGATGTATATATAACATTATGGACAATTTAAAAAACGAATTAGATGAGGCGATTAAGAACACAAACTGACAAGTATTTCGGGTATGAATCAAGAGTAAGATTACAAAACATTGAAAAGTTTTTTGTAATCTTAAAATGGTCAATAGAATTATGAATATCTTCTAACTGGCTTTCAATACTTTCTAATATATATTTGAAAATTGAAGTTGAATTTAAAAATTTTGACAACTTTCACTGAAAGCTCAAACTCAGCTTATCAATAGATATTTTTGGTTATGAAAGTGAAGTGGCAAGAAGAGAGATATAGATTGTCCATAAATTTAATAAAAAATTAATTATTTATCTTTTTAAATCTAAACTTAGATTGTAAAACTAGTTTTGAAACTTTAAAGATAACCAAAAATTCTTAAGGTGTGCTAAAAACACAAAAATATGTATTTAAAGCAATAAAAATTTAAATCTGAAAAGTGCTTTTTTCCTTCCAAATAAATTATTTTTCTTATAAAAGGATTAAATACGTTTTTTCCCCAAAAACGTTGGTAACCCTAGTTGAGACTGGTCGCTGTGACCGAAATTTGGTCTTGGATTCGTTTTGTAAAAAACCGGTTTAGTCTTAAACAAAACGTGGTTTATACACATTGGCCTGGTGGTCCTGGAGCAACTGTGAGACATATTATATAAGATATGACTTTACTTTTTGCTTTTAACAGATATTCATTATATTGGCCCAGGGCCGTGTTTTTGACATTCCTTTGGTAGACCTTTTACCAGGAGTGGATTTGTTAAGGGCTGTTAGTTATGATGATGATAATATTTTCTTAAAAGCTGCTTACATTTTACTATCGTCTAATCTTTATTTGCATATTAAAATATAACAAAAACTTCAGCAACAATTAAAAAGTAAAACAACAGTAAACTCAAAATTGTTACTATTTCTATTTTACGAACGCAGTAGCAAATATAATACTAAAGCGTATTAATTCATACACATAGAGACCGTACCGTAATGTACACAAAGGGCAGTAACTTGCAGATATCCCATCTATTTGTATCGAGCTAAGATAAATTGACTGTGCAAGCGCCGGTGAAAACAAAGCAATATTATCCGGACTAGTGAATGCGATCGTCTCGTTACGCTCCACATAGAGGCCTCTATAATTTCCAGGAGGCAAATTAATCCGAGCACGGGCAGGCCGATCGGCGCCGGTCAACGCGTTCCCGCATACTAATGCTATTGTTTATCGAAGGGGCTAATCTGTGCGTACCAGCCGTTACTGTCCACTAGAAATTATAACGGATCACTTTCGTCCCGCCTAATCCAACGCTGCCGAGATAGACGTGCCAACCTTATGTCTTTCTAAAACGTGTTTTAATACATTGTTTTCGTTTCATAATAGCTAACTAGGGCCGTAAAAAAACTTTAACTTATGTAAGTTAAAATATTGTTTGCATTAGATTAAGTTTACACAATTGTCACTAAGATGGATTCCGAATCCGTTAGAATAAAATAGTACAAAATATTTTTAACCATTTACCAGCTAAGGAAGCCTGTGAGACTATTTTAATAATTGTTTACAGTACAGTTTATTTACGATTAGAAACAGCACGGTAACGATCACCCAGAAATTATTATTTATCACAAGGAGTTAGAGGGAAATAATTCATTAGCTTTCCTAGATGTGTTAGTCATCCGAAATCCTAACAATACTATATATCACATTGTGTATAGAAAAGAGACCCATACAAACCGATATTTAAACAGTGAATCTCACCACCATCATTCACAGTTAGCTACCGTGGGAAAATCTTTGCTACAGAGACCACGTGGGATCTGTGACAGCAAACACTTGGCCGACGAGCCTCAGCACGTCAAGCAGGCTCTGCACGGAAACAAGCTTCGGGTCCCGCGCCTATGTCACAGCGACCGAGTGAAGCCGACCACAGTCGAGCGTGTGCCTGCTGTACTACCGTATGTCAGACGTGTCACAGACAAGATTGGCTACATCTTGAAGCGAGCTTCTATTACAACATTCTACAAGCCACCGAAGAAGGTTAGTTAGTTGTTACCATCTGTCAAGTGTCATATTCCTCTGCAAGATGCAGGAGTGTATAAGCTTGATTGTGAATGTGGTCTCTCATACATAGGGCAAACAAAAAGATCAATTAGAACCCGCGTAAAAGAACATATAGCTGACGTGAAGCTTTAACGTTCCGGGAAGTCTGCAGTTTGTGATCATATCCTAGGCAGCCCCAACCATTACATCAGATTTGATAGACCATAAATCCTCGCGAAAGAATATCGATTCCTACCAAGGTAAGGCTATTGAAATTAAAAAACATCCTAATTTCAATAGAGGAGGAGGCTGGGTACTATCACCTGCTTGGGACCCTATAATTATTAAAACTAAAACTAAACCCAAGCATACCACTGCAAGACTTCAAGACACAGTTAGTTCATTCTGCGTAGATCGGACCATAAACAATAATTTAAAAAGCTGAAGGTACTCCGGGTTAACATTGACATCGGGACGTCAGTCACCTCAGTCCCCCATGAAAGCACCCGAAACGTCGGGAATTAAAAATTCAAATTAAACGCGATAAAATCCATAAAAGTAGTTTTAATAAATCTTTATAAGTTGTTTTATTTAACACTTTTTAATAAAAGGGTTCACTTTTTGATACATGAGTCCTGTAAATTTTCTGGGACTTGTAAAAGCGTATTTCTCATTTCCTTATGAAGGAATTACTCACTCTTTGGACTCAAGTAACTAGGACTATTTTTAATAAATCCATTTTTGTTTTCATATACGCACATAAAATGTTCGAAAATACGCTGGAAGGCCAAAATTAATATTTTTGTTAGGTAAGTCATAATTTTCTTAAAGAGATTCCCGATGATTTAGGTAAAAAAATTACTCTTATCGTCATTTTCCGCTAGGGTATCGTCTAGTTAAATTTCACGAATGTAAGATATAATAAGCAAATTGTATCGTAACATTGAACGCCCACTCTAAGTGAAAGGAAAATCAAAACTCTTATTTCAAGCACTACAAATTATAGTAGCACGTGTAAAGCTGTAAAAGCACAGTCCTTCACTGAGTGATAATAAAGGTAACCCTCTGCCTCTTGTCTGCGGCGCCTTTATTGTTATCGAATAAAAATAATCCCGGGATTTTTTGGGATGATCGTAAATTATGGCGGATACCGCAGGGGAGCGCGCGAATATAGCTACGGTTAACGGTTTTTGCATCTTAAGTATTAGCTCTTACGTGTTCTCATAAAATTAAGTGTCTAGGAAATTTATCGTTGAAACTTAAACGATTGTTTAACCACTAAACATACTACATAGTGCATTTACTTTAACGCCCTTAATATCTTAACTTAGAGATGAAGGTTCATCATCATCATCATTACAGCCCTTCACAAGTACACTGCTGAACGAAGGACTTCTCCAAGGAATGCCACAAAGCACGATCCCGAGCCAACTACATTCATCGATTTCCTGCATGCAACTTGGGGGTTATATAGCCATAGTTGCAACGCTTGACCAGCGGGTTGGCAACCGAAGTTTTTTTTGTTGTTATTTTGCTGTTATCAGAAAGATGCTGCTGCCTATCTTCTGCCTCAGTTTCCCTCTGTCGCCTCTTACGACAACCACGGGAAGATATGGAGTAGTGGATATTCCTAACCACTATTACACGGCAAAAAAGAGGAAGGTTAACTCAACTCAACAAAATATCAATAATAGAATAAAAGTCATACAAAAGTTAATCCTCTAAAGAGTAAAGAATGTTAGTTACAGGCTGTGAGGCTTTCCACCTTAGCCCTCAGAGGTGACACCGTATTTTTAGCCTTTGTTATAAGTGGGTTGCAGGTGCCCATGGGCTGCGGCTACTTACCATCACTTGTAGAGTGGGAGTGTTAGTCCGTTGTCACTTCAGTTTAAAAAATTAACACCAAGAGAAGTGAATTTACAGTTTGTGTACGTTTCACTACTGGGCACAGATCTCTTCGCATTTCTTAAAAGGTAATATTTAGGAGCATTTAGCCTGTGTGTGATTTTTTTATATATAATTTTGATGGCAAACAAGCACACAGTCCACCTGATGGTACGTGGGTCCTGTGGTCCATAAACATCTTCATCTATACTCGATTATGAGATCAAAATGCAGATGCGTTGCCACCCCTGAGGACCAAGATAGAATGCCTGGTTTCCAGTAAAAAGGGTCTCCGATTCACACACACCATACAAATCACAAGGCATTGAACTGCTATTTTACGCTGGTATTCTGTGAGAGCGTGGTCCTTCCCCGGTTGAGCCGTTCGTGCTATAACCATACAAATATAGCTACAGCATAGCTCTACCACGTATAAAAAAATACATAAAACTTTTAATTATCAGTATTAACTGAACAATGTATTGATTTCCAAAAATCTATTCTAAAAATCTATCTAATACACTAAAATCAGACTCATTATTTCATAATGTTTTGCTATTTTAGCTTTTGGGAAAATGCAATTTTACAAGTTTTCTACAAAATATTCTCACACTAACCATGTAGTGCGGGTTCACTTCTATATCGCTCCGAAAGTATCGTAATAGGTGACAAACACGAAAGTTTGGCATAGGTAGTAGCGTCTTCCTAATCATCATTTCAGTTCTTCACAAGACCACTGCTGAACGTAGGCCTCACCAAGGAATGTCACAAAGCACGGTCCTGAGCCACCTGCATCCATCGACTTCTTGCATGTCTTACCAGCTCCTTTCGCCATCTAGCGGAGGGTCGCCCTACACTATGTCTACCGGTACAAGGCTGCCACTCGAGAGCCTTTTTTCCCAACGATTGTCGGTTCTTCGAGCTATATGGCCGACTCATTACGGCCCCGATAAAACGCATAATAGCTATATGAAAATATACATTACATTTATTGCAATAGTTTTATCAGGTAAATTAACTTTTATGAAACATGGATGTGGATATACGAGAAAGGACGTTTCAATTTCACTTCTGTTTATTCTGTATATCAAAGTTACGAACTTTCACCAATCGCCAATAAACGAAATCCTTCGATGATTTCCATTTGCCCCTTCACGCCTTTAAGCCTTAAAGCATAATCAAAAGTATGCATGACACGTGCAGAGTGAAAATACAAACGATGTTTAGTGATGATTAAAATGCCTCAAATGTTTCTCTAAACATTTTTACGAATATTATAATTATTTTAAACAGATGACACATTTTACTCAAAAATATCACTACAGTGACCGTAATCATTAATAAAATAAGATTCTTCTAGAAACTTATATTAGAGTTCTCAATAACATAAAAATAAAACAAAGACCATACTGATGGGTAAATAGATGGGAAGTTTTGTAAATTGCTCATAAAACGCATACAAATAACTGCCTGAATGCCTTACTTTACTAGACAACGAGAATAAAAAGGCTTTCAAATTAACGAGACGTCAGCGAGAGTGCGGTTCGAAATAACTGGGCTCAGTACGCACATTTTTGACGGTGTGAAGCACTGAAGCCACCGATACCAACAAAAGTGGCAACTGAAACTAATGAATTATTCATAGAGGCGGTGCGGTGCATGTTCTATCACTGTTTTATCTATTGCGGGACCGCCGCGGCCGCGACCCGCTCTTCCCCCGCATCCTACCCCGCCCGCAAGGGTTAACTACCTTCTAACCAACAATTTTAGAGCCGTTTGAGAAGACTAGATAAGCATGGTACAAATAAACATTACCTTAAAACGACCGCTAACACAATTACCGCTTGAGGGCCGTTCATTTATTCATTTTACATTGTCTCGGCAAAGTTCACGGCTAATTATGTTTGTTTTTAATAAGGACTTAAGGCTATATCTTAAAGTCACTTTGTTCTTCTCTGTTATTGCCAATATTGCCAAAATTACACACGATGATACGAACGCTGCAAAAATACGTTATACTTAATTAAAAAAACGTAGATGTCGTCATGATGAACAATGATGATATTAAGATATGAATTAATTAATTCCATGGTCCACCGCACTGCCTCATTACAAAAGGCTTTTCTTTTGCCGTTCCTTGTAATTAGTTCTACATATTACCCATACTGTGAGTAACCGACATAGCCCAACGGATTGGTAAGCTGAAGTGGCAATGGGCCGGCCATATAGCTCGAAGAACCAACAACCGATGAGGATGAAAGGCATATCATAATTAATTTCCATGGTCCATGGAAATTAATTAATTATGATATGAATTGATTGGTCTTTAAAAATATAGATAATATTTATGCCCTCACCACACTTCATTCATACAACATTTACCCATTTTAAATCCGTAAATATAAAACAAATAAAAACTGTATTATATGATAAGGCAAAATAAATAAAGAAATGTTGAAAAAAATATGATATAGGCAAGTATATGTATGTTACTAAGTTGTATATTACGTTACCTATGTATATTAAGTTAGTATGAAATTGTCAAACAAGTGGAACATCGTGAGCACACTTATATGTTTAAGATCCTTCTAAGAAATTATTGCAGACATATCTGTATAGTCTATTAGTTCACAAATTCTATACATTGTATATTTACCTTTATAGGGAACAGAAGAGTTTAGACATTAATTTAGAATCCTCTTATGGTCATAAGGGAATTATTAAATACAAGAGAGATTTTTATTAGAGAATACATCAATCAGGTAATGTTACTGGTAACATCTTTGCTACTACTTCAACCTTGTTTCGAAAGAAAATTACTAACACGAAGTGCCTGGCGAAAGTAACTGAATATTTAGTTATTCTTAATTTTGCAACTTTGGCAAATTGCGCCTTCGTCCCGATCTAAATTGCAAAAAAGTACCTGATATTTCGTTATTTTACTGATTTATTTATTCTTGATTGTGTTCTTTTTATCAAAAAGGAGAGACAGAAATCTGATACATTACAGCACGACGTAACATTTAGCGAACTTTAACTGCATTTCACTACGCATAGAACAAAGATAAAACTTCAAGATAACCTACATTGATTCTACTATAAAAGGAAATCTGACAGTAATTTTTGAAAACAAAGAAAAGAAGCAATATCATTTAAAAGCTTTCCGTACTGTTAAACTGTGACAATATCTTTGTGTCAAACGTATCACGCGTTGAGGTAAGTTTACCACATAAGTTTAAGAAAATTGAGGATTAACATAAATGCTAGGCTTATATTGATAAGCCTCTTTTTCTACGAAGTAACGTGTGCTTATAACAGGCTACCCGGTTGCCTAATCAACTTATACAAAAATATCAAATCAAGATTTATACCTACCGTGTACTGTTTATGTTTAGATTACCTTAATCGAACGAAGTTATATTATTTTGTAAACTTGATAAAACTTAAAATTTAAAACACATTATAAACTTTTAAATCAGCAATAGTTAGACAAGATAAAGCACTCTAGACTGTCCAGTCTAGATCCGGACGTTTGGATACCTCACAGCATTCTAGTCCGGCAGACGCGGCGACGCCACCATCCGGACGCGTGGCCGTAAACAAGATAAAGCTGCTCGCTTGCCGCCGGTAACGCACGACACATAAATCTGGGCAGATTTCATTGCATGCTCCTGCTTGATCCACGATCTCTCAGGTAATCCTAGTCGATAACATTTGTACCTGACACTTTTCTTATAAGAAGCGACTTACTCGGTAACAAATATGGCTTATTTAATTCCGATAGCACACTAGCTAAGCATTTGCTTGGTACGCTGCATGTACATTCCTGTGTAAAACAAGTATATGTATGACCTACAAAAAATTATTACGGGTATGTCTGCTTATTAGCCATTTATAAGCGTAAAATATGCTTTTATTAAAGGAGAATTTCTTGGGCGTGGGTAAAAGTTTTATAAAAAATAAAAATAAAACACTATTTAGTCTGCAGGTATACCCCAATCTCTAAAAACTAAAGTGTATAACCAGTGCGTGTTGCCAGTGATGACTTACGGATCTGAGACGTGGTCCTTCACCGCTGGCCGTATGAGGACGCTCAAGGTAGCTCAGCGAGCTATGGAGCTCGGAGTTTCACTGCGTGATAGACTCAGAAATGAGGATATCCGCAGTAAAACCAGAGTGACCGACATAGCCCACCGGATTAGTAAGCTGAAGTGGCAATGGGCCGGCCATATAGCTCGAAGAACCGATAACCGATGGGGAAGAAAGGTTCTCGAGTGGCAGCCTCGTACCGGTAGGCGTAGTGTAGGGCGACCCCCCACTAGATGGAGTGACGACCTGGTAAGACATGCAGGAAGTCGATGGATGCAGGTGGCTCAGGACCGTGCTTAGTGGCATTACTTGGGGGAGGCCTATGTTCAGCAGTGGACTTGTGAATGGCTGTAATGATGATGATGATGATGATGATTTAGTCTGCATACTATTCAACCTTAATCAGTATTGATACAACGATTCAGATGATCATCATTGCGATTAGCCTGATTGATCATAAAATTAAGTAAAAAAGAAAGAAAGGAAAAGAATATTTTACGTCAGGCGGCAAAACGTAGAGGTTTTTGTAGCATTTCCTATGGTACCTCTTGCGACAACCACGGGACGAAATGGGGTTGTGGATTCTTTTATGGCGCCAGCGTTACTACGTCATCGTCCATCATACCACGTTTACTACTCTAGACCTAGATCGATCTAGCGCTGAAAAAATGAATGAAGAACATAAACTTATTAAACGCTATGTAGGTATATATTGTTTTTCATTCATTACAGCCCTTCTAAAGTCCATTGCTTGAACATAGGCCTCTAAGGAATGCCACAAAGCACGGTCCTGAGCCACCTGCATCCATCGACTTCCTGCATGTCTTAGCAGAACGTCACTCCATTTAGTGAGGATCCGCCCTAAACTTCACTTACCTCTTATTCTTTTCCATATGTTGTCGGTTCTTCGAGCTATATGGCTGGCGTATTGCCACTTCAGCTTACTAATATGTTAGGCTTTATTGGTAACTCTGGTTCTACTGCAGGTATCATCATTTTAAGTCCATCATGCATAGAAACCCCGATCATAGTCCTCTTTATAGCCCGCTGAGTAACCTTGAGCTTCCTTATACGGTCATCAGTGAAGTACCACGTCTCAGATCCATAGGTCATCGCTGGCAACACGCCCTGGTTGTACAATCTTGTTTTAAGAGTACGCTAAATCTATTTTGAAATTTTTTATTGCGTTGTTACACTTTCTTTTCTATATAGAAGCCAAAAACATTTTTAAGTTTTTGTCTGTCGGCTTATGCCATTGAACACAATAGGCCCTGAAACTACTAGATGGATGGAATTTGATAAAATTTGAAATGGTTTGAGCTTTCATTCTGGAATAACATTTAGGATATACTTTTTCAGTAACGGTCACGTAGCGTGTTTAACGTGCGCTTTGTACCAAGTATTCAGGAAGTATCTTTTTATACAATTGTTTTATATTCACTTATTACATGCGTGGGATTACATACGTGAGGATTTCTACAGTACAAAGCCTCACGCAGCAGCGAAACAATTTAAGTTGAAAATATGTGCTTATATAGAAAATTGTGAAAGAAGTGACTAGCTAGCCCAAAGCCTACAAAATCTCAAACCAAATACTCCATTAGTCTAACTCTTTAAAGGCTTCTTGGGAATTTAAATTATTGCCAATGAAAAACTTATCGAAACTACGAAAAGAGTTTAAGAAAATGAACAAGGTCTGGATAATATGGTGGATGAGGAAGATTTTCTAGCTTTTGTTTTGCTGATTATGCCTACGTTTCTGTCGTCTACTGTGCGTCACTCATTTTATGAGGTACTCATTTGTCAAGCTTCTTTATTTTACCGATTTGCTGCAAATGATCCAATTTGTTCTAACCCAGCTAACGCTAGGCCAATCGTAGTTTAAAATAAATCCGCTTCTACTATCGCCTTTTGTTCGTGATCGTTCGTGACCTCCTTCTCCGGATGACCACGAGGTAAATTTAAGAAGTCAACGATTTCCGAATGAAAGTGATTGAACTAATAACGCACAGCTTGTTTGTTAATATTGCTACGCCTATATAAGTTTTTGATATGCCTACCATTTGAGACGCTTTTTTATTATTTTATCATCATTCTATTTGGTGGGTGTTGTAAGTCAATTAATCTAAAGGGACAATAATATTATGACATCAAACAGATTGAATGCAGTCTAACAATCCAGAGCAGTTATCCAATTCTGCCTCAAATTTGCACGGAGTATGATATTTATCGCCAATCTGCTTGTTTAGTATAACCGCACTATTATGAAAAATTGCAAAATATACCAAACGTCCTTCACGTATGGAATATTTTACAATCCTATGTACAACTTTCTGTGCACTCTTAGTGGGTCGCGGCCACGATGGATGTCAATAGACTCATGCGCCTCTCATAACGCTTTAGATGAATGAGAACGAGCGAATTTTTCCATTCTAAACCTTGGGAGCAGCTACTTAAAAACTTAGCACACAATAGTATGCTATTATTATAATTATTGGGGTATCTATATAGTTTTCTCATCTGGTTGGGTTCTATAAATATATAATTACTAACTTGCCAGGCAGACGTTGTTCTGCCCATTTCGATGACCCTTTGTCATGTCCTATTAAAAATCCTTAAATTAGCAAAAATATTGTGGCTCACCCATGGCCAAAAAAACTACCCTATCTCTCAAGTTGGACCAAACTGCACACGGTGTGCAAATTTAATTAAAATCGGTTAAGTAGTTTAGGAGTCCATCGCGGACAAACAACGTGACACGTAATTTATATATATATATATATATATATATATATATATATATATATATATATATATATATATATATATATATATATATATTAAGATAAATGAAAATGAAAAGATAAATATACATAAATATCAATAAAGTAAAATAAATACAAAAATACATAAAGAAAAAAAAGCCCAACCAGATGGAAGCCCTCGGCAGGGGGAGACCAAACGGCCGAGGGTTAGGGGGGAAAAAGAAAGAAACCGGCGGACGATGCGGGTGGTATCGAGGAGCACCGCCTTCAGCATTTGAGCCCGGAGCGGTCCGTCACGGAGTCCCAGTCGCCTCAGTTGACCCGAGAGGCTACAGGAATAATTTCGGTCGGCAGACCACTCCACATGTCGGTCACCTCGTTAGCCAGGTCCAGATATTTTGTTTTCTTATCTGATTCGGCTTTCACTAGGTTCTTGTCATATGGAATGGTAATGTCGACCAAAAATATCCTTGACTGTGCCCGGTCTATCAGCACAATATCAGGTTTATTCGCAAGAATAGTCCTGTCTGTGATGATGGCCCGGTCCCAGTAGAGCCTATCGCGGTCATTTTCGAGCACGGCTTCCGGTAAGTACTTATAATAAGGCAGTTACCGATCTACGAGACCGTATTTCAAAGCAAACTCCTTATTATTTAGTAGTGTATTAAATATTCTAGAACATTTTTTTACTTTACATTGAAAAATTGAAAGATATCAATCTACATCGTTTAAAGTTAGGATCAGGCCGATACGAGTCGCCGCGTCGTCTGCGCACTATAAAAAAGTTTCGCAATTAAAGTTTTATTCGGAAGGTCGATATTGCGTTATGCATGGCTATATTTTGCTTATTGACTCTGCACAACTTACACGCGAAGTTATAGCTGGATTTCACTAACACAGCGGACTCATCATTTCATGTCGAATTTAGATTTTATTTATTCAAAAACATTCATAGACTTTTCAATACTATTATTCTAAATTAAATGAAGAAGACTTTATATGTGGATTGTTTAGTGGGAGGCCTATGTTTAGCAGTAACTTTGTGAAATGATGATGATGATGAAATGAAAAATACTCATATTTCTTTTATTTGTCATGTGCTCCTTACTTATAAAAAGCACAAATATGTAAATTAAAAATAAAATTAAAGCACAAAATATAAATCCAGAATTACCAACATTTATTCCAAACCTTTTCTGTATAAACATCGTATGTTCGGTTCACTGAATATAGAAAGATACCAAAGAGCAAAGACAACGGTATCGGCAAATAATAAAAACTTTTAATTAATTTCCGTTTTATACAGCAGTGTAGGTATTTTAAAACCATAGTTTCAAGTGTTATTGGTAAAGTTTTCGCATTAGGTTTTTACGTTCATGAGAATAATATGCTTAGCAAATAGCGAGGTTGTTTACATAGAATCTAGATCGCACTTTAACTAAAATTATACAGTCGTGGATCCTGCCAACTGAATTCCGTATACCAATGTTTTTGTAATGTACATAATACTTTGAAAATTTTGATCCTAATTTCTTCTTTTGTCATAAACTTTAAACATGAAGCTGAAGCATGTAAGCAATAATGGCCTTTGTTTGAATCTTTTGTGCAATAATATCATTAAAGTTTAATACAATTGATATCATTAATTTCCGCCAATGTGTTTTCTATTTAAAATCCAATGCTGGATCGAAATAGGCTTTACCTTACAATGTGACAAAGTATACCTTTGAAACTGGTAGTTAACTACTGGCTACTACTTTTAATTGTTGATTCTGCACTCACCAAGAAGTGTCAAGTGTCGATGGTGATGATGCTATAAGACGTGATAATGCCTGCCTGTGTGGTATAACATTATTTTTGCGGGAAACTGGACAAAACTTGCACGTAATTCCAAAAATAACAAAGGTGACGAGCTCAAGTCTGTGACGCAAAATTATACCGATGTGTATAAAAACAGCTATGTGCAAATATGCATAGAATGCAACCTAAAGGCATAGAATTTAACGGTTTATTACCAAATATTGTTACAACATTACGTATCTACAAGAAGGAAAAGCTTTTTGTCTAACAATATTATATGATGTACGTGTACGCATTATACTGTACAGTGTACGCAACTGATAAATCAGTGTCAGATACTTTTTCAAACCACCAGCACTATGTGGCTCTCTCCCGTGTTTCCAATTTAGATAATTTATGCACTATCTGTAAAAGTGATGTTCGTATAGTTTTACTTAAACATAAACTTTACTACAAAGTTACCCGCATTGGTGACGTTTTGTTTTCAATTTTCATTTTGCGCTGAGAAACAATATCAAGACTTAACTTTATTTTAAGTTGTTTATGTGTGGTACGCATGGTATAGAGGACTAAGCCTTGTTAATTCCAGTTTTATTAAAAGTGTAGCTTAAATGAAGCTTCAATAGTGGCACAAATAGCATCTAAAGTTACTAATGAGTACATTCATTTCTGCAGCGTATGCTATAAAAAATTAAAGTTTCATCAGTTTTAAGATACTTATATAATTATGCTTAAAGATAACGCGAATGAAACAGAAATTATATTTGTTGTACAAAGGTTTGTTATAAGATTAATTTATTCTTAATTCAAAAAAGATTTGTAATTTGTGAAATTTAAAATCTTAGAGAAAATCAAAAGAAATGAATTTATTACCTCTGACATCTCATAATGTTTACGTTGAAAAAGTGATATACACTTTGTAAGTAATAGGAACTAACACCGCCTGGACTACAAATACACTTTTTCTCTCTTGTGTTGATCATATACTTTTGTTTTATTACCGTTTGACCACAGACTTTTATGTGTTTGACATTGACAGTAGGTATGAACGTCAACAAACGACAGATTATGGTGTTTGACACTGGTAGTATGAACTTAAAATGAATGTTTTAATTTATTTTAATGTACTTGTAATTGTAACACATAGTAAGCTTTCTGAGTTCCTTCTCCATCATGTAAACTTTAACTATGCCAAGTCTCACGCTCATCCGTGCGCGCAATATGCTTAAAAGGGGATACAAAGTTTTCTCTTCACGTATTAATATATAAATAAATTCAAGGAATAATCATTTGTTTTTGTGCAAATAGCATGCTATGTTTATGCAAAATTATTCCATGAATAATAACTATTATAGTATTGACATTTGATGAACTGATTACGTATTAAACGTTGCAACCGTGTGTATGCATAAACAATACTCCTAAACACGAATTAATCTCTTCTCTACATAGTATAAAATAAAGTCGCTTCCCGCTGTCTGTCTGCTTAAATATTTTAAACTGCGCAACGGATTTTGATGCGGTTTTCATTAAGAGACAGAATGATTCAAGAGGAAGGTTTATAAGTTTATTGTATGTATATGTTGTCTAGATCAAAAAAATAACCCGAGCGAAGTCGAAGCGGATAGCTAGTAATGGTATATGAATCATATTAGAAATTAGTGACAGCATACACAACTGTAAAGGTATTTTTACTCAAATATATTAAATGACAAATAAACACAGAAAACTTAGGTACACATGGCTTCAAATTATTATTATATTATTGGTTCTAGAAAGTACAGACCATGTTGTAGCAAACTACGACATTTGGCTTAATAGTGAGGCTACGGTTACGAAATGTAGCAAGCTACGGCTTTCCTCCGATAAATCTTTGTAGCAATATGAGACGCCTCAATATCATAATAACCCGTTCCCGCAACGATGCCATCGCTTCACTTCCCACTGCCAACTATGAGACCCGCTCAAATTGAAATTATTATAATATATTCCGAGAGAGTTTTATTGAACCCTACCTAAAGGTACTAGTTTAGTAACTTAATTTTATTTCTTATCATTTCTTCTACAAATTTTTTATTATACATTATTGTAAAAGAGATCTTTTAAAAGTTCTAAATGTTACCATTTTATGATGTTTAAATTTCAAAATTGCTAAATTGATGTGAATTAAAATATTATGAAAAGTAAATGTAGACATATTAGTAATTCGTCACATCATGGTCACATAACAAAAATATTATTGGTGCAAATTCTTTGAATGGCCCCTTCATATGATATAAACCCGTAGTAGTGATAACATATTTCGCAATTGATTAAATTTCAGTGCGTAGACCGATATCTAAATGCCGAACAGAGGAACGAATCGAAACACGATCTCATTATCCAAATGCATTGAAGCAAATTATGGTAATCTGGGAAATCTGTTCTCTTTCAATAATATTAATACACAACCGATGGTGATCGGACTCAATATTGGCACTGCTTTGCTAATTCGATACACACACTTAATTCAAAAAATAAAACCTTGCTGCCAAAACAGAATTGAGATTTTTTTAATTGTACGTGGTAGAGCCATGCTGCAGTTATATTAATAGTATAGTTGTAGCACGAATGGGTCGGCTCGACCGAGGAAGCACCACGCTCTCACAGAATACCAGCGTGAAATAGTAGCATGATGCTGCTGTGTTTCGTATGGTGAGTCTAGAAAACCGGAGACCCTTTTTACTGGAAACGAGGCATTCCATCTTAGTCCTCACGGGTGACAACGCATCTGCATTTTGGTTTGTAATCGAGGATAGATGTAGATGTCTATGGGCCACAGCAACCACTTACCATCAGGTGGACTATGTGCTCCTTTGTCACCCTATCCTATAATTTTTTTATTGATTTTAAAAAACAACGGTTTTCAATTAAGGCTTTTTGTATAAATAAATCTATCCGAAAATTGTCTGGTACAGGGACCAGAATTTAATAAAGCAACTCTATTTCCCCACGTCACTGTGTATTGTGACATGTTCGGCGACATGAAGCGCAGAAAATGCGCCATTATATGTAACAGCCAGACCCGGGTCGCGGTCTACTTCAGTTATGTCGACGACTAATGAATAAACAAAATGCTTTTTACGTTACTGCTACTTATTTTCTTTCATTTTTATACCCAACAGATATTTTATACTATTTTGAGCCTCAATGTAGTTTCGAAATTATTCTGTTTACAATCGTACTATGGTAGATGTAATTATTTTGTTGAGAGTAATGAAAGAGGTATAAAAAATTATTAGCTATGTAAATGTTGACTATTTATTAACATCTTAAATATGTAAAACGTAATATTCTCTTAATTGTGAGATTATTTTTAATAAAAAAGATGTTTCCAAAACGATGTATAACAAATATCATCTGCGTACAACCTATAACCAATACTATTCCACTTTTTTTCTTTTAGAAAATGTTATCCACTAGGGTTTTCTCCTGTATCGTTGAGGAAGTTTACGTACATAAATTGCACGAAGACAAATATCCAGACCCGGAACAACTACTAGACCATACAAATAGGTACTTGTTCCGCGCGGGATTCAAACCTGCGGCCCTCAGCGCCGTAACTCATTGCTAAGTCTCTGCGCCACCGCAGCTGTCAAAAATTATAACACTATTTCTCAAGAAGGACTCTATTCTACTATTTTCTCTATCTAATACATAATAATATCACTAAGCTAAATAATATATTTCTTGTTCTTCGTCTTTTCCATCCAGTGCTGGGTATGAACTCCAGCCATTACTAAGGATTCGCCTTAATCGTTACGCTTTGCAAGCTGATTAACAATAAAGGGGGACGCCCATTTTCGGCCATGGAACGCCCAACAATGTGCATTTGTTAAAAAATTATATCTTTATTTATGGTTATTAATCGCGGTATTCATTTATCCTCAAACAATGGGAATATTTTTGCACAAATTAAAAGTACCGGAAACATAATAATAAAAATTAGGTAAATCATTATGTCATTAGTTTGTGAATAAAAAAAAAAGTGTTGCCAATCACAAAACACATTTAAAAAAATCGATTCTCTTTTTCGATCGATTATTTACGGTGTCATCATTACAGTGCTAATATAATTTTTAAATAATTATGATGTTACGATAATTAAACAACGAATTACTAGCTGATTTCCAATGAATTCTTTAGAGAATAACAAATGCTACGGCACAATTTAACTGTTAATCTTAACCGATCTTCTTTGAAAACAGATAAGAACTGTTATTCTTATCTGTTTTTAAAGAAGATCGATTAAGTTATTCTTATCTGTTTATAACAATACATTTAAAATAGAATCATGTTATGATAACGAAACAAGTTAATTTCCAGCTGATTTACCATGAATCCTTTAACCTTTTGAGCGCCAAAGTCGCCTATACTTGACCAACACCTGCGGGCCCTGAGCGCCAACGACGTCTATAGTTGACAAAAAACCCGGCTCCGAAAAATATGAAATATAGATATTGGAAAATTATTACAGGTATTTTAATTCTACACTCCTCAAAATAGGAATAACCCAGCAACATGTGAGTATAAAAAACAAGTCTTCTAGAGTCACAAGTACTAAGAAACATTGAACTAATAAAAATGGATTTTTATCTAAGCAAATACTATGTCCAGCACGCCAAAGTCGTCTATGGTTGACCGCTAGTGTCAAACGCGGGAGGCATATATTTCTTGAAAACTATCCAAAATTCAGCTCAATGGTGTTTTTTTTTCTATTATTATTGATATTTGAATAAAATTAAAGGTTAGAAACATAAAACTATAATTAGCTACATGAATAAAAAAATGTTATCAGATTATCTTCGCATAATAAATCTAATATCTCAACTCTAGCGCATCTTTAGCGCGTCATCGAAAATCAGTTCACTGGGCACCGTGATCAAGGATAGACGACACCCTGATGACGTCATAAGTGATTACCGAGAAAAGTAGAGCAATGCAACATGAACGATTCCTCAGAACTCATTCGGATTTTTGGAAAGCGTCGATGATGATGAATTTTGATTTTTGATTGATGAATTGTGATGAAATGTTTATTTATTCCATGACCAAGATTTTAGTATTATAAGGCTGATTTACCTAGTGCGAATAATTATATACAATTGTTGATTAATGAATAATTATGTACCTTTTTTAATAATAATACAAAATTACAATTAATGTTTTTTTACTTAAGGTGTGAAGAGCAATTTTTCATTTTGTGTTGTGCCATTTTCTTTCTCAGTCTCAAAATCATCTAGCAGCATCAGCATCATATCAAATCCCCATTGTCATAAGAGTGTAAGACTTTTCTTCTGTACTTCACTTGGTCTACGCCTTCCCCGACACATAAAATATTATGAATCGATGTCTGTATATTTCGGTTAGATCGATTTTGAAATCGATACACAACATTCTAAGCTACGCCGTTGTCGTCTAGTCGTGACAGTGTTGTCATTAGGATGGAGAGTAGTGCTGTGGTTTACTACTATTTTATTGTTATTGTTTGTTTTTTATTTATGTTTATATGTACAAAGTACATATATAAAAAGAGTGGATGACAGCACAAGATTAAATAAAACATACAGTTTATAAAGAGTCATTTATAGCATAAAAAACCAACAAAAACAAGTTATTTTACGTTATCGATATATCAACTCTTGGCAACACTATTTTGTTTTGGCGCTTTGGCGTACAGGACACGGTAATGCGTTTTTAGCGTGGCGCTCAAAAGGTTAAAGCTAAACAAAACGCTACTGCACAATTTAACTGTTCTTAAAAATACATTTCAAATAGCATTTAAATAAATAAAGGAAAATATATTTTAAAAAGTGTGCAGAACTTAAAGCACCTCAAAGATTGTTTTTTAACGATATTATTAATCGAATAAAAATCGATATCTTTTCATCTATTTTATGTCAGTTAAGTGGCAACATCGAGTCTGACAGCTAGGCCCTGTCATGGAATGAAATCACAATTCAGTTCATATTTCACAACTATATCTATACCTATATAAATAGTCACATGTAGAATTCATTTGCGTGTTTGTTTTTATTTTTGTGAATTTGTTATCGAAGTAACGAACTAGCCTTCAAATACGACATCCAACTAGCGAACAGGAAAATTCACCAATTAATAGTCATGGACATGTATGTATCAGCTGTGGCAAGTCACTTTTGAGAATAAGATCACACACATTGTTTGGGTCTGATTCTCCACGTGAGGAACTCATAAGGAATGAAATTGCCCATCAAATTGCACCACGTGAGGTACGTATTCAACATTTTTTAATTTATTAAGTGTTTGGGCTCATATCTGATAGTGATACATGTTTTTACTCTGATTACATCCACACAAACTATATCTGACAAACATACAAGCTTATTTATAACATGGCGATAAGATTAGCTTGTCACCACCAGATAGACTGCTACCGTTTTTACCAACTACCAAGTAATGAGACAATTGATTTTTCATTGTTTTTGGACTACTGGTAGTTTTTAAGTGCTTAATTATTAAATAATATAGGCCATTAAGTCTGCTTTTGTGCAGTAACAATTAACTTGATAAATATTTTATATGTATTTGAGTTTAAAGGAAACAAATCTATTTTATTTTTATTTAGTTCACTTTTTCACTTTTTTATTTAATATTATTTCAGTTGCCATCGTCATCTCGTGTGTGTCATAATTGTTGGCGAAGGTTTGATAGAGCAGCATCACATTCAACTGCAGAACGGGAACCATCTGAATCATCTAGTTCATCCTCGTTGCAATCTGAAGTCGGTAATGTATTTCACCCATATTCAAACATTCTAATTTCAATAGAGAATGAAGCTGGGTATTTCCACCTGCTTGGGACACTGTAATTAATAAAATTAAAACTAAACCCAAGCATACCACGCAAGACTTCAAGACAGTAAGTTCATTCTGCGTAGATCGGACCATAAATAGTTATTAAAAAGCTGAAGTTACTCCAAGTTAACACTGATTTCGGTACACCAGTCACCTCAATCCCCCATGACCATGTGTGCTGGAAAGCACCCGAAAGTCGGGAATTAAAAATCAAAGAAATTAAATGCGATAACATCGGTAAAATTAGTTGTTAAAAAACTGTATTTGTGAAAATAAAAACTTTTATATCTTAAAATTCCCGACTTTTTTTAAACCAATTTCTTAACCATTTCATTCCTTTAATTGTATATTATCATATCTATATGCTTTTATATGTGGGCACCCATGGCCGAAATGTCTATGAAGAGTGGGCATTCCTCTTTCATCATCATCATCATCATTACAGCCCTTCAAAAGTCCACAGCTGAAAATAGACTTCCCCCAAGGAATACCACAAAGCCCGATCCTGAGCCACCTGCATCCGTCGACTTCCTGAATGTCTTACTAGGTCGTCACTCTATCCCTACACTATGCTTACCGGTACGAGGCTGCCACTCGAGAACCTTTTTTCCCTTCGGTTGTCAGTTCTTTGAACTATATAGCCGGCCCATTGCCGTTTCAGCTTACTATTCCGTTGGGCTATGTAGGTTACTCTGATTCTACTACGGATATCCTCATTCCTAAGTTTATCACGCAGAAAAACCCTAAACATAGCCCTCTCCATATCTCGTTGAGCGACTTTGAGCGTCCCATACGGCCAGCAGTGAAAGACCACTTCTCAGATCCGTAAGTCATCACTGGCAACACGCACTGGTTGTAACTTAATTTTCAGGTTTTGAGGTATACCTGACGAGAAGGTATGTCGTAATTTCTCGAACGCTGACCGGCCGAGTCGAATACGTCGATTGACCTCTCGATCAAAGAACTATTTGTCCAGGTAAACGTATTCGTCAACAACTTCGAGTTTAGTGCTCCCAACAACTACCGGCATAGGTGTGACACATGATCTTTGTTTTGTCCATGTTCATTTAAAGACCTATCCGTTGTGAGACACTCTATTGAGGTCATTGAGCATAGTGCTTAGATCCTCCAGCGATTCTGCTATAAGAACTATATTGTCGGCAAATCGAAGGTGAGTGATTGATTCGCCATCCGCTCGGAAACATCTTCCAATGCAGCGGTGAAGATTTTTGAGGATATAACGTCACCCTTTCTTACACCTCTCTGCAGTTAGATAGGTTTCGTACTCTGGTTCTGTACTCGGATAGCCATCGTAGCTCTACTGTACAAACACTTTAGAACTTCGATATACTGACAGTCAACTTGGCACCGCTGAATGGACTGTTACAGAACTGTAACTGTGACTGGGACAGAACCGCCCAAATTTCGACGGCAGCAAAGGCTTTCTCATTGTCCACATACGCAAGGCAAAGTGGCAGATTGTACTTTTCGGTCTTCTGTACAATCTATCAATCTAGGGTATATATCTGGTCTACAAATGGAACTGAAAGCCTTTTCGAAAACCAGCTTTTTCGGGAGGCTTTTTTGAACTTTAAGTACCAATTTTCCACCCGCTCAGAAGCTCTGCTGTAATTCCATCCTCGCCTGGGACCTTGCCGTTTTTAAGGTGCTGGAGAGCCATTCCAATCTCGCTCAGACTGACTTCTAAGATATCATCGGAAGAGTGTCGGATAAGATTTGCTCTTGGATCGTTACACACACTTGCGTGTGGCTCCAACAATGATGTGTACAGCTGCCCGTAGAACTTCCCAATCTAGGAAACGATGCTGCCACACTCATTCATCAACTTTGACAGTTGGCCCATTTTGGCAGACAGATCTCTGGCAAAGATTTTGGAGCCCTGGTTCCACTCGATCGCTTCTTCAATACGAGCAGTATTAAAGTTGCGTAAGTCCCGCTGCATGCATTCTTTTCAGTCAAGTTCTTTCTGTTCAGTTGCCTATATGCAGTCAAATCTGTTTAAGACTATAGCTTCATTTCCAGTCTAACAGCTATGAGAGTAAGAGTTTGATCGAAGAGTTTTTGTGTTCTTCTGCGGCGGGTCTTGCAAAACTTAGCTCCGAACGCATGGATAGTTTCCACGAGCTTATCATTCATAACGTCCACCACATTGCAGTTTTCTAGGCACGGAAAACGGTTTTGTAACTTGAGCTGAAAGATTTCGGAACTTTGGATCAAAGAACGAGGGGGACGGAGCGTTGACTGCATTAGACGAGGACACTCCAACTTAACGTTTAGGTTCAGTCTGCCCCTAACCATTCGGTGATCGTTGCTAGCTTTCATCCGTGCTATCACTGAGACATCACTGAATAGTTGCCATCTAGTTATCACAAATCACATCAAAAAATGAAATCAGTCACATTTTTTGTTGAACCGTCGGGGCTAGACCAGTTCCATTTTCTGTGGGGCCGCAAGAGTTCATCATAAAGAGTCCTACTTTCTCCATGAAGTCGGTTTCCATAAGTTCCGTTGCCCTATCCCGAATTTTCCTACCTTCAGCTCATCGTTCTTTCTTGTGCCTAACTTTGCGTTGAAGTCTCATTAACACCGTATAGTGGGTTTTGGAGAAATGCGTAGCTCTAGAAATATTCTCATATATTTCCTCCACCTCCTCATCGGGATGTGCCGACGTTGACGCGTAAATCTTTATGACCTTCAGCGAATACCGTTTGATGAGACTGAGTATAAGGTACTCAACCCTCGTCGACACACTCCCGATTTTTACAACGTTGTTAATGAGAGACTTCTGGATAAATCCAACACCTCCTTGGGACAGATGGTCGCCCTACCGGTGATACAACAAGTTGCCGGATTCAAGAATCACCGTGTCCTCGACCTCTCTTCGGATCTCGGATAATCCTATAATATTCCAGCGCAGCTTGTCTATCTCTTCTTCCAGCTCCAGGAGCTTCTCGTCGGTCCTCAGGGTACGTGCGTTCTATGTTGCCAGGTCTAGTCGTCTTAGGTAGCAATCGAACCTCCACTGGAGGATTCTTAGCACCCCCTACCTCGCCGTTACCATGGTCGCCACCGTAACCGGGGCCGCGTGGGAATGGTGGGCTTTTACTTGAGTCGTTGCTCATGGGGGGGGGGGGGTATTTTCCATAATTGCCACGCCTGGCGAGCGGAATGACAACTGTAGTTTTTTGTTGTACAATTGATGTTATCAGGAAGATGCCGCTGCTCATCTCCTGCCATTTTCCCTCTGTCACTTTTTACGACACCCGCGGGAAGTGGATATTCTTAACCGCCACTACACGGCATCTATCAATAAATTTATTTACCGCTAATTAAATTATATACGACGGAAATCTCACTTTGAAACAAATATAATATAATACATACGCAATATAATATAATATATACATTGAACTTAACCCCTTACCTCTGAAGCTTTCTTTTAAGGCCCAGTGTAACGATAATGCTAAAAGACCGACGAAACAATGGAATCACGTATCTTCTTCATGAAGTCGTAAGAGTTACCGCTGGAAATGGCTTCTCGCGTTGTCATCTTGGTAGGCGCATTGACGATCACATTGACGATACCGGTCGTCTCGCACCTTTGACGCTGCTAATTCTCATTGTTCTGATTATTTTACATCTGGCGTAAATGAGATAGTTATACCGCAAAACTGTTATAGTATCATGCACAAAGTAAGGACCTAAAAGCGAATTAAGCCTTTATCATTGTTGATGTGATTATTTTCACTTTAATTAGAGTTCAGATCCTAAGCCTAATACTCTGTTATATATACATCCATACATATGAATGAAATTGATGTGTCTGTCTGTAATACTGAAATAACTTCTATACTATATAAATGACTACTATATAAATAACTGCTATACTGTAATACTGAAATAATTGAGCTGACTGAGATGATGAGAGGACAATCAAATAGGCAAATAAATCAGTGATTATCGTAAAGTACTTTTCAGCCTTATAAAGTATACAAGTGGTCAAGCTGGATTAGGTTATTCTTACGTGTAAAGGCCTTTTCAAAATGTACCATACATAAATACATACCACGTTGAGCAAGTGGCTTGGTGTAGATAGAATTCGTACGACGGCGCTGCCAACCCGATGACTTCGTTGGACTGAATTTAGACAAAATTGTATTTTTTTTTTCATTTTATTAGTATTTAAATTATCCAATTTACTATTAATATTTTTATTTCGACGCCATCGGAAATTTAATGCCGGCTAAAGTAATTTTCCGCAAGCGCTGAACGGAAATTACCACATAGTGTAATGACGTGTTCGACAAACGTCACGTAGCCGGATTCAAGCGCGGAGATCCTTATATCCAATTTCCGGGCGTTTTTGTTGAAAATAAAAATTAGTTGACGTGACGGGACGAAAGGCTAAATATCAATGTCGATCTTATCCAGCCATCACCGTCGGTCGCATTCTTGTGTAGACAGTATCGGTGATTGGTGATCTACTAGTAATTCCAACAAACATAGCGTATCTATCAATTCTGATTAAACATTACTCTGTACTATACAAAGATTTTTTTATTTATTATTTATTAATTAATCTATTATCACCATATCCGAAGATATTCATCAGATCTAAACGATATTAATATAACTTGAATCTATGCATCATAAACTAAAAGCCACGATATGGCAGAGATACTAAAATAATATAGGGCTACAATTTGGGATATATTTTAAAACAAACAACCAATAAATAAAAAAAAAAGAAAACAAAAACCTTCTTTGATAGTGTATAAATTATCGTTATTATCACGGTCGCGAAATCTCTATTACATCTACTCTAAGAAGTCATTATAACTGGCAGTCTTATTATCATGATGTAAAAAATTATTTATTCTCCTGAATACGCTTTCTGATGTAGATAATCTCGTAGAGGGCTCAAACACAGATAAAAAATTAAGTGTTTTATTTCGTACTTTATGTATTGATTAACTAATTATATTGGATAAACAAAAACAAAAATGATCGAAAATAAATTAAGATAAAACTTCTGCTACTATAATGAAAGTTATATGTTAAAGTGATTTTAGAAAGAGAAGAATTGAGTCTCATAAATATTACCGTTTTTCTTGGAATTGAAGTGTAAGGCGGCCACCCACTTGATGAAGTGACTACCTAGTAAACCTCGAAAACAGGTGGCTAAGGAGCGTGTCCTGTAAGTAGTTATTATTAGGAAAAACCTATATTCCGGTCAAATGAGACAAAAAAATAAGAGTAAAGCTACCTAAATTCCCATCAAGCTGTAAATCAGTAAGATTGTTTAAAATATAATTAAAAATAAAATTTGAAAGTTCCCCATCTTTTCCCTGTATGGAAAAAATAGGTCAAAGTTCAAAAAATAAGTTTTTCACGATTTTCAACAAAACTGAAACTGCTGAATTGACGTTTGGGTCGAGGTTGAACTTACCTACTTGAACAACAACAACTGCGAGCATAGTGCTCCCATCCACTTCCGGCTTAGGCTCAACATGGACGTCACACATATCATTTGTTTTATTCTTGTTCATTTTAATACCTATTCGCTGAAAGATAGATACTATTAAGGTCATGGAACACAATCTGAGGTCCTCGAGCGATTCTGCCATATGAACTAAATTGTCGAAAAATTAGTTAATACCGTATCCTTTCCAGTCCAGACCAGCTTAACAACGTCTTGCAATGCAGCGGTGAAGTGTTTTGGGGACATAACTTCACCCTGTCTTACTCTTCATTTGTATAGATTTTAAGCTTCGGTTACTCGAATAGCCATCGTAGCCCTACTGTACAAATACATCAGCACCTCGGTATATCGACAGTTAACTTGGTACCAGTAAAGGCACCGTAAAACCGCACAAATTTTGATTGAATCAAAAGATCCAAGCACGCAAGACAAAGTGGCAGGTTGTATTCATCGATCTTCTGTATTGTAAGAGATGCAGGAAGTCGGTGGATGTGCAGTTTTTTTGCATTATTTGAAAAAGGATTATGTTCAGAAGTGGTCAGTTTGTGAGGGGTACTAATGATGATGAATAATGACGAGCCTGAATAAAAAAAACTTTCAAATCGTGTACATATTATGATACGAGATGGAGTAACAATAAATAATAATAAAAATAAAGTTTATTATTTACCCTTACAAATTTTGTTCTAAATTCTATAACAATATACAACTTAATATTAATGTGCTCCAATCAATTTGTGAGAGACTGGTGTCTTATACTATGATAATCTGTATGATGTGTGTGTGTGTGCGTGCGTGCGTGCGTGCGTGCGTGCGTGCGTGCGTGCGTACTATACCACCATCTTTTCAACCGACTTCGAAAAAGGAGGAGGTTCTCAATTCGACTGTTTTTTTTACGTGTATTCCCTCAGAACTTTTGTCTGGGTGAACCGATTTTAATGATTAGGTATTTTTATTTGAAAACTAGTGCTACTCGTGATGTCCCATATAATTATAATATTTACATTTTAATTTTACTACTGGCACACTATACATTTAAATTTGAGAGTTTTTAAGACTAACAACAAAATAGAAATAAAGAAAAAATATTTATTTTTGACACACACAAGGCACCAGAACACAGAAACAAAGTAAAAACAAAAAAAGTAACAATTTAAGAACAAACAAACAGCCAGTTAAAATTAGAAAAAAAATTATACATAATATATATTCTTAAAACTAGTGCCTCAGGGTGATGCCAAAAGATAGGAACCAATTCAGCATGATGTCAGGTTGGAAACCTAACGCTGATTTTCTATTGGCCCCCTGGATTGCATTCGTCTTCACCTCCGAAACCAGTTAGAGTGTACTTCCGCAAGAACAATCAGTATACGTGAACTCTATGAAAAAACATATATAATTACTTATATAATAAATGATCAATAAAATTTGTATATAATATATGACAGGATACAAATTAAATACTTTATTATTAATAAGATACAGCGCATAAAACCGTAACAACATAATAACATCAGCAAAAAAAAATAAAAAATAAAATAAAATACTATAGAACATAAAATATACCTCTCAAATAACCATCAAATATAGAAAATGTTAGCATTAGTGTTAACCATGCCTAGGTCTTTTTGTGCATTTAACAAGTACTGTTTTATTTGACTTTTAAAGATAGTAATAGAGATTAGCTGCCGTAGACGTAGTGGTATGTTATTTCATATTTTCGAGGCTGCATAGCGAAATGCTCCCTTGAAAGATACCGATTTGTGCTTTTGTACTGAAAGTTGCTGCGAGCACTGTCTTCTATCACAAGTAGCAACCCAGCTAAGTTTATTGTACAAGTAAGACGGTTCTTGATGTTTTATGACGCCAAAAAGCAACCACGCTAGATGCAATTTCTGTCTCGACTTCATTTGAAGTATGGAGTGATCATTAAAAAACGGAGTGACGTGTCCCCGAAAAGGAACTGGGAAACAAAACTTAATATACCATACCCAATAAAATATAGAATTTTATTGGGTATACGACGGCCTGTTAGGAAGTCGATGGATGCAGATGGCTGAGGGCCGTGCTTTGTGGCATTCCTTAGGGATACCTATGTGCAGCAGTGGACTTGCAAAGAGCTGAAATGGTAAACAATTTCAAGACAAAACAAATATATTGTGCGAATATGACCTCAATGGGTCAAGTCGTTCAAACGTTACACTACTACTAAGGGTCGACCCACACGTACCACAACCGCAATCACACCACAACCACAACACGTGGGCGGGCGCATCTTGAATTGGAAATGAATAATACAATTTACATGTATCACATGTAAATTGTATTATTCATTTCCAATTCCATTCCATTTCCATTCCATGTCATTATCGACTGCGTGAGTGATACCGACCACAACACGCAACCATCATCGACGCTGCGAACTAGTGGCCGGCCACAACGCAAACATAACATTGCGTCGACGCCACGGCTAGGCTTGCCACCTTTTTTTTTGCAATGAAAGTACATTGGTGATTAAAAAAAGTACAAAGTAGTATTTTAATCCTTTAGCATTATTTATAAAACCAAAATTTTTATTGTGTTTGCAAGTTTTACTAAATTATCATCGTTGTTAAATAATTGCAGAGCATCGTAACACTTCCTTATTCCTTATTCATAAACATTTTTAAGCGTACATATAGAGTACAATCACCCGTACCATATTTTTCAATAAAGGATTTACAAAATAAATTAAATTTTGACGACCACGCTGACGTCGTCGTCTTCTTCTTAATAAAACCTATAACAAGGATAGCAACAACAATGATTCCTGTTCCGATTCCATGACAATAAGCGTGTTTCCTCTATGAGAGCCGGAGTAGAACTGTGTCTGCGTACAACGTAACCACATCGTAACTACTAGCGACAATGCAACCACATTGACATTTTGTCTCAAAAACCACAACGCAACTGCAAAAAGCTGCAGCGACACTATTTACACGTGACCACATTGTGTCGCTGCGATGTGGTGTGGTTGTGGTACGTGTAGGTCGACCCTAACAATCTCACTGACGAATATTTATATAAAGATTAACAACTTTGACTTTAGTTTTGCTCCAGCCAAACTAAAGTCAAAATGAAAGGCTTAAATGATGAAAAATTCCTGTCACCAGGCGTGTAGGCCGAGATCATAGACTTCCATTTAGCATGACCCAAACACACCTCTCTCACTTTTTTGCATCCGTAATTTATCTACGCTTACAGGGTACTCTTAAATTGACCTAAAAATTCTCACCCTATCATTAAGATCGCCCTACCTACTTCATATAGCAATCAACACATTAATAAAAAAAATGTTACTGATGTTATCTCAAGAAGTCCGTGCAGTATCCATTACTAAATTCTTTTGACTACTATAAATAATAAATAAGTGCACAGAGAGATGTGATGATGATGATCTCGGCGGCATCGTTGGCCAACATGATTGGCCTTCAACTAAAAGCGCCCGTAACATCCCAAAAAAGATGCTTGACCCTGCGGGTCATCTCTGGAACTTGCAACTTATTATAATTAAATTAAAACTATTTAATTTTAGTTTTTTGTTTTCTATTTTTTGAAAATCTTCAAGCTGGCTCAAACGATTGACTTGAAAATCTAATCAACTCGAAGTCTCAATGAACACTTTCGAACGCCATGTCGCCCATCTCGATCGGTTGATCCGTTCAAAAGATATCGCACACGCACGCATGCACGCACGCACGCACGCACGAACGCATGCACGCACACACACACACATACACACACGCGCGCGCGCACGCACATTCGCACACACACATACGGCTGGTCGTCCAGCCGGGAATCGTCGAAACAGCTTCCTAGAACCACAAAAGGTGGAGATCTGACCAAAACTCGCATTCTCGAAATCGGACCGGGATCTATAACTTCCTACTTTTGAAAATCATTAATATTTCAAAGCGAAAAGTTAAAAATATGTAAAATACGTTACTTTATGTTTGACTTCTGTTTGGTAAACGTTAACAAAAATGAATTGAAAAATCGTCGGACAGCTATATTATTTCGTATAATTTTTTACCTCTGAAACTACTTTCAATTTTATGACGTTATTTTTTCCACTCGAAAGTTGTTGAGAGAGAGTTGAAAAGGTGTTTTTTTTATTTAATATACTTTGGCGGGTGAGATTTGGCTGTGGAGAGGCTCGTTGGTGTCACTCGCGGGATCAACGGAGCGCGCGTAACGAACTCGCTGCCTGCTCCTCCGAGCTTCACGTGCCAAGGACCGCACTCGACACACCGATATTTTACATTCTGTCTCCACTTTGAAACTCATCGTGTTTCAAAATAAAATCGCCATATTTTATTTCTGGAACGTATAAAACATTTATAGCATGTTTAAATTCCTATAAATGTCTGAATATATTATACCGAGTACGCAACGTAACGAGTGTATAAGCGTTTTAAAGGCTCTGTATCAGACAATGATAATTGCTTCATGAAATAATGAAAAAATATATAAGTTTACCGTGTGTATTAATAGTTAAAACAAAACATCACCAACGTTATTAAATGCCCATATCATTGGTTACCATAGTATGTTTTTTAAAGGACAAGGGTGACAAACGAGAACACAGTCCACCTGATGGTAAGTGGATGGTGTAACCCATAGACATCCATATTTAACCTCGATTAAGAATCAAAATGTAGATGCGTTGTCACCCTTGAGCACTAAGATGGAACACCTCGATTCCAGTAAAACGGATCTCCGGTTCTCTACACTCACCATGCGAAACACAGCAGCATTAAGCTGCTATTTTACGCTGGTATTCTGTAAGAGCCTGGTCCTTCCCCGGTCGAGCCGACCCATTCATGCTACAACCATAATAGCTGCAGCGTGGCTCTACCACTTATAAAAACGTGTTTGAGTATTTGCCACCAAGATGTGCTCATTTTTGAACACTTTACTAGTATTCTTTCATTGTTTAGGAATAGTCCAATACTAACGAGTTCCCAAAAAGACGACTATAGGATTTTTTAACTTAACAATCAAATTTAAATTTTTAATATAAATCAAATACATGAAAAATAATATTCGTTTGTTCGTATTTAATACGCTGCCATACCGTTCATCAGTTTGCGGTAAAACTTTGTGTACTTATTACTTGCACTTGAAGGGTACAGGCATAGTACAATTAACTTACAAAAGGTGGTGCACGTATCGTACAGAGAAATTTATTTGAAAGTTAATTCAACTTCAATTAATGCATTTTCATTCCTGACCTTTCGGCAAATAGTTCGTTCCTATTACCTCGAAAACTATATGCAATATGGGAAAATAAATACACATAATGCATAAACACTCACGCCTGTCACCCAGAGGGTAGGCAGAGACTACTCCTCCACATCCATATACCTACGAATACATGGTTGTTGGTTAAAGGTATTCTTAATTTGGCTCATTTTCAATATATCGCCAATTTCGTCGATAAACTTTCGCCTAGGACGTACCTTTCCGACTCTGCCGTTCATTTCTGCAACATAAATTTTCTTTGTGACTCTTTGCTCATTCATTCTTTCTACATAACCAAACCATAGAAGCATACCTTTCTTAATTCTGATCACAACATCATCTTGCAAACCACACTCTTCTCTTATCACACAATTTCTCACCCTGTCAGTCAGATTCAACCCTAACATACTCCTTAACGACCGCATTTCTACTGCGTTTATTCTACTCTCGTGCTTCTTCTGCCACACCCAACTTTCACTACCATACGTTAAACTAGGGACTAACACAGCATTGTGAATTTTCATACATGCCTCTTTTGACACATTCTGACTTCGCACAATAGGGTGTAGAGCCCTATATACTCTCCTGCGTTCACTCGTCGTTCTATTGTTCTATCCTTATCATATCTCCCATCCCTGCTAAATACACACCTAAATATACCAACGCATCTACTTGCTGGATCAACTCCCCTTGTACTCTTATTTCACATATTGTTTGTTTTCTTCTCTTTCAAAAGCCATAACTCTTGTCTTATTTGTGTTCCCTTTCATTTTCCTTTATTTTAATGGCCTGTTCATTAATATAACCATTATTTGCAACTCGGCCGCCGATGATGCAAATATGACTTGATCATCGGCGTACAAAAAGTATTTAACATTTAACTCACCCATTCTTAACCCACATTCTTCAGCTTTAAAATTTTCCAAATAACGGTCCATAAATAGGTTTAACAGCCACGAGGAAGCCACACAGCCCTGTCTGACGCCTTTATGGATGCCAAATCATTCCGAGTAGACCCCGTTGATCCTAACACAAGCACTAGGGTCCCTATAAAGAGACTTTAATGCCTGTGTCAACCCAGCGCTCAACCCAAATGAGTTCAGTGTTTGCCATAACACATGCCTGTCTACTCTGTCATAAGCCTTTTTCAAGTCCATGAACGCACAACAATCTTTTTGGTTTGCCCAAAAACTTCTCTGCGATCATGCGCAAGGAAAAGACTTGATCTGTACACCCCATTCTAAATCCCGCTTGCACGTACAAAATGTTTCCATCAGTTTCTTTCATAACTCTTTCAATTAAAACCTTAGTATATAGTTATCCCACAATGCTAAGAAGGCTGAAATCACGGTAGTTACAGTCCTGCTCTGACCCTTTTCCGTTACATATTGACGCTATCTCTACTACTAAAGGAAGATCTATTAATTTCACGTAAAACCACTCATCGTTTTGACGTAAAATGGTATTGAAGTAAAAAAATGTTTAAAATCGATTTTGCATTAAAACTTTAAAAAGATAGAAGAAAACCAAGAA
Organism: Parnassius apollo; assembly: GCA_907164705.1. Lineage (NCBI taxonomy): Eukaryota > Metazoa > Arthropoda > Insecta > Lepidoptera > Papilionidae > Parnassius > Parnassius apollo. Next base: position 22,462,817 of record CAJQZP010000693.1, read on the forward strand.
GAAAGAAAGGGACTTGTTCGTGTAAATTTGCAAACCAGAAATATTTTGCTGGAATTTTTTTTCATCTCTTATGGTTATATCACATAAAGTCCTACATGTTTTTAAATGAAATATAGCCTAGATACATTGACATATTAGAATCATTTTTCTCTATGCGTAGGAGATGGACTAATCACCTATCACTTCTTTCACAATTTTCCTTCTCTGCCCATATTTTTTGCTAACCGTGGTCCGAGTTAATAATACATACTTTATTTTTAACAAAGTAAGCCGGTTAAATACCTAGATAAATTTAATAGTTTTTTCCAAAACCCTCTCTATTCAAGTATAATTATGTATTATTAAAATTTGAACAAACACGTGCCTAATTAGCAATGTTTCAATCTGAAAACTGTTGATAACATTTTATTTTAAAAGATAAAATTACTTGGACAGTATTTGTATTATAGTATTTTGTAACTACGTATTTAAACAATAACAACTTGCTACTATATTGTTTCTTGTAAAGTACAAGGATAAAAATTAACTTATGATAAAATTATGGAAAATAAAATACGTAACGAGCAGTACGCAAACAACAAAGACACCAAATTGATACACGGAGAATTTGCGAAGTTCCGAGGAGTTAAAGTCGGCATGGGTTGGTTAATGTGCTAAGGGTAGAAAAGTTTCAGGTAAGCGTCTTCTTGAGGTACGTGAGCAGCCTCCCTTATGTTAGCTGTACCCAAATGGTGTGCTGTGTTCGTACTGAAAAGTCTTCCCCGTTGAGTTACTTTGAAATGTTTATATAATTGACAATTATTTAGTTAAAGTTAAAAGTTACAGCCTATATACGTCCCACTGCTGGGCACAGGCCGCCCCTCATTTCTGAGTGGTTTTTAGGGCATGGAAGTGTTCGCCGCGCTGCCCCAATGCGTGTTGGCGTACTTTACATGTATTCGAAATATATTTTTTTCTTATTCCTCAGACGTGCAGGTTTCCTCACGATCTTTTCCTTCACCGCCGAGCACGTGGTAAATCAGCACTTAAAATTGCAATTAACAATTTCATTGGTGCCGGCGAGGATCGAACCCAGGTTACTCGCGTTCTGTGATATTTACAGCGAGCGTTAACCATCTGAGCTACCACGGCTCCGCTTTCCTTGAGCTTAATCTATTCTTCGAATTTTAAAGTAAGTAACATACTATTAACTAAGTTTATTATACAATATCTGTTTTAGCTTTTCCACCAAAAATTATTTTTGTAATTAAATAGAACACGACAGGAAATAAAATATATTATCTTAATTATAACTACTTTTACGGATTTTATCGCGCTTAATTTTAATTTTAAATATTTTTATTCTTAATTCCCGACGTTTCGGGTGCTTTCCAGCACCCATGGTCACGGGGGACTCCATGGTCCGGAAGACTATGGGTGCTGGAAAGCACCCGAAACGTCGGGAATTAAAAATTAAAATAATTAAAATTAAACGCGATAAAATCCGTAAAAATAGTTAATCAAAGTGTAGTGTTCGCGTAAATATAAGAAATCATTATCTATTATCTTAATACATATAAATAACGTAGCCAAACGAACTAAAAAACAAAAACTAATTAAAATAAATAAAAAACAACTCACGAATTTGAATTTTAAACGTGAGAGGAAAAAATCAAAGATCTGCGTAGTCTACGTACATTAGCTACGCGCCTCAACTCCCAGTCGTGGGACCCGCTGAAGATGAAAATATAATAATAGAGGCGCATCAAACGTGATGTTATTAAGGGGTTCCGTGACCGGGATCGCGATGGAGCGGAGGGCGGGCGACGTGCACGCAATACGCGTGCATCGAATACCAACCCATTCACATGCAAAATCAACTGCTCACAACATTCTTTGCGACATTCCGCAAGCACCAGTAAGTTTAATGTTACGGAGATTTCTTTTGAAGTTGTTTTCAGTTGTTTTCAAAGTTTTTTTATGCGGAAAGATTGATAGAATGCTGAGAAGACCTTTTATTTATATTATTCTAAGAATCTAATGGTAAATATAACCGAAATGATAAATTGTGTTGCAGCTGGAATTATTACCGGTTCCTGTAAATGTCTTAAGGTTTGGTATTAAGGTTTTGATTGGATAACAAATTCTTATTTAAAAAAGTTATCTCATTTTGAGGAAATTCTTTGATTGTTGCTCATATCGTCTATAAATTTGGTACTATGTCCGTTAATTTAAGAAAAAAACCTAAAGAAATGATGACCTAATGCTGCAGTCGAAATCGTCACCTCTCCTAAGAATTGTTTAACAGTTACTTGTATCTCATTTAATTAAGGTATGCACTTTGGGAGATTGACGAAAACGATAAACGAACCATAATGATGACTTGATTGATAATAATTAATGACAATGATGACTGTTACTGATACTCTCTTAAAATTTGTTATAAATTTGATTCAAATATTCACAATTTTGACATGATGCTACAGCCTCGATCTGTGTGATTCTCTTTGCAGTGAAACTCATTATCATTAGCTGATCTTGAAACTTTGTATGCACGTTAAGACTTGATCGATTACATAAACTTAACAATGGCTAGATATTGTAGCGCGAATTGATACTTTTTTATAAAATTCTATAACGGTTATTAATGGCTTGAAATGTGGTATGCACATTAAAATCGGGTGTAAAGTTTCTACAATAATGAGTTGATTCAGGAGCTAGGAATACCTCTTTCTCGCCGATTTTCCGCCAGTAAGGTCCCGTTGGGAATGATCCTGTGTCGAACGTCGTCGAAAGAAAGTATAATTCACTGAATTAGTGGGTGGGCATTCCTTTAATTTAAATATAGAGATACGCAAAAAAATGTATATCGATTGATTAGTTTTTGTAAATGTTTTACTAAGTAAGGCGGATTTAAAAATATTCCAGAAATTAATTGATTAGGTCTAATTTATTTTAAACTGATGACAAAATGTTAAATAAAAACAAAAAATACTAGGTTAAAACATTTTGAACTGATTATTTTATAAAATTAAAAAAAAGACTGGTTAAATTTTTTCAACCCTAGGTATTTATAAAAAGCATCTCCTTCATTTTAACTGGTATCGTTTTGAACTTGATGTTAATATTGGTAGAATATAACATATATATATGTGTGTGTGTGTGTGAGTGTGTGTGTGTGTAAATTAAAAGCTAGCTACTTAAGAAACTTCTAACACACACCTTTTTTGGTTTTCTTATTCAAGGCCAGTAGCATTACCTAAGCGTTTGATGGTTACACTTACGCACTTACTAACATTTATTTTTCAATAAAAAAACTAATTGTTAAGTCTTTTTAAATTGCAAACTAAAAAAGTTGTCTGTGGAAAATTATGAAACATTATTTTCTCTCCGGTATGTAGATGATTCGTTTTGTTAAAAATATAATTCTCTTAATATATTCCAATGACTCATAAGTTCATAAATCCGAATCCATAAAAGTGGTAGTTTCCCCACCTTTGTCTACTATGCTACTGAAAAAAAGTTTCTTTCACACTATGGTTTCTATCGTATCTTGAAGTATATATTTATTTCATATGAACATAATAAGTAATACCCGAGTATAAAACGGTCCAACATTTTGTGTTCACTCCCATTCTCAAGGTGATTTCTTCAGTTGGCCGTAAAGAGTAAAATACTTTTATTTGTTGCAAGAGTAGCAACGCCCGACGGCGCCTAATCAAGGAGTTGGCCGGGACCCGCAGCGCTAACGAACAGGTGTACCTATAAATACTTTCCGAGGCGATTGCTCCAGGCTTTAATCAGCGCCGCGGCACCACTTTACCGCTTTTCATTGACTCGCAACTGACCTGTCGGCGCCGATTGGAAACCTTACTCTCCAGGGAATAATGTCTGAAGAAATTCAGTGTTCATTTCGGATACATTTCAAATATTTTTATAAAATTAATATCGTTATATTATTAATTTATGTTGCATCTCTAATATTTTATAGATTTGCATATAAATTATATAAATGTATCTAAGAAGTATCTTATATTATAAGACTCCGTGGCGCAGTGGCTTAGCAATGAGTGTCTGCGCTGGGGGTCGCGGGTTCGAATCCCGCACGGAATAAGTATTTGTATGGCCTACAAATAGTTGTTCCGGGTCTGGATGTTTGTCCTTGTGCAATTTATGTTTGTAAACTGCCCCTACAATACAAGAGAAAATCTTAATTAACTTTTAAAGTTTTTTTAGTTAGTTAAAAATTTTACGTTTTTAAAAAGAAATTATCTCATAAGCTTTTGGATATTTTATACCTGGAATAAACGGGATGTTTGTGCCGTCATTTATCGGAATTCTAAAACTAATATATCATTTGTTTGTCTGCATTAACTCTTACGATGAATAAAGTTTTCGATAGTATTCGTACGTGGTTGCTGCGCCGTGATCGAAAATCGGACATAATATTACAATAATTGGCGGACAATGCATAATTAAATTACAAGGTTAACAGTGTATTTTATCCTCCAGTTACATATGCCTCCAGTTACTTATAAATTAAATAATATATATAACTTACATTTAGTTGTTTAATTAAATTCATAATTGATTTGAAAATTCTAATGTATATTTTTTAGTTTTTTTTTTATTTCATTTTAGTAGATATAAATAAATTTTATAATAACTAAATACTACTTAAATATATAATAGTGACATCTATCGAAAATCATAAAATTAAGGATGTTTCTAAGTTTAATTTCTAATCTTTAAAAATATTTAGTATGTATTAGTTTTTTTTTTATCTATAAATGAAATGATAAAAATTGCAATTAGTACCTACAAAACTCTTATTACCCTTATAGTTTAAATAAAAGATTTTATATATGTTTTGGTCAGATATTACATCCATTCATCCATTAAATATGGTGAATACGGCAAATATTTCGTACTAGGACAGCGCCCTGAGTCGGCAGTAGGCTATCAAGCAAATCGCAAAACGAATCAAAATTGTTATTTAAATGATTTAATCCTTGAATTTAGATAAATAATGATTTAATACTTTTGAGAGGATGTAATAATATAAATTTTGAAATTGCATTTAAGTAGGTATGCGTGTTCGCCGCAAGTTCGCGCACGTCCTTTGTGACAAACTTGGACTGGATCGAATTAAAAATGAATGCAATGAGCAGCCTACGTAGGGCTGTCAAGATCTAATTATAATTTCAGTTTTTGGATACCAAAGTTAACCTACTCATTTTACCCCACCGCGAAGATTTATGTGTTTATCACCCGTACTATATATGTATTTATGTATGTTTGTTCCTTTTTGACGCTCTAGACTAGAGACCAAACGCGTGGGCCTTGGTGGATTTTGATAATTCATACCTCAATCGATTTTTCTTAATTTTGTGAATATCGCTAAAGACAAGACAGTAATTAAAATCCAATATGGTGACAACCAGACGCCATATTGCTTAAATGAAAAAAAAGAAAGTCAACAAACTATTTCAATTAGGTCTTCGAAAATCATAATTTTTAGGTTTCCCTAGGCCATTTTTCATTTTGAAGGACCATTTAGGATCTGTAATGATTTAAAGTTAGTCAGCGACCATTCTCGCTTAAATTTTTCAAAACTTATAATTAAGCTGTGGTAAAGTTCTCATATAATCGTATAAGGGGTATTATTGGTATTTTTACGTAGACGGACTTTTTTAAACTGTCAACCTTGCTTGTGTTAATATTACTTATAAATAACTAGGTTTATAGGTATACTTTATTGTTTGCTAAGAGCGAAGAGGCATTACCATGTCAAAAAATTAAGTGAAGTCACGGACTTCACAAAATATCTTCAAAATATTTTAAATAATTTTTCTCAGGCCGCATGCAGATCGTAGATGCCTCACGAGTTTTCCCACCACCGCCTTGCCAAGCTGAATTTTTTAAGTTGATTTACCACATCAATCAGAACTTGAAATTAACGTAAAGTGAATTCGGGCTGTTCGTGTACTGTGAAATTTACAGCAAGTACTTAGCTCCTAACTACCATTGCTAAGTAATGTAAAATTAAAAGCATACTAAATATTATGTAAACAATACGTATCTCTCCCCATACTCTTACTCTTCTTACCACATTGCGTAAAAGTAGGATGAGAGAGGCGATCATTTATAGACAATAAACGTGTACAGAGCTGTCTCGCCGATACACTCACCATGCATTGTAATGTTTTTCATTAAGGGCGTCCGATGCGTTAATCGCAAAGAATTATTTGCCTCTAACTCCATTGTGAATTCTATTTTAGATTTTATAGAGTTAAGGTGGTTTAAAAATGCAGTTCAAATTATTCTTTAGCTTTCCTAGATGTTTTAGTCATTCGAAATCCTGATAACACTATTGGTCACACCGTGTATAGAAAAAAGACCCATACCAACCGATATTTAAATGGTGAATCACCATCATCCTTCACAGTTAGCAACCGTGGGTAAATCTTTGTTTCAGAGAGCACGAGGGATCTGTGACAGAAAACATCTGGCCGGCGAGCTGCAGCATGTCAAGCAAGTGTTGCAAGACAACATGCTTCGGATCCCGCGCCTACGTCACAGTGACCGAGTGAAGCCGGCCACAGTCGAGCGTGTGCCTGCTGTACTACCATATGTCAGAGGAGTCACAGACAAGGTTGGCTACATCTTGAAGCGAGCTTCCATTAAAACATACTACAAGCCGCCGAAGAAGATTAGTCAATTTTTACCATCCGTCAAGTGTAATATCCCTCTACAAGATCCAGGAGTGTACAAGTTAGATTGTGAATGTGGTTCTCTCTTACATAGGTCAAACAAAAAGATCCATAAAAACCCGCGTGAAAGAACATATAGCTAATGCGAAGCACCGACGCTCCGGGAAGTTTGCAGTCTGTGAACATGTTCAAGATCGTCCCCACCATTACATCAGATTTGATAAACCACAAATACTCGCAAAAGAACACCGATTCCTACCAAGGATGATACGCTAGGCTATTGAAATTAAAAAACATCCATCCAGCCATCTGCTTGGGATCCTATAATTAACAAAATTAAACCCAAACCCAAGCATACCACTGCAAGACTTCAAGATACTGTTCGTTTTGCGTAAATCGGACCAAAAATTAATATTCAAAAACTGAAGGTAGCCGGGCTAACAATGACATTGGGACGTCAAACATCTCAGTCCCCCCGTGACCATGGTTGCTGTAAAGCACCCGAAACGTCGGGAATGAAAAATAAGTAAAATTAGTTAAATAAACGCGATAGAGTCCGTAAATTTAGTTTTATTCAACCACTGAGACAGATTTATACGTGGTATAGCAACCCTACAACTACAGTTGTTCCAGCCGACCGCTCCGTAACAGAATACCAGCGTAAAATAGCAGCTTAATGCTGCTGTGTTTCGTATGGTGAGTGTAGTGAAGCGGTAACCTCGTCATACTAGCTTTTGCTTGTTCCTAGTATTTACAGATTATATAAAAAAAATAATAAAACAATTGTATATATATTGTGAGGGTAATATGCTTTGTCACCCTATAAAACCGAAAATAGGAGAAAGATAGAGACAAAAACATAAATTCGTACTAATATGAAAACTAATATATTAAGAAAAAAATAGCAAGCAAGTTTTGGCAATAATTAGGAACACTTAAAATCTACTTAAAAACTAACTATACTACACTATACTAAAATCGACTAAAATATTTGCTATAATGTCAACTGTCAACATGGCAAACAAAGCATCGCTATTTTGACCCTTTATTATAATTTTGATTGACCGATGAAGAGCTATCGTTTCACAATTTTTATACGTGGTAGAGCCATGCTGCAATTATATTAGTGGTATAGTTGTAGCACGAATGGTTTGGCTAGACCGGGAAAGGAACACGCTCTCACAGAATACCAACGTGAAATAGTAACTTAACGCTGCTCTGTTTTGGTATGGTGAGTGTAGAGACCGGAGACATTTTTTACTGGAAACGAGGCATTCCATCTTAGTTCTCACGGCTGACAACGCATCTGCATTTTGATTCGTTATCAAGGATAGATGTAGATGTCTATGGGCCGCAGCAACCACTAACCACCAGGTGGACTGTGTGCTCGTTTGTCATCCTAGGTTATAAAAATGACTGGTTATTTGACAGACTGTCTGTCTGTCTATCTGCCGGTCTGTCTGGGCTCTTCAGAATGGCTGAACAGATGGTGATGAAACTTTACGGATAGATGAAGAGCAATGCCAGTCTAGGATACATTTTACACGACAAATTTAAAGATTATTTTTTCACCCTATCCTATAAAAAAAAAACAAAGCCATCTGTGCAAAAAAGGCTGTAGTTTTTGAGTTATAAGAAAGTGTCCATATTAACCGGATGACCACATTGCCCTCACGTACCTTACTTGTATGCATACACTATATTTTTGTATATATACTGCAAAACAAAGTTAATATATTTATTACTATTCTGCAAAACAAAGATAGTGTATATAATGTGATAACGTTCAATAGAAGGCTGTCGAAATTTTTTATTAAACATTAATTTATTACTTTAAAAAAATATAAATCAAGATTTGAAATTAAAACCAAATATTTTTGTGTTTATCGGACAACCCTTACCAAGGATACCCTACATACTTTACACATCCGGGCAACGTATATATACATAGGTACGCGGACTTTTCACTACATTATAGACTCTGTAGCTTTTAATTGGGTACCCGTTGCTTCTCACGATATATTCTCGTGATTCAACGTCAAAAAAGAACAACCTAACGATACTATTTTCGCTAATTAAATTTTCCAATTTCTACTTTAATTAGTAGTGTATAATTAGAAGCATTCTATCTACACTATGAACGGATCCCGAAAGCAACTTTGCGCATTTCAGGGCAACGTTCCAAACTACACACACTCGTGCATTTGCAAAAACGAACTGAAAATATCCTCGAATAAAGTTTCATTCTATTAGTAATAATATTTGTGCACAAATACATTTATTTTATAATTATAACTTGTAAATGTACCATCCTTAATGAATAACAATAAATCAGTAAGAGCAATCCTAAACTTCTCAAGTAAATTAATATAAAGTTGTGCAATCCTACGTGCATTGGTATTCAGAGGGTACGTTCATATAACAGGGAAACGAAAGATTTTAATGAAAGCCTGCCATCTTGGGATTTACACCGAGCTGATTACACGATCGTCTCGAAGAATTTTAATACTAAAGCGTACACACTATAAATTTTATTAGTTGTTAATGGTAAACCGGTGGTTTCGGGTTAATGGTAAATAATACTAGCCGCATTAAAAAATATTTTAAGCCATATTTTTCTAAATACTTTAAAGACTTGATTAAGTAAAAACTTGTTTAGTAAAAATCACAGTTTCATCATAAAATAAAATCAAAGCTTCTAAGTTCTAGTACAGTGTAAAATTATTTATTTCTCATACTTTCAATTCAGGTAAATTTATGATATTTCACAATGCTTTTGAATATCCTTGTGTCTTAGTTTCTAAACAAAACGTAAAATTTTTATATATATATATATATATATATATATATATATATATATATATATATATATTATAAAAACCTGGGCAACTCCTTTTTCCCCCAACAAAACAATATATATATATATATATATATATATATATATATATATATATATATTAAAATAAAATTTTATTTGTCATTGAAGTATCCTTACTTATTTCACTAGCGTAATCTTGCAAGTTTTCAATCAAATGATAACGATTATATTATTGCACTATATTGTTATTATGATATAATATTGACGTCATATATTCATCAAAATGTGATACAAAACCCGAACTCTATAAATATGCGCACAAACTTGCGCTCACTGCCGTCGCAACAGCTGGTTCCTTTAAGTACGTCTACTTACGCGGCCGACCGCTCTCGCACTCCTTAATTATTTGCCCTGCTTCTATTTTATTACAAATTGGCAGTCATCTTCCACAGTTGCAATGTTGATTTTATATAAAAGTCATATTTACATTTAATTTTTCTTAGAAATTTATTAAAGTAGTAGCTGGTGGGATTCAATTTTTTTCAGATATGTAGGTTTTTTCACAATTTTGCCTTTACAGACCTCGTAATGCTCAAAATTATAATAAACAATTTAACCGTTTTGTTTTAGCTTACAACTCTTTACAAGACATTAAATAGAATTAAAACTCATTAAGAGGCCATATTAGCGTCAGAAAATAAAACAAAAGTGTTTTCTAAACCAAAGAAGAAACAGTAAAAGAAACTCCGCAGGTATCCCCTTGTCAGAAGTTCTCGAATAAATCCTGAAGGAGGGTGAACTAGTTTCTCGCCAATTCTGCTGATATATTTAAAATTTATCTTGGAAATAATTTTGCCTTAGATGGGGAAATATACATAGTTTTAAGGGCGATCATCGAGTGAGCGTCATCCCATGCATGGCAGCACACCTGCCTATGGCGTGATGCAATTTTACGTATAGTCCGTTCGCGTTAAGAAAATAGTGAGTCATCAGTGCAACTACAGGATAAAGGTGTATTCACAGTGGAGTAAAAATTCTCTCTTTTTTTTCAAACATTTAATTAAGTTTAATGGAAACAAATTTTCTTAAAATTACTTAAATCACTAATCAGTATCGTTAGATTCTCCAGTTACATTAATTATGAAAGAATTTTGTTCTGCAAGTTCCATGATGTCATACAAATTCCACATGGTATTTTCTTCGCGTATCACGTGGTCGCAGCACTTCTTCCAACGATTAGCGTCTATTAATGCTATTGCGTCATCTAATATTTTTTTATGTCACTCATTTTGAACGTGGAGTTATTGGCACCAACATAATTTTTTATTTGGGCCCAAACCAATTCAATTGGATTAAGTTTGCAATAGTAAGGCGGTAGGCGAAGAATTGTAATGCCATTACTTTTAGCAGTCTCATCTATTAAATATTTATTATATTGTGGGGTGATTTCGGCAACTTTCATTAATAATTCTTTTTTTAAATAAGTCATGTCCATGGATTTGCCTTTGCTTTGTAGCCAATCTATTATTTGCTGCTTGTGGAACAAGATGGTTGTTGGTATTTTTTCGACTCTTACCGAATGATAGGGAGCTTTATCCATGACAACCACACTTCCTGGTTCTAGCTTAGGCATTATATTAATGAACCAATTAAGGAATCTTTCACCATCAATCTCTTCATAATAGTCTTTTGTGGACTTAGATTCAAATACTAGTAGACCATCTTCCACGAATCCTTTGTGGCTGCCAATGTGCAATACAATTAACCTTTTATTTTCTCCTGTCGGAGCTTTTGGACCGGCTGATAAGCCATCTACTACTAAAGGCTTGTCTTTTATTTTTTACCGTTGTATACAACCATACTTTTGTCTTTACGTTTCCGGCGTTTACCCACGTTTCGTCAAGATAGTAAATGGTTTTATTGGCGGCTCTGTATTCTTTTATTTGCCTCAGATATTTACGCCTCCATAAAACAATATCTTCTCTTTCGACTAACAATGTTCTGCTATCTTGTTTATTGAAATCGAAACCAAGCTCGTGCATTATTTTATGAAGTAGTAAACTTAAATAGTAAGTGTGGTACGTTTGAAAACAGGAATATCTTCGTCAGCTTCGCAAAGTGTCATACTTTTGTCCAATGTCGGGTAGTCGTTATTTAAATATATTGCGTGAATTTTTCTCCTTATTGCACATTTGTCTAGTTCATCTAATTTATCGACCGTCGATAGTCGAGCTCTTTTTTTCACGGGTGATTTTAATGTGTTAGTATCCTTTTGTTCTTTAATAATTTTATAAACAGTATTTTCGGACACACCACATGCACTTGCTGTTTTTGTTACTGTGCTCTCCACAGGCGCATTTAAATCACACAGTTTAAAGTACTTATAAACATTGTAAATTACGCGTCTCTCTTCGCTATGGATTATTGATCCACTTTTATTCTTTCGAATAGGTGAGGTATTCATTTTCAAAATTTAATGTTGAACGAGTAACACGCAAAATACACAACCGTTTTGTTCGAAGGCCTGACTTCAACTGGTCACTGTGAACTCGACTTTCTAATTTCTTGCATTTTAATTGGCTGAGGGGCATGGCCAGGCCGGCGGACAACAATGACTCACTATTTTCAAACGGACTATAGTTGAGAATATCCTGCAGGAAGCATACCCGTCTCCGTCGGTTGAATGCAAAAAATACCGCCTTCAATGTAGTTGACAACGTAGTGATTTATAAGTTAAGCTATGTTGGCGATATCGCTACGCGACCTATAAAGGTACCCGTAGACGCGGAGATGATTGTCGTTGTCTATGCGTAGCCAAAGGATAAATGTATCTTCAATACTGCCGAGGTATCGAGTATCTGATATGTAAGCAAACTCCAGTCCATAGGCATAAAGGTGTGTTCCAACTTGAACCACGGGTAAGAAAAATATGAAGTATCAGCCGGAGAGGACGCCTGCGTCTCGGTGAGGAAAAACCAAGGCTGACTTCATCACCTCTAGTCGATAGTAGATGACGCTTAGATATGTGTGAAGTCCCCTGATGTTACAGAAATTTACGGCTAGAGTAAGGTATCGAGATATCTGATATGTAAGCAAACTCCAGTCCAAAGGCATAAAGGTGTGTTCCAACTTGAACCACGGGTAGGTAAAATATGACGTATAAGCCGGAGAGGACGCCTGCGTCTCGGTGAGGAAAAACCAAGACTGGCTTCATCGCCTCCAGTCGATAGTAGATGACGCTTAAATATGTGTGAAGTCCCCTGATATTACAGAAATTTACGGCTAGAATAGTAGGGGACGCCGTAATCACGTTACTCTATTTGCTCCGAGCAGTGTAAATATTGAGGGAAATTTGTCTCTTCTCCCAAAATACGTGGAGGCCTGTTAGCACCCACGCCCGGTAGGAATAAGGTAGCTTGAACGTGGAAGCTCCTTCTTCAAGTTGTTACCGTTAGCTCTTGGGTAGTATATTATTTAATTCACTTACCTTGTTATTGTGGTGGGTGGTTTAAGCCTCCGGTTATCTGCACTTACTAGGTGAAATGCAGATGAAATTAACAGTTCTTCTATCTCTTACTAAATACGATCGAAAAATCGAAAAAGGTACGGTTGACCTATCAAAACCTAAATTATTATTTTGTAAATTATTTACGGCGTTCTGCGGCAAATGAGATAGTGTAAACAGTAAACATTTGTTTATCCGTGTTTAAAATCAAGTTTGTATGCAAGCAAAAGCAAGTTTTTAATTGGTTTACAACCATTAAGAAAACGAAGCGAAGGCATTTCTTTTAACTTCAAATAGTAATGAGATATCATCAGCAGCACAAAGAACTATCTCAGGCAATAAATTACACAATATATTTTACCTTACCGACGATCTAAATTGTAAGCCACCATAAATTTTCAGTTTTCTTTTCGCTTAGGTTCCTGAAAACTTCTATAATTCTATATGTAATCTTTGAGAAGTGACTCCGCAATTATATAGCTGGATTGTAAATGTTTTATAATTTCAGTTGGTGCAATATTTGAAAAAACTTGAGAAAACTCATTTCCCACTTTATATTATCCTTTATAATATAACCATTTTTCTTTAAGATAGTCGCTGCCTTTTTGGAATGAAGTGTGCCAGTTTCTAAATTAAATACATTCCATGTAGCTTTAGTTTTGTTTGCAGATAGTTTAATTTTATTGCTTAATAGTAAGCTCTAACTTTACTAGAAACTTTCTTAAAATTATTGAGTATATTTTAACATGCTGATTGAAATGTTAAGCAGTAAGATTTATTTTGCTATATATATATATATATCTTGATTTCTAGATCTCGACAACAGCGTTACTCATCGAGTCCAATTTTGAATGCAAACTATCTAGAGACCCACCCAAACCTACAAACAATGTCATCAAAATCAATCCAGCTGTGATCAAGTGATGATCTTTCATACATGCGGCAATGGATTTTTCTTTATATTACTCTCTATATAAAATGCATACATTATACATATAAACCATCTTCTTTAAAGATTTAAGCATACAGACCATAGTACTATAATACACACATAATGGGACGTGGGAATGGTGGGAGCCCTTTTAGCCACTAACATGTCTCTAGCATGTCAATTTACACCTATAAATGTCAAACAAACAATCGTTTTCAATTTTCGTATCAAGCGTCGCTGCATGCAAATTATTAAAAAAAAATGGCAAATTGTGCAATAATTACGTGTCGAGAGAACAGCGGGAAATGGAATTTAAATAAAGGAGGTATATCCTACAACCTGCAAGTCGAATATTAGAAACAAAAATAAAGAACTTTTTGTGTCAAAAACATTAATCAAAAGTCTAAAATGTGTAAATTCGCTCAGTCTATCAACACAGCGAATCGGATTTGTAGTAGTGATAACCGATAATACGCCGTAATTGCTTGTATGTGTGCTCCCGGCGACGCCGATCCTCGTACAAAATAAGGTTGACAGCTATTCTATTTCGTATTATAGTATTCTATGGTACAGGCTAAAAGCGACTTTGTTTTATACTATTTACAGAGACAACTTGTCCTTAGACGTTCTAATTTCTTAAATATTTATATGTTATTGTTACTGGGATTCCAAAAAAAATATTATTGTTAGTTGAAAAAACTTTAATAGAATTTTAAAAGAATAACGGAAAATTATCTTAAAGTGATCAGAAATCAATTTTAATATTACTTTAATTTTTGGGTAATTGTACTCTGGCATTATCGAAAAACTAGTCTTTTTTACTTGACTCGTAAATACAATTTTTTTCTCATCAACTTTATTTCGTTTTCAAAAAGTTTCTTATCTAATCATAACCTTCACGTCACTCTATCAAGTCTGGAGGTAAGATCTCATCATAAGTAACCAAACGAAGCCAGACTCGGCACACCTAGTACTACTCTTCGAGAAGTTTCAGTAGCAGATACCGAAGTACACCTTCAGGTCACTCCATAAAGTCCAAGACTATATATAGTATAAATTCTACGTACTTTTTTCAAACAATATGTTGTAATGAAAATATTACCTTGGTAAAGTATATATCAAATTTTGTTTTAGGAATATTTTGTATTTCTACAGCGATCTATATTTTTCATCACGAGCCGCTGTAAACAAACGACAAAGTATCTGTATTTAGTAAAATATATTATAACAAGGCTGCTCAAACACCGAAAATGTCGGCATTTCTCAGCCGAAAAAATTAATTAAACAAAACAAAACTAAACAGCCACTTACATTCCATGGCTTCCTACATAATAGATGTGAAGAGATTAAAAATAGCTTCAGTTGAACAATTGGTAGTTTCAAAAGTTATCGTGTTCACCCCTCCATGCGGACTGGATAGATTTACACCACAAGCCACTAAAACTACTTTTTTTAAAATAAAATAGAAATTAATCGATTTAAAAAAAAAGTTCAACAATCATTTGTCTTTCTGACAACGTACTTTTTATATCATTTATATGTTGTGTTCGACTGCCTCGTTGGTCTAGTGGTTGTAGTAGTGGGACTACTGATCATGAGGTCCTAGGTTCAAATCCCGGGTCGGGCCAGAAAATCAATTATTGATTAAAACTACTTTTACGGATTTTATCGCGTTTATTTTTACTTTTTATTTTTAATTCCCGACGTTTCGGGTGCTTTCCAGCACCCATGGTCACGGGGGACTGAGATGACTGACGTCCCGATGTCATTGTTAAACCCGGAGTACCTTCAGCTTTTTTAATTATTGTTTATGGTCCGATCTATGCAAAATGAACTTACTATGTCTTGAGTTCTTGCAGTGGTATGCTTGGGTTTAGTTTTAATTTTATTGATTATAGGATCCCAAGCAGGTGGTAGTACCCAGCCTCCTTCTCTATTGAAATTAGGATGTTTTTTAATTTCAATAGCCTCACGTATCATCCTTGGTAGGAATCGGTGTTCTTTCGCGAGGATTTGTGGTCTATCAAATCTGGTGTAATGGTTGGGGCCGTCTAGAATAAGATCACAAACTGCAGACTTCCCGGAACGTTGATGCTTCACATCAGCTATATGTTCTTTTACGCGGGTCCTAATTGATCTTTTGGTTTGTCCTATATAAGAGAGACCACATTCACAATCAAGCTTGTACACTCCTGCATCTTGTAGAGGAATATGACACTTGACGGATGGTAGGAACTGACTAATCTTCTTCGGCGGCTTGTAGAATGTTCTAATAGAAGCAGGCAGGTGGTAGTACCCAGCCTGGGTACTACCACCTGCTTGGGATCCTATAATCAATAAAATTAAAACTAAACCCAAGCATACCACTGCAAGAACTCAAGACATAGTCAGTTCATTTTGCATAGATCGGACCATAAACAATAATTAAAAAAGCTGAAGGTACTCCGGGTTTAACAATGACATCGGGACGTCAGTCATCTCAGTCCCCCGTGACCATGGGTGCTGGAAAGCGCCCGAAACGTCGGGAATTAAAAATAAAAAGTAAAAATAAACGCGATAAAATCCGTAAAAGTAGTTTTAATCATGTGCAATGTTCGCGTAAATATAAGAAATCATTATATCAATTATTGAGTTTTTCTGTCGAGAAATTCTCAGTAGCTGTCCAGAGTCAGGAAGTTGGCGGTGTCTCACTGCCTCGGAAAGCACGTAAAACCGTTGGTCCTGCGCTCGATCTCTCTCCGGTCGTGTCGGTTTACCGTTCCATCGGGTTATGAGAATGAGGGAATAGAAAATGCACTTTTACTTACGCATACGCTTGGGCACTATAATCCTGTCCTGCGCTGATGGCTAGCCTCCGTTGAGGCAGGCCACCGTGGCCGAAATTCGGTCTGGAGGACATTATTATTATTATTGTTATATACAATTTCACGCAAAAAAACGTTGGATTCTTGATTTTTAGGCGCTAGGAGAACATATCTACCGCGCTTAGCCATGCAAAAATGAATAAAAAGTGAAATAAATCCTACCTTGTCTGGTGTTCTGGTTAGTACAGATGTCTATTTGCTTCTTCGTTTTAAATATCGTTTTTAGACTTCTTCTATCTTATATACTATAATAAAACTGTACCTAGACCAAATCAACTGCATTTTTTTAAATTTATATTGGTGTTTACTTCGTTCGTTCTGTCTATCCGTTCCTTTGAATACAGGCAAGGCAAGCTAGTAGGCTCTGAAACTACTAGATGGCTTTTGATGAAACTTGGCATGACTTGGCATTGGAGCCGAAGAGTTCCATAAGTTATTCAACGCTTTAAATTCGTCTTAATTACCGGAGGTAAATCTTTGTTTCAGAGAGCACGAGGGATCTGTGACAGAAAACATCTGGCCACCGAGCTTCAGCACGTCAAGCAAGTGTTGCAAGACAACAAGCTTCAGCTCCCGCGCCTACATCACAGTGAACGAGTGACGCCGGCCACAGTCGAGCGTGTGCCTGCTGTACTACCGTAAGTCAGAAGAGTCACAGACAAGGTTAGATTCATCTTGAAGCAAGCTTCCATTAAAACATACTACAAGCTGCCGAAGCAGATAAGTCAGTTTTTATTATCCATCAAGTGTAATATTCCTCTACAAGATGCAGGGGTGTAGGTACAAGCTAGATTTGAAATGTGGTCTCTTTTACATAGGACAAACAAAAGGATCTATAAATTCCCGGGTGAAAGAACATATAGCTGACGTGAAGCACCGACGCTCCGGGAAGTTTGCAGTCTATGAACATGTTCAAGATTATCCTGACTATTACATCAGATTTGATAAACCACACGAGGCTAGTGAAATCAAAAACCATTCTAACTGCAATAAAGAAGATGTATGAGTTCTGCCATCTGCTGAATATCCTATAATTAACAAAATCAAATCGAAACCCAAGCAGTAGTAGAAGTCTTGCAGTGGTGGTACCACTGCAAGACTTCAAGATGCTGTAAGCTGGATCTGCGTAGATCGGACCAAAAATTAATATTCAAAATACTGAAAGTAGCCGGACTATGACATTGCGACGTAACATCTCAGTCCACCCCCACCTCCCACCTCCTACAGTGACCATAGGTGCTGTAGAGTACCCGAAACGTCGAGAATTAAAAACAAGTTAATTTAATGCGATAAAATCCGAATAAATAGTTTCATTCGATGTTGTTATTTTTGAAGTAATTAATTTTATAATTAAAAAGTAAGAAGTTCCTAAGGATAGTAAACAAAGAAAGAGCCTTAAAATAACAATATTTGTTTGTTATTATAAATGCGGCCGGGCTAAATAACTCTCTTAATATTTTAAACCGTAAAATCCATAATAGCTTATACCTGGAGTGGTGGGTGTTTGAAATGCTGTCCTAAACAAATAGCCGGATTTAATGAGCCCAGCGCACGTCTGATATCGAGTTGCAAGGCTAGGAAATTATTTTTATAAAATATACCTGTTGAATATTTAATATTTTAAGAATTAAGAACGTATACAATATTTCAATATTGAAAAACTAGCTCCATTAATTTACTTCATTTATAGCAATTATTGAGGTATTTTAAAATTGCAAATTTAATTTAATTCTAAAAAATTAATCATTTTATACATACAAAACGTGGTAGCTCAAGTTTCTTACGTGGTATAGCTACGCTGCAGCTATATTATAGTTGTAGCACGAATGGGTCGGCTCGACCGGGGCAGGACCATGCTCTCACGGAATACCAGCGTAAAATAGCAGCGTATAGCTGCTGTGTTTCTTATGGTGAGTGTAGAGAACCGGAGACCGTTTTTACTGGAATCGAGGCATTCTATCATAGTCCTCAGATGTCTACGGGCTGCAGGATCCACTTACCTTCAGATGGACTGTTTGTTCGTTTGTCACCCAATGCTATATAAAAAAAGTAAATTTCACAGTACGCAAGCAGTTCGGAATTCGATCCCCGCCGACACCAAAGAAACTGTTAATTGCAATTTTAAGTGCTGATTTACCACCTTCTTGTCGGTGTAAATTAGGAATATCGCCACCAACTAGATAATGTAGACATCCTGCGTTACTAAAACCTCAATAAATCATTCCTAAAGGATGTATATAAAAATATTTAGTAGCCAGTTAAGTTTAACAGAGTAGCTGCAATGAGAGGCGATAATATGATTTAGCAGTATTTACAATAATAACAATAATGTCTTCCAGACCGAATTTTGGCCACGGCGAACTGCCTCAACGGAGGCTAGCCATCGGCGCAGGACAGGATTATAGTGCCCAAGTGCATGCGCAAGCACAGGTGCACTCTATTCCCTCACTCTCATAATCCGATGGGACGGTAAACCGACATGACCGGAGAGAGATCAGGCGCAGGACCAACGGCTTTACGTGCTTTCCGAGGCACGAGGGGGGGGAGACACCGCCGACTTCCTGACTCCGGGCAGCTACTGAGAATTTCTTGACAGAAAAACTCAATAATTTATTTTTTGTCCTGACCCGGGATTCGAACCCAGGACCACTACACCAACGAGGCAGTCAACTTCTTACACAGCTACTACACATATTTACAATAACAAAATACTGATCGTGTAGTAGATGTGTAAGAATATTCACTACCCTATATTGTCCAGTGAGTGTCACAAGAGGCGACAGAAAGAAAAAAATTATAAGATGGGCTGCAGAGTAATCCTAATAACAACTAAGAAAAACTGCGGTAAGCAGCACAAACCAACTCAAGCGTTGCAACTATGGCAATTATCTTATAAGGCAATCTATGGGGTAGGCCTAAGTTCTAGGCCGTTACAGTCTAAAAAATTATTCGCAGCCACGTTGGAAAGTGGTTCCTTAATAATATTTAGAAGTACGTTAAAATTCATCCATTTATCAGTTACAGACTAATTACAGTTATATAGGATTGATTTTGCTATAGTTGGACAAGTTAAGCAGGCGGCTGGGCAACTGCAGCTTTTTGTAATTTTGAATTTTTATCAAGAAGATACTGTTGCCAATCTCCTGTTTCAGTTTCCCTCTGTCGGCTTTTATGGTATCTGGGGGCAATATGGGGTATTGGATTATCTTACACCATCACTACCGGCAATCTGAATATGTATTCTAAGAAAATGTGTGTTAATTTTGAATATGAATTCCGACGTTGAAAAAAGCATCTCTATACGTTACCCAAGCAACGTCACAAATATTAGAAAAGTGATGACCATTAATGCCCTTAATGGAAATTTTAAGAAAAATAGCAACATGTTTCCCACAATCAACAAACTAACATAATACAATACTCTTGTGAAGCCGCATTGCGAATATGTAATAAAACTATGGGAAATTGCCGCAAATTACTTTTTCAGCTGCCTGTCTACATAACTGACAGCGGCTGCCTTAGGGGATCGCGAACAGGCCAATCGCCGGGGCCTCGTTCTTGCAGGGGCCTAGCGCAAAGCCCAATTCGTCAGAGATGCAGTTTTCTGAATTGAAAAGAAACTGATCCAAATAAAAGATCCGTCAGAGATGCAGCCTTTTGAGTTGAAAGGAAACTGAGCTTAATAGGTCCGTCAGAGGTGCAGCATTTGGAATTGAAAAGAAACTGAACTAAATAGGAAATTTTGAATTGAAAGGGAAGATCTGTGGGAATTCTGATTAATTGATTGTGGGAATTTTGAAAAAAAAAAACTAACTGAACACTATTTTAAGACGCTACTGCACACAATGTTATATGTTTTTCCATTCGGGGAAAGAATGTGGAGATTCCCTCCTCATTAAATCGGGCATTTGGCAAAGCCACGCTGACCATGAGAGAAGCACGGTTTTCCTAAGTTGACCCCCGCTACCTGTAACGTTTGCCCTTGCGCTTTATTAATTGTCATTGCAAAACTGAGCTTAATAGGGAACTGCAACCTTTTGAATTGAAAAGGAAGATCTGTGGGAATTATAGGGATCCGTGGTATAATAACATTTTCACCTTTTCCGACGCCTGTCAAAATTGTAGCACCGATTATGTTCCGTCCAAGATGTGTCACACGCAGCCTTGTCCCGTTACATAACCGAGGAGCATCTAAATTTCGTATTAGCATGACTGGGACGCCTAATTTTAATTGAAGCTTATGCGAGGGCACACTTGACAACTCTAGAGAATTTAGAAACTCTGCGAGATATGTAGTGCTCTGTTCTGTGTCCATAACTGTGTCTACTGACAAATACTCTGTTATTTCTCCTGCTACTTCGCTTAATATATCTGAATTTATTTTGTTAACGCTCTCATTTTTTGGTGCAAGAATCGCCCTTTCACATAACCATTTGTCTTCATGCACGTTGTTCGTTAAATCTGAATAAACGCTCGCAATTAATTCGGAATGACTGCACTATATTACACAAATCTCTCGTCAATTTAACGCAGCCCTCAGCATCCGTTTCCAACCGTCCATCGCCAATTTTTAATAGTGTGTCAGCATAGTTTCCAGCATTGATATCATTATACAAATGCACTCTCATATTCGTATTTAAACTGAGTTTTGTCACCTTGTTCCATTAAATAGACAACTTGAGGCATGGTTTAATTTCATCTGCAGGTGTGCCCTTTTGAATGACAGGTAAAGTTTTGCGAAAGTCACCAGCCAGTAAAACCACCATTCCTCATATTACATCGGTATTGCTGCGCAAATCCTGGGGCGTTCGATTTAGTGCTTTATGCGACATTGTACTTTCGTCCCACACTAAAAGTTTGCATTGTCGTAGCATTATACCTCGAGCACTATTTTTGCTAAAGTTGCAGATCGTCGATTCTTCCTGGGCTAGATTTAGAGGGAGTTTTAAAACAGAATGTGCAGTGCGGCCCCCGCTTAACAGCGTAACGGCTATACCGGAGGAAGCTACGGCCACAGCAATAATATTATCTTTCCGCACTTGGGCTAATTATAAATTTAAATTCCGTAAAAATATCTTCCCAGTTCCTCCAGGGGCATCTAAAAAGGAAAGTGCACCATTTTCAGATTCAATTTGTCTTAATACTTTGTCAAAAACTCGTTTTAGTTCGGGAAGCGAGCGGGGCACAAATTCGCAAAGCTGGTATATCGTAATTTGTTTCACGTATAATTTCATCACTTAGTACATTTTCGGTTGTTCACTGATGGGTTATCATTCCAAAGTCGCTTAATTTTTTGCCTACAATTGCATTAATCTATCTTCAATTTTTCCAAGTGCTTCATTATAAATCTGTTCATTGTATGTCATGTTCGCGTGTGTCTGTTGTAACCTTCGCAAAATATCTTCTGCCATGTACTCTTTATATTTGTCCTACAATTAATGTGCATTAGATAGCCCGTAAGATGATATGAGAGTTGCATAAAGATCCCTAATTTTGGCTGGTGACTGGCACTGCACAGCTTCCTCCATGGTTTCATCCCAGTGATTTTCATTTTCTAAAATATGCAGAGCTTCACATGCTTCGCTATAAGTTACGCATTCCTGACCGTTGACAGTTTTAAAGTCTTTATATCCTGTAGGACCCCGAACATGGTGCAGAAGCAATCGTAAACAGAAACATTCAAAATTAGTTACATGGACGGTATACACACGACCAAGGGCATCTGATGACTTTACACCGGGCCAATTTGCAACAGGCGTGCCTTGAATATATAACAACGTTTTTGCAAAGGGATCGGTTTGACAAAGTTGAAAGAAGGCTGTTAGTGTAGTTTTTGGCGGTGATTTCTTTCGGTGAAATTAATACACGCTCTCCATTTTCGTGCACAGCAAGGTGAGTAACTGTTGGGTGCCTTTCGTGTAAAGGGAAGCCAAGGAGACGCCATGCTACCTCGTTACTGCTGACATAACGCCCTGCTTGAAAGGTCTGTACTTCATTAACGGGATTTGCCTCACCTTCACTCATGAGATTAAATATTACTTGGTCGCTTCCTTATTTATGTACTTACAGATATACTTGATTGCGCGGACAGAGCTACATGCTTCTACATTAATGTGGGCATTAAACATTTTACATAGAATGGGCGAATACGGGACAATCTAGCTGTTATCTAAGGTTTCGAACGCTCCAGAGCGAGATTTGATTGTAACTTTGCTGCCACCATCTTCGTGAGCTCTGCGTCTGTATAAAGGGTAGCAATTGTCATTGTGCACTGTGTCTTTTAATAGCTATTTAGGGAATTTCTTTGTAGCATCGATTAAGGCCGTTAAATACCAACTAAGCGATATATGTAATGCTCTAAAGAATTTAGCAGATAATGCAATATATTGTCATTTGGTCAGTGAATGCCATTCTACAGAAAAGGAAATAACGAATATGTAGTTTCACTTGTCGTATGGTATGACATTCTTACAAAGATAAACAATCGAAGGTGAGTGATGTACTCGCCATTTATGTTAACACACACACAACACTTCGATATACCGATAGACAATTTGGCACCGCTGAAGGGACTGTATCATCGCCCAAATTTTGAAGACCTCAAAGGCTTTCTGATAGTCCCCATACGCCAGGTAAAGTGGCGGATTGTACTCCTCGGTCTTCTGTACAATCTGCCGCAGGGTATGTCTATGGTACTGAATCCTTTTCGGAAACCAGCTCATTCGGGACGCTGTAAGTTGTCGAGACTGCGTGTGAGACGATTCATAATGACTCTCGAAAACAGCACGTGGACGCGGCGAGAAGGAAAAACGGGTCTGAAGTTCTTTAAGAGAGCGTTGTCACCTTTCTTGAAGAACAACACCACCGCACTTCAAATTCAAATTCCTTCAAATTCAAATTCATTTATTAATTTCCAGAATGTAGTACATAATATTATGATGATTTTATTTATTAATGAGATCTTACATTCTACCATTATATTGGCGTGCAATATCTTTACAATATACAAAAAATATAATTGAAATATTATGAGGTTAAATTATTGAAGAAAAACAATGATTTGATCTTTTAAAAATATTTTAGCACCAAATTTTTAAATTACCATAAATATATGTCAAAATTTAATTAATTATGCAAATGATTACATACAAATGTCGAGTATCTAAAAAAATTAAAAAATTTCAAAAAATAAAATAAATATTAAATGTCAAAAAAAATTAATCAGTTTTTCCATTATTACTATTATTGTAGATTTATTTATAAGTCAAATATTCGTCTACACTATAAAAACATTTTGTTTCCAGCCATTCTGTGAGTTTCCTTTTAAAAATAACGAAAGGTAGGTCTTTGAATGTGTTAGGCAATTTATTGTAAACTCTAAAGTCATTTATAAATACATTTCTTTTATATATATCAAGTCTGCATTGAGGTAGATATAGCTTAAATTTATTTCTTGGTATGGCACTTCTACTGACTAAACTTGAGTTAATGATGAAATATTGTGGATGATTTTTGAAAAAAACACAAAGTTCCCGTATATACATACAAGCTAGAGGCAGTATGTGAAATTTGTGAAATAAAGGCTTGCAACTGTCTAAAGACCAAGCTCCACAAACGACCCTTACACACTTATTTTGAATACGAAAGGCCTTGCCAACCTCAACCGAGTTGCTCCACAACAAGGGGCCGTATGAAAGCACTGAAGAGACATAGCCGAAATAAGCACTCAGCGCCGCTTCAGTAGATACTGTCAACCGTAGCTGTTTTATAGCATAAACAAATCTCTCAAGTTTATCGCATACGTACTCTATATGAGTTTTCCAGTCATAGTGCATGTCAACCATTAATCCTTAAAATTTTGTAGGGTGGACTTCTTCAATTTTTATATTATTATAACAAATATTCAGTCCAATAGGTGGAGTTCTATAATCTCTAAAGTGTATCATTTTGGTTTTATTTAAGTTTATTTTTAGATTGTTACTTTTGAGCCATCTAAAGATTTTGTCGGTGTCGACTTTCATAGAATTTTCTATTCTTACATTTAATAATTACAGTAGTATCATCCGCAAACAGAACAGTTTCGTGGTCAGTGACGTTTGGAAGATCATTGATGTATATTAGAAATAAAAAGGGTCCTAACACACTTCCCTGTGGGACACCGTATTTATTATTTTGTAACCGAGACCTGCTTGTAATTTTATTGCCCTTTTGAATTTTAGTAACCTCTACGCATTGTTCACGACCAGTCAGATAACTCTTCAGCCAGTCATGTGCTTTTCCCCTGATTCCGTATTTTTCAAGCTTTTATAATAATAATGTATGGTCTACGAAATCGAAAGCTTTAGTCATATCTAGGAAGATTGCACTTACCAGTGCCCTTTCATTAATGGCCTCTGTTATATATTTTTTTAATTAAAGCATGCTAATATCGTGTTACTATTTTTTCTAAACGCAAGCTGCTCATGTTTAATAATATTTTGATCTGTAACGTAATCGTAAAGTCTTTTCATCATTACCTTTTCAAAT
The DNA here is from genome assembly GCA_907164705.1 of Parnassius apollo. Lineage (NCBI taxonomy): Eukaryota > Metazoa > Arthropoda > Insecta > Lepidoptera > Papilionidae > Parnassius > Parnassius apollo. The sequence continues at coordinate 22,488,153 of CAJQZP010000693.1, forward strand.
ATTTTAGATTAAACTGGTATTAAAGTGATTGGGCGATAACAATTCATATCTGTAGCCTCTCCCTTCTTAAATAATAGTTTGACGATTGATTTTTTTAAAATTTCAGGGAAAGTACCTTCCTCAAGCGACATATTTATAATGTAGCTCAATGGTCCACTTATATACTTAGCACAGGCTTTGATTATTTTTGTATTTATATTATCTAATCCTACTGAATTAGTATTATTAAGTCCTTTAATTATATTATTTATTTCAATTTCATCTGTCGGTTTTAAAAATATTGTGTTTAAATAATTGATATTCATAGTAGTATTTATGTCCTCTATTTTAAAATTAACATCATTTGTATTGGTCGTGTCTATATAAATATTATTAAAAGCTTCACTAATGTCATTTGGTTCAGAATATATTTCGTTGTTATTTATAATAGTATCTATTTGGAAATTTACACTTATTTTACCAATATTCGCATTTATAACCTCCCAAACTGCTTTGCATTTATTTTTATGCCTATCTATATACTTTCTATTTTGTAATTGTAACGATTTATGTCTACATTATTTTATGATTTATGTTTACACCTGTCCGTGTTTATTTTAAGTATAGTTTTCTTTTTTATTATACAAGACTTTCTTAATCCTTTTGCTAACCAAGAGGTTTTGCTAATTTTGTTAGTTTTTTTACGATTATTACAGGAAAGTATAGATTAAGAAACAGTTTAAATAAATGATGAAACTCTCGAAAAACGTCATTTAAGCATGATTGTTCGTAAACATCAGAAAAAGTGATAGTGAGGATATAAGTGAAGATATGCAGCTACAAAATTTATTAATATTATTTTCACTAAAATCTCGAGCTTGTTCTAACCACTTAATAAAATCTCGTTTTTTACTCGCCTGTATTTTAAGAGTTTGACCCGTCTCAAGGTCAGACAAACCTAAGTAGTGGACCTCAGCTCGTATTTGTCTTATATTACTTGCAAATTGATAGATACATTTTGTTTGTCGAGTAGGTGACTTAATATGCATTTCCATATTAAAGTTTTTTAATAAATTTATCAAATATTGATAATTTTATTGGGTCTTAGAATGTCAAAGTTCCAATCTCCACACAATATTATTTTTTTGGATCTGTTACAAATTTTCAACAAAAATTGTTCCAGTGTGTCAATAAAAATTTGGGGATTACTATTAGGGGTTCTATATATACATATTATGAAGATTTTTTGTGATGTGAGCTCTATACCAGCACCTTCAAAATTAAAATTGCATGCCAAATCACTAAAAATGCTCAGGGTTTTACATTCTATACTAGTTTTAGCTAGGATACAAGAACCCCCACTTTTAGAGTTACGGGAGTACGTTGAGACGACTCTACACCCTGGTATCTTCAGAAGCTGTTCCATATCTTTTTTATAAACGTTTCAGTCAAGCATACTATGTCTATTTCTTTATTATTTTGTAAAAATTCTGAAAGTACAGCTATAATTTCTTGGGACTTATTTATGTCACCAGCAATGTTTTGGTGAAGTATGGTTAAGTTATAAAATTTATATTTATTGACGAAAAAACTTTTTATTTTCGCTATAACTATTCCTATTCAATATGTTTTTTTAAAGTAGTAAGGTATTGTACCTTTTTTATAGGGCATACCTTTGTTCTCCATTTTCTCGGTTATCTGGTTCAGACTATGTTGTAATTGTTGTGGCTCATTACTATTCTTACTCACGAAAAACTGTTCTTTGTCTTTATTAGATAAAACCAAAGAATTATTTACAGAACAATTTTTATTTGAGACTGCTGAAAAATAAAAAGGTATTGTGCCTTTACGAGGTTTAAGTTTACATGGCAAGATCGTAGTCGAAAGACTCTTGGAGTCTAGGAAAATGTAGTGCTTTAAAGTGTTAAAAATGTTTTTCATGCCATGTCTATTCAGTACTCCACTTTGTTTATAAAACATTGTGCTGTCGTATTTTAGAATTAAATTGGAATCAAATTATTATTTAAATATAATTATGCAATATTTTGCATAATTATATTTACAGATGTCGTGGCATAATAAGGTATTAAAAGTCTCAACCCTTGAGTTAAAAATATTGTTATAACCATTGAATTTATAGGTAGGCAAACACAATACTAGGTTAGTGTAGCTAATTGATATTAATATTTCGCGTATACTTATAACTAGATCATAATAATTTACAGTTGTCTCAAAGTCATGTTCTCCTATAAAAATCTAACAGTAGTCATGTTTATTGAAGTTGATAAGCTTGTTGTTAATATTATCGAGTAGCTGTTTAATTCCACAGTTTGTTGAAATATAATGGCACACATCATAATGTGGAAACGTATTTAGCGCTAAGGTAAGAATATTATTTACTTTGTTACTACTAATAATACAAAGTTTTGGACTTGGGCGATTAAATGATATCTGACCAGAATTAAATTGGGAGTGTGTACCTCTGGTTGTAGAACGTTGTTTACTACTTTGGGCTTTACATATAAAGATGTGCAGCAATTTCCGTTCTCCCGTAAAGTGTCGGTTGAAGTACAGGTGGCGCCATCTATTGGCGGGTCACTGGTTAATGTATTCTGCTCAAGATCGATCAGACTCGTGTTGTCTTCTTCTCTCAAGGTTCTTGACATTTTCTTCCTTGGCGTTGTTGCTCTCGTCCTAGGTTCTGAACAAATTCTATGATACATTTGTAATTTAAGTTTTTGTTTATTTAAAGCGTCTTTTAACGACAAGTTCTCTTCGCTAAGTTTTACTATTTCTAAATGAGCGCTTTCGAGTTCGTTTCTAAGTAGTAATAATTCATTCTTCAAGTCTTCTTCTTCACTGTCATATCCAGTAGACAGGTCCGGTAAACTATGTCTTCTTACCTCTGAATTTGTAGATTCAAAAGAGAGATCAAATGATTCGTTCAACGATGTTTTATGCCGACGACGTATTGTAACATTTTCATCTGCCATTATAATTCCTTAATAATGTTGTATTATCGATATAATATTTAAAGAATGGGCAATAACAAGACAGTAACGCCCCCTGTCGTTTACAGTAGACAATTTCTATGTAAAGTAATTTAGTTCAAGTCACAATTTGACGGCAGATGTTGTTTATTTTTACAAAGATATTGCTTATAGGAAACATTTACCAAAAGAACTTTACCGTATCGGGATTGAACTTAAGATTATCCGACTGCGGTAATTTGCAATAAGCAAGCGATGCCTCTGCGCCACGATGTTACTATGACATGTGTTGAAATTACGAAATAGCTCCTATGATTTCTTTAATGACCGTTAATTAGTTTCAATTTGAATTTTGTAATTGTTGTCATTCACGATGTTATTTTCACAATACTTCACTATTCTAACAATAAGTTATACACTGCTTAGTTTTGATGCGTATATTCACTATTTTAAAGACGTATTTGATATTGATCACTCAAATGATAAGTTATTTTTAGTTTTGTTGTTGTTTATTAAACGTTTTGAAGTCACTTCTTCTTGATATTTAGCTTACACAACATTTGTACATCCAAATTGGCACTTTAATTTCTTATTTTATTATAAATTACGAGTTATTACGAAAGAAAACTATTTATAATTATTTTTAATAAGTGAAGCACTTGTTTACGCGGCTAGTAGCGCCATCTCCCTCTTTTGGAATTCTGCTCCACGCCTCCGAAGTAGTGCCACCACGGAGAAAGGAATTGAAGAGCTTCTGAAGGACTTTAAGTACCGGTGTTCCACCCAATTTCAGAAGCTCTATTGTAATTCAATCCTCGCCTTGCCGTTTTTAAGGTGCTGGAGTGACATTCTAATTTCGCTCAGATTGTCCGTCCGGGATATTATCGGAATAGTGTCGGATAAGACTTTCTCTTGGATTGTTATTCACACTTGCATGTGGTTCCAACGATGATGTGTACAGCTGCCTATAGAACCTCTTAATCTCACTCAAAATATCAAGTGTCCCAGAAATTATGCTGCCACACTCGGTCTTCATTTGCTCTTTATGGCAGATAGATCTCTGACAAACACTTTGGAGCCCTGGTTTCGCTCGATCGCTTCTTCAATACGAGCTGTATTGAAGTTGCGCCAGTCCAGCCGCATGTATTTGAAATGATTATTGGATCTGTCTGTTCAGTTGCCTGTATGCTGTCAAATTTGTTGAAGACTGCAGTTTCATTTCCCTTCTAACAGCCATGAGATTAAGAGTGTAATAGGATAGTTTTTGTGTTCTTCTGCAGCGGGTCTTGCAGAACTTAGATCCGATCGCATGGACAGTTTCCACGGGCTTGTCATTCATATCACACAAATGGTTTTGTAACACGAGCTGAAAGGTTTCGAGACTTTGGATTAGAGCACGAGGGGGACGGGGTGTTGACTTCATTGGACGAGACCTTTCCAGCTTAACGTTAAGGTTTAGTGTGCCTCTAACCATTCGGTGATCGTATTTGATATTGATCACTCAAATGATAAGTTATTTTTAGTTTTGTTGTTGTTTATTAAACCTTTTGAAGTCACTTCTTCTTGATATTTAGCTTACACAACATTTGTACATCCAAATTCACCCTTGCGATCACTAAGACATCACTGAACAGTTGCCGTCTAGTCGTCATAATGAAGTCAATCTCATTTTTTGTTGAACCGTCGGGGCTCGACCAGGATCACTTTCTGTGGGGCCGCTTCTGAAAGAAAGAGTTCATCATAAAGAGTCCCTCTTTCTGCATGAAGTCGGCCAGCTGCTGGCCCCTTGAGTTACGTTGCCCTATTCCCACCGCTTTTTATTGTGCCTAGTTTTTCGTTAAAGTCTCCCATTAACACCATATAGTGGGTTTTGAAGGAATGCATGGCTCTAGAAATATCCTCATACATATCATTTACTTCCTCATCGGGATGTGCCGACCTTGGTGAGTAAACCTATATGACCTTCAGCGAATACCGTTTGGTGATTCTGAGTATAAGGTACACAACCTTTGTCGGCACACTCCCAATCCTTACAACGTTGTTAACCAGAGGCTTGTTAACAATAAATCCAATACCTCCTTGGGACAGATGGTCGCCCTTCCGGTTATAGAACAAGTTGCCGGATTCGAGAATCACCGTGTGCCCCTCTCTTCGGACCTTGAATTATCCTATAATATTCCAGCGCATTTGCCGTGTAGTGGCGGTTAAGAATATCCACTACCCCATATCTTCCCGTGGGTGTCGTAAGAGGCGACAGAGGGAGACAGGCAGGAGATGGGCAGCAGCGTCTTCCTGATGACAACTGTGACGTAATAAAAAACTGCGGTTGCCAACCCGCTCGCCAAGCGTGGCAACTATGGCAAATACCCCCCAATGAATAAATACACAAACAGACGGCCCCCAGTCCCCGGCGGCCCCGCTATTCCTGGCTACGGTGGCGACCATGGTAACGGCGGGGCAGGGGGTGCTAAGAATCTCCGGTGGAGGTTCGGTTGCCACCTACGACGACTCGACCTGGCAACATATAACGCACGCACCCTGAGGACTGACGAGAAGATACTGGAGCTGGAAGAAGAGGTAGACAAGTTGCGCTGGCATATTATTGGATTATCCGAGGTCCGAAGAGAGGGGGAGGACACGGCAATCCTCGAGTCCGGCAACTTGTTCTATCACCGGGAGGGCGACCATCTGTCCCAAGGAGGTGTCGGATTTATCGTCCACAAATCTCTCGTCAACAACGTTGTAAAGATTGGGAGTGTGTCGACGAGGGTCGCGTACCTGATACTCAGAATCACCAAACGGTATTCGCTGAAGGTCATTCAGGTTTACGCACCAACCTCGGCACATCCCGATGAGGAGGTGGAGGAAATGTATGAGGATATTTCCAGAGCCATACATTCCTCCAAAACCTACTACACGGTGTTGATGGGAGACTTCAACGCAAAACTGGGCACAAGAGAAAGCGGTGAGCTGAAGGTAGGGAAATTTGGAGTAGGGCAACGGAACCGAAGGGGCCAGCAGCTGGCCGACTTTATGGAGAAAGAGGGACTCTTTATGATGAACTCTTTCTTCCAGAAGCGGCCCCACAGGAAGTGGACCTGGTCGAGCCCCGACGGTTCGACAAAAAATGAGATTGACTTCATTATGACGACCAGACGCCAACTGTTCAGTGATGTCTCAGTGATCGCAAGGGTGAAAACTGGCAGCGATCACCGAATGGTTAGAGGCACACTGAACCTAAACGTTAAGTTGGAGAGGTCTCGTCTAATGAAGTCAACGCTCCGTCCCCCTCGTGCTCTAATCCAGAATCCCGAAACCTTTCAGCTCGAGTTACGTAACCGCTTCCAGTGCCTAGAAGATTGCAATGCAGTGGACGATATGAACGACAAGCTCGTGGAAACTGTCCATGCGGTCGGAGCTAAGTTCTGCAAGACCCGCCGCAGAAGAACACAAAAACTCTCCGATCACACTCTTAATCTCATGGCTGTTAGACGGGAGATGAAGCTGCAATCGTCAACAGATTTGACAGCATACAGGCAACTGAACAGACAGATCTCCAAATGCATACGGCGAGACTTACGCAACTTTAATACTTCTCGTATTAAAGAAGCGATCGAGCGGAACCAGGGCTCCAAAGTCTTTGCCAGAGATCTGTCTGCCAGAAAGAGCCAACTGTCAAGGCTGAAGACTGAGTGTGGCAACATCGTTTCCGGGACACCTGAGATTTTGAGTGAGATTGAGAGGTTCTATGGGCAGCTGTACACATCATCGTTGGAGCCACACGCAAGTGTGAGTAACGATCCAAGAGCAAGTCTTATCCGACACTATTCCGATGATATCCCGGACGTCAGTCTAAGCGAGATTAGAATGGCTCTCCAGCACCTTAAAAACGGCAGGGCCCCAGGCGAGGATGGAATTACAGCGGAGCTTCTGAAAGCGGGTGGAACACCGGTACTTGAAGTCCTTCAGAAGCTCTTCAATTCCGTCCTCCATGGTGGCACTACTCCAGAGGCGTGGAGTAGAAGTGCGGTGGTCTTGTTCTTTAAGAAAGGCGACAACGCTCTCCTAAAGAACTACAGACCGATTTCCCTTCTGAGCCGCGTCTACGTGCTGTTTTCGAGAGTCATTACGAATCGTCTCGCACGCAGACTTGACGACTTCCAGCCTCCCGAACAAGCCGGTTTCCGAAAAGGCTTCAGTACCATAGACCACATACATACCCTGCGGCAGATTGTACAGAAGACTGAAGAGTACAATCTGCCACTTTGCCTGGCGTATGTGGACTATGAGAAAGCCTTTGATTCCGTCGAAATTTGGGCGGTGCTACAGTCCCTTCAGCGGTGCCAAGTTGACTGTCGGTATATCGAAGTGCTGAAGTGTTTGTACAGTAGGGCTACGATGGCTATCCGAGTACAGAACCAGAGCTCGAAACCTATCCAACTGCAGAGAGGTGTAAGACAGGGTGACGTTATATCCCCGAAACTCTTCACCGCTGCATTGGAAGACGTTTTCAAGCTACTGGACTGGAAAGGATACGGTATTGACATCAATGGCGAGTACATCACTCACCTTCGATTTGCCGACGATATAGTCCTTATGGCAGAATCGCTGGAGGACTTAAGCACTATGCTCAATGACCTCAATAGTGCCTCCCAACGGATAGGTCTTAAGATGAACATGGACAAAACAAAGATCATGTTCAATGTCCATGTCACACCTATGCCGGTAGTTGTTGGGAGCACTATGCTCGAAGTTGTTGACGAATACGTTTACCTGGGACAAATAGTCCGACTAGGTAAGTCCAACTTCGACCGAGAGGTCAATCGACGGATTCAACTCGGCTGGGCAGCGTTCGGGAAATTACGGCATATCTTTTCGTCAGGTATACCTCAATCTCTAAAAACTAGATTGTACAACCAGTGCGTGTTGCCAGTGATGACTTACGGATCTGAGACGTGGTCCTTCACTGCTGGCCGTATGAGGACGCTTAAGGTCGCTCAGCGAGCTATGGAGAGGGCTATGCTCGGAGTTTCTCTGCGTGATAGACTCAGAAATGAGGATATCCGCAGTAAAACCAGAGTGACCGACATAGCCCAACGGATTAGTAAGCTGAAGTGGCAATGGGCCGGCCATATAGCTCGAACAACCGATAACCGATGGGGAAGAAAGGTTCTCGAGTGGCAGCCTCGTACCGGTAGGCGTAGTGTAGGGCGACCCCCCACTAGATGGAGTGACGACCTGGTAAGACATGCAGGAAGTCGATGGATGCAGGTGGCTCAGGACCGTGCTTTGTGGCATTACTTGGGGGAGGCCTATGTTCAGCAGTGGACTTGTGAAGGGCTGTAATGATGATGATGATGATGATTCCAGCGCAGCTTGTTTATCTCTTCTTCCAGTTCCAGAATCTTCTCGTCAGTCCTCAGGGTGCGTGCGTTATAAATTGCCAGGTCAAATCGTTTTAGGTGGCAACCGAACCTCCACCGGATATTCTTAGCACCCCTGCCCCGCCGTTAACCGTTACGTTACGGTGGTCGCCACCGTAGCCAGGAATAGCGGGGCTGCCGGGGACTGGTGGCCGTCTATTTGTGTCGTTGCTCATGGCGAGTATATTGCTATAGTTGCCACGCTTGGCAAGCGGGTTGGCAATCGCAAATTTTTGTTGTAGAGTTGCTGTTATCGGGAAGATGCTGCTGCCCATCTCCTGCCTGCTTCCCTCTGTCGCCTTTTACGACTCCCACAGGAAGATATGGGCTAGTGGATATTACTAGCCGTCACTACATGGCAAACCTATCAAATTACTTTTACTAATTTCTACTTGTTTTGGACCGCAGATTTTTTGTAGGTACTTGTTAATTGTTATATATTGTTCTTATATGATAAATAAATGTCTTTAACCACAATTGTTGTGTTGCAATTTTGAGAACATGTAGGACCAGTATAATACAAACTATGACGCATTCTTTTTTTTTTAAAGTGAAAATTTTTATTCAATGCTTGCACCTCGGATGAGGCAGCCAAACCATAACTTATGAGTGAATTGAGTCACAAGAAGTTGTTTATAACTCTCTGGTGGACTTATGACGTTATTTTACATTAGAGATTCTTAAGATGGTACACAAAAATTATCGCAGAGATCTCAGGAATCGCAAACCGTGATGTACTCTCGCTATTACACAAAAAGGCTCTATTGGTCTAGTTTACTACGTGGACCACGCTTACGCTGGTCCACATAGAGGAAAACCGACTTCACAAAGTTATAAGTACCTTATATAATTTTAACCCTTAATTAGATTTTTTTCAACATGCATCATACTTATCATACTTGCCAAACTGTGCCCCAACTGATTTTTTATTTCGGAACTTGGAAACACTTTACGTGAGAAAAAATTCCTAACGACATGAAACGACATGGTAAAATCACTTTAAAATAATTCATCAACACCCATGATCTGTATAGCAAAGGAAAGTACATCGCCAATAATAGCCGATTCAAATATTTAAATATAATTTTCCAAAACAAATATCTGATTTTTCAATACAAATCAAATTAATAGATAAAAACTAATACCCACTGTAAAATCATTCAAATAGAAGAATATAAGTTGGACTCATCATACCCGTTAAAAATAATCTATGATTAGAATATTACCAATATTACACGGTTAATTAATTCCATGAATTTAAATTGTTTCAAACGAAATGTCAGTAATACAATTGTAATGCACACCGACTGTGGAAATTTTCGTTGCAAATTCAGTGATCGTGCTCCATACACGGCAGAGCAGATCCACAAATAGTCGTGTTATGGATGTCAAACTTAAACGAACCGAAATCGACCCCCACTACAAACTGAAGGCACAATTCTACATTAAATATAGGGATGTCTCGGGCCATATTGAATTATGTTATGAAAACTAACTTATCACTATAAATCAAAGCATTATTTTGAGTAATTTAATATCTGCAGCTGAAACACCTAGTAAAATTTCTTGCTTAAAACGTTTAAGTAAGTAAGAAATTCAATACAATATAGCGTTATAAAGGAAAGAGGTGCCTTATGTAAAACAAAATGTAAGACAAGTTTCTATGGTTAATTATAATAGGCTTAAACCACGGGCTTAAGGCAGCCCTATATTATACTCGTATGTATATTCAACGTAGTCAGCCTCCAGTGTTCTGTAACAAGACTCACGGAACACGTCGTGCGGCTTTACTACGGAATTGTTGATCTATGTTCAGTTTACAGAAATCAGCTTTGTCGGATCTGATATATGTTGTAGAAAATGCTAAGATTCACATTTCTATTTTTTGTATTCATAGCATTATCGTTCTTAGGATATAGAACTCTTACAATTTCTCAACAGCCACTTACTAAAATTTTGCAAATAATTTGTAGACTTAAATGGAACTCAAGCGGCACATTTAAAGTTGCTTTACATAAGTAGTATTCCTACAAATAAGAATTAATTTTAGTAATTATTTAACTCTGGTTTCGTGGTTGTAGTAAAAGATAAGTAAAAAATGCTCTGTAAATCTTCAAGTATTCGACACACGATAAAATAAACAACACAAAAATCTCACTGGTCACTCGATGTTTTATCGTATAAGGTTACAATCACATCAGCATTAAGCTGCTATTTTACGCTGGTATTCTGTGAGAGTGTGGTCATTCCTCAGTTAAACCAACCCTTTGGTGCTGCTACAATAACAGCTGCAGTGTGGATATACAACACTCGATGTTATGAAGAAGTATCACAAGAATCGTTTCCAGCATTTTACGAAGAGTAAATTGAATGGCTATTACTGAAAAGGTTTAGCAGTGAAGTCTTATATGTTTCAATGGTCTTTAACGGCTACTCTCATATAAATTAAATAAATTCTATACACCAAAGGTAACAATTAGAATCGCTGCATTTACGTAAAAATAACGCTATTACAAAAAAACGATACGATAAGATTCAAAGTAGAAAATAAATAAAATTATCTTAGAAAGATGTCAAGCTGGGTTTTAAAACTTGATCTACAAAGAGCATGCTAAAAAGATTGGTCAAGGTTGTTAATACCAATTGCAAAACACAACGTACACTTCTTTTCGCAGTTTTAAAACATTTGGCTTTAGCATATAATCTAACCCCTTACAGATTAAACTTAAATATTATGAGAGTAGGATGTTTGTTACGAGTAAGTTTGAGGAAATATTGGTAGTTTTTTTTTTGCATTCAAATGGTACATATTTATTTCATAAAATTTTATTTTGATATATTAAAATTATTGTATTGTTATATGCAGCTTAAATTTTTGTAAATAAAGCTTCATAAAGTAGACACACTTCATCCCCAAAGTTTTACCATAATCTACATTTCCATGATCCAATCAAATTAAAAAATGAATAAATCATTTTAATAATATAAAAGTAGTGTTAAACAAATTAGTAACGAAATATTAAATAAAAACTATGCAGAATATAAGAGAATGAGTAAAATATTTTATATATTTCATGTAAAAATTACTTATAAGCAATTACTGCAATAACGTACAAAACAACAATTCTCTTAATTATTTTATCATTAATTATTTAATTTTCTTAATATTTAAGTTCTTTTTTATTTTTCTAAATTGATAATTCACAAAATTGAACTTAGGTAATACCTGAAAGCATTAAAAATTTTTATTAGCTAAAGTATAATTTATGGTGAAACATTTAATCTTTGTTCATTTTTTTTTGTATCTATGTCATATTTTTATTTTAGAGCTATTTTTCTCACAGTTTTTGTTCTAAACCATTGTTATAGTTGATAATTCAATTTATAGAAATAAGGGTAACTAACGTGTTCAGAGACTACGTAATGGTAAGTGGATGCTGTGAACCGTATATTATTTTAATTAATTTTGGTTATTTATACAATATCAATCTATGGTTAGTGTTAAAAATAGCTAATTTATGCCAAATAAAAATGTTTTTTATAAATATTAATAATATTGGCTATTCCTTCGTAAAGTATTCTTACGGTCAGAGATAACATACATAGGTGCGTATCAGAATTTAAAAATATTTTAATGACTTGGAAACTCGGCCAATTGCACAACTGAAGCAGCGTGATTAACTCTTCCCTTTCCTGTAACCCTTCCATAATTAAGAGAAAACCTGTGATTTTTACTTTATTTCATTTCTTATATACACGAGTATATATAGATGCAATCGTCTAGTGGTTAATCGTAGTGTAGTTAGTAATTATTCGTCGGTGCATCTGTTAGTGACCGTGTAACTTCTAAACGATTTGACCAATTATGTTCATATTCAAACAATATACATTTTGTCAAGACGATGGTTCATAGCTTTTCTTGAGTCCAATACGTGACACTTTAGTTAAGTTATAAACAATTTTTTATAGAATAGGAATTACAAACGAGCACACAATCCACCTGATATTAACCGAATGCTATGGCCATAGACATCTACATTTATCGTCGATTAAGAATCAAAACGCAGATGCGTTGTCACACCTAAGGACTAAGTTGAAATACCTCGTTTCCTGTAAAAAAGGGTCTCCGGATCTCTACACTTACCTTACGAAACACAGCAGTATTAAACTGCTAATTTTCGCTGGTATTCTGTGAGAGCGTGGCCCTTCCCCGGTCGAGTCGAGCGATTCGTGCTACAACCAGAATAGACCTGCAGGGTAGCTCTATCGCGTAAAAAGTGTTAAGACTGCATCAGGTGTAAGACTTCCAGTAATGCGATCGCCAATTCACCAGCTTAGGTCGTTATAGCAAATTTTTCCCATAGAAATAAAACCGGAGAAAAGGATGGTACGGCTGCAGATATTTTACGTTTTAAGATATCGCATAGAAGAAAAAAAAGAAACAGAAATGTGAGAATATTCATTACCCCATATCACCCTGTGTGTGTCGTAGGAGGCGACAGAGGAAAACAAATCAGGAGATGGGCAGCGGTGTCTTCCTAATAATGATTAAAGCTGAAAACTGGAGTTGCCAACCCGCTTGCCAAGCGTGACAACTTTGGCAAACTTCCCCCTTATGAGGCAATAGGGGGCCCTAGGGGGGGAGACGTATGTTCAGTAGGGGAATTTAATACATTGTAACGGTAACGTTTTGCTGTCACTGAACAGTGTGTATATATATATATATATATATATATATATATATATATATTAATATATATACATACTGTTCAGTGTATTAATATTAATTAATACTAAACTTTAAGTTACGTATAATAACTTATTTAAATACAAAATTAGCAGCTGATAACTCTAACTCACGATCACAAGTTACTATCAGGCTGTACCGCAAACTGAGGCTTGCACTAACCACATACAAAACACGAAGCTGTGTAGTATGAATATGGCATATTGATCGAGTCATCGATGCGACAACAATTTGCCGATATGCCCGCTTCCAGTGTCGCTATGCAAATGCTCAACTTCATTTTCCACCGGGCCGCCGACTACGGAGGGCTTCGCAGGGTACTGGCGACTGGGGGAGGGACTATGGGGATTGCATGCCGGATGTACCGCTGTCGTCGCAGGAAATTGAGAGCACTGCATAAATCCTCATCCTACAAACGAAATTTGATTCAACCTAATCCGGATATTGATACGAAACAAACACCGCCGACGGCAAATTTAATGATTTTGATATTATTCTCTTTTTTACATTTTTGTGATCAAAAATCTTTGATAATTTGGTTTTCAACGTTTCTTTGATGATCGAGACGGATACTTACGATTATTTTTACCAAGGTAATTTATAACATAATAGAAGCCTGTAGCGCGGTCTGTAAAATATCGTCGAGTGAATTGGATACGTGCAGGTATTCGTAGTTATACAACGCAGTCTCTTTTGTCATTGCGTAATAGAAAGTGAGTGTTAAAATTTAATTTTTGTAAAAAATCGTGAAAAATCTTTCATATAATTTATAATGCGTTAGTTATAGTTAGTTAGAAATATAATGGCCAACGACATGGCAAAATAAAAAAAAAATAGCGATCAATAATAATAGTGTCCTCTTGGCTGATTACGATCACGGGGAATACTCTTTTGAGATGACTTCTGAATACTCTTTTGAGATGTTTAATGGTAAAAGAAGATTATATTGTAAGCTTATTTAAACCTTGACAGCTTCACATTACGTAACCATTGAAATTAATTTATGCGAAAAACTGTGATTACAACTTTCGTTACATACCGTAACAAAAATTTTTGAAGGCTTGGGATATAATAATTAATAAAATTAAATCAAAAACAATACCTAATAAAAATATTAAGAACATGTCCTTATTATCCTTCAGAACAAATTTCTGTATCGGCGGGTATTTCGATTAAATCCGACCGCGGCCGAAACGCAACAAAGCCCCCTCCACCCCAGCCCAGGACGCCCGAATCAGGTTCAAAAATTAATATATGTATTTCCATTTTTGCAAAAGTTTTGTTTCAGCTCGAATATGAACCCAAGTGCTTTTCGCCATATTCCTAAAAATACACATGTAATCTTTGAAAGAAAATTAATGGCTTTTCAAAAATCAAAAGCCACGCGCCTAGTTATAATACCATCGTCCATCTTTGAATCAAACATAAATTTACTGTTTCATTTTCCAATAAATCGTGATTCCATAAGAATTTCCAATACTCAAATTGTTCATCGACTCTTCCCACCTGTTCTCCGTGATTAAAGTGCGTTCACTTATACATGCTGGAGCGAAGCGGTGCGACGCCAAACGTAAATGTTAGCCAAAAGAAACCTTTTGCGGCAGGCTCAAAGTAAATTTACACGTCAGCTGCCTTTAGTTCATATTTTATTTACTAACGTTTGATGTGTACAAATATGAAACATGAATTCGCTACTTTAATATACACTGCTTGAACAACTTAAAAAAATATTTTAAATAAAAACATCCAAACATTTTTACCCGATTACGCGGTTCTCAAAAGGAGAATTATATATTTGTTATTATTCGAGTAACATAAAATTGATGTCTAATCATAAAATAAATATGATGAACATGAACCCAAAATTTGCTACTAAGTGCCGATATTTAAATCACCAGACATCATCATTATCATTACAGCCCTTTACAAGTCCACTGCTAAACATAGGCCTCCCCCAAGTACGCCACAAAGTACGATCCTAAGCTACCTGCATCCATCGACTCGCTGCACTTCTTGAATTTTACAATTTTATAGATAGGCTTTCTTTGACGAATTTACATTTATCTTCTTTGAAAGTACATAATTCCTACTACGAAAAGAAATTTGTACCGTCTCACTTTGAAAACTGGATAATGAGTTATTCAAAAGATAACTTCATTCGATGATAGATAGAATCTTTTACTTTTACGTCATGTTTTTTATTGTGCAGCACAATAGGGTATTTTACCCATTTTCAAAAATCATTTTAAATGAATCCTAGAGTGATAATGAACTACTATAAGTATTACATAATTTTTTTAAACCGAATAGTGCCATAAAAATTACTTTTAATCTACCGTTTTAAATTTTCGCGTGAAAACGCTAGCCTCCATGTTGTTCAAATCGTGACGTCACAGTCGTCGATTCTGCCGATTTTGCAAAGGAATAAATATACTTTTTTAATGTTTAATAATGAGTTATCATCTATAACATTAATGTGCTGTGCCTGAATGCAAAAATACGACCATAAGAACGCCGGGAAAGTTCTGGAATAAAGTGCCAACTGATTTAAATATGAGAAATACTTGGTTAAAACTGGCAAGAAGAGACCCAAAGGCGTTGTCTACAAAATCTAAACTATACTTCTGTGAAGATAATTTTGATGTAAGTATACTATTTATAGTTTACTTTTTACAAAATCTATCATAAATATATATTTTTTGAATTGATTTTACATGGGGTAAAATACCCTATTATTATTATGAAATTGATGACAGGAAAATTGATTACCTGGCAATGAAAACTTTTTTTGCCATCAGCGCCACTTAAAAATGAGTTCTAACAGATTTCATAGCTGGGAAGATAATTTATTCAAAAAAATTAAAGGATAATTTTTCTCTGTGTTCTATAAGTTATATTTTTTATTAACTAGATTAAAAATTAATGAAGCAAACAACAGATATTCATAAAAGTAGTTTTTTTTTAAAGGAGTTAAAACTTGCAAAAAATTAAACAGCAAACCACTAAGGCATTATTTTGTGTATTAAAATAATACTCTAGAAACTTTTATTTAACTCTAACTTCTCAATTAAATGACATTGTGTAACAAAAAAAATCACCTCTGTGTCAACTAGTGACACTGGTGAGCGGAAAATCATTAGCCCTCATTGAGGAATGAATGACAAATTAATGAAATCTATCTGAAAGAAAAATTAATGAACAATGAATAAAAGAAATCAAAAGAAATGCATCGTCGAGTCAAACTTTTGAAAGAGTCAATAGTCAATATGCAATATTTACTTCCTTTGATAAGAAAGAAAACAGAGAGTAAAGCACAAAAGTAAGTTTCTATCTTTAGCAGGTGCAATACAACCAATAACAGTGATATGGGTCATACCAGTCCAATCTCAGGAGTCGTGAAAGTCACCGAACGCTTTTACGATTTTATATTGAATAACAAACTAACTAACACAGCTCGAACTTAAACAGACACTTCATAGTAACGTTTATTCCTTAGAAAAATTAAAACGAAATTGTCATGCCTTTCTTTATGCAATATTTTAATTTGTTTCACTTCCCCAAAGTTAGAGTTGTTAAAGTCAAAGAGCACAGCAAAAAATATAAGTAGCTAAAGTCGAATTTCGAAGTCGAACCAAGCCTGGGCTGACGCATCAACTTCCCGAGATGTAAATACCAGCGCTCTGAAATAGAAGTATAATTCCGTCTCCAGGTCCATCAAAAGAGTCATTGCCAAGGCGAAGTCAGAGCACATAGGCAGAATTGGCAAGAAACTAGTCCGCCTTCCTTCTGGATTTGCAAGCGGAAATTTCTGTCAGCCATCTCTTCCATCTCCGCACAGGGAGGATAACTCACCGGCCCATGACGCAAACGAGAAACCAGATCTGCTAGGCTCTTTCATTGCGTTCAACTCGACTATCGATGCGGGGGAGTACGCCGCCGACCATCCCACGGTGTAAGTAACCCATGCCGGTGGTGCGGTTTACACAGCACTCGCTTCGTAAAGCACTCATCTCCTTGGACATCCACAAGTCAAGTGGGCCTGACGAAATCCCCCCAAATATGCTGAGGACGTGTGCTTCAGAGTTGGCACCGGTTTTAGCGCGTCTTTTCCGCTACTCCTACTCCCTAGGCGTAGTCCCAAAATCATGGAAGACGGCTTTCGTCCACCCCATCCCTAAAAAAGGCCACCGCTCAGACCCGTCCATCACCTCCTTGTTCTCTAAAACAATGCCCTATCAATGGAGTCCATTGTAAACTGCCAGCTCATGAACTACCTTGAGGATCACCAGCTGATTGGTGTTGCCAATACGGATTTCATCGTGGTTGATCAGCTGGTGATCTTCTGGTCTACCTAACTCATAGATAGTCCGCCCAGTAAGCAGTAAAGTCCAAGATGGAGGCATTGGCCGCTAGTTTGGACATTGCGAAGGCCTTCGATCGGGTTTGACAGAAAGCACTTCTTACAAAGCTTCCTTCCTACGGGCTTCCCGAGAAATTGTGCTATTGGATCACCATTTTTCTTGCTGATCGGAGCATAAAGGTCGTAGTAGACTCCGATTGTATGCTCCGATTACAAGCCCATTAACACTGATGTTCCACAAGGCTGCGTGCTATCACCAACGCTGTTTCTTCTGCATATCATTGACATGTTACAAACCGGTAACATTCATTGCTGTGCAGACGACAACACTGGTGATGCTTTATACACCGGCCGTGCCAATATTTCTCGGGAAAACGTCGCCAAGTACCGGGACAAACTTGTGTCTGAAGTCGAGATTTTGTTGAACAAAATCTCGGACTGGGGGTGACTAAATCTAGTTCAGTTTAATCCCCAGAAGACACAAGTTTGCGCGTTTACTGCTAAAAAGAACTATTTCGTCGTAACTCCATTCATTCATTCACGCATTCATTCATTCATCTCCACAATTTCAAGGCACCACCCTTGTTGCTTCAGCCAGTATCGGAATCCTCGGTGTTGACATATCGAGTGAAGTGCAGTTTCGTGGTCACTTGGAAGAGAAGACCAAATTGGCCTCTAAAAAGCTTGGCGTGCTCAGCAGAGCGGGATAGTATTTCATGCTGGCTCACCAACTGCAACTTGTAAAGTGTAAAGTACAAGGCGCAGGTTCGGCCGTACATGGAATACTGTTCCTATCACTGGGATGGGGCACCCCAGTCCCAGCTTCTTCCACATGATCGCATCCAGTGCATAGCGGCTAAAATCGTCGCGGACCGAGTGCTTTCCCATCGGCTCGATTCACTGGCGCTGCGAAGAGATGTTGCATCTCTTTGAATTTTCTTTCGCATATACCACGGAAGTGCTCTGAGGAATTGTTCGGATTAATCCCAGCCGCCAAATTTCATGAACGCACTACGCGGCAAACCTCTCGATACCATCCACACCATCTGGATGCTTGGCGGTCCACTACTGTACTTTTCACTAGGAGTTTTCTTCCGCGTACGATCTCTCTGTGGAATAGTTTACCACCAGCGATTTTTCCGGACCGATACGACCTAGGGACCTTCAATAAAAGAGCTTACTTCTTTCTAAAGGGCGGACACCGCACCTGTAATTCCCCTGGTGTTGCGGTTGTTCAGGGGTGGCGGTAGTCACTTAACATCAGGTGAACCTTATGCTCGTTTGCCCCCTCTTCTATAAAAAAAGCAATCTCAATTAGCCACGTACGAGTAATATTTGTTTTATAATTTTATTTGTTTAATAATTTTAATTTCGTTTTTAAGACTTTTATATGAAATTTGCAACGTGTACAATATTTTTTTCATTTAGACAATAACAAACAAACATGTTTATTTTCAATTTAGAATCAAATATATTCTTTATTGTCGTCTCTGAGGACTAATATGGAATGCTTCGTTACAATTTAAAAGGATCTCCATGTCTTGTTACTTCTATACGGATTTCAGAATTATTTTAGTATGTTTGGATGTTTGGATGGATAGTTGGTAGCGGGGTCTTTCCTCGGTCGAGACGACCTGTTATAATTGAGCTGCAACGTGCGCTACCGGCAACGAAAATAATTTTATTAATGTCATATATTTAGATATAATTTTAATCTCAAATTTATCCGATACTGAGGTATTATAATTATCGATTTATAAACAAAAATGAAATAGGTATTTAAGTCTGTCTGCAACAACGAAACTCCTAACAATATTATATTATTGTCAGTAGTTTCACAGATGGAATGGAAATTATTCTGATTTTATCATGTGTTGTTTTACTACGTCGCAAAAGATTGCGAATTTACATAAATCACACAACTTTCAGAATTACAGCTAACTAACTATAAAACTTCTTTCGATCCTTAATGTATAAACTTTATCAAATTAAGTAAATAAGACGCAAATTATATTTTCTAAGACTAGTGCGATAGGAATTTCCACATTTCTTAAAAATACAAGTTTTAGATGAATATGAGGTTGTAAGCTTGAATCATTTACTTGTCAAAACAACTCAGATCTTTTAACGTCTTTTTATTCTCCACTCGGTTTCCTCACATAAACATAAAAGGAAAGTTTTCGAGTCTTATAAAGTGAACACTTCCTATAAAAGGACATCAATTTTCGAACTGTCGATTGAAGCGGACATTATTAGTTTATTAGTTTACGTATTGTTACAGACGACGTTATCTACTAAAGTAATAACGAAAAAACTAGATTATTGAATTATGTAATGATATGGTTATGTTAGCGAGTGCTAACCATCTAAGCTACCACGGCTCAGATGGTTAGCACTCGCTGTAAATTTCACAATACGCAAGCAAACCAGGTTCGATCCCCGCCGGCACCAATGAAATTGTTAATTGCAATTTTAAGTGCTGATTTACCACGTGCTCGGCGGTGAAGGAAAGCATCGTGAGGAAACCTGCATGTCTGAGAAATAAAAAAAAATTTTTCGAAGACATGTGAAGTTCGCCAACACGCATTGGGGCAGCGCGGCGGACTATTCCTTGCCATAAAACCCTCTCAGAAATGAGAGGAGGCCTGTGCCCAGCAGTGGGACGTATATGTGCTGTAACCTTACTTTTACTTTTTTATGGTTATGTATTACTTGCCGCGAACGCGACATTTTGTTTGGATAAGTATATTGGATTCTTGAATTTATTTATAGATTAATAGAAGTAACCTATGCAATATGGAAGCGATAGCTTAGTTCTAGAGTATTTTATAACACCTGTTTAAATTGTATGCCTATTGACTTTATAGTTCTCGCGAAAAGATGGTATAATTTCAAAACTTAATGCATCAAAGGTCGAAACAGAAAATTTTAAAGCTTAAGATTATTTCCTAACTAAGTGGAGTGGCGGCCTAATGAGACATCCAGAGAGGCGTTTCTTCAGCAGTAGTAGTTATAATTATATGTTATTAAAACAGAAGTCTAGAAATACAACTGTATTTCTAAACTTTTGTTGCACTTAGTAATCATTATTTGTATAAAAATAACATCTAGTAGACATTTTAAAATTTTAACTTAAGTAAAGTAATATGATGTTATGTTTATTGGTATACCACACATTAACACAGCGGAGTCCAAGCGTTTCTATCGAGTCGGAGAAGCACCGGGTAGGGCAGGGGGTGCATTAAATTCAATAACACGAGTTAGGGAGTTCGACGCTCGCTACGACCGTCCTCAAATAAGTAAAGAAAACTTTTGAAAAACTCGGTTCAACTTGTACATGTTGTATGTATAAATATTTTTGTAAAGCAAACTAAAATTTATATGCATCTATGAGCACATTATATTCAAAAATGTTACTCAGATATTTTATTACTTATTTAAAACTTCCCGTACTTCTACAAAAATGTCAACATAATGTTTTTAATAATAGTAATAATAAGCATGGTGGGAGTGGCTTTTTGAGCGCGCTCACCATGTATAATCGCGAAGTGTGCAGCCTCCGTCATTACTTCCTAGTGAGATCGGATGATCCATTCTAATGACGTCAATGACGTCATTTCTAGTGATAAAGGGCTTACCGCTCTATCCTTAGGAAACGAGCAATGGAAGGAGAAGGAGCTTCACGGGAGATACTACATGGCTCTCCATGAGCCCTTCGTAGATACAGTCGCCTCCCTTAACTGGATACGTTTCGGTGACCTTTTCGGGGAAACCGAGGCTTTTGTTTGTGCAATACAGGATCAGGTTATTAAGACCAACAACTACCGGAGATACATGCTAAAGGATGGCACCGTCAATGTCTGTCGAGCTTGTCGCCATTCCGGTGAGTCACTTAGGCATGTCATCTTCGGTTGTTCGGCGCTTTCTAATTGTGAGTACTTGCACAGGCACAACCTAGTAGCCAGAATTCTACACCAGGAGGTTGCTCTGAAATACAGTCTCGTGGACCGGAAATTGCCGTATTACAAGTACTTGCCGGAAGCCGTGCTCGAAAATTACCACGCCAGACTCTAATGTGACCGGACCATCATCACAGACAGGCCTATTCTTGCGAATAAGCCTGATATTATGCTGATGGACCGGGCACAGTCAAGGATATTTTTGGTCAACATTACCATTCCGTATGACGAAAACCTCGTGAAAGGCGAAACACATAAGCAAACAAAATATCTGGACTTAGCTCACGAGGTGACCGAAATGTGGGGTGGTCTGCCGACCGAAATTATTCCTGTAGTCGTCTCTGCGAATGGGATAACTCCGGTCAGCCTCTCGGGTCATCTGAGGCGGCTGGGACTCCGTGACGGACCGCTCCGGGCTCAAATGCAGAAGGCGGTGCTCCTCGATACCGCCCGCATTGTCCGCCGGTTTCTTTCCCTTTACCCCTAACCCTCGGCCGTTTGGTCTCCCCTGCCGAGGGCTTCCATCTGTTGGGCTTTTATTTATTTATGTATTTATTTTATTTTATTTTATTGATATTTATGTATATTTATCATTCTCATTTACAATTATATAATTATGGAACCCAACCACATGAGAAAACCATATAGATACCCCAAAAATAATAATTATTATTATTGTCACACAATAATCGTTTTACAAATGAAAACAAAAAAATTAACATTTACAATTAACAAATTAACTACTATTATTAAATATACGAGTATAAAGTGAGGCAACGGGAACAGGCTCAGTATTCCCTGGGCGTTATGCTCAGCGCTGGTTTTCAGCCAGTCCCTGTTAACAATGGTCATATATAGTAGAAAGTGTTTTTACTGTATTTATAAGACTGCTATCCTAATGGGTTGGATTTACCGGGGCAGTAACGGATTCTCAGAGAATATCAAATATAAAATTGCACTATAATGCTGCATTGTTTTTTAAAACTGGAAAACCCTTCTTCATGCTATCGAGGTACTCCTTCTAAGTTCTCAAGAACGACAACGCATCTACATTTTGCTTTTTAAAAGTTTATACTCTCTGTTATATCATTATTCATTAACCATCATAAAAATTGGTACCATATATATAAACGTGTACATTTGAACTGGTAATATTCACAAACCGAATAGTTGTTATTTCTTGAGATTTGGCATAAAGCAGAAGTTTCTAGTTTTCGTACATTACCGTATTACTTGTTCAAAGATATCGAAGCAAGTTCCAAGTGTCGTTACTGTTTGTAGAGGAGCTGTCGTCGGAGTAGCATTTTGTACATTATTATTCGCTACGAGTCGGGGGACAGTTTACTTGTTAGGGCATTCTAAACTCGCCTCGCCTCGCCGCCTTGCCACTGTTAGTGCCTATGACTAAACTAATAAGTATCCGCTGGTCTGCTCTCCAATTTCCCGGCAAAAGTTTCATTTTAATGAAACAAAGGCTACTGCTAAATGTACTTGTATCGACCCCAAAGAAATTTGTAAGTGCATGTTTGTTTTAGGCATATTTCAAAAAGTTTTTGAAAACACATACATTTTAGACCAAGTATATTTTTAATCAAATAATGTTCACAACATATTAAGTTAAAGGTTAGCCGAATCGCAATTCCTAGTTTACACATAATCAGTGTTTTTTCCATGTTCATTTTAAGATTTATCCGTTGGGATAAACTTTCTTCCTTAGGTCCTCCAGGGATTCTATTATAAGGATTATATCGTCGGCAAAGCGAAGGTGAATGATCCACTCGCTATTGATCTTAATACCGTATCTTTCCAGTTCAGTGCCTTGAAAACATCTTTCATTGCAGCGGTGAAGAGTTTCAGGGGATATAAAGTCACCACATCCTACATCTCTCTGCAGTTAGGTAGGTTTCCTACTCTGATTCTGTATTTGGATAACCATCGTAGTTCTACTGTACAAATACTTCGTTATACCACTTCGTTATACCGACAGTCCTTCGATATACCGACAGTCATACCTATGCCGGTAGTTGTTGGGAGCACGACCCTCGAAGTTGTTATGTGGTAAGTGTTAATATGGTTTTATACATGCAGGAAGTCGATGGATGCAGGGGTCTCACGACCGCGCTTTGTGGCATTCCTCGGGTGAGGCCTGTGTTCAGCAGTGGATTTATAAAGTAGCTATTTTTACGCTGGTATTTTGTGAGAACATGGTTCTTCCCCGGTCGAGCCGACCCATTCGTGCTACAACCATAATATAGCTGCAGCATGGCCCTACCATGTATAAAAGCATACATGATTGTAAGCTGTTACTATTTTTAAAGGGTTTTTGCTGGTTCTTCCCAGGACAGAGGTTTTTTTTCAGACCTAGTGGTTAAATAAAAATACAAGTATAATTAAAAAGTCTTCAATAAGCTTTATTTATTATCTATATTAAAAAAAAAAGTTTCTGTTTCAGTTCCTATGGGGGTAGTGGATACTCTTACGCCGTCTCTATAATCATTAACAAAATATACATATCGGCCGAAAATAGAAGCCCCCCCTCCCATAGATTGCCTCATAGGGAGGATATTTGTCATAGTTGCCACGCTTGGCAAGCAAGTTGACGACCGGAGTTTTTTTGTTTTTAGTCGTGCTTAGGATGAAGCTATTAGCCACCATCATCATCATCATCATTACAGCCCTTCACAAGTCCACTGCTGAACATAGGCCTTCCCCAAGTAACGCCACAAAGCACGGTCCTGAGCTACCTGCATCCATCGACTTCCTGCATGTCTTACCAGTTCGTTACTCCATCTAGTGGGGGGTCGCCCTACACTACGCCTACCGGTACGAGGCTGCCACTCGAGAACCTTTCTTCCCCATCGGTTATTGGTTCTTGGAACTATATGGCCGGCCCATTGCCACTTCAGCTTACTAATCCATTAGGCTATGTCAGTCACTCTGGTTTTACTGCGGATATCCTCATTTCTGAGTCTATCACGCAGAGAAACTCCGAGCATAGCCCTCTCCATAGCTCGCTGAGCGACCATGAGCGTCCGCATACGGCCAGCAGTGAAGGACCACGTCTCAGATCAGTAAGTCATCACTGGCAACACGCACTGGTTATACACTTTAGTTCTCAGAGATTGAGGTATACCTGACGAGAAGATGTGTCGTAATTTCCCGAACGCTGCCCAGCCGAGTTGAATCCGTCGATTGACCTCTCGGTCGAAGTTGGAACTTACCTAGTCGGACTATTTGTCCCAGGTAAACGTAGTCGTCAACAACTTCGAGCATAGTGCTCCCAACAACTACCGGCATAGGTTTGACATGGACATTAAACATGATCTTTGTTTTGTCCATGGTCATCTTAAGACCTATCCGTTGGGAGACACCATTGAGGTCATTGAGCCTAGTGCTAATGTCCTCCAGCGATTCTGCCATAAGGACTATATCGTCGGCAAATTGAAGGTGAGTGGTGTACTCGCCATTGATGTTAATACCATATCTTTTCCAGTCCAGTAGCTTGAAAACGTCTTCCAACGCAGCGGTGAAGAGTTTCGGGGGATATAACATCACCCTGTCTTACATCTCGCTGCAGTTGGATAGGTTTCGAACTCTGGTTCTGTACTCGGACAGCCATCGTAGCCCTACTGTACAAATACTTCAGCACTTCGATATACCGACAGTCAACTTGGCACAGCTGAAGGGACTGTAGCACCGCCCAAATTTCGACAGAATCAAAGGCTTTCTCATAGTTCACATATGCCAGGCAAAGTGGCTGATTGCACTCTTCGGTCTTCTGTACAATCTGCCGCAGGGTATGTATGTGGTCTATGATACTGAAGCCTTTTCGGAAACCGGCTTGTTCGGGAGGCTGGAAGTCGTCGAGTCTGCGTGCGAGACGATTCGTAATGACTCTCGAAAATAGCATGTAGACGCGGCTCAGAAGGGAAATCGGTCTGTAGTTCTTCAAGAGAGCGTTGTCGCCTTTCTTAAAGAACAAGACCACCGCGCTTCTGCTCCACGCCTCTGGAGTAGTGCCACCATGGAGGACGGAATTGAAGAGCTTCTGAAGGACTTCAAGTACCGGTGTTCCACCCGCTTTCAGAAGCTCTGCTGTAATTCCATCCTCGCCCGGGGCCTTGCCGTTTTTAAGGTAGTGGAAAGCCATTCTAATCTCGCTCAGACTGACGTCCGGGATATCATCGGAATAGTGTCAGGTAAGACTTGCTCTTGGATGGTTACTCACACTTGCGTGTGGCGCCAACGATGATGTGTACAGCTGCCCATAGAACCTCTCAATCTCACTCAAAATCTCAGGTGTCTCGGAAACGATGCTGCCACACTCAGTCTTCAGCTTTGACAGTTGGCTCTTTCTGGCAGACAGATCTCTGGCAAAGACTTTGGAGCCCTGGTTCCGCTCGATCGCTTCTTTAATACGAGAAGTATTAAAGTTGCGTAAGTCTCGCCGCATGCATGTGGAGATCTGTCTGTTCAGTTGCCTGTATGCTGTCAAATCTGTTGACGATTGTAGCCTCATCTCCCGTCTAACAGCCATGAGATTAAGAGTGTGATCGGAGAGTTTTTGTGTTAGCTCCGACCGCATGGACAGTTTCCACGAGCTTGTCATTCATATCGTCCACTGCATTGCAATCTTCTAGGCACTGAAAGCGGTTACGTAACTCGAGCTGAAAGGTTTCGGGATTCTGGATTAGAGCACGAGGGGGACGGAGCGTTAACTTCATTAGACGAGACCTCTCCAACTTAACGTTTAGGTTCAGTGTGCCTCTAACCATTCGGTGATCGCTACCAGTTTTCACCCTTGCGATCACTGAGACATCACTGAAAAGTTGGCGTCTGGTCGTCATAATGAAGTCAATCTCATTTTTTGTTGAACCGGCCAGCTACTAGCCCCTTCGGTTCCGTTGCCCTACTCCAAATTTCCCTACCTTCAGCTCACCGCTTTCTCTTGTGCCTAATTTTTCGTTGAAGTCTCCCATCAACACCGTGTAGTGGGTTTTGGAGGAATGCATGGCTCTGGAAATATCCTCATACATTTCCTCACCTCCTCATCGGAATGTGCCGAGGTTACCGTAATACCGTTTGGTGATTCTGAGTATCAGGTACGCCACCCTCGTCGACACACTCCTAATCTTTACAACGTTGTTGACGAGAGACTTGTGGACAATAAATCCGACACCTCCTTGGGACAGATGGTCGCCCTCCCGGTGATAAAACAAGTTGCCGGACTCGAGGATTGCCGTGTCCTCCCCCTCTCTTCGGACCTCGCATAATCCAATAATATGCCAGCGCAACTTGTCTACCTCTTCTTCCAGCTCCAGTATCTTCTCGTCAGTCCTCAGGGTGCGTGCGTTATATGTTGCCAGGTCGAGTCGTCGTAGGTGGCAACCGAACCTCCACCGGAGATTCTTAGCACCCCCTGCCCCGCCGTTACCATGGTCGCCACCGTAGCCAGGAATAGCGGGGCCGCTGGGGACTGGAGGCCGTCTGTTTTCGTCGTTATTCATGGAGGGATACTTGCCATAGTTGCCACGCTTGGCGAGCGGGTTGGCAACCGCAGTTTTTTATTATATATAGTTGCTATCAGGAAGATGCTGCTGCCCATCTCCTGCCTGTCTCCCTCTGTCGCCTCTTACGACACCCACGGGAAGATATGGGGTAGTGGATATTCTCAACCGCCACTACACGGCATACCTTTAGCCACCACCTGCTAATTTTGGGTATATACCTATATTAATGCCAAGATAAATAAAATGATGAGAAAAAAATATAAATAATTAATAAAACCGTGTAAAGTAGAACCTATAAACTAAAACCTAACCTGCAATATTTTATAAAATTATTCTCTTCTTCCTACAGCTATTTCTTTTGTACCTACATACCGCAATACATACGGTCTATTGTTATGAAAAGACTGTGAGAGCTTGTGTTTTATATAAAAGTGTTCAAGAAAGTTTAAGTGAACTATACGAAACAAAGGCGCTCAAGTGGTTATTAATTTAGTAAAACAATGGTCTCTCGCAAGGTTTCCTCTACTCTGACACGCGGTTTTTACTTAAACCTCATTTAACGAGATATTTTTACGTTCTTAAAAAGTTTGTCTGCTTATTTTTGTGGCTTACACAATTTCTGTAATAATAATATTGTTCTTCAGATCGAATTTCAGTGACGGCGACATGACTCACTTTGTATGTAATAGGGCCCTATTAGGCAATCTGACACGACTGGGGAGAGATCTGGTGCAGGATAAATGACTTTACGAATTTTCTGAGGCACAAGAGTGAAAACCACCAACTTTCTGGCTCTAAGCAGTACTGAAATATTTTGGGCAGAAACGAATAATCTTACTCCCTACCCCGTTTTATTGATTTTGGCTTGACCCGGGATGGTGACCACATGATCATCATTTGCGCGTAGAAACCAAACACAATCAGTTCAATTCAGTATGTATACTATATTCTTTTTTCGTTTTCTTCTACTCGTACGTTAGCGCCTACCCTTCAAGTCGATCGAAGACAGAACCGACGAGAGAAACTATAAAAGTGTGGTGGAAATCCAATCAGTCTCGAAGGTAGAATCTTACCCCTTAATAAGTTTTATATTCAATGAAGTTTTCAAAAATAAGTAATTAGCGATTTAACATAATAGACCTAAAATTAATGTCGAAAAAGAAGTATCCACCGCACTGCCCCAATGCGAGTTGGCGGATTTTATGTCTTCGAAATATTTAATTTCCCGCGCATGCGGGTTTCCTCACAATGTTTTCGTCCTTCACTGCCGAGCAAGAAGTAAATCAGCACCTAAAATTACAATTTACAAGTTCATTGGTGCCGGCAGGGATCAAACCCAAGTTACCCGTGTTCGTCGCTTTACTGGCGGTTATCTTCTGAACTACTAGGGCTCTCTCTATACTCTTCTCTCTGCGTTGTACTGCACGGTACTGTCGCAAATAATGTTCTAAATATTTCTATAACTGTTAAAAAATAATGCTAGCCTCAAAGCCATGGATTAATATTCAAACGCAACTAGCCAGTTGCTACATGACGATAAACTCATTAAAAATAATAATAAATTAATAATTTTTATTTCATTTCCAATTACACATATTTATATACAGTAACAAATACGATGAGAATTAAATAAAGTAACAATCAGTCTGACAAAAATAACCTACTATAACAAAATTGAAACTATGTGTAGCTTAATAATATAGAATCTACAAAAGAAAAATTTTAAAGTCAAGTTTATAATATTAGCTACCTGCCTGAACTAGGTTGAGTATCTGTGTTTTAGACCATCATTTACAATATGGATTAATAATGTAGGACACTAGATAATTTTAATAATTAAACTAAATAAAATAATTAAATAACAATTATTTGCTACCTACAATTAATACAAACTATTCTAGAATTTCTAACAACTTCTCTGTGTCTTCGTAATTTAATTTATTCAGAAATTCACTTACAATTATATTACATTTCTTATAACTTACACTATATATCTTTAGTGACCTGTTGAGCTTGTTATATAGAAATGATTCTAAAAATATGTAAATTCTTTTCAAATATGCGTTGTTTGCTTTGAGGGTTTACACAAACTAAGTCCATTCTTCTCCTGTTTAGGGATTTTAAATGAATGGCGAGATGATATAGTGATCGTAAACTGAGGAGCAGCAGTATCCCCAGTGCGAAGGTATCGTTTTGTGTATACACAGCCTGGCAAGACATGAATGTGAATTCGCGTACTCTCGACAAATCCGTGCACTGCCGTAGTTCAATAAAGGAAGTTATTGTTTGTTCAACTTTACTTGACGCGTAAAAGTGTTGGCAGCCGAATGAAATTAGAAATAAATTCCTTTAGTACATTTTCAAACTCTCGTTACGTTTTTAGCACACTATAAGTAATAAATAAATAATATTATTCATTAATTCTCTCTGACTAATTTGCTAATCACATCAATAATACAGTTACACGTTACGAGTTTTAATTTGTAACAGACTGACGTATTAAATAGGATGCCATGAATGACCGTTCAAATAAATATAAGAATCGAGAATAACAATCAGTCGAACTAGGAGCTAAACTGTGAAACTGAAAAATATTATGATCGACATAATATTATAAAGAAGTGAAGAAGAAACAAATGTTATTTAAGCAATCACAAAATAAATTGTTAGAATTTTTTTATTAAATTTATTTATTAAATCTCAACAAGCCTAGCAAAACAATATTTTGATACGCTACTAACAAAGTAGTCATTATGATAGCACCATATTTTTCTAACGGCCCCGAGCAGCAAATAGCTTCTCGATTCAAATTAATCCCGTACTAAAACAATATGCTTTAATAAAATTAAGACAATCTGTTTGAGAGATGATACAGCTTATTGTTAAAAACAGTACTTGCTCGTTCCGAGGCTGCAACATTAATTATCCCTACCCTATAACTCTACGTTAGGCCATGACTTCCGCCGTGATTTTGCATATAATTTTCTACTCGATAAAAGCTTCCTGCCGTGTTTATATAAAAAAGTCGTTTAACTTTCATAACTAACAAAACTAGTTATTATCATAAACCTATTTAATACACCTTTAAAAATATATCTTTTGATGATACTTTATGAAATGTAACATTCTTTGTACACGCATTAACATTTTGTTTAAGTAATGATTCGGCGACGGCAGGAGAAAAATTCAGTGACTTAGTGGTTGAGATCGGAATATCAGTAAAATATTTCTCAAAAATCATTTCAAAGTCCTGATCTGATTTAGTTAATTTGTTGTTAAAACCTAACTGGTATTTTGAATTGCGAGAGTTATCCTTACAAGTTTCACCACTAATATAAAAAAACACTCCATGTCATTTTAATTTTATTAGAAGCCGTCTTAATTTTGTTGCTTGCAAAGTCTTGGCTGTATAGCAAACACACTTTTTAAAATATTTTTGAGTATTTTTTATAAATTCCCTAAATTTGAGGCGGAACGAAAATTCATATAACCTTTCTCTGCTCTTATGGACTCCTACCGTGACCTATTTATTAAATGCCTCCCAACTGTTTATGGAGATTTTTTTAGAAGTAAAAGTAGTATCAAATTCATTGCAAATAAGCTGAAATAATTCTCCATATGAAAAATCTGGATTATGTTTGTATGAAAGTGGTGAAATTTTTGTCACTATGTTACTTCTAAACTTCTTAAAGCGACGTGCATTTAATGAAACAAAAACAACTTTTTATCTACTTCCTTTTTGTGAACATAACGTAACGAAACTAATTGCCTACATAATCAGAACTCAATTTTTGAATTATGCATTCGTGCAACGGCTTATGATTTATAAAAATGTTGTCTAATACATATTGCACTAGATGCAGCAAAACACATTGACTCTAAAAATAAATTAAAAAGACCATATGATATGAACAATGATTTAAATTTAATATTGGTGGAGGAAGCTTCTAGGAGATTGATATTAAAGTTTCCACATATTAAACAGACATATTTATTCTACTTATTATGTTTAACAAAATATTCCTCCATATTATTTTCAAAAGCGTCATATATCGAAGATGGGGGCAGACGCAAATAACAATGAAGTGCTCAAACTCAACACATGCCATTTCTAAAGTTTGCTCAACAGAGAGGCTCACAATATCTTTACATTCTTAATATGATAATAATTTACTAGCTTATATTAAGGACCCACATCTTAAAACCGTTTCTCTATTGAAAGAACTGACCACCTGGTGATTACTGAAATTAAACATTAAGTTATAAGCTTTTAACCAATGTTCAGTAATGCATATATTATGAATATTGTTTTTATTTCAGAACAATTCAACTTCTAGCTTCGCCTATCAAACCTTTTATATTTTGATGCACCAGGTGTAAACAATTTTTATTATCATTTTGTGGAATCATCAAATTAAGAATTTGTAAGCTAGGTTCTAAATTGTTACAACCGCTAGAGATTACCTCCGTTGTCTCATTTTCTAATTTAAATTACTTGGAACTGATTTCAAAATCAGTCATTATGCTGATAAATAGAAGCAGATGTCTGGGTAGCCAAGTTCTTGGCAGAGATAATACGTAAATAATAAGAAAGCACATTTGCAATCTGTCTTAAATTATATTTTGATTGGTAATAATACCTATATCTAGTCAGAAATTTCTTAATAAAATTATTTATGTCTATTAAGTTAATTATATTATTATTACAATTAAATGTCAAATTTAAATTATTATTACAATTATTATTATATTATATTACATTATATTATTATCACATAAATTTAAAGTGTATCTTTTTTATTTTCCTTTGACCAACCCTGTATGTGAGGCAATGTTAACGAGATAATTTTATGTAAATTTAAATTATTTATATTATCAATGTATTTTAATAATTGATTGTTGTTTACATTGCCTCTTCGCTCAACAAGAATTATTAATGTGCTATTAGGCAAAACTTACTAACTAAAACTTTATTCATTATATAAATTGTAACTAAAGGATGCTTCAGGCATGCAACAATTACTAATCAGCTGTCGTTTTAAATAGTTAGTACCCGGTTGACCGAGCTTTGCTCGGTATTTTTCGCTCGGTTTTTTTTTTAATTCGTGTGTTTTGGAAATTATATTTAGATGCAAATTACATACTGATGAAATACGAATAATATTTTTTGATCTTAGCGACATAATAGAAAAAAGCTGAACTGGTTATCTGAATAAAAATTCATGAGTGCAATTAGTTTAATTTAAATTTTCGTGTTTTTAAAAAATACTAAAAAAAGGGCTCGAAAAAAATAGATTTTCTCAAAAAAGAAAGGAACTTGAAAAAAAATTAAAAAAAAAGTCGGTCGGTCGGTCTGGGCTCGAACCATGGTATTACAATTTTGTGACCGCCAAATATACCAATTAAGCTATTTGTAATTATTAATAAATTGTCAAAATTTACCTTCTTATTCTAACTTTATTGTAGCAGTTTTTCATTGCTTAAAAACACGGACAAAAAGACATTTTCTAAAAATAAATCCTAGCTAGATCGATTTATTGTCCCCGAAACTTTATGAAAATCGTTGGAGCCGTTTCCGAGATTCCGATTATATATATACGTTTGAAGGTATAGGATTTAACATCATGCCCAATTTTTTGCCGATATCATCACAATACGTAATATTTTTTTATATATTTTTTATTAATTATTGAATAACAATACTCTAAGACAATTTAGGAAATTAGTAATCTTAAAACTGTACTTGTTAGGAAATTAATTTTTAAGATATTAAAAATTAACCTAATTTAATTTAAAATCAGCGCATACAAATGGTGTGTCTTTCCTGGTTTAAAGAGAACCTCCCTTCTCTAATATTATTAAGCTATTGCATAGCTTCTATCGCGGGCCTTGAGCGCGGGGACCGAATCCAGAAATTCCGTAACGAAAAAAACCTCACGCTCCCCACTCCGACGGGCACGGAGGTGTGGCGTTGAAAGCCGTGCATCGTCTAACGTCGTTTCAGTTCGGCAGACTTCGGCACTAAGCAGACTTCGGCACGGTATTTGTGTGCGTGCGACTAGACGTATGCGTGTACACTAGCTGCTAACTCAATGATAAAAATTCCTGAATAACCTACATGTATTGTAAGATATTAAAAATATTTTAAACAATATTAACTTCTCATTTATTCAATAAGAGACAAAAAATTGTTTTCTTATCGGTTACCACGCTCAAAAAGTGTAACTTGATTTAATATCAAAGACTTAACTGCATAAATAAAATAAATAAATAATTATAATTGCATAAGTTGATAAAAAATTCTATGCAATAGCTTTACCGCGGCAGTCACCGAGTGCCACACGTATTTTTTTATTATATATTTATTTATTTAATTATTCAGGTAAATACACCCATTTCGTTATTACAATTAAACTTAAAAACTAGGGGTTAGTAAATTCACAGAACACATAAATTATTATACAATATCGAATTTATTATTAATTGTTAAACATATTACACGTGGAACCCATATGCACTGTGTTCCAGTATCTCATCACAGGGCAATCTTGCCTTCTATATATGGAAGCTAGGAGGCCGTTGGTGCTGTCTCGCACGAGGCACATCAAGGAGGCTATTCTTTTGCCTAATATTACTGCTGTGGCGGCGCTGTCGTCGCGCCGCAAACAAAACACACTGAAGCTTAAATCACGCTATCAACATTCCGAACTAAACAGCATATATAGAACATCTCCGAACTATCACACGGAGCGTTGGCCGCTCCCCGGGCATAACACCTTGCCCGGCGGGAGATCTCCCCTTTTCCTTTCACGGCCACAGTGGTGACTAACCGACGTGATCTGAACATGCAACCAAACACCTTCGGAAACTACAACTTCAAGCTTTCGTCATTATCCTCAAGAATCCCTACCATTCACTATTGAGAATCGTCTTCTGCAGTCTTCAGTTCCTGCAAGCCAGTCGATCTTGTCTTCATCTCGACTCACCGCAGATTTATAAGGCAGACTTCTGGCACTTGCTCCGGCACATCGTTCTCACCGGCATCACTTGCCAGTGCGTAGTACGGCTGCATTACACATCGGCATATCATTCGCACCGGTGTCACTTGCCCTTACGCACACAGCATGCGTTCCCCACCGGCATTAAAAGGACACACCAGCAATCGGACTGCACTATCGACCTCCGGTCTGAGCAGGGGGTGATGTGGCGGCGCTGTCGTCGCGCCGCAAGCGAAACACACCGAAGCTTAAATCACGCTATCAACATTCCGAATCATAAACAGCATATATAGAACATCTCCGAACTATCACACGGAGCGTTGGCCGCTCCCCGGGCATAACACCTTGCCCGGCGGGAGATCTCCCCTTTTCCTTCCACGGCCACACTGCAAAGCTAATTATTATAATTATTAATGAGCCATATTGTGCGTCGTGAGAGAATACAGTACCCACCATCCTGTGCGTGTCGCAGAAACATCTTATAACAGCCTGATAACAGCTTCAAATAATAAAAAACTACGTTTGGCAACCGCCTGTCAAATGCAGCGGCTAATATGTCAAATTTTTTCCTATAATGTTTAGTGTAGTTCCTTTATTCACCAGTGGACTTTTGATAGGATAGGATAGACCTACCTAAGATAGCTAAAAACGTTGCTGCAGTGTGGGGCTGAGAATTATTTAGCATTTAGGGAACGCTTTTAAATAAAAAAATTTACAATGGTATCGTGAAGAGGAATGTCTGTGTAACGCCACCATTCCATCTTATAAAGATAAGTCTATACGTGATTCAGCACTACAAAAAATATGTAGCTAATTAATGACAATGGGTGTGCAAATGACTACCAAAGACGTAAAAAATAAAATTAAAAAAATCTAAAGACATCTCCAATTTTATTCTTGCCGTTAGCGCTGGTCTCATAATTGCATCCATTCGTTGTACATTTGGCGTTAGAAGACTCAACAGAATATCAAACGTATCAGGCGTCATTGGCAAAATACTCTTGTACTCGCCTATATCTTTATTGCGTAGTTCCTTTAAAAGTAAAGCAAATGATCCTCGTTCATTCCTTCTTAAAATCCACGAATGCAATTCCTACGACCTTGGTCACTTCAACGGTAATGGCTTAAAACTTCCTGGCATCTTATAAACGGCACTAGCATGTTACAAGCCAGGACAGTAGTACAGTTTTACTAGCTTGCTATCCTAGCTTGAAAAACTAGCTTCGTGTATATCGGGCATTCGTTTATTTCGGTTACTCTGGTTCTGCTATATATACAAAATGCGAAGTCTATCGCGCAGAGAAACTCCGAGTGTAGGTATCTCCATAGGTCGCTGAGCGACTTTAAGCTTCCTCATATGATGTTATCGTAATAAATTGTATGCATAACCTTAAAACACTAATTTCTTTAAAATTGTTAAAAGTTAAAAACAAACTTATATTTTAAAATAACAAATACCACCAAATGAGTACTAGTAGTAACTAAAAAAATCAAGGGAAGGAGACTACTTAAGTCCTTTTTTATTAATTTTTTTATAGAATAAGGGTAGTGTGTAGTAGTGTGTAGTGAGACCAGGTAGTGGGCACACTGTTCAACTGACTGTAAGAGGATGCTGTTGCAATCAAAACGTAGAAGCGTTGTTACCCCTGAGGAATTAGATGCTTCGTTTTCAGTTTCAAGTCCTCTTCACTTGCAGCTTTAAGCTGATATCTTACGCTGGTATTCTACGAGAGCGTGGTCCTCGGTCGAGCCAATCCATTGCCCAACCTACATATACAAAGCTGCTACCTAACTAAATACCAGCCAACTTTTAACTAGAAGCCAATACATAGAAGTTCTTAAAAATATTTTTATAAAAATGGTAAAGATAAACAATAATATAATATAATAGATAAACAATGCGGCCATGTGAGAGACATACAGTGTAAAGTGCGTTCCTGGGTGAGGCAAATAAAACAATGCGGTTCACCCGGTAACCGGTACCGGGCTGCAAACACCCCCTATTAGGGGGCGGTAATATACTGGGCATTTCTCTTGCAAGTCACGGACTAGATTACCGCGGTGGTCGCCACATCCTTCGATCGAACCACCGGACATATGTTTCATTACTCGTCGTCCTTTCCCAATGCACGCTATTAATGGTCTTTCAGTTAAAGGAACAGTGGCACATTTTATAACACACGTTATAAATCTATTTTAATTTATCGTGCTTTTTTTGAAGAAAAAATAATTATTGAGGTAAAAGATATTAACTAGGCATTCCAAATTTATTTCAATTTCTACATACTATCGCTTTTCTTTTTAATCAGTCTTTTGCTCACCATACTCAAAAAAAAAAAAAAAAAAAAAAAAAAAAAAAAAAATATATATATACAAAGAGATACATTTTTATACATATTTTAACAATTTTCATTTTATCAAAAAATACATTTTGTTGTGATTAAGTTTCACACTTTATTACCTGTATAAGTATATGTATTTATTTGACTTATACTTATGTTATTCTGTTCACTTATATTATGTCTTTACCTATGAAATAATCATAGCAATCAACCGTGCAATCGATGTATCTTTGCCAACGTAGTAGCAGTTCATTGATTCCCTTCTTGAAGAAATCAGCTGGACTAATGCAGCAAATTCTTCAGAGGTATTTTGTACTGCCTCTCGGGTATTGAATTTTTTCCAGTCAAAACGTTAATCTAATTCTGGAAAAAGTAGAAGTCTGTAGGCGCAAGGTCTGTTGAGTCCGGCGGACGAGCTTCCAACTCCATCTTTTGTAACTTGGAGACCGTCTGTTATTCAGTAATAGGTCGCGCGTTGTCGTGCAGGAGCAACGGGGACGAGCGATTGACCAAAGCCGGTTGGAAACGTGCGAGCTTCTCCATCATTGTGTTCAATTCTTTACAGTACATTTCTGGAGTAATGCTCATTCCATTTGGTAAGAAGTTGTGATGAATTACGTCTGCGCTAGACCACTAAAAAGTGACCCACACATTTCGAAATGTATGTTTCCGTTTAAGGCATTGCGATTAACCAACAGAATCCATTTTTTGTCGCATGTAACAAACAATGCGGTTCAAAATCCTTCGTTTATGTGCCTGGTGAGCAGAGCAAGGCACGTCTCGACGCGTACCTCGCGCTGGCGATCAATGAGCTCGTGAGGCATCCATTTGTCAAGCTTTTTTACCTTGCCAATTTGACACAAATAGACTTATATTGTTTTGATGCTAACGTCGAAAGCTGTTGCTAATTCAGCTCTAGATTGAATATGTCCCTTTTTCAAATAGTAATTTAAAGAACGGAAGTGAGCAAACCAATCATTGGTTGTGCGTTCGTTTGTAGTATTCGCTCCGTAAACGTCGTTGATGTTGCGTGCAGCTTGTACCGTGTTTTTGCCACGACGGTACTCATATTCCGGAACTTACTCTTATATATCCATGATGACGAAAATGATTCAAATGCGATGAAGACATAACGATAATCAATAAAAAAACGAGTAATTTTGAAAAAAGAAACTCCATGTTTTTAAAATAAAATTAATTTGAAGTAAGAATTCTTAGCCAAACAAAATTGTTTTGATTTGAAATGGTCAGTACTGTAGAACGGCAATTTCATATATATACCAGCATAATTACAGATTGTGAGGCATTCCATCTTAATCTTATATATTTTACTCTTATATTTGAAGTTGTTTGCAGGTGTGTATGGGCTGAAGTAGCCACTTACTATTAGATTTTTTTAATATAAGAGGGGGCAAACGAATATGCGGCTCACCTGATGAACAGGGTAATTGTAGATGCGTTGCCGGCATTTCAAAAAGAAGTAAATTTTTTTTAAGTCCCGAAATCGTATCGGTCCGGATAAATCGCCAGTAGCTAACTATTCCGCAAAGATGTCGTGCGAGGAAGAAGACCCCAGTAAATCTCACTGTGGTGGACTGCCAAGCATCTAGATGATTTGGATGGATGATATCGTGAGTTTTGTGGTATCGATGTGCTTAGCTGGAATTTTTCTTTGAACAATTTTCCCTGAGCACTCGCTGTGTTAAATGCGATAGAATGTGAAATTTAAGTTTGTTTGTTACAAAAGAAAAAGATGTTCGAGTACATACTCGTATATCACTGCGGCATAATGCTGCGTCGGATGCCTATTTGTTGCTAGTAATAGTATAAGCAAGCACATTCACCCTTTATCATTCTGTGTTGATATAGTGAAACAAATTATAGAAAAAAAATTAGAACTGCGATTGCAATCCGCCTGTCAGATGTGGCAACTATGGCAAATATTCCCTTGTGAGGCAATCAATGGCGGAGCTCTATGCTCAGCAGTGGACTTCTCCGTAGTAACGGTAACGGTAAACCTGCGATATGATGTATATTGTATAATGTATAATATTTAGTTAATTTATTAAATTAATAATATGTAGTTTAGTTGGCTAGCCTCCGTTGATGCTGGCTGCCGTGGCCGAAATTCGTTCTGGATGACATTATTATTATTGGGGGTATCAATATAGTTTTCTCATCTGGTTGGGTTCTATAAATATATAATTATAAATGGAAATGAAAAGATAAATATACATAAATATCAATAAAATTAAATAAATATAAAAATACATAAATAAATAAAAGCCCAACCAAATGGAGGCCCTCGGCAGGGGAGACCAAACGGCCGAGGGTTAGGGGGAAAGGGAAAGAAACCGGCGGACGATGCGGGCGGTATCGAGGAGCACCGCCTTCTGCA
Organism: Parnassius apollo; assembly: GCA_907164705.1. Taxonomy (NCBI): domain Eukaryota; kingdom Metazoa; phylum Arthropoda; class Insecta; order Lepidoptera; family Papilionidae; genus Parnassius; species Parnassius apollo. The sequence goes on from CAJQZP010000693.1 coordinate 22,526,859, forward strand.
TTTGAGCCCGGAGCGGTCCGCCACGTAGTCCCAGCCGCCTCAGATGACCCGAGAGGCTGACTGGGATTAGCCCGTTTGCAGAAGACTACAGGAATAATTTCGGTCGGCAGACCACCCTACATGTCGGTCACCTCGTGAGCTAGGTCCAGATATTTTGTTCGTTTATCTGTTTCGACTTTCACGAGGTTCTCGTCATACGGAATGGTAATGTCGACCAAAATATCCTTGACTGTGCCCGGTCCATCAGCACAATATCAAGTTTATTCGCAAGAATAGTCCTGTCTGTGATGATGGCCCGGTCCCAATAGAGCCTGGCGCGCTCACTTTCGAGCACGGCTTCCGGCAAGTACTTGTAATACGGCAATTTCCGATTCGCGAGACCGTATTTCAGAGCGAGCTCCTGGTGAAGAATTCTGGCTACTAGGTTGTGTCTGTGCAAGTACTCAGAGTTAGAAAGCGCCGAACAACCGGAGATGACATGCCTAAGTGACTCACCGGGATGGCGACAATTATAATATAATTAAATTATTATTATTCTTCTCCGAACTTTCAAAATTTAGTGTAGTGTGTAAGACACTTGGCATGTATCCCTTGCCACCTCATGCTAAAATTCTTATTACGATAAACATGAACTTAAAAGGCAATAAAATTTAATTTTTCTAACGTTTACGACTCTACATAAGTAACATAAACACCTTGTAAATATAACAGTGGTACTCGTACTATTTCTATCATTTAAAATTGTAAAAAGTAAGGATGAAAGTGGTCAAGAGAACTATGCCCTATCAATAGGTGGCGGTTCAGTTGGGAAATTGAATTGAATAAAACACACAACTCCGCTAACGAGCCGGTGTTTACCCAAGTGGACAACTAATTGGCTAAACCAGCGGTCGTCGTCGCAGTAACATCGCTATCCAAAATTAAACGCTATAAAATGGATAAGGCGATTCGTGTTTCATATCCATTTTCTTAATGTAATATATAATTTTATTTGTAAAAGCACAATTCGTGTAGGATTTAAACCCGCGGCCTGAAGCGCCACAATCAAACTCTTATTCTCTGCAATACTGAGCAGTGAATCTTAAGCTTCACCTTTAAATTTAATCTAAACATACCAAGAATGAAGCTTTCCTTAGCAGCTTACTGTTTGGAATTTAAGGTTTCGATAGCTAAAGTACCACAGGAAGCAATTTAACAAACGAATAATAACCTTATGCAGAACTTAAGGTCCGTATAAACTCTTATATAAGTTCACCGATCATTTTGACTCTTTATAATAGCATTTTAAATCTAACTCAACAAAAAAGATAATGGAGCTGAAGAGGCGAAATTTATTTTAGATTTCTTTATTGCGTTGTTCACTTTTTGCTTCGTTATTGCAATTTTTCTTTATTTTTCATATTGAATTTAAGAAATCATTTATTTTTCATATCATTTTCTGCTCTTTCTCAGTACGAAAAAAAAATGTAAACTTGAAGTTAAAGTAGCAAAACATAGTTTTAATAACGCCGATGCGATACCGGAAATCGAACTCGTATTCGTACACTAACAACCCAAGTTCGATGTCCTATATGTATTTGTAGCATGATATTTTACTTAGTAAATAGAGCAAGCTATGTACAAGCTAAAAATTAGAACGCCATTCTGAGCTTAAGTTTTATATCATATGAATAATTTAATATTTTCAATGTAACTAAAATAATAATGTTTTAATAATGATCATTTAAACATTTAGCGTTTAAAAATAACACAGCGAGAAAATAACAAATAATTTTGCATGCCGCATCCGATACCATTTTCGTCAAATAATTTACGACCAAGAGCATTTGGTCAAGGCGTCTTCTGAATGAAGATGCAATCACTTTAACTAGACGCGTGACTTACGTTACAGTTCTTTAATTTTACTTTTCGAAATGAATCAAATTAAGCTTTAAATATTAATTTTTAAAACTGAAATAAGCACCACATTCTTCATTGCAATTAACAATCAAACATTTCATCGTTCAGTAAATACATTTCATTAAAAAAAAATATTAATGTGTATTACGTAATAATACCGAATGTTGACTTACGGTTATACTTAAACTTACCTGCGCGTAGAGTTTTCAACAGACACGATGTTTTAGATGTAGTTTCTTAAAAATCAACCACTGGAAGCGACTATTAACGCTATCGCGTCTTTTTTATAATCAAGCTTTTTGTACATTTATATTTAACGTATCGCCTATATTGGGGACATATAGTTAATAAAATGCATACTTAATTTTTTTTAATTTTATTTAGCTAATAATTAACATTAAAAAATATTTTACAGTATTATACATGTATAAACTGTACTTTTGTCGTACAAAAGTGAAAGGTTTGGTAATTACTTCATCGACAAGAGTCGTAGATACCTATAGCAGAAAATAAAAGGATTTAAATCATCTGGAACAGGGCGATATGAGATAATTTCAGCATGATTCATCATTTCAAAAAGTACTTAAAGTTTTGTCAAATTGGTTCAGTGTAAATTAGGTCACTGTAGATTAGCTTTTTACGACAGTTTTTATTTAAATATTTTAGTACTCACCCTTACGTAGAACAGTTTGGCCACATTTTCAAAAAAAGAACTTGTTATGTACTTCGTCTTCTTCTTCTTAAAGTGCAATCTTCTTTCGAATCATTATCATTCATTATCATTATCATTAAGGCAACTTGGATCTTTGATTCCGCGGCTAGGAATAAGGAACGGGTGCTCTTTCCAAACCATTGGCGTAGGTTTTTCAGCCAAGATTTTTTTTCGACCACTCTTGATAAGTTGCAGTAGATCGTATTTTCGGTTTCTCATTATGTGGCCGAGATATTCAAGCTTTCTTTTTTTAATAAATATACAACTTCTAGTTTTTTCTTTATGTATATTCTATGTATATTCTTTGTTATGTACAATACTAATAATTTCATCAATAAAAAAATCTAATAATATTCTTGGAGAAATTACAGTACCTATCATATTAAAAGTTAATCCAAATTTAAATCATCCAAAAATATTGTAATATGTGAAAAAAACAGTTCCATTTTAACCAATTTATTATATTATACTAAGCAAGCAACGTTCGAAATCAAAATAATATTTTTCAACTGCAACTTCATATTTTGTTTGTTATTTTTATTCATGATTCTTTTATAAACATTTGATATTACATATTAAATTTTCGGTGAAATTAACTGCAGTTAACTGCTGTTGCAGAATTTCTTCTCGTTTCTCCGAATTTCATACTGATCTTCAATCAATTTTTTTTCTATTTTATTATTATTTGAATGTGTGTGAATGTGTTTTTATACTCGTTCGCAACTCGTTCGTAAGTTTCGTACTCGTGAGCAACTATCACCATCACATCACCAACATCATATTCTCAAAAAAACAAGAAAAAATATTTTAATTTTAGATGCTTCATAATAGCACAAAAAAATCCAACACTTCTACTTCAGTAGGGCCCGCACAAAACCCCCCTTTTCTTTAAATTTTTTTTTTAAGAGAGTTAAAAAAAAAAAAAATAATATGAAATATGCCGGTAACAAAAAGAAACCCCCCTGATTTGAATTTCGAATTCCAAATCGAAAGCTTGATTATATAACTTCAAGCAACCCAGTAATAGAAAACGGCAATTTCCTGGGTTAGGACCTAATTATAAACAACAGCAGTTAATCAGTGGTCGAATAAAAAATTATATATATTATTTATAAATCATAACTTTCTCTCAAAACGTTTAAATGTTAAAAGGAAAAGACCCAAATAAGAGGCAAGTAATTTTGAAAGCGCCGCAAGGTAAACGCTAACACAGCCATACTTCTATTATTTACCCTCCAGAGCAAAGAACGCAAAGGAAAAATTTAAATATTCGGCAGTTTGTTTACAATTTTGCAATTGCCTTTAAAATAAATACATTAGCTCTTTTTATAAGACTAAGATACAGCTATCTTTTACATTTATCGAAAAAATATAAAGGTACATTTCTGAAAAACTTTTGATATATTTTTCTTTCCTTCACTTTTTTTACTACATTTAAGAAAACATCGTGAGGACAACTGTATATCTGATAAATAAATAAAAATATTTGGAAGACATAAAAACTAAACTAAAACTAAACTAAAACCCTCTCAGAAATAAAAGGAGACCAGTGCCCAGCAATAGGATTATATAGGCTGTAATTTTTTAACTTTTTTCTTCGCAAAACTTATTTAGGTATAACTATTGAATACAAAAACTAATAAGTTATTCGATTTCATAATTATAAACTATTTCATAGAAAATAGGTCAAATATTGTAGCCTGTCTTAAACTGGCGTACGAAAAATAAGAGAAACAATACGTATGGTATTCAGCGTGCAAAAGTAATTTAGAAGTGTTAATACAAACAGGGTGCGTCGCTCTCAACTGGCGACGGGCGGCAGTATCATTGGCTTGTATCTTGTGTTCAATTTGCATATAAATTGTGTCTTCCGGACAACCCGCCAAGATGACACACGTCGGCGATGTATCCGCAACCAAGGGTCTATTATTGCATATTTTGACTAAGAGTATATTGAGTATATACGTTTTTAATTTCACCGATGAGTGTCACTCGGAATTCACTAATCCAACAGAGCGCCACCTCATGTCCGTTTACGTTTTTAATATGAGTCATTATGGTTTATAAATGTTATTCAACTACATTTTACCGTAGCGTCTCTTATCGGGTCCTACCATCACCTTTAAAAAACAAATATATTGTGTGTATGCGACCTCAAACCGTCGAGTCATTCAGAAGTTACAAATTTGCAAATAGACGCACCCACGATTATAAATAACAAATATTCTTGTGTGTTTTTATAATAAGTTAATTTGAAGGTTGCGTGTTGGGAGAGTTCTCAAAATATTTTCCACACGAAGCACGTAATAAATGAGCACTTAAAATACCAATAAAAATTTAATTGGTGACGGTAAGGATCGAACCCAGATTGCTTGCGTACTGCAAAATTTACGACGAACGCATATCCTCTGAGCTACCACGACTCTTAATATCTATCTTTATATCTTAATATCTCAAAACTACTTATATATTAGTTTTCAGTCCTAAATCCTGACCATAAAATGTTATTCAGAACAATTTGCGTTGTGCTTGCACCTACAATTGAACACTTGATACGAGTACCTGCTTACAATGAAATGAAAGACGTTTGATGTTTAAAAGCGTTTGATGCTTAAAAAGCCATAACACTTATACTAAACAAGCGAATATATGTGTATCGTTTTAAAATACAAAGTTTTATATTATAAAAATTGAGATTAAACGAACCTCACCTACACGCTATGTACCCAGCAACCTAACGAATAAGACTGGCGAGAGCGTGATGATGGAAAATCCATCCACATTTATAAAACCCTATTATACCTCACAGTAATGGATGAGAAGCAGTGTTCTGTAAAATGATCTGCCTTTTGGCCAAATACTCAAACGCTACTCGATTTCAAGATAACGTGCAGTCTCGTAGCGTCACAGTCACTTTGACTTAAAGTGCACAGCACTGGAATTAGCGGCATCTTAAAAATGAGCAGCGTTTAGTATTTGGGCATTACACACATTATGTCACCTATCCAGCGTCATAAAATATGAGTAAAATATAACAGGAAAATGCATCATTCTCGTAAAGCCAGTAAAAAAATATATTATTATAAAACTTACTGAAGGACATATTTATGTTTTTATAATTATTCCCTTATACTTCTGTAATATCTAAATCTTTTAATTTAATTAGGAACACAATATTTATTTCGAATGATGGAAACAATTTAATAGCTGTAATAAATCTATCCTTTTAACGTTACTGAATATAATTAACGCTTATATTAGTCTTCATCACTGTAGCTTCCAACGCGAACGTCATGAAGCAATAAAACGATGAAAGAAGCTAATTTTTCAGCAAATCATCTCCGGCCCCCATAAAGTCATCAATATTCATTTTGCGGCGTGCCTCCGAAACAAACACCTTACCGAAGTAGCAACACGGTGCCTTTGTAGGGAACTATGAAGCGGGTGACTGTGACGGGCACGGACATACGCTAACTCAATTTATTTGGATAATTGGGTTGTTTCACGAACGTGCTTCATGCCAATAAATTATTTCAAATTAACGAATAAATTAATGATATATCGTAACTAGTTTTATATTCGTTGTAGGTATCCGATTTTAATAAAATCTAATAAAGGTTAATAATAATTATTAACGTTTTCTGTCTTTTAGATCCACGAGTAAGCCTCTTTTACCATAAGCTTCAATTTTTTTAGAGAATATCATGACTAACACGAGCAAATGTTTTGCTTATATCAAAGCACATTGCCGAGATTGGGATTTTACTGTTTATATAATCTGTAACAATTTTTATATGGGAAAAAGTAGCAGGTGTCGTAGATTTATCTTTTTGAAAACCATGTTGCTCAGGTTTTAATTTGTTAAAAAATTCTAAGAGTCTCTTTTGCATAACTTTCTCATACAATTTTGACAGTATTGATATTAATGTGATTGGTCTAGAGTCATATTATTTCTATCCCTTACTTTATGTGATCGTATAACAACTGAAAATTTTAATTGTTTAGGGAAAATTTCCCTTTTAAGTGAGAGTATATGAAATGCTAATAAAATGTTGTAGCTAGTTTTATAAGGTTTTGTGTATTTTGATTATTGACTGTGAGTCTATCAATAAGGATTGGTGGTTTCTGACTATTTTGTTTTACGCGTTTGCAAATCGAGCAAAATTTTCTGTTTTTCGGTACATTTTGTGATAAAACCAAACCAAATCGTATATTACTAAAAACTACCATGTATAGATTGGTTCTTCATCTGCAAATGGTAGCGATTTTTTTGTTGAAAATAATAGCTTTTTATACTGTAAAAACGAACTTCCGTTGCCATTTTCTACAAAACTAAAGATACCGGCTTGAGCTTCGGTACATGTTTTGGTCTATTATCAACATATTTTAAAAAAAACTATAAATAGGCATATACCAGGCGGTCCCATAATGAACTGGCCTGATATAGTTCAACGCGACATGTCGCTACATGTTGTGTTGCATTAAATAGTACGTTTATCATGCATTTAATATAAGAAACATGCATCGACATGAAATGCTTAGTCTTAGTTTAACAGGCATTTGAATAACGAGAGTCGCGTATTTTTTCAAAATGTCGAAAACTGAGCATCGAAGTGTCATAAAGTTTCTGTTTAAAGAAGGTTTATCCCCTGCCTAAATAAAATAACGATTGGATGGTGTGTATAAGGAATCTACCTCCTCCTATAGCACAGTGAAAAATTGGGTGAAAGAGTTTCGCCTCGGGAGAGAAACCGTCGAAGACTTTGGCCACGACGGTCGACCTGTGGAAGTGCTCACTCCCGAAACGATTGCTCTTATCGAAGAGGAGGTTCTGAGTGACCGCCGTTTGAAGATTAGAGAAATTGCAGCAAGGCTTGGGCTCTCTAAGAGTACCGTTCATCGCGCGATCCATGAACATATTCACATGAAAAAAGTGAGTGCAAGATGGGTACCGAAACTTCTTTCAGCGGTACAGAGACAGGAAAGAGTGCGCTGCGCTTCGGAGTTTTTGGATCTTTGTGGCGAAAATCCAAAGACTGTGATCGAGCGGCTAGTGACTGGTGATGAAACTATGATCTTGTATTATGATCCACAAAGCAAGCGCGAGTCAATGGAATGGCGTTATAAGGGTGAAAAGCCCCCTAGAAAGGCAAAGGTGCAACAATCGACTAAAAAACTGATGTGCACAATATTTTGGCATTTTCAGGGCATTTTGATGGTGGATTTTAAAGAACGTAATACAGTCGTGAACGGCGAGTATTATGCTTCTTTAATATATAAATTACGAGACAAGATAAAGGAAAAACGAAGAGGCAAGCTGTCTAAAGGTGTCCTGTTGCTCCATGACAACGCCCCTGTTCATACACGCTGGTGTTTCGAAGATGCAGTACGTCAATGCGGGTTCACAGAAGTTCAACATCCACCTTACAGTCCAGACATGGCCCCGTCCGACTATTATTTATTTCCAAATTTAAAGCGGGACTTAAGAGGAAGAAAATTTTCAAGCGATGAAGAGTTGCAGGCAGCCGTCTTCAGTCATTTTGAGGATAAAAAATGTGATTATTTTTATAAATGTTTAGAGATGTTGATTCACAGATGTCAGAAGTGTGTTAGTATTCATGGTGATTATATTGAAAAATAAAATTGGTTTCGTTTCATTTCCTTCATTGGTTCATAGTTAGGCCAATTCATTATGGGACCGCCTACTATATTCAGATAGTTGTGATTTATATGCTTTTGTGCTAGTAAAACAGTTTTTTTTTAGGGATATTTCAGTGAGAGAGTTTTATTTTTGTAATATTTGTAGTGAAGTGGATGTTAGGTTCTGCAGGATATTTTTATGCCGGTGGTAAGCCATTTTAATAAAAAAATGCACATTATGTCTATTATCTAATTGATTAAAGACACCAGCCAACAGTCAGATTCTCTTATCACTAAAACAAGCCGTCTCAACATCAGCTTTCCATATACTTCATCATCAGCCCATAAAAGTCCACCGATGGATATTAGTTTCCGTGATGGTGATATAGGGGCCCAATCCATCGCCCCATTTCTTTATCACTCCATTTAATCCCCTAGGGCATCGTAAAAAGCGATTCTGAAAAATACTAATAAAAATTTTATGGTTTCCGAAGAATGGCAATGTACTACCTCGATTACGCTGGACATAAAATTCCCAGATCTCAGACGGACAACTGAGTCAAAGGTATGAGACGTTAGGGTATCAAGCAATGTAATAATCAATCGCCAAATGGCAAATCCTCTGTGTGCATAACAAATGACAGTATAAATAAGGCATTCCATCTTAGTCCTCAGGGGTGACTACCCATCTGCACTTCCATTCTTAATCGGAGATAGATTTCTATGGGCCTTAGCATTCACTTACCGGCAAGTGGACTGTGTGCTTGTTGGTTACCCTTATTCTATAAAAATATGTAAATAATAAATAAATATTTATATTTGCATGTGCAACTTTATTATTCAAGTTTTTAAACATTCAGAAATAGCTTTAATATTAAAAGCAAACCCAAATTACTTTCTATACAAATAACTTACGAACTCAATGCAATCACATTTAGAAGTTGTCCTCAATAAGGTTGCCGGTGGCGTATAATTTAAAGGAACGTCCATTTCCACCATCTACGAGCTACAAGTACTTTCCGTAGCACTTCGCAGCAGCGTTGTAGCGCCCACTCTTGTATTTACATATAAATTATAGCCCACAGATATATATTTAAACCATAGTTTCATAGTACCTTAATAAAAAATTTGGATTTTTATCTGTTTACCCTACATATTTATTCAATGGTCGAATTTTATAGTAAAACTAGCGATTCTACCCGGCTTCGCACGGATAATTTCTAAATATCAACAACAGCGCCACCTACCAGGTTCAATTCAATCCAAAATTCCAAGCGTGAATCTTAACCATTCTCAAATCAACATAATCACACACATAAAATTTCATCAAAATCGGCACGGCCGTTTAGAAAGAGTTCGGTCAGATACACACGGACAGAAGAATTATATGCATATATATATATATATATATATATATATATATATATATATATATATAGTATAATGTAAGTTTGAAATGCTTTTGTTTCCAAATAAAATTACATTAATTGGATTAATATTTTGGCAACGTGTCGGTATTGTATTAGTTACTTGTTTTGTTCAAATTTTCCATTTAAAGAATATACAATAACAAGTAATAAATAGTCTGCAAGGCTAATAAAATTAAATTTGACGTCCATACATTGTTATTCATGTTTGTTTATCTATTTATGTTATCTATATACCCATTAATCTATCCTTATAGGGGTATATTCTGCCATAGTTCTCTGGTAGATGCTTAGTAGGTAGGTCGGCAATGGTAATTTTTTATTATTTTAAATTTCAGTTTCCCTCTATCGCCTCCTAAGCCTTTCGCCCACGGGGAATGGTATGGGGTAGTAGATATTCTTTCATCACTACTTAACTGTTCTATACATACATACATGCAGTCTGTCTGCAATATATAAATAAATGTTCTATGGTCAACTTTGGGGTTTGCTGCAATTCATGATAAGAAGACAAAAATCTTTTTAAAAAATTGTCAGTCTGTCACTCTGTCTGTTAGCCAAGTAATGGATGTCCGATAATTTTTGTGAAATCGAAAACATATTTTATTATCTTAAATGCTGTAAAGGATAATTATAAAAAGATTTGAACAATTTTTTTTTACTATGGACACATGTTTTGCCATTTTTACAAAAAATGTCCTCGGATAATTCTATAGTATTCCAACGCAACTTGTCTATCTCTTCTTCCAGCTCCAGGATCTTCTCGTCAGTCCTCAGGGTGCGTACGTTGTAATTTGCCAGGTCGAGTCGTTTTAGGTGGCAACTGAACCTCCACCGGAGATTCTTAACACCCTAGCACATGCCCCGCCGTTACCATGGTCGCCACCGTAGCCTGGAATAGCGAGCCGCTGGGGACTGGGGGCCATCTATTTGCGTCGTTTTTCATGGGAGGTACATTGCCATAGTTGCCACGCTTGGCGAGCGGGTTGGCAACCGAAGTTTTTTGTTGTATAGTTGCTGCATCAGGAAGATGCTGCTGCCCATCTCCTGCCTGTTTCCTTCTGTCGTCTTTTACGACACCCACGGGAAGATATGGGGTAGGGGATATTCTTAACCGCCACTACACGGTATACCATCACTACACGGTTTTTCTTTATTTTGGTTGATTTTATTCCGTCGTGTCTGAATAAATACAGAATTTAAATGATTTATACCGTTTTATTTTAGTTTTATCGAATCACCTTAAAACTTCGAAAAATCCGGATTAACCGGATATTAATCATAGCAAAATTCAAAATCCGGATTTCAAAAATATCCGGATTTTGCAATCTCTAATTGTGTCTATATAGATGAATCCAAAGCGGCCGTCATAGCATGAATGACTAAATTATGTCGAAATGAGGGCAGTGGAGGAGCGGACTTGGCGTAGCCAATGCACGTACGCGACTGTCCAGTCGGCCACGAGTCCGACATCATTACTGCGGCTTGGCGCCAAATTGCAACATCCGCAGCCAGCTTTTAGACTCTATCTTCCAGGTAGTTAAGTGAAGCTATGTTTGTTTTTGATTATTTGTTGCTCTTAGTATATATATTTCTTATATACATTTAAACGTAGTGCACGTTTAACTGTGTAGTTTATATTTTACTAATATTATTACAAATTTATTACGTTTCTAATACTAGGTAAAAAGTCAGCAGTCCGCCACAAACAATAAATTTGAGTACAGTACAGTTACCTGTACCAACAACTTAAATACCAATGAATGAAAAATTTTAAAGGCCCCACACCACGTAATAAAATAGTACTACGCCTACACCTACTAGTATTATATAAGGTATTTTCGTGTTAACTTTATCTTAAATTAATAAATAATCCCTCAGTATTTGAACTGAGTGCTTGTTGTATTACAATTTTGCGCTAGGTTGTCCGATTAATGATTTCTTATATTGTAGTGCGTACCGTAAAATGCTCTAATTTGATCTACCTAGCCATAGCATAGGCAAAGTAGCCTAAACCGATCATTTGGATTTCATTAGTAGACTATTTTAGCTAGTGACTTTATTTTATGGTACGATTTATGTCGTATGCCAACGCTTACTTTTGGTTCTGGCAAAAAGTTGTGAAATGTCTGTGAACGTCAGAATTTTGCAAATGGTGGTCGCTGATATTTTCCCTGCACTTCAAAATTTCGATGAACCATAATAAACGAAAAATAGTCTCCTATTTATTTTCTTTATGTTTTGTTTTTCTAAAATATGTTTGAGTTGGTAAAATCAAGACTTTTTTGTCGTTTTTTATGAAAAATCGACGAAACTTTGCCTGGAGTTAGGGTTGTCAATTATGAGTTTGTTAATAAAACTAGCGAAATTCCGCGGTTTTTTTTGCGCAAGCGTGAACGTAGTTGGATCCTTTACGTTTTACATAATAAATACCCTAAAAATCTTATGTTAATAGATTACTTACCTATATAAATAATAAGTTCACTGTATTTTTATTTGAACACAGACCAGCGTTTGACCACTATTTACTTGTTAAGATAGATATCTACATTCTAAAACTTACATACTAAACAGTCTTAAGCGTACCTATAATTGTTATAGAGGTAGAAGGTGCCTAGAAAAAGAAAAACAGCAGCTCTCATAACAAAAATGAATCTACAAATCGTCGGCAACACGTGAATTATTCTACCGAAATGATAAACTTAGTGGTTAATCTCATAAAGTCTAACAAATTATTATCGTATGAAGCACAATAGCGATTCGAGATTTCCATGTGTACCATTTTAAATAAAGTCAACATATATCATGAAAAATTCTGACGAATACTATCTAATGCAATACTTTATTACAATTGTAATTAGGAATATATTTAACTTATTTTACCTTAGGGTAGATAAACGGAATAACCCTTTTTATCAAATAAGTTTTTTATTTCCTATGATTACAAGGTAACAACCCTGAAAGATTTCCCATAAAAAGACTAAATGTTCAAAATGTCTGCTTAACTTTGCTTATCTTCTTAATAAAACAAATTTATGTTTTACACTTTATGACAAGGATTAGTAGGAATAATAAACCAATACTTTGTAGGAGCGGTCTCTGTTTATTTCGAAACGCATTTTCAACTGCGATATTTTTGCCTAGGCAAATTAGAGGAAATGCCATTAACTTTGTCCGGCTATTCCGAAGCTTATTTCTCAGAAAATATGAGGTGTAGACTATAATTATTTATTTTGCTAGGAGCATGAATTTCTGATTTACATTTTGCTTTATATGTGATATATTACTTTTTTATGCATGTCAAGAAATATCACAAAAACCTCTTTCTACAAAGATAGGGCATTTTACGGTGTGGATAAAGAAAAGGATCAGAAAAGTAGCGAAAACCCGCTAATAACGGTATATCGTAATGTTATTTTATTTGGTTAATCGAAAATTTTATATTAATGGGAGTAAATTTCAAAATAATTATATACGCAAATTAGCTACATTAATTTTAAAATAAGATTTATAACTCTCCGAACTCGCCTGTAGCGTTATTTAGATTATAAGATAATCATTAAAGACCATAATGATTTCTTAAATTTACGCGAACATTACACATTGAATAAAACTATTTATACGGATGTTATTGCGTTTCATTAATTTATTTTTAATTTCCAATGTTTCGGGTGTTTTATAGCACTCGGTTACGGAGGGACTAAGATTTTTGACGTTCCAATGTCATAGTTAGCCCGGCTACCTTCAGTTTTTTAATGTTAATTTTTGATCCGCGTTGCGGTGATATGCTTGTGTTTGGATTTAATTTTGTTAATTATAGGATCCCAAGCAGATGGCAGCACTCATGCATCTTCTCTATTGAAATAAGGATCTTTTTTTATTTCAATAGCCTCGCGTATCCTTGACAAGATTTTTGAAAGGATTTGTGGTTTATCAAATCTGATGTAATGGTGGGAATAATCTTAAACATGTTTACAGACTGCAGACTTCCCGGAGCGTTGGTGCTTCACATCAGCTATATGTTCTTTCATGCGGGTTTTCATAGATCTTTTTGTTTGTTCTATGTAAGAAAAACCACATTCACAATCTATCTTGTACACTCCTGCATCTTGTAGGGGAATATTACACTTGATGGATGGTAAAAGTTGACTAATATTCTTCGGTGGCTTGTAGTATGTTTTAATGGAAGCCTATGACTCCTCTGACATATGGTAGTACAGCAGGCACCCGGTCAACTGTGGTCGGTTTCACTCGGTCACTATGTCGTAAGCGCGGGATCCAAAGCTTGTTGTCTTGCAATACTTGCTTGACGTGCTTAAGCTCGGTGGCTAGATGTTTTCTGTCACAGATCCTTTGGGCTCTCTGAAACAAAGATTTACCCACGGTAGCTAACTGTGATGGATGATGGTGAGATTAACCATTTAAATATCGGTTGGTCCTATACCAATATTTTTCATATCATATCTTTTACCTATGCACAGTGTGACCAATAGTGTAATCAGGTTTTGGCATGACTAAAACATCTAGGAAAGCTAAAGAATTATTTACCTCTAACGCCATTGTGAATTGTCTTATAGAAGTTATGGAGTTACCATACAATCACAAGGTGGTCTAAAATTCAGTTACTTTGTCAGGTAATAAAATTGTGAAAGAATCGTCTACGTACCGCTTGTAGAGTCCTTGATTTACAGGAGCCCGGTATTATTCTGTATTTGTTCAAGGAGGTTTACAGGAGCCCGGTATTACTCTGTATTTGTTCATGAAGGTTTACAGGAGCCTGGTATTACTCTGTATTTGTTCATGAAGGTTTACGAGAGTCTGGTATTACTCTGTATTTGTTCATGAACGTTTACGGGAGCCTGGTATTACTCTGTATTTGTTCATGAAGATTTATTATATTTGTTTTAGCCATTCCGAAGATTAGCTCAGACAGACAGACAAACTTAAATTAAAAAATGGTTTACCTATACATGTCTCAGTAGCATGTGAATATTTTATACAAAAATATTAACAAATAAAATCAACAATAATTACGAACAAAACTCTCAGAACGCATCGTAGCTCACAAATTACCATAACCTGAATGATTTTTTTGTTTGTAGTTTATAGCATTTTGTTATAACTTTAACGACGGTTGTGAGTGTAGCTAGCGACAGCATGCGAGCGAGAGGTGAATAGAAGCGACGCCATCTTCAATCCCATTCTTTTACCACAGGGGTAATTGATGAATAAATAGGAAACGTATCTTAGCGTTGTAATATAAGAAACGTTTCTGAACGCTGATTGATGATCGGTCTAATAGCTCTTTTCGTATACCTACACGCGAAAGACGACAAACCACGCGCGTGAACGAGAGCGTACGAGAGCGAGTGAATGTGGGATTTGGTGAGTATGTCATTTGGATAAGATCGACGAAAACTAATGACATAAGGGCCTGCGCTCACAGACGCCATGGCGTGGCACGGCGTGTCAAAGAAATAATTTCGTGAAAAAAAGATTTTCGACGTTATTTTAATGGACTTAGTACTGGCATTCCTTTATGGCATGCCACGGCATTCCATGAGATACCGCGACACGCCACTGCTGGAAACGTGAGTGCTAACTTTGAAACAAGGTTGAATCTAGCCTGTTGCCGCGACAATCTCAGCGACTTGCGCGTGCGCCCGATACACGAGCGCGTCTTGACTTGTTTCGCATGCCGCGGGATGCCACAGGATCCTTCGGCATTCCGCGAGATGCCACAGGATTTTTCGGCATGCCAAAGTATGCCTTACCACTCCATGCCATGCCGTGCCGTCTGTGAGAGCAGGCCTTTAAGCTACAATTGACCGAACCCGTTGGAATGAATCGATAGAGAAAGATATATGTTAGGTACACTAATGCAATAACGTCTATTTTAGCTAATCATACAAAAAGATCCAAATACTTATTGTATTGTACTTAATAAATAGATACAAACAAATATTTGCTAGACGTCGTTTCGGCACTAGCCATCGCGAAAAAATTTTATAATGTTGAAATTCAATCAAGCAATCAATCATTAAGTTTTTTGTCCTACTCATTTTTCGATGGTTATCTAGCAGAGACGTTGCATCTCTGTACATCTTTTATCGGCATATACCACGGTGAGCGCTTAGAGGAACTGTTCAGATCAATACCAGCTGTAGAATTTTGCGAACATAAATTGCGACTGAACTCAAAATTCCGTCAAATCATCTCGATAGTTAGCGGTCTACTAATATACGTTATCCGGACCACTGCGACTAAGGGATCTTCAAGAAAAGAACCTACTCTGCAATTCCTCCAGTGTTGCGGAAAATATACATGCATTTACTGGGTAATAGATATGCCTTCAGTTTATATACTGGCCTTCTTACCTTATGCTAATTATAACTTTGTGTTTACTTTTATTATTTCAATGAACCTATATGACGATAGCTTTTTTAAGGAGCACTTTGTGCCAAACCCGATCAAAAGACTTCGCTATGCCCAAAGCCAAGGTTACCAAGTTAACAGTTAACAAGGTTACTGTTAATTTGGTAACTGTTAACAAGGTTAACAGTTATCAAGGCCTTACCCTTGGTCTCAACTTACTCCCCCCATATCCAGATCCCCAGATCCCGATGAGGGACTTCGATAGAAATCATACTGACGGTTACTAGCAAATGATGCTGCGGTCGTCTTTTTTATGGATGGGTTGTACTAAGGTTGTCTTCCATGAGCTTGAAACGACGCCTAAAGATTACGACTACTGGAAAATTTGCATAAATACCGGGGCTAGCTCTGAAGCACACGTCTTCAGCATAAGGAGCCTTCAGGGAGAACAGTTATTTTCGCATTGAACTCTGCAGAAATCGAAGGTCCCTCAATTGTAATTTTGCAGGAGCAATATAATCAAAGCTGTAATCTGCCACCAATAGGCACTATAGATGATAGAGTTCCATCCCCTGAAATACCACATCGGCGTTGATTTAGCAAGCGCCATAGATAAGACACAAAAAAAAGCCCGCATTCCATCCCAATCTACTAACTTATAGTACCAAAAATGGCGGCAATGATAAGCATATGATGGGCACCGTACTCCGGATCAGGAAGATGTCTGAAGAACCAGGAGATGCATTGACCTCATAACCGTGCTAATAAGAGATCAGCAGAATGTCCAAGAGGGAAAGTGCATGATCCTCCACATCTAGAATCCGCTGGGGCAAAATGACAAGTTGTATCATCCAGATTATTCCAAAGGCAATGTAGTAAACAGATCTCTCCGCATGATCGTTCGTTGTATGAGAATCGATTCATTCAGCGTGGTGGGCGTCGAAGTCAGAGAGGAGCGCAGTATCTGCAGAAGAGATCCGTTCTTTCTTGAAAGTGGCATTACAAAGCATGCCGGGTATAGCTACTAGTATTGTTGCGCGCTATAATTAGCGACTGGTATGTGGCGGCTGATTATTAGCGCCATTTGGTATCAAGCAGCAGAAATAAGAGCGTCAAGGTCTTTCTAGAACTCTCCCACTAGCACCATCTGGTATCGAATGGAAGAACTAAGCTTTCTAGAAAGCTCCACTCTCGAACTTTCTGCACATGGTCAGTCGGGGTCCGGTATTTACTGGAATATTCTGGATGCTTCGGTGGAAAAGGCCTATATAAAGTCATTTAGGGCCGCGACCGGGGCAGTATTGAATTGGTGATACGAGCGAAGCTTTCGGAGTGAAATAAAGTGAAGTAAAGTGTTAAGTGTGATTAATTATTAGTGTCTTTTAAGTTTTAATTGGTTTTCGGTAGTTAAATTTTGGTAATTTATTGTCACGAACCTTAAGCTCGTAACAGTATGTATACACACAAGGTAAATTGGTGTTTTTATTTTATTTCAAAAATACTGACTGTAAAGATTAATACGAATCTGTGGCATTTTTTGTTTGTCAGTTGGTTGGTACAGGGGTTCACGGGCTGCCGTGCTAATAGGCATTTATTTTGTTACTCTTATATAATAATAAAATTAAATCAGTGCATTACCCTTAATACACGTCAAGCTGATTTTTGATTGAGCACTCGTACTGTGCCGAAGAAGTCTTCCTTTTCTATGTCTGCCATTATCATTAGTCCATATTAAATAATATTGTAATACAACTCTTTTGTTATGGAATAATTAAATCATTTAAAAACACAAAACAATTTCATTTATATTTTCTGGTTAAGATTTATTTAGGATAAGTGTGAAATGAAAAAAATAACATTTTATTAAAATCAACGATTTAGTATTAGTATATCATCTATTTAATGCAGCCTATTGCAGCCCACTGCCGAACATAGGCTTCCCCCATTGATTGCCTTATAGGGGGGGATTTCGAGATAGTTGACACGCTTGGCGAGCGGGTTGCCATCATTTTATTTTATTTTGTGTTCTTGTCTGGAAAATCCTGCTGCCCATCTCCTGCCTGTCTCCCTCTGTCGCCTCTTACGACAACCACGGGACGATATGGGGTAGTCGATAGTTTTACACCGTCGCTACACGGTATAGTAAAGTATTATACATATATTTAAAATAAAAGTACTTTTCAATTGACCTAACTGATAGCCCCATTTGTGTGTGTTTATATTTAAAATTTATTATACAAGACATTTCCACCATTTTTGTAAATCCCCTTACATCGTTTCTCTAGACTCTTGTATAAAGAGTTATAGTTTTCGCATAAACATATTTACTGACCAAACTTTTTATTTTCGGTTTAATATAGTTCATATAATAAAGATCATCAAATAAAATAAGAATTGGCCTAGAACTGTGGGCAATTCTTTCATCGTAATGGAAGTACCTACAGCTGAGTCATATGAAATCATGTGTATGCTTGTAAAATACTAGATTCACTAGGTATTTCAGGAATTTCCCTGGCACTAGCAACGCTCACGTGACTATATAGGGTTATGGGGGTAATGAATTTCCTTTCATAACCGCCACACGGGTATAACAGTATAATTATAGTATTGCACTTATATATCTATAGCTATCTAAACAGCAAGGTTTTCAATCCATTGCCACACACTACATCATATGGGTGATTTGAAGCAAAGAATAATTCTGAATTGATTATTTCTAGTTCCAATTGAATAACTTTAATTTATTTATAGAAAAGTTCTTGCATAAAATTGTTTTTTTTTTTATAAGTAAGTATATTAGGTTTGATAACTACCCGTTATTTTTATTTTATTTTCACACTAATTATTTAAACATTTTGCTTTTATTTTTAAAACTAAGGATCGAAAATTTTCACTGCCATTTCTGCAAATAATATAAGAACA